>JASVER010000078.1:2600911-3309631 GCA_030449065.1 Oceanodroma leucorhoa
GGTACTGGGTTGATGGTTGGACTCGATGATCTTAGAGGTCTTTTCCAACCTTAATGATTCTATGATTCTATATACACATATATACATATATATACAGAGAGAGAGAGAGAGAGAGAGAGATAACACACATGTGCAACGTGGACTTCTCCAACACGTGGTGCTCAGACACCCATTCTGACCAGTAGCTGGCCCCTGGATCCCCCAGTCTCCCCAGCTGCTGGCACCTGGGTACAGATGAGTCCCTGAGGCCACAGTCCCACTCCATCTGCTGGAACATACCCACTCACACAGGCACACATGCACACACACACGCAATCTGGCCGGGTCTCCCATGGTCCCCAGCAGCCAGCCCTGCTGTGGTTTCACCCTCTGTGCTCCTTTTCAGGTGTGCAGACCACCTTTTACCACATAAGCTAACAGAGGAAAGGCAGTCAGTGACTGGGAATGACGTTCAGAGATGGGAAGGAGGTAGTTGATTAGGTAGGAGAGAAGCCTGGTCAGGATTATAAAAGAAAGAAGGCAAATCTGTAGGAAATTGTGGGAAATTCTGAACTGACTTCAATAAAAGCAGAAGAAAACAGATGAGGATTCATGGACTTGGTTTGGTTTTGAAAAAAGATAAAACGTATCCTTGTTCGCTACTGGTGTATCACAAAGCTGTCAAAACTGTAAATGTAACTGTGTGCAATACCATGGACACATTATTTTTTTAATAAAAGGTTGTGAAAACACACACTGGGCAGAAGTTCAAACTAGCATTTTGGAATGTTACTCATYCCAGTTACTTACCAAAATATTTGTTTGGGATTGGCAAAACAACATAAGGAAAAATAAAATTCTCAACCATGCCTTGAAAAGAAACTCTGGGACTGTAATATTTATACAACACGGGAGGTGCCCTACAGTTCACAACAAAGAAAGCCTGCCAGATGTTTGCCGGTTTATGCATGCCTCACGCCATGGCCCTTCGCAGCATTTTGTATGTAAAGGAAGAGAAGCCTGCACAAGAGGAAGGCAAACAAAAGGGAAGAGTAATAGAAATGGATTTTTTGAGCAATAGAACAGGGAAAAGATGTCAAGTCCATTTTGTCAGAAACTTTCTCTATATGGATCTTCCCTGCATAAAGACACAATAACAACCTTTTTTTTCTAATTAGACTTCTTATGAAAATACCAGTGAAAGGTTTATTTTAAAAGTTGTGCAGTCTTCATTCTTGGAGATTTTTAAGACTAGTCTGGATGAAGCCCTGAGTAACCTGGTCTGATCACAGAGATGACGCTACTTTGTATTGGAGATTACACTAGAGACCTTCTGAGGTTTCTTCCAGCCTGAATTGTCCTGTGATTCTGTGATCCTAAAAAGCTTTGTACATTAGAAAGTTCATTTACATACCTGAAAGCAGCCAAGGCAGCGGGCAGGTTCTGAAAAGTTTGTAAACGTCATATCTACGTATGTGTCCTCCACAGGCTATCAGTTACAACTGTGGATAGATGCATGGTGTAGAAGTTTGGGGTGTTTTTACCTCAAGAGCTTTTGAGTTTGAACCAAAGGGTCCATTGAGCCTGAACCCAAATTATCTTAGAATGTCATTTTTGTGACATCTGTCAGTATAAATGTCACCAAACTATGACACAAGAAGAGGGTGAGTTTCAGGAAGGAGCCATCCACCCAGAGGAGCTGTCAACCTCTTTAGCCTGCAGGGATGAGGAAACAGATCTTGGACCTGTGCTAATAGCTCCTCTCTTGATAATTGCCTACAAGCAGACCCTTGAAGTACTTGCTTTTCTAGGTTGCCGCAACAGTGTTGCTGCAAAGTTCATGTTTGCATTATTTTTTTCAACTCTTTGTGACCTTCTGGGATGGACTCTTCCATCTGCTAAACCTACTTTCCACTGTTCAAGTAGTATGAAGGGTATCACTGATAACTGACAAGAATTATGCCTATGTCAAGGAGCTTTTCATTGGCAGAAAGATGGTGAAGGTGGAGTTGCCGCCTCCCATGGCATCCTATTTAACGTAATGGATAGGGAGGAAAAGTTCACAGTAACGGTGCTGAAACAGTGCTGGAACAGTGCATAAAGTCAGCTGATAAATATAAACTGGGGATGCTGCTTGGGAACTGTTTAACCAGCAATAGGAAGCAAAAATGAAAAGCTGTAAACATCTCCTCACTGCACCCAAGTAAAGCTCAGATGTAGCTAAAACTCTGCTCCTGCTGTCCCTGTTTAATTTGGTTAGCTCATATTGCTTGTGAATGGTTCATATTTTTATTTCAAGTTCCTTCTGTCCTACCTTAAATTTTTCTGCAAATGTGGAAGAAAATGCAAAAGATACATGATAATGCAAGAATTGAGAGCAATCAGAACAATTACTAACAAAATGATGTTCTTTCCATAAATACAGCATTATGAGTATTGACAACAACAACAAGAGGACTTACTATGTAGAAGATTCTGATATCCATTCAAGCGAGAAATTGATGCCCTTTAAAAGCAATCATTCATAACACTGGGGAAAATTCTCACTATGCTGAACATGCAGCAGCTGGTAGGATGCTCAAATGTCATGCTTTCTCTGTGAGGACATGAAACTATTGAAGAGTAAATATGTTAAAAATAAAATAGAGTTAAGGAGGGTTTGGTGGCATGGGAGATTTACACTTCCTAAAGCGTTCCTGAGAACAAGGTTGTTCTTTCCATTTAAATTATGTCCGTGACAATTAAGAGCTACGAAGTCATTGACAAAGCATTTGTTAGTGGTGGACATATATGAACCAAGAAAGGATAAATAAACTACCTTACTTAGAAAGTCATATAAAAGTTGTGTATAGACTCTTTCTTGTTTTATCAGTTGACATCTCAATAAGATGGTTATAGTGATACAGAACTTTCTTACAATGGTATGGAATGTCATTATGGTTGCCTGCCAATGTGTGATTCTTATTTCCCTTCTTCCAAGAAAGTATATTATATATTACTACATACAGAAGAGTTTTGCAAAGACAAATACAGAATAGGCAGTTAAAAATATTAGCAGATGCACATATGGAACATTAAATACAGCTGGATGTTGATCATTAATCTATTTTCTGCACTGGTTTCCGGACTTTGTATATTAACTTCCAATCAGAATCTGATGCATGTGTTTCAAATCCTGTCAAATTAAACAAATTCACACCTTTCTGGAGGTTACCTAATCTAAAATTTATATTTAATACAAGTGGATCAAATAATGGCACATATTTTGTTTGTTGCTCAGATGTGATAATTGTTAATAACTTTAGCTGGTATTTTCCATTAACATATATTAGATTACATCAGTTCACTTCACCTTGTGGACTGAGGAGATTAAACATTGTTGGGGAAAATGAATCCTCTTTGAGCCTCGTTTCTTATGCTTTCATGAAGGGTAAACTGTAGTGGTGATGTAACCATAAAAAAATCCCCAAATATTTAAAGCATTTTAAGTTAAATCTGCCTTAATGCTTTTGGTTATACAGCTGATTATTAACGGTTCTGGAATCTAAAAAGCTCTGCCAATCCACTAAAGAGCTAAGTAACATTTAGTGCTAGAAAAATAGTGTCCACAGATCATACTGCGTGCTTCTGTCCTATAGTAAAGGGTCATCTTGAAAGTGAAGACTGAAGACTTCATGATCATTCTACCCTTACCCTTTGTGATAAAGCTGCCAGCAAAAGATGTTAATGATGATGACTTTGAAATATGAACACTCATCCAATAGCAATGAGTGAGAGTGAACAGATTTGCAGGATCCACTGGGGAAAAAAAATCCCCATGAAATGGAAACCACTTTCTCATTCAGGGACAGACTTCAAGGAATTAGTTTAATTTGTAATGGTTATTAGCTTTACAGTAGGCTTTCCTCTGGCCCAGGAAAGGCTGACTGGAACTACATACAGCACACAGACAGTGAGCAAAATACTTCTACCCCATCCTCATAAATTTGTCTAAAAAGCATATAGCCCTGAGTACCCATACTCAAATATCCCTAATGATTCTCACCTCTAGCACAGGAATGCTTTGAGGGCCATCCCAGGCTTACTAGTAATGTATGAAACTGTACAAAGAATAGCTACATGATGCACAGCGGGGAAGGACTCGTCTTAGTGTGATAGGGATTTTTGTTGGCTAAGCATTCATCAGTTCTGTGTCTCTGCTGTGAAGTCAAAAGCAGGATCCGTTGCAAGAGCTTTCTGTAAGCACACTCCAATGCTAATCATATAGAACCACCTTTCAGAGGGGCTGYACCAGCTCTCAGGCACCAAAGAAGCATCTGCATCGCCAAGGATAGCAGTTTTTCTTGTGGAGTGGGCTACACATACTACAGTATACTCCATGGCACCTAGCAAGCACCCTAGAAGCAGTACAGTCCCTAGGTGAATGCAGGCAAGAAAACCCTGGCACCCACGTGAATGCTTACATCTAGGTGCACATGGTGATTTACATCAGCCATTGATTGCAAATGTGAAATATCTTAGAACCTGTTGTATTGATATGTTATAAGGTTTTTAAAGGACTGTGTGTTTAATTTATTTTCATTTCTATGGTGAGGGGACTGCTAATCTGCACTTAGTATATTGCATCTGATAAATTTTATGGGTTTGACCGTATAAGCGTTGATTTCTTTGTCAAAGAAAGTATCAATTTAAATGCAAGCCTCTATGCTTTCTACTTCAGGGACATAGAGTGCTATTTAATTGGCCTGTGTAGATTGCTTGCTGATTTTTGATACTTTAATAAAACCCTTTGACATCACTGTGGTTTCCCATTTCCTTACAATTAAGCAGAAAACAAGTCCTTAATACAAATGCAGAACTTTATTAAACTTACAAATATATGCAATAAAAAATTCCAGAGCAGTGCAGTCTAACCTGCTGATTGCTAACAAGGTATAAAAGTGCTTTTTTAAATTCTCAAACAATGCTTAGTTTAAAAAGGAAAAAAAAAAAAAAGAGAGAAAAAAAGTGTTAATTAAAACTTAAGCACAGCTTGTAAATAACATTTTAAAACTTCCTACAGGCAAACTGAATGGCAGCGATCTCTGTTTTCTTCCCTGCACCTACCKTTTCTCTTATGCACAGTGCAGAGCCATACCAGAGCTAAACAAGTGGGGAGTATTTGTCCTGTTCCTCCCACATTTACTTGAGCTGTGCATTTCCTAAAATATGTGAATGTAGCTAGTAAATCCCATGTTTGGGTACTTGCTTGTTCCCTACCTGATGGATTACCAATACTATACGGCACCTTCCCTGACTGTCTCTGCTCATATTTTGAAATTTTGTGAGGAACCCAGACCTGGAGAAAATCCAATCCATCTGCAGTAGCTGACATTTCATGATGTTGCACAGATAGAAAGACCATAGCAAACTCTCAGCCTGAGGTGGAAATTAACTTTGTTTTGTTGCGCCTTTCAGCTGCAGCAAGCTGTATAGGTGCATTTGGGCCATTTGGATTAGGCCATTTTTTTAGGCCAGATGGATTAAGCTGAGAGGCCTGATTTTGCACTGTCATGGTGGCCATGTCTGGCAGACTGGGAGGAGAAACCCACTGTGTCTTAAAGTCTTCAGGATCTAGCTTCCCCTAATATTACTAGAAGCTTAGCTTCAAAATACAAGTTCTTCTGGAGGCCAGTTTTTCATGCATACGCTAGGGGGACATTGTGATAAGGAAAAATCTGCTGGGAATACTTTAGCATGAACATGAGTCACCATAAGAGGAGTTCCCAATCCACAGGCAAGCTATCTTGTACCAGCTAATCTGTGTGTTCTTCACTGATGGCGAGGCTGGTCATCTGTTCCTGTAGTCGTTGGCTCATAGTAAGGAACATGGATGTGACTAGAAGTCCTTCCAGTGCTGCTGGTAATATGAGGACTCCTTCCCCTCCTCACAGAAAAAAAAGCAGTAAAGCCTAGTTTTGTTACAACTGCAAAGCATACGTAGTCAATTAAAGGTTTATTGCAAAGAAAATATGATTCCTCTATTAAAAAAAAAAAAGAAAAAAAAAGAAACAAACAACCAAACAAAAACAGAGGAGAGCACAGCACAGAGACAGATCCCAGGGTAGATTTCAGAAAAGCAGGGTTGCATATTACCATAATATTGATGGGAGTACAGAATCGCATGGCACTGCAACTCCCCCGTCACATGGTCCAGACCACAGATCCCATTACACCTACCCCCGCTCAGATCTCTGAAAAGTAAATCAGCCCATGCTGCTGGGCAGATTACTGCTCCTGCTCACACTAGCCCATTGCAAGCTGGCTCAGGCATCTCTGCAGTCTGCTGTGTGGATGCCCCAAAGTGCACACAGATCAGCAGACTCTGCAATATTAAACTCCTCAGCTCACACTCTTAGGCATTCACACAGCATTTTTTGTTGTAACTGTGAATGAAGCATGTTGAAATTCTAAGCCTACAAGCACCAATATTTCAACCAAACTCATTTGTGCACTTAGTGGTTGATCCACAGCCCACTRGAGACAACGGGAAGACTGCCATTAACTTCACATCAGGCTCATAAAAAATGAGGCAGATAACTCCCATTAATGTTAATGAGAGTCATGTATATAAATCACCTAACCGCTGTTGGAAAAAGAAACCTTTTTCTGTTCTGCTTTTTACACAGCTTCCACAGTCTGTGATGTTCATCCTCCTCCAATAGCTTTGTGAAGACAAAAGGTTTTTCAACAGCCACGTCTTTCTAATGATTTTGCTTTCTGTCAACACGAGTCAAGCTTCATGTAGACAGAATACATTTAATCATACAGTCATGAAACAATTATGTTTTAACATGGTAATGAACAGACTTAAAATTACAGCAAAATTATTTCCTAGAAGGCAAATGATTATTATTTCTCAGTTATTGTTGGGAAAGTACAGTAACAACTCGTTTTTCTTTTCAATTCACTTAAAAGAAAGAAAAATTATTTTCCTAAATTTGCATTTGAACTAACAAAGATAACTAATTCCCTTTTTTTACCTCTCTGCCCCCCAAAAGATGTGTTTTTCACTTCCTTCTATGATTGTTTCATGTTGCCTTTACATCATACAAAATCCCTTGTCCTACAATGAAGAAATGCACAGACATACATATGCAGAATTACAGAGTGGTGTACAAGGTCCTATTTGCTTTAGCTTACCTTTCCTCTTTACACAGTAAGTATGTCCTGGGTAGGCAAGATAATATTAAACCACATGGTGTATCACTACTAATATACACTAGTATATTAGTGCCTAGTAGGCTTTTGTATAGTTGAAAAATTTTTAACACTCATTACTTCTACGCAAAAAAAAAAGATGTTCAGTATTTTCTAACTCTTTCTATTTGTATAAATACATACGTAAAAATTTTAAAATAAATAGAAATTAACTCTCTCTTTTTTAACTAGAAGGTAAAAATGTAATATGGCATTAACCTCACTAATATTTAAATTTGAGAGGAATTTTAATAGCATTCCAGAGGCTGCATTTTCCTGCACATTTCAATAATGATGGATGGTCAAGACACAGTGCAGGAAAAATGAGCTACCGTTAACAACTTGTCACCATCAGGAGATATTAGGATTCTAGAAAGCATTGCAAATGGATTTTTAGTTTTCAAGACTAGACTGTAGCTGCTTTGCTCCACCAGGTTTAGTCTTTCTTTGGCTGCTTATCCTTAACTCCTTAATGTGCCACATTAATTATAGCCCCTCATATGTTCCATTCTTTCAGGTACCTGTGTCTAGAAACGTTACCGCTCAAATAGCAAAGTGCAAGCTTTCCATCATTCTAATAGTTAAATAATGGCAAGGCTCTGCAATTGAAACAGCATGAAAGGTCACCTTGACAACACTCTGACTGGTAAAAAGTAGCTTAAGGCATCACAGTTCTTTATTGTGAATGACGCGACTGAGTTTATGACTATTCAGGATATTTTAATAATTTCCAAGTTTGACACAAAGTAAGAAATGCCATTTTGGAATTTCTGCAGATGATCAAATACGTCAAATGTAAAGACAATATTTACAAAGCATGTTTTTGACTATATTGACCAACAACAAAGTGGGGACAGGTAGGAGTTTGAACCAATGATAAAGTTTTTGGAACAGCTGGCACAGGTAGTCAGTATGAAATTTAAACCTGAGCAGAAGTCCATAAGAAGCTTAAGTCACCAGCAAGATTCTCAGAAAGCTCTATTTTCAGGATTTAAGGAGACAGGCATGGAGTAAAGACCTTGAACCGAGGCTTTGAGAGAAATGTTTTATGCCAAATGCCTTTCATAAATTGCCTTTGGTATGTGTTCTATGGCAGGACTAAGAGCAGGACTGAATTTCACATATTTCTCTGTTGGAGGTGGGACCAGGACCATATAATTCCCACAATTATACAGCAATATGATATCTGGTAAAACTGTAAAGGAGATCCAATTTTTTTGTTACCTGCATTTTGTTCTTACCCAAGCCCTTGATGTTCCATATGCCCTTTCACCTAGGTGGTCAAATTAACTGCAGCCTAATTTTCTAAATTATTTAGCTAGAATGCTTAAGACCAGATTTACACAGAGAATAACCTCATTAAAGACAGTGGAACTAACCAAGGCGCAAACTGCCTTGTACTTCCTTTTGTGTTTCTTTTCAGAACTGCTAATTGCAGAAATTGATTAGTTTAAGGTCCTTACATTACATGCTTTAACAGAATGTGAGGCAAGGTCCAAGCTATACGGACTTGGGCAATAAACACACCATTAACTGAAGTTCAGTCAGCACTTTTGCTCCCAGTCTTCTGGTATACCTATATTTCCTTCCAAAGACATAAATATGGGGAAAATACTTGGTACTTTCCATACGCATTAGGAACACTAGGTAAAACCCTGAATTTGAGATGTCCTGGATACTTCATCGCATACGTCAATACTTAAGGATCCATCTTTCAAGTAGCTATTAATCTTTTATATTAATATTACTACTGTACAAAATTCTGTATAATCAAATTTGAATCAAAGCATGGGGCTGGATATTCTGAATCACGGAACACAATCTTACACATAGGAGCTATAACTTCCTTCACTGAGCAAGGTCTAGCTGTTTGCCTGAGAGTAATTAAATCAGTACATCTTCAAGGTTCTTTTACTACTTCATTACCTAGTTTCTAATGCTGGTACTCACAGAATGGAAAAACCACAGCATGCTAATGAAAGACAACCCAAAAAGCATTTTCCTGAAGTGACTAAAAAGTCACTAACCAATGACACTCTTTTAAAAGGTGTCACCAGTAGCTGACAGAGAGGCTAATACATATATAGAACAAATGAATAAAATGTAATAGGATATAAATAAGAAGCTGCAAAATACATCTTTGAAGTGCATTGTTCATCTGGTGCAAAATAATAAATTTTAAACTTTCATCTAATAATAAATATTTATCCTGTAGCTGTCATAAAAAAAACATACAGAACAATCAGGGTTGTCAGTATAAGACAAAAGTATGTATGGCAATGCGTGTTTTGCTTCCTGCTGAGGCTTGTCTGAGCAAGTATTCTGCTCTGAAAGGTGCAGGACAAGTGGTGCAACTTGCCAGCAGCATACTGTGCAACTCTGACTTAGAAGAACAGTATAGTAACACAGTCCAATCTCAGTAGTAATGGAGGAGGGTTGGATCTGAATTTCTGGAGGCCCTGTCTCAAGACATGACACCAAAACTTGGCTTTAGACAGGGATATTTGCATGCAAATACACAGACAGCTCATCTGCAAATGCTACCTAAACAGCCATTTTGTGTCTCCTTTTAGAAAGGCAATAACCTAAGTAGAAACATCGTGTGGACATATCTGATCATTTTTAAGGCCTGTAGAGCCACACTGTACGAGATGTCCACAATGTTTCTCTGTGTCCTTCCAATACTCGTTTAGATATGACATTTGATTCAGCTCCATGCAATAAGAGATATCCTGTCAGAATTGCTTCTTTAGGAGCTGGGCAACAACGATATCTGCAGAAGTGCTTCTCTAGGTGATAGGCCATATTTCTCCAGCCACTGCAGTAAAATCATGGTGTTCCCAGACATGAATCTATCCACCTCCCACCTGTCCACTGGGTAACTTCTACTAGTGCCCACCTCCACCACTGCGACTCTTCATAGTACTCCCAAATACTCCCTGTTGAAACCAGCTCCGTGGTCAGTCTTGAGTAAAAAATAAGAGAAAAAATTTACCATAAAACAGGAGAGAGTCATAAGTGTATTTAAAAAAGCATCACAAAAGTCAGYGTATAATATTTTGAATTCACGTATGATTAGCTTTTTTTTTGCTTTATTTAACTATAAGAAAGGATAAAAAATTAATTATTAATATTCAGTAGTCTGCAGTGGGTATGATCCCCATCCATCTGTCAGCTGAGCCAGACGAAAGAAACTTTATAGTTTTTTTTTGTGGAACACAAGCAAGATATTCCTAAAAGTCATTGTGTTGACACTGAAATCACAAACCCACAGCCAAAGGCCTGAACCTGCCAACAGATTTGTATGGGTGGAACTTTGACTTCTGGTCATTCCTATTAGTGAAAAGATCTTACACAGCTATAGTTTAACTAAATATTTGGAAAAATAATGTAGGAAATACAGAGTTGACCTCAAATTAGCAGCAAAATTCCCACTAGTATCGCTAAAGCCAGGCTTTAACCCATCATCTGTAAGTGTCTTTGAATGCACTGAGATAACAGCTCCATAAATGTTGATTTCCTTATGAAGTGGGAAGAAAGAGTTTGAACTTTCTCCACTAAGTTTGCCTGTGCACAGAGGTCTTTTATAATATAAATTTAAATACACAATCTGTTTTACAATGTTTTCTATCATCTCTCCTCTCCATATGTTCTCCCACTAGGAATCTAATGAGTTCTACATATGAGGGATGACAAGGGAATATGCCTGAGAAATAATTCCAGCAATTACGGCATATGGAGGCTTTGTTTTTGAGTCGCTTTTGCCATGAACATTAGGCAGAGCATCTGGGACCAAATTCTGTCTACCTGCCCATGGACATTAGCAAAATCATCATCTTCCATTTGTAAATTCTGCTGAGGTAATCTGCCATACAGAGAGGACCATTTCCTCAGCTTTATGATCAGAGAGCATATTGAAACACAGACCATTTATAGTCAGGAAAAAATGCTTCTATTCACACAGAATAGTTTAAGCTGGAAACCATTTTAAGAGAAAATGATAGACACACATCATCTCTCTCTTTCTCTTCTCTCCAAGAAGAACTATGAAGAGCCTGTGTTCAGTTCCAGGCCACTATTTATTAAAAAACTTTTCTCTACTGAAGTTTCATAAGAACTGACTGGATCCCAGGTAAAGAGAAAATGACCAAAGAAAAGTGAAAAGTAAAAGAACAACAACAAAAAAGAGACCCAAACTCTAAATCAGTAATAGGAAGGATTATATTCTCTACACCCAAATATTGGCAAGGCATCCATAAATAGAGAAACAGATGAAAAAATCTCCTTTATATGGAGACATAGCAACTAAAACAACTACCGTACATTTTGCAAGTTATGGATATCAGATCTAAATACTAAGACATAAGGCTGGAGAATTCAAATTCAGTTTTTGTCATATTTGTTATGACTGTAAGGAGAAAAGAGATCAAGAGATTCAACCAATATGCTGGTATGGGGTAAACTTGCAACTCCACCTTTTCATCATATTCAAGAAAAATGTCTCAGCAATGCAAGTAACATCAGAATTTTTATATGTTGTTTTCCCAGCTGTGCAGTTGAAGCAGTGAAAGCAAAGCCATAAATCCCAAACCACAGGGTCTTTAGGTTATCTCAATATCATAGGGAAAAAAAGAATGGCCCTGCTGTTATAGAGGATCTAAACAGAATTTTACAGTTAGGAATATAAATATAATTTAAAGCGCTAATATAGAACCTTTACAGTTAGGGTTACATATGGGCAATAATATTTCTATTACACAAATTATTTCTTGAACTTAGTTGGGCAATAAACTGGTTTTCAGAACTGAAAACCAGATATATTCCAAGTCTTTCAATCATGGCTAATATTGATGTGATTAGTGATAATAAATCAAGAAAATCTATTATCAAGGAATAACTGGATTTCACTCCCCATTGCAACACAGAATTACCTGTGTAGTAGCAAGGAGGGATTGAAGAGGAAAGGTTCTTTAACCATTAACCTGAACAGGGACAGGCATGTGAACTTTAATGAACTTGCTCATTTAGAATTTTCTGAGCAAAATGCTGAACACCATCAACTGCAGCTGAAGGCCTAATCCAAACCCCACTGAAATCACCAAGGCTCCTTGTTATTTCTGCAGTCTGGCTTTGGAGCAAAACCTAGAGACACATGAGACAGACCTTTCCACGACTCCAGAGAACAGGCCCAAGAACCTGCTGCCACCACCACAGCCCCAGCTTCGGGATGCCGACTGTACCCCAGTGCTCCCAGGCAGGATCCACATCCCCAGAACCTACATCTCTGGTGATGAAACCATACTACAATGGTTTTGCCTAGCCTGGCATCCCACTAACAGCAGTCTAAGAAAGAAGAACAGTCATCCCTTGTACAATAGTTTCCAGCTGTCACATCAGTGGTCCTCCTGCCAGATGGTCTTAAGTTAGTTTTGGATTAAGAGATGTTGGCAACACCTATCAAAACAAAGTTGTGGGAAATTCAGCCTTTTCATATACTACCTCTTGTAATCACCGCATAAGCAGTGCAGATGAATACAGTTGATGCAAAACAAACAGCCATGGAAGACATTTTTGCTAAAATATTTGCAATGACTGACTGTAAAGTGGTATCAGAAAGTTACATAACCTCTTACAGAAATAAGATCAAAGATGTAATTTGGAAATGTTTTCTCATTCTGTAAAAGAATAAACAGAAAAGTTTCTCAGGACACAAACTGTGTTATAAAGACTAACAAAGTGATTAGATAATTCTCATTATTCAGTTTCATACAACTGAAACCATGAGAAATCATTTAATACCATCAGATTGTTCAGGTGTGACATGTTTGATAAAGAGCTATCTAACTATTGGTAAAAAGAAACTAGAGATTAAGGCAACACTTCTATTACAAACCAAAACTGTGCGCCTTTTCCTTGCCAATATATTGCTTAACAACAGATGTGTAAAATGCAAGGCATGAAGGAGGAGGCAGTAAGTCAACAGAAAAGAATGCCAATGACATCTTTCTGTTTTGTTGTTACAGATATCCATGCATTACCTGGAAACTATAAAAGCCAGCTGTACAATCATAATGAGTAAAAAATCRCTGCATATGTTTTTATGAAACCTAACAAAGTAACATGCTTTACAGTAGATTTTTAGTTTCAAAACAAATTATCTGATGCACTCTGTCTCCAGTTTTAAAGTATATAGATTCTACACAAAACAGAGCTGCATTGGCYTGGTGAAGTACTGAAACCCTACACCAGTAACGTTCTTGAGCAGAGCTGGAGGAGCCAAGATTTAAAAGATATAAGATAGATAGGAAGATTTAAAGGACATAGAATAATAGGTGGATTTGAAGGTAGTAACAGTGGTATCTGCAGCAGTGCTGTTTCAAAGGTCAGCACTTCTTTATGACCAATAAGCCAGATACAACCAAGATATAGTTTTGAATGTTTTTTAAGCTCTAATTTAGATTTATTAGGTCTGATCTGGAAATTTTTTTCATTAAGACTCATATTAGGATTTCCTTTTTCTTTTGTTGAACTGATCCAATACTTTTCATTTTGGAAGGTTTGAACAAAGCAGTGAGTTTTCTTTCCCTGGTGATGCACTGCCATATGGAACTGCAGAATAGGAACGCATATTTTCCTGCAGTTCAGAGTTCTTGATTACTGAATTCCAAGAGTAACATGGATTTCCCTCTGATCATAATGCCTGATCATCTTTGCAATCGGATGAAGCTAGGTATATCAAATAATCTGGGAAGTAGTATATACAGAATAAAGGAGTAACTGAAGCAGGATTCATCTTCACATGCCTACAACATGAATGCCCATAGCTGATCTAGTCACCTGTACTCTATTGTCAAAGGTAGCACTAAAACAGGCACTATGGACAGCTCAGCTGAACTATGGTTCGCAGCTTGCTTTGAGATACACAAGCAGAGTTCACTGTTGAACTGGCTTTTTTTTTTTTCTTTTAAACAGTTTAACAAATTAACTTGAAACATTACCTTTCCAGGAATGTMTACCGTGTTCCGTTGCTACTGAAAAAGTCTAAATGAGAATTTTTCAGGATTCCCATTTTGTGAAGAAAACAAAAAATTATTCAGTCTAGCCTGAAAACTACAGTACACCCACCAGAATTTCCCATGACAATGCTAGAACAGTTCTGCTAGATATCAGTTTCATTTGGAAAAGGACCTTTCAAAGTGGTAGGAGATATTCCCAGCTCTACTGAAGAAATACAAAATTAATATAACCCTTGAGATTCTTATTCAGTGAAAAAAAATTATTTTCTTCCATGGGTAAACAGAATAGATCTCCAAAGTGCACATCCATACAGGGAACTGTATTTTATATTACAATTTTATTCACTTGTTATGAATATTCACAACATTAATCTACTGCAGATAATCTATTCAGTATATTTGAAAATCCATTTATTTTCACTTATTGATATGCATGTGTTACACGTGTATATAATACAGTATTTTCAGTGTTGGTTTAAGAACAAAGAAACAAAGAAAACAAATATTGAGAAGCATGATGTAGATTTTTGACCAAAGAGAGGCCATATTCAGATTTTACAAAACAGCACATTTACACTTTGCAGTGTCCCAGACAATCTCTTTAAGATGCTACCTTCTGTCCTGCACCTGTTAGCACAAATCCATACAATAATAATCCATCCTAAAATACTGAGATATCTAGTTGCTGCTACAAACAGTTTATCCTAATTAAATTTTAATCAGAAAATAATCTTTCCCCGCCAACATTTTTTATTATTTCTCAGCAGAATGATATAATATACTTCTTAATTTTATCCCAACAGTCATTTATTTTATTTAAGCTCTCCTGTGCAGTAATATAGCAGAGGTAATGAAATGGTTTGGGAACAGCGGGGGCTACTGTGACAGGCAGAGCACTCCAGGGTGTTCATCCATCATGGAACTTAATATATAACTACCTAGCCATGGCAATGGCTTGTAATGATGAAATCATTTCCTTCCTTTTCTGGGAGTCTGGTAACCACACAGGACTTTTAAATAAGCTTACCCCTATATATTTTTGACTACCGTTAAGTGTGTGTGGTTTTCAGTTCAATGTACCAAAGCATACAGTCAGAACTCCCTCACCCTCTCCAGTCAGCATGCTTATGCAGTGTCACTAAAAGGAATTGCCAAATTTCTACTGTATCAATATTACAGATGGTACAATATACATTAAATGGAGTATAAAATTATACATTCTGTAATAACTTAGGAAAAAAGCTCATAGATGCTTAAGGCCTTTAAATATTGAGGATTTTTTTCATGTAACAGCACATCACGAAGTTCAAAAAATGCTACTGAAACAGAAAATAAAAAAGTAAATGTGATTTTGGCAAGGATCAGATCTGAATTGGATAACTGTAAGCAAGCAAAATACCCACGAACTGTAAATCTGGGAGGGCACTAGGGCTTTTTTCCTTTATAGCAAACAGACTGAGCAGACATCTACATAAGCATCCAACAGTACTTAGGTTCAAGCAAGAGATTTTATTTTTTAATAAAAAGACAAAAATTATGAATGATTACCATCTGATTTCATAATTGCAAAACTCATTTATATCCCTGCCTACCTTTATAAAAAGGGATGAAATACTGTCATTGACTGCTTACCATGAATTTCAATGAATTAAAGGTTGGGAAAGTAAAGTACATATCAGGAACACCCATCTCCTTCAAACTAAATGGAAATGTATACCTTAAAGGTATGAAATGCCTTATAATAGAAGTGGTAATTGAGTTTTGACCACTACTTTTTTAACTGCCAAAGAGCTGCAGTAGTTGGTTAGCCTTATGGAAACATGTCAACCTGACTATACATACTAATATGACTGATGTATTCAGATAACTATTATTTGTCAACAATAATTATTAACAATGGATATATATTTCCATTCCTATAACAAAAGCAACTTTAAGATGTTGAAATATGTACCTTTGAGAGCTCCAAGATTAGAATACAAATAAAAATGTCTAAAATTGCGCCATGCCAGAGGACAATTTCTGCAACAGAAATTTAATTAAAGCAGTGTGCAGTCCCACCAGCAATCTGAATGGTGGACCAGGGATCATTTTAGAGAGAAGGAACAAATACATTTTGGAGGTTGACTTCATCAAGATGAAAAGCCACCAGTCTGGAATGGACAATCCGAAAGATTGCTGCTTTTCTGCACCTTCTGAGTATCAACTCTTGTGATTACAGCTGCAAATTCCTCAGCAAGTGCAATTTTACAAGTGTACACAGTTCAATCAGTTGAAATCTTTGCGACACAGAAGTTCAAAATAACTTTCCAGTAGTTTTGATTTCAAGGCTGTTGCTGATTACAAGCCAGGTTCTCGTTGAAACAATTGATTCTGAAGCATACACCCCAGCAATATAAAATTTCACTTCAAGGATTGCCTGGAGGAATTAAATTCCTGTGTGTTGTATTTAATGTTATCAGCCTTGAGACTGACTTGATTTGTCTTTAGCTATCGGGTTACCTGTAAAGAAAAAGAAAATCAGAAAATCAAAACTGTACATAGAGAATCTACTTCTGAAGTACTGGAAACTGAGACTGAAATATAAGATCTCTGTCCAGCAAAGGTCTTTCAAGTGTTTTTAAACAAGTGAATAATTCCCAGTGGTAATAGATGGGATTGCTCCCCAACTTAAACTGTGTGTTTAAGTGCTTTGTTGGAATTGGACCTGACATGGAGAAATTGAAATGTGACCATGCTTAAAAATATAATAAAAAAATCTGAAGGTCACAAATTACCAACCCACAAATGTCAAAAGCATTGGTTTCAAGGAAAATTTCTGTATTTTGTTCATCCTTTTCAATGTTAGAACTTCTGCATGGTAACAACTATGCTTTGAAAATGTTAGCCATTGAGTATAACAGTGACTGATACTGGAGATGTGTTCTTCTGTTCTTTGCATGCTACTTTAAAATGCAATGTCCTGTTAAGGGCTAAATGCATCTTAGCAAGCAATAATCACTCCGTGGAGAAACAGGACAAAAATCATGCATACACAAACAAGAGAGAGAGATATCCTGTTATTCACAAGGTATAAAATAAATACCAAGGAGCTGACTTAGAGTGGTTTCACCCAGCCTAACATGAAAAAAGAGTGGAACAGAAGGACCAGAGAGAAAGAGTGGGAGCCAAAGCACTTCACAGTAATCGGACTTTCCCTGTGTCTGATTTGGATTTTAAACATTAGAATAAAAAAAAAAAATCCATTATATCAAAGAAACATAACCTTGAGGAATATTTCTGCTGTGTCAGTGGATACAATTAATGATCATGTAACATTTTAATATCAAATTGTGTCAGGGGAAAACATCCCAACTCTTGAGGAACAACCCATTGGAATGGTCACAATAACACTTTGTGACATCAAGGGGCATATGCTTTTCATTTTGATCACAGAGAGAAGGGTCATGCTCCTTAATGATGAAACATTCTTTTGCCCTCAGCAAAACTGTTTGCATACAGCTCTCGTCGGCTCTGCAGAGCATGAACGTTGAGCAGAATATTAAAAGGACTGTTCAAGAAGTTCATTACTTCAGTTTGCCTTCTCCACCAAGTTGTTTCTAGGAACTGCACTTAAGAAGGCAATAATAAAATTGTGCTTTGTGATTTTTATGATACATGAGTTTATTTATTACACTGCTCTTATTTTGTTTTGTTCTTGCTGTTGGAAATAGCCTCATATGGCCCCTTCTATAGTGGAAGATTGCCTGAAAAAAATAATGAAGAATTAATTTAAAAGTCAGGCAATATATTTCTACGCCCTGCACCAAAGCTTAAAAGGCTGACACAGCATCTTATTGTTATTTATTTTTTGCTTTATTTAACAAGTTGGAATTCTACTCATGGATCCAGGTGCCACTGAGCTACATAATGTAAAATACACATTGTCTGATCCTATCCGCAGGTGAATTTTTATTAGCTTCACTTGATATACGTACATACATACATATATATATATATATACACATATATATATATAAAAAACTGTGGCAAACCAACTGACGCAAAGCACGCTGAAGACAAATCAAAGGATGTGAGACTCCCAAAGGGGCCATGTAGATGCATGGTCAAAGCTTCTTACTTTTCCAAACAAAAGAGTAGACCGAAACCAAAGCAGAATCAGAGGACAGTTTCCTCAGAGGCACAACTGGACAGCCGCAGTCACTGGAACTCAGCTGAATTCTCTATTCTGCCTACATACCCACAGAGTAGACACTTGTTATTAAGAAGAGAGGGTGCCAGCTGACCTTTGAGAGACCAAGTTGACCACGACCCAGCAATGTGCCCTTGCCGTAAAGAAGGCTAATGGTATCCTGGGCTGCATTAGACAAAGTATTGTCAGCAGGTTGAGGGAGGTGATCCTTCTTCACCTCTGCTCAGTATTGGTGAGGTCAAACCTGCAGTAGTGTCCAGTTTGGGGCTCCCCAGTACAAGACAGACATAGAGCTAATGGAGAGAGTCCAGTAAAGGGCCACTAAGGCAAATAAGGGATTGGAGCATCTTCATATGAGGAAAGGCTGAGAGAGCTGGGACTGTTCAGCCTGGAGAAGAGAAGGCTCAGGGAGGAATCTCATCAATGTGTACAAATACCTGAAGGGAGGGTGCAAAGAAGATGGAGCCAGGCTCTTTTCAAGTGGTGCCCAGTGACACGACAAGAGGCAATGGGCACAAACTGAAACACAGGAGGTTCCCTCTCAGGAAACACTTTTTTACTGTGAGGGTGACTGAGCACTGGCACAGGTTGCCCAGGGAGGTTGTAGAGTCTCCATCCTTGAAGATATTCAAAAGCTATCTGGTCCTGGGCAACCAGCTCTAGGTAGCTCTGCTTGAGCAGGGGAGTTGGACTTCCAGAGGTCCCTTCCAACCTCAACCATTCTGTGATTTATTATTTCTATTACATCCAGTTCTGCCAATGCATGGGCTAAGGTGATACACTGCAGCTAGCAAAAAGCGTATTTTCACACATACATGACTGCTCAGTTACATGGCTGTTTGGAAGTGCAAATCTGTTCTCTTCAGTCACAAAGAAACTCAGTAAAATCATAATCTGCAGGCCTATCTGCTCCCCCCCATCTAGCTCTACAACTGTGTGGTGAAAACATCCTTATAAAAGCCACATACACTGTCACATAGAAAAAAAGGTGATACAAAGAAGAAAAAAATCAGATAGCCATTCAAACCTCTGCTCTATAACAGGTAGCTAATCATATACAAAGGTCGTTTTGTTTATGCAGACTGCATAGGAAGTCAAGCTGCATATTTGTAGCTTTTACAGTTACATGACTGGAGTTTTTAACTGCTTTCCCTTGCCAGAATTTTTATTATTCCGCCTGCCCTCTTTTTTTTTTTTTTCTTTTCTTTTTTTCTGTTAACTTCCAGGTCACGCAATGCTACTTTCAGTAACATGCATAGTAGTCCACAATTGCCTCTATGTAAGGAGGTAATACTTGTTATGTGCAAGCACAGACCAGACATTAACATTAATGGAAGTTATATATCCACATACATTAGGGAGAGAATAGACCTCCCAAATGCTAAAGGCAGTTTCATAAAGAAGCAATGAAATTTTACCTAATGTCTAGTGATGGTATTCCCAGAAATGCTTAATTTTGGATACAGTAAAAGCTATTTGGTTTGAGTGGCTAGGAAGCAAGGTATTGTGCCAAAGGTCTTTATAGGAAAAAGGGGACTGATATCAGTATGTGTCTGATCTTTAAAATCCTAAGAGAACAGTAACACACTGAATGTGTGCACATCAAGTCTAATCAATTTTTCAGTTAATAATTAATATGTATGGAAAACTAACTTTGCTGCTGTTTAACAACACAAATGAAAAAAAGGACATAAAACCTTTAGCATCCTAGGTGTTGATTTGAATTAATTTGTTCATTCTTGGAACATAATTACTCCCTTTATGCTAATATATTTTTTCACATGGTTGTTATATCATAGATACAAGGCATTAGACTCTCTTCACTTTCTTGTACTAAATGTGCAATTAAAGTATAATTACTCTGCAGTTGCAGACTTTTTAATTTAAATTAGTGAGTGGCTGCTGTAAATTGGCTGTAATTGTATGTGAACTCACTTGTTTTGTTTTAAAACAACAATATATAATTAAATGCAACTGAAGTTTTCCACATTTCTTCTGCTCACTAAATGTTCAAAGCAGATTCAGGTTTTGGGTACAACATTTCTGCCAAGGTAGCCCAGAATGGACCAGAGATGAAAAGACCTCAAAGGCAGCGCATTAGAAAAGCTACCAGCTCAAGAGATTTTCTGAACAGTCTCCACGCCAGTGCTGCTGACAATGGGTGAGAAATGTCCTCACTTGTGAAATCGCCACAGCTGATGAATACAGCAGATACACCGTCTATTCCATAAGAATAGATTCCCAATRAATTCCAGCCTAATACTTTTACTCAAGACTTCCTTCTGCCTTAGAGGAGGAAGGGAGGAAAATCAAAACTATAGGATGTAAAGAATGGCTGAGTGAATATTCTCTTAAAATGCCTTACTTTCAGGCACCTAAGCATCAGAGTTACAGGATCACAGCTAGGTATAGTACAAATTTTCTGTTTCTTCAGAGAAACAAATGTATCACTAATTATTTGCTAACTACAGAATAGTTTATACATGCAAATGAGGCACGTAATTAATTATTATTTAATAATGTTAGAAGAAAATAGATAACAATATACAGTAGACTGAAATAAGTGTGTGCTGGAACATTTCATAACACAACTTTGTACATTACTATTTTTTTGACTGCCAGCTCTTTCAATTTTTTTCTATGTTTATCACAAACCATACAAAAAATCCTTATTAAAAACTTGAGTTTGCAAAGTCAAGCACTTCAAAGTTAGCAGCTTGCCTTTCTACGGGTGCCCCTGCAACTCCAATTCTATCTCTTTTCCATCGTGCACAGTAAACAGCAGAATTAAGCGGGGGAGGAGTGTTGGAGGGAAGCCTATTATAACGTCGTCAAGACTATGTATCAATGCAAATGCAGAAAGGGGCAAATTTTTAAGCCAGTGTTTCTTCCCTCCACAGATGATTCAACAGTATGATGGACCTTCTCTTCCAGGTTTTCACCAAAGAATAAAAATAAACACAAGAAACAGAAAGAACTTAATACCGGGGTTTTTCTTTTCAATTAGAACTGTTCCATCAACTGTACAGGATTGTGTGTGTGGTCATAGCCTGAGTGTCATTTCAGCATACTCAAGAATCATCAAGCTATCTTTTTTTTTTYCCCTGAGATATGTAAGACAGAGAAAGGAATTTATTTTTTTTTTAAAGCAATTATTAGCTTACTCTGAGCTAAGTGGAATTTCATGAGACAAAGAAAAGCCATCTTGGCACCCCTGGCATTCTTCTGTAAAATACTMAAGGCCTGTGGGAAAAAAAAATGGTGTGGGGATTTCTTTAAAAAATAAAAAGGTGCTCACAAATATATTTAATATGAACAACATGAGATAAGCTAAATACAGGGAATGCCAAAAGAATCCCTTAAATAAATGCTTGAAGAAAGAGGCCTAAGAAATGGCTTGAAGAAATGCCTATGGATTGTCCTCCAAGACATGGAGATAAGACAGAGATCTCGCACCAAGACAGCCCTTATTTGTATGCAGTACATTTCCATCCATTTTGTGTCCTTATTTTTATATTCTTTCTTATACTGTACGTAAACAGACCACAAAAAAAAATTAAGAAAACATGGTCAACAAAGCGATTCTTTAGCAAACCTTTCCTAATAAGGAATGGACTTGAAAAGGGCTATATCAGTCATATTTTTCCATGACATAAATAACTTTGTTTTGGTAGTGAAAACCTAATATGAATATTACAATGCAGAAACAGAAGGGCCCATACAACCAGAAACAAACCTCTGCCAATGCATTTTTTCCACTTACACCCTCTGAGAATGAGGTCAAGGTTGGAAATGAATCTTTTGAGCAGATGGACGTGCACTATTTCCTGGAACTTCAAAATCGATACAGTGTGTTTGCCATGCACTGTCATTCATGTGGCTTATGAAAGCAAATGACAGTTTGCATTGCCACTTGTGCAGTTTATTCACTGAAACAATTCAACTTGTAAGCCTGGAAGGTGCTTCTGATCTAATACTGCTACCTTGTACCAGTGATACTCAAAAGTACTTTGCAAGTGTTAACAAAGGACAGGCTCAAAATATCTCCTCACAGCTTGAGAATCCTGTAATTTATTTTCTAAAGAAGTGGGGAAGCTGGACAAAAAGAGCTGTTAAAGGCATTTTTGCAATAGGGCACCTATATGCATATGCACTTAACAGCAGATAGGTGTAGATTTGGGTGCTTTACGTTAGACAACTAAGTTTCTGGGTGCACAAGGAACTATTACAAAAGCCTGAGAAATGTTAAGGTGATTCAACCATTTTTCAAGGGTATGTTTGATATAATAACCGCAGCAGAGAACTATGAGTTAGGAAACAGGCTCTTGTTTCAATCTCACAGACTGCTATTTGACTTGGGCTAATGACAAAAGGCAAAATTTGAGTGATCTGTGAGCAGTTTYGAAAACAGATCTTTAACAATAACTATATGGATTCATTTACCTTCAGTGAGGATTACATATTGATAGACTTTTTTCCAAGTCTTCACATGCTTCATTCTTGCTTATAAAACTTTGGCCCCACCTAACTTTTGATGTCAAGATGCAAGAGCTTTAAATTTTTCCCTTTGGCAAACATCTCTAACTCATTCTATTAATTAAACAGAACATTTCCCAGTACACTTAAATGGCTCAAAAGTTTCCAATGTCTTTGATAACTACCACACTCTAAATTTTTTAATTCTTTCACACTTTTATTGCACTGTGACTAATCAGAATTGCATTTGTGATAATTCTTGTGCTTAGGACCTTCCATTAGAAAGAAACAAACATGCTGAAAACTCATTTCACACAATGCCATTTGAGGTATAATTCTGTATTTCATGTTTTCCCAGTGCTCTTAATGATTTCAGCAGGAGATTTTTGGTGTTAAAATGAAGACCTAGACAATCAGTATTAAAAATTGTAATTAAAACTAAAAGGGTTTGGAAATCTTTCACATGTAAATTAAGCTTTCCACTTGCTCCAAATAAGCCTAAAGTTAGGACTAGAAAAATAGGTAAAGGAAAAATACTTCAGAGCATGGCATATGTTCCTGAAAATGGCACRGTTCTTCATCTTAAACATGGTTTTAAGACTAAACAGACAACATCTACCATATCTTAGGAATATAGTGGAAATACCCCTTTCCCAACTTTTTCTGAATTTTAAGTAATCCAGTATGGCATGCTGAGCTTTCAACTACAAAGTGACACCTAACTGAATGTACCAAGACGTACTTCCTTTTTAAGCACTGTTCTCCTGAGCACCTGTTGCTTTCCCATGATAGTATCTTATCAATTGGGTCTACCTTTGAAAGGAGAGTTGAGTGAAGAAAGGCTCCCAGAAGCATCTGACTGACACACTGAGGCTGCTTAGGAGCGCAATGCAGAGTCTCTCCAACCACCCTCCTGAAGCTCTGCCCAAACAACCCACGATTCCTGGCCATCTGCAGCAAACTAAGCGACTACAATGAGGAGTAAGCTACAACAATTCCTGTTAATACTGTGTAAACCTGTATTTGTACACACCTGCTGCTCTGTGAGTAATAAACCAGGGCTGGAACACATTTTCTGGAGTGGTTTGACTCTTTATTCCTCAGCGAACGTTCTGGCCCTTCCTTAGAATCCGACCAAGACTAGGATTCATCACAACTAGTGCTCCAACATGGAGCCAGAATATTTTGTGTGTGTGGAAAAATCAAAAATTGTCATCAGGCACAGCAGAAACCTCCTTTCTCTACTTCTCCATTCGGACTTGAGGAGTTTTACACGTTTGCCTAAGAAACAAACACATGTCAAGTACTACACTGTTATGGAATTAGTTACAGAAAACAAAACTGGGATAGGTGGAATTTTCTTTAACTTACAAGGAAAAGTACAAAATGGCAGGAAAAAACATATTTCAGAATCAGAGCAACTTCTCTTAGCAAAAGAGCATGGCCTCAAAAACACCCCCAAGCAATAACAGTAACCCCAAAGGAAAAGGTTTAAACATACTCAAATTCAAACTCACTGATTTGTCACCAAAAAACAATAGAAACTGATCGATAACACTCATTTTTGCAAGTATATCAGCAATCTTTAACTATGATAAAATAGTAATTGAAAAGTTCTTTGAAAATAAGTCCATGGATAGACCTGTGGTACAGAAAAGAGCCATGAAGTCAGAATACGATTCCTTCTAAATGAAAGATTTGAGTGTGTTCTTCCCATATATGTTTAAAGTAGCGGAAAAAAAAAACCAAACCAACAGAAAACACTGGAAGTTTAAAGTTTGGAAAATGTGAGCATTCTGTGGAGAACTCTACTTACAGTCATTTCTATGGTTAGTAGGTTACAGGAAACACCATAAAATAACAGATGACACATTTCAAAAGACAATATTCACTTCAGACAGCTGGTTACTTATCTAGATATTTGAGGTAGTTTTTGGACCTCTTGATAATGATAGCTTCCGAAAAGGGTTGCACAGCACCTCAAAAGATCACCTAAATATCTTCAAATAATGTTTACAAAAAGATTATTATTTTCCTTTTTTTTTCTTTAGGCTTTTTAACTTAAATATCTTACTGCAGATCATTAGAAACATACATTACAAGATTAAACTCATAACTTTGATAACTTGTTGCTTTAATAAAATCTCTACACATTTAAATACTATGAAACAAATTAATATGGCTCTGTATTCATATTTCCCTGAACTTGATAGTTTACAAAATAAACTTAATTGATACAACTCACTGGGACAATTATCATACTGTATATCTGATGAAGATATATTAGTTATGTCAAGGCTAAATCTAATTCATTAGTTTTTCGAATGTACTTCATTATTATTCTCTTGCAAAAGGTAATGCCACTGCAGTGCACATACGTAAACTTTCTCAATGTTTCTGTAACTCAGCAGAGTAATTAAGTTTATGGTAGAATTGTTTTAACGTCACAAAATTTTGCATTTACAGACAACAGTTTTATATGAAAAGAAGACTTAAACATAAACCTTATTTTACTTTCTGTAACAGATAATAACTGTAGCAATTCAGACAAGGATATATCCTCTTGAGGTTTTTGTGGTGATCACAACTCCATAGTGGGACTGCAGCATGGCGGCATAAAAGACTGCAAGACAATTAATTAAATAAATGTAATTTTCTTCCCCTTTACACCACTTATTCCATCTAGTTATCTCAACTGGGAGATAAAAACAACCTTTTTCCTTTTTACAGATGAGGAAACTGAAGCATAATAGAGAGTCACGCTACCCTTCCAAGACTGAGAAAGTAAATGGAGAAGGAGGGATGGGAACAGAGCCCTTCTGTCTTTGGCTTTATCTGACCTCACTTGAAGAAAAGCCTGCTGTTGCTCTTGATTGGAAAGGAAAACCTGTAACAAGCAGTTTCCTGTGTTTAATAGTCTAAAAATGAAAAAAAMCAAAACAAAAAACTCCCAGCTTGTTTTAAAACTAGGTTGAGGTTTTAAATTGCCTAATAGGTATAACGGATTTTCATCTTTTCATATATTTTTCCAGAAATTGGGTAAGATTCAACTTCAAATTATCCCCATGAAAAAAACAGGTAGTCTAAATTCATGACATTTGGTATCTTTTCCTTCTTTGGATGTTTATGGTGTGTTATTTTTTCTAGGATTTTGAATGGAGAGTAAAAAGCCATTTGGATGAGATCAAAATAGAAATGTAAATTATTTCCTTACCTGTAATTTTATCTTCTCTATGAGGGTACCTGCTGCTCTGTTAGTGCAGTACTCATGTGTTTTCTGCCTTTGTCCCAAGCTTCAGAGATTCCTCTGGTGATTTTTCCCCACTTGCTTACCAGCTTCCACTGCTGGCATTTTGAGGTAGTGCACTCACATTTGGCTCCAGGAATACTGCCACAGCTGAGGGAATATAAGACAACTAAAAAACAAGTTAGAAAACAGCAGAGCAATATCCAGGCAGGAAAAAAAAATGTTTAAAAACAATGAATCAGTCATCAACTTGAAACCCTTCGATCATTTTCCTTTCTCTTTCCATCCATTTAGAATCTTCACATGAAGAAAAGACTTTGCCATGCTTGCAGAAATTTTAGCCAAAGTAGTGGGTGCTGACAGCATAGTGGGTACCCATTCAGAGAATATAAAATTATTTTAAGGGAATCTAATTTTAACTTTCTCCAGTATGAGTACCCATCACACCATCGCTCTAATACAGAGAAGAAACAGAAGAAAGGTGGCAGATTTGGAGGATTTCAGAAAAATCCCTGTCACCCTGTCTCAAGTCTTTAAAGAACCAGGGAAAAGGAAGACTCAAGGGCTTTTCACCTAAAAGGTATCATAGATGAACAATTAGAAGGATTTCTCATTGCCTGAGGAAAAACAGATAAAGTCTGGTTCACTAAGAAGTAGTCAAGGTTATGGTTGCTGATTCCCAACTAATAGTTGTAGTCATCTTGGTCATCAGAGAAAAAGAAGGGAAAAGAGAAACTAGTACTGTCAATTTAATAAGTAAATAAATTAAACACAAAACAGAGAGCATATCCACCATCCATGCTTGAAGTTGCATGTAGGCGACAAAATTTCACTGTCATTCTCTTGCGAACTCTACAAATTTAATTAAGAACCTGCTTTGGTATTCAATTCAGTTTGTCTCTCTTAAAGARCCTGGCCAGTTGTCTTCATACCTGCATCTTCTCATTATCTTCTGACTAGCGTGTGACCCAAGACAAGGTAAGTATGAACGAATCAGAGGAGCTAATCACAATTAGACACTGGTATTCTAAAATCTCAAGTAATGAAGGAAAGACCAAAAGGCTCTGAAGAGGTGGTTGCTTTCAAATTTCAYGAATGTAAGTATCAATGATGTGCTTTAAAGTCTAGACAGAGAAAAAGGACTCTGGTAATTTCTTGAATGACCAACCAAAAAGAAATTGGCTTTGCAAGTAATCACCTTCAAATTTGCCAAGTTGCATTCTAGGAGAAAGTCTCCTGTTCCTTTTTCATACATTGAAAATGTTCAGCAATAATTATTAAGAACTGGAATTAGAATGATGCCTTGAAGATGATAAATTTGCTATGCTCTCATTTTCCCAGGTCACTCTGAAAAGATGATAAGGAGGCAGGACAGAAGGATCTCAGAATTCTAGAAGAACAACTCCTCTGATTTCTCAGTGCATTTGCCTGAACACCAGGCACAGATAACAGCACAAGCAGAAGTGAATCCTTTGGTCTTCTTCTGGCAGGGACATGTTCCTGAGCCACAAAGCTTGAATTCAAGATGAACGAACAAGCTGTTGTTCTTCTGGCTGGCATCAGTAAGATATTTTCTGGCATTGTTGAACCTGAGGAGGCAAAGCTGTTTTGAACCTCTTAAAATATGCAGCTCCATTAAAATTCTCAAATCTTCTATTACTGAGTTTGTAGATACATGTTGGTTAGACACAATCCATTGTTTCATTGAGACCATATCCTTCTTCATAAACTGGAGACACAYTTGCATTCACTTCTGGTTTTAGAGGTCTTGCCAATATAATTCTACAGGTCACATCATACAAATAAGTCATGGTGAACTAGATATTTTGTAGCTTCACCCAGAATCTCCAGAGCTTTATGACACTTCTCACTGCAGATATGGAAGGGGATGACATGGTCAGGACTGTAAGATCAGAGGAGGAATCATCTGTGTATGCTAATAATGCAGTAGAAGAAAGCTCAAAGTCCATTTTATAGAACATATAAAGTCCTTTGGAGTCTTTTCTCCATACACAGCAGTAGTGTCTTTTGTAAGATGAACCTGGTGTTCACGAAGGTGGAAGAAGYAGTAAGCTACAAGCTATGAAAAAAATGAACAAATTTGAAATTCTTATGGAATCAGTCTTCCACTTATTCTTGCCTGAAATACATTTTTTCTTCATTTTGTATAGTTCTCAGACAGGAAAGGACTATCTTCATTATTCTTATGGAGAAATAAGTAAGATTTACAACCATGCTCACTTTGCTCTGCAAGGGAATAATATTTGAGAAATCTGATTTCAACTGGTTTGAGAGTTGTTCACTCCTCCAACAGTGACTGTGCATAATGCTCTGTATGACTGACTYTCTCCACTTGATATTGATTGTTATCCATTTCCTTCCTTCCCTATTAGAAGGCAGAAAAGCAGAACTTCTCAGGTTTTCTATAAACAGTCCTAATGAGTAAGGAAATACCTCAAGAAAAATACGGGATTTTTGCGAATTGAAAGTAATAGTGTTTGGACAGTTGGGGGCCACTTTTCTGATCCCTCATATCAGTTCTGCAACTAAGCAGTGATGCACAGTTTTTGAAGCCTGTGCCAAATACCCATGGAAAGAGGCAAGAGTTCTGCCTGCAGCTGTTTAGGTAGTAGGTAATGTGAGGTTTCAGAAAATTCCAGTCCTTCTGAGCTGAAATGTATCATTTCTGACTTGCAGAAATGATCCAAAGAATCCCTTACAGACAGCAAAGGAGGGTGAGACAAGGAAGAAGCACTRGTTTTAGAGCATGCCAGCATGACTCACACAATACTGGCATTTGAATATCATCTTCCTATATGGTAACTTGTGAGATAGTAGAAGCTGACAAATATTTCCCAGGAAAACTAAAAAGGACTGCTAGGTATTCAAAGAGCCCTTTTTGCAAGGCTGTGAAAGAGGGCAGAGACTGGCAGAAAATGGAGCTGCAAATGATAGTGGAAACATCTTTGATTTCGGTGTCAGGACTTTTCCACTTCATGGAGAAGTGGAGAAAACCAGTAATTTACATACAGCCTTCAGAACTCATTCTTATTTTCCATCATAGAGAAAGAAAATTATTCTTCAGACCTGAGGTCAATATCTCAAACATGCCAGCAAAGGACAAATCGGGGGAAAAAAGAAAAGAAAGAAAAATAAATTGCAAGTCGAATCTTTTGGGACAAAGGCAGAAAACCTCTTGGCTGGACTCATGGAGTGGAGGATTCCCACGTGGAAGAGAGTAATGCTTGCAAAAATCACTGATTAGCTAATTAGTGACATGTAATTGAAATAATTTGCATTTTTCTTTAAATATTGCAGAAATATTTTCCTTTGATTTCAGAATAATTCTGTCAATTTTCAGGTTCTGCAGAAGCTAAAATTATGCTTTACAATGGATGCTAGTTGCAGTCTTACCTTAGGAAAAACTATTCCCTCATAAAAATTTATAAACCACAGMATACATTACTAACACTCTGCTAGTGTGATGAAGGGATTGCGAAATATTTCATTTCACATGATTTGTACAGTGTGTCTACTCATAAAAAAAATTAGAGTAACACTTCTAAATAGCTAAAGACAAGACCCAGTGTATTCACAAGGAGATGCAGCAAGGGATTGAAAAAAAATAAGGAAAAATTGCAAACCTTCTAGGCAAAAGTTGCTAATTAAAAAAATAAAAATACTATTCTGTTTTTAGAAATTATTTTCTTTCAAGTAATGCATTAACAGGCTCCCTCTTTCTAGAAGAGCTGTACCTATGAATATTGCCTTTAACCCATTCTCTCTTCTGATGTTCCTCACTTTCAGTTCTTAATATCAGTATCCATAGGACTCAAAGTCAGAACAGAACTAAACAAAATTTGAGACTGAAAACGTCTTGGGAGTTGAATGTTTGGATTATTTTCACCTGCCCAAAAAGTTTTACTGACCTTTCAGTCTATGACTTTGCTTATAACATTTCACACCACAACACTTCTTTCTTTAATCCTTTTCATCATAACTTGTGTTTTGTGGGTATTTTTAAGTACATTCGCCTTTGGGGAAAGGACTATAACTTGCCTAGGTTTCTGTGACCTACAAATGAACATCATCAAGCAGTAGGCCTAAACTCATGTCAGATGTAGTCTTGCAACACGAACCTTTTCATAGGGTTGAACTAGGCACACCAACTTCATATTAAAGAAGTAAATTTGGTACATTGCAGCTATTTTTAAGAAAACCAGTGAGTTGCATAGCCCTGAATACTGATGATTCCTTGCAACGTGTTGGCTGGAATGCTAACTATTTTCATCAAAATATCCATGTGTCTCAAAAGATTAGTGTTTAGGTGCCCTACAAAAAATACAGAGCTTCAATATGAAAGAATTGTGATGCTAGATCAAAACAATAATTACTGACTAATACAAAAATCTAGCGTGACCCCGGAAAAAGTCATCCTATTTCCATTACCAGCTCATTTGCCTCCTGAAACATGTATATATTTTTAGGAAAATATGTACATACCACTTATTGCTATTTTAATGACAGATTAGATACAGTGGGTCTCTGAGTTAGCAATGAGAAACATGCTGAGACAGCTGCAAATTTCTCCTAGTGACAGATTAGCCAAAGGCATGGAAAGAGATACCATAGCAACAAAGAGGCTGTCACAAGTGCAATCACTCTTTTCCATYGGTAATATTTTGCTACAGTCTGTGCACTTACTTATATTGTAATCACATCCTCTTTATGAACCACAAGGTATTGCTAGTGACTGTATATATGTGTATTATTCCTGTAAATCTTCATCTGAAATTAAGGTAGAAGGTGAGGAGTCTATAGAGAGAGGCTCTGAGGTGAGGCAGGGGCATAGAGCAGTTTTACAGTGAGGTTGTTTCTTAATTTATTCATACAGCCCCTTAAATAATATTAGGAAAAGCACTTCCTGTCATTATTTACTACTGACACATGGCAGATCATTGATTTATCCTGTAAGTATTTCACGTTTCACAGTGGTCAAAGCAAAAGGCAAATTGTTTCATGTGACTGAAGTTAGTAGYAGTTTTACACTGAAAAAATGTTATGTGAGAAATACATTGCCATATTAGCACTGACTGACCACAACTACCATACGTCCAGCCTATCAGAAACATCCTAAAATAACCTATACACAATGTTTATATGATGAATTTCTGCTTTTTCTAATTGTGTGTCATTACTACTGCTGGTTTTGAAAAGCCTGGAGGAGGAAGAGGAATAAAGACATGAGGGAAGAGGCTACCACAAGGCAATATTTCTTTTCAACTCTGCCAGAAAAAACAGTAATACTTGTTCCATTTTCTTCCCCTCTGCTGCTGCTCAAAGAGCCTATGCATCTGTTGCTCATGCGGAGAAGCACAGATCAACAATTAACGCAGCTGCATTGCTAACACTGATGTCAGGCTCAGTTACAAGAAAAATGCCATTTTCTTCTCATATCCAGGGACACATGTTAGCTCTCTTGTGTTATGTTGTCTTACTCAAGTGGTGGTTATCACAGCACTGGTAGTAGTTGAGTCACCACTAATGCTGCCTCCTGATACTGGGAATCTCAATAGCCCACTGCAAAGCATTACTACGTAAAGGTGCCTAACAGAGGTCCTTTCATTCCTTGTGCTGAAAGGGTTATGAACAGCATATTTTATAAATTGAAACATAAATAAAATTACCGCCTCTCCTTTCAGCAGCTGTAACTAATTTAGAAACAATCCAGCATCTGCAAGTGAGAAAGAGGAGACAGGGTAAAAATGTAAGCAGTATTTATAGATAGCAACAGAACTGCATTGATTCAGAGTAGTAGAATGCACATACTGAACATCATTTGGCTTCATGCGCAGCCAGTTGGTGTGTTTGGATGGTATACTTTCTCCTCTTCCAAGAATGTTATTCAATTTTTAGTTTCTTTTAAATTCTGGATGCCATAATGTAAAATTAGATTAAATGGAATATTACAAATATCTGACTTCAGGCTCTCTCCAATATTGTTTCGGAATGTAGATAAACACTCTCAGTGTGGATTTCTCTCCATCCTGGCAATATTTCTGTTCTTTTCACACTAGTCGTCTATCTCTGGTATTGATTTGGAAAGCAGATTTGGATTTGGAATGTAGATAAATATACTCAATATGGATTTATTTTTGGCCCTGTAATATTTCTCCTTTATTTCTTTCTGTCCTTGTAATATTTATTTTATTTTTTTACAGTACTCTATTTCTAATATTRGTTTGGCATATAGTTACATAGTAATATATTAGACATTGATTTCTTTCTGTTCTGCAGTGTGCTTTTCCCCACATATTAAAAATAATAGCCAGTTTTCAGAGTGACAATTGCAGTACCTTCTGCCCCTCATAAAAGTGTGGGTGCTCAGCTATTCCAGAAGTTAGATAGTCATTTCCAAAGATGGCCCTTTATGACCTGTCTCAAAATACTACTTTCACTTGTTTACAGGAAAACATTCACTTTCACCTTCTAGAAATTTTCAGAGGTTAATAATCAATACCTGCTATGCATTACATCTGATCTTTTTGGTTAATTTATATTATTAGTGTTAGTATTAGTATTAGTATTATACCAAGAAGTCAGTTCTAAAAGGATATGCACTGGTTGCCAATTTTTGCTGAATAATAGATACTGGACATATTACTCATAGTATGATTAGCTCATAGCTGTGTATCCTCAGAATATGAACATTTTTGAAACTTCTCTTATATTATATTGCATTTGATAGTGGTCAAAGTCCAAAGCTTCCCAAACTGACAAAGAATGAAGGGGCTTTTTTGATCATCTTCCTACTGAAGACCACATCAAAGAGAGTAAAGTCTCCGAGCCAGCATCTTCCTATTCAACGTTAAGTATCTAAATGTTAGGCGCTAAGCTAGTCRTTATAGCTTTCCTTTAGAGTTATTAGGGAGACATAAGCACCTCCAGAAGATAATTCATCTGACTTAGGACAAAATGAATTGTCCTCCGGAATTGAACAATTCTCTTTAATACTAAAAAGACAGCCTAGAGCTTAGGCTGGTCATCTCACTCTAGAGAGTCCTAACCCAAGCAAAGTCCAGTAAATTCCACTCCAAATATTTCAACCAGAACTTAGTACTTAGCGTTAAACTATGCCTTATTCCACAAGAAGTTCTACCAAATCAAACTAAAAGCTTAAAGACAAGGTACTATTTCATTACTGTGCAATGGTTCAAAGCTGCAACAGAGGGAGTTTAGACCAGACATTAGGAAGCATTTCTTTACTGAGATGGTGGTCAAACACTGGAACAGGCTTCCTAGAGAGGTGGTCGATGCCCTAAGCCTGGCAATGTTTAAGAGACATTTGGACAATGCCCTTAACAACGTGCTTTAACTTTTGGTCAGCCCTGAATTGGTCAGGCAGTTGGACAAGATAATTGTTGTAGGTCCCTTCCAACTGAAATAGTCCATTCTATTCTGTTCTATTTCACATGAAAAATATCAATGCATATTTCTCTACATCTTCATAAAATATAAGCCCAGGGACACTTCTTCACTCCCTGGCACAAGTACACACTTCTTCAGTCATGTTGCAGGTCCAGGATCTCAAGATTAGACCCAGGATGCACCACTTTACCTGTGTTCCTGTGCTCTAGTTTCTGCAGGAAAGACACACGGGTTTACGGGCTGCCCAGGAGCCACGACATGCTCCAAGCTAGTCCCAGGGTGGATGCCTGGGGAACCGGGACGCCAGGAGGCATTGCAGCATGCACTTTCATACAGGTTACATGCAGCTTGTAGTGCTCTTATTTAAAGTCAGCCTCTATTATAAAGATAACGGACAATGTACTGTKCTTAAAAATACAAGTAAAGCCTGGCATCTGGATCTGCGCTTGAAAAACCCCTATCCTCTGGTATGGAATACATCCCATAACTAAGAGAAATATGAAATTCTTTCTCCTTAGCTCTTATCTGACTGCAGAATATTGTTTTCCAGTCTTTGTAAAGGGCTCCTTTGTTTAATACAAACGCATAGCATTTTTTTTAATGTCATTGTCAATTTTATACGTAATACTGCTATATTTTGGAGTTTTCAATGGATGGGAAAATTCCCCTGTTTTAAACAGACATTTTTCTTATTTTGCAGAAAGGAAAGGAAACACAACCAAGAGAGCTTTTTGAATGAAAACAATTATATTAGAAAAAGTCTGTAAGAAGAAAAACTATTTCAAAGGTTAAAAAAAATTCTTTGGACTTTCCACTTCTTTAACATTTTTGACATCATTTAAAGATGGTAATGGGACAAAATTTTTGTATTTATTTATCAAAATATTGAGGCTAGCCATATAGAAAAAAATTCAATTGCTTCCTCTCACAACAGTTTCTTAGTCTAGAGGAGAATGACACAATGTGCCTGGCAAATCTCAGCTACGCACATAATCATTTCATAATTCTCCTAATGTGTTCCTGAACATCCTCTTTTGTTGTGGTATAATGCTCAGGAACAGAAACACGCATTTCTTTATATGATGTCAAAAAAATTACAGTTTTAGCTAAATTGTCATTGCCTTTTCTCCCCTTACCCCCAGGCTACATAGACCCAAAATAGTCAATTCTAAACCAGCACAACTTAACTCAGTACTCACCTTATTCATACACACTTCCCCCCCCGTATTCATTCCTTTTCCATAGTTAACTCCTAATGTCAGCCCTCTCCCACTAATATGCAGACAAATTAGGAAAAACAGTTTAATCTTTCCATAATATCTGGTTTTGCATTCTGAAGGTAAATAATTTCCACACAACTTTTCTTAACATTTGAATTCTGAGTACCATAACATTCATGCTATTTCTAATTCATTATTTATGTATTACCTTATTAGATACCCATATCTGACCAAAATGCAAAACCTCAAGTAGACCACATTTTTAAAAATCAATTACTTTTCTCCCATTATTCACTTGGCCTTTTTGCTTAGTGACTGATACCGTAAGTATTAAGAAGTTGGTATCATCATTTTTTACAACAGTGTGATTAGATATGCTAACAGAGGTGGACTAGCAAAATACCTCCTTCCTCCACTAGTTTTATCTCTAACAGAATGCTTAACTATTAACAGCTTGAGATGTGGAAATGTAGGTGCTGCTTTTGAACTTGGTATCCTGTAGAAGAGAAGGCAGTACTTCAGCCTTTTTCAGGGTTACTTTTTCTGCACATGAAGGAGGCAAACTTACAGAAAATGTTTGGAGGTGAATATAGACTTTCTTAGACCTTTCAGAAAAGCCTTCACAAGGCTTTTCTGCAATACACTTAAATCACCCAAGCTGCTCAGTTCTCTTTGTTTCTTTATGCTTTTACATTATACATGATAATCACATATGGGTTATTTCATTTGACAATCAGAAACTTATTATTCATTACTTCTTAATACTGACTTTCTGTACAGTTCTTTTTATTTTTCTCAAAAAAGGGGGTTTTGAAACCACAGAGCACTTCAGAATTTTTCCTTTTATTTATATAGACCTTGGGGAGCAGAAAGAGGAGCTACAAAAATATCGTAGTGAGGTGACTATTAGGGAAAAGTACTTGCTTTTTGATAATAAGCTACTTTCTTAACACAAAGAATCACTCACAATTCCAATAGCAATATTTTTCTGGGCATCAGAATGATGTCTGTTAAAATCTCAGCCTCCTGCATCTGGAAAGACAGACCTTCACTCACTTGCTATCTGGTTTCAATAACTGAGACCAACTCTCTGTCAGAAATTTGAATTCAAGTTTGCTATTGTCTCAAAACAGCTTTGCAGCTGTGTGGGAAACGAAGGAAGAAGGGGGCAAACATATAGTATCTGGACAAACTAGAAGGCAGAACAAATAGTAAGGGATTTAAGGGGATTAGTATTTTCCTTTTAGTGGTGGTAGGTCTGCAAGCAGGTTATGGTAGCCATTATATGGAATCGGTGCATATGATGGCAAATAGAGAAAAGGACTGGCTTTTTCATAGCTTCACTTCTGAAGAGGTATGAAATGAGTCCTGAGGACTGCCACCATCCATGGAGGACAAGAAAAGTCCAACTCCTGCAAAGAGCCAGACCTACAAGTCTGCAACAGAGGCATAAGCCCTTAAGAAGAAGAGCCTTGGGCTTTTGTAGACTTCTAACAGCGGACAGAACTTCATAACCTTGACCAATGTAGAAAAACCTATCTTCTGACAAAATGTTAGGAAGAAATCTCCTCAAGGCGATTCTAATTGATATCTCCCCCTTTTGTGACCTCTTTTTTCCTACAGAAATGTAATCCAGACCCACATTTTTACTTGCTGCTTGTTAAACACTCACATTAAACATAAAATCGCATGCGTTCTTTAACACTAATAGTGCCATGTAGCAGTAGCCAGGACAAATTTCAAAACACACACACATGTAATTCTTTTTCTATTTCTATTACTATCATTAAATTCAATCTAGTACCTTTTGGTTATAATATACACGCACACACATTTTATATGCATAATCAGATTTGCATTGGCATGTACAAAGTTAAGTGTGGGCAGCATTCAAGCAAGGTTAGCTTCAGAAGAAACACATTGTATATCAAACATTTAGGAAGTATCCTTCCTTCAAAGAACGTCAAAATGTTTTAAAGACACATACATACAGAAACTGAGACATGTAGACCTCTCTGTAGAACAGAAGGAATGTAATTCACTCAGTGCACACTATATTTCACTACAACTAAGGTGTACCAGAAGTTTAGTGCCTATGCAGGGAGGATTTCAATCAAATGACACAGACACTCATAGACTAACCACCACACTAGCAAATTATGGCCTGACACTGCAAACAATTACTAAATACTTACAAGGAAAACCAGTCATCAGTATGTGCGGTGGTGTTAGGGGTGGAGGTGTTTATGCTTACACACAGGTATGTGTGTCTTCAGAGTGCGTTTTAATCTGTTTTATCTTGATGAAGAACTGTGTTGACCCTATAGAGATACGATGCTGTAGTTTTAGGAAGTTTGAGCGCTTAATGCTTATCTGAAGAATATGTTGTTCTTCTGTTTCTGTTAGCCGCTAAAATCTGAGATGACAACAGCTTTACTTTGTTTTCAGGCATTGTATATGATGAATGTTAGATGCAAAATTTGGAACCAATAATATAAAAAGTGTCAAATGGAGAAAAGGAACTCACTGAAACTCTGTCAAAATTTTTTAGTAAATGCCAGTCATAAAAGATGGAAAGAACCAGAAGATCATACTGTCATGACACATCAAATGCTTACCATACTCAGCAGTTTCTATGTCGAAACATAGTAATTCCATGTTATTGACAAAAATGCACTGTTTGTTTGCTATCCTGTGAATGAAGATCTTAGCAGGGTGTACAGACTTTGTGCAACTGGTTTCAGAGAGAAATACAYATCAGGTTATAATACATTTGATCATTACTGGTAGCTGAAAAAGGGGTCAACTCTACTATCTCCACTGCTTACCTGAGAAGGTCTGGCACACTGCTTACCATGTTCAAGCAATTGCAAAGTGTGCTGAGAAAAGTGTGCAGGACCAGGAAGCCCAATCCCAGTATGACTCTCTTCCCACACTTCTTTAGTCTTCTCAGCTGATGCCTTCTATGTGCACCCAATTTCCTGTGCACTTTTTTTTTTCACCTGTTGGTAACATGTAAGGTTGGTATCATACCTACCCTAGTTGTTTTCACTTTATTCCCAGAGGAACAGCTCCATCCCTTACGATCTGGAAGAACTTTACATTCCTCCCCTTCAAGACATGGTTGCATGTGGCACCACCATTTCTGCTCCACTATTGAAGCTACAAGAGAGGAACACAAACACATTTGCATGTTGTTGAAATGGACACTTTAATATGTCATTATGTTGCGACATCTCTTTTATTTTCCAGGAAAGTGTCAGAAATATATTGACTGACAGCTAGTCTGTGATTTTCAGCCAGCTCTTATGAATCTTCATAAGAAATTAGGTCTCAGTTTGCACAAGGTGCTATGTGGTTCAAAGTCAATCTCTCTACTGTCTTACTTCTAATTTACTGCAGTTCAGGAACTAATTTCACAGTGTTTCTTTCCAACACTCATTTTTTCCTGCTTAGCCAGGTTTCAAAGTTTTAAGTAGAATATCTCCTTTTGAGTTAGTGTATTTTGCCTGATCTACTATATAGTCTAGCATAGCCTGATTAAATTTATTCAACAATGATGACATATTTAGAGCTTCTCTGACAGCCAACAACATACCAACAGTAAAGCGATCATGCAAAGGGTAAATGTATCCTGCTCCTCTTTCAGAGAAAGAGATGTGAAAGATCAGCTAGTATTTTCCCAAATAAAACATATGAGCCTATGCCAGATTTGTTAACTGAAACGTTAATATTGCACTGTGAATAGGAAAAATAGTGTTGGTCTAAAAAGACTAAAGAACAGCCAGAACTGTGTTCTGTTTGTTTGCTTGTTTGTTCCTGTATGATAAAAACAAATATACAAATAAAATGTAAGACTGCAGCACATGAAAACAATATGCTCATGTAGATTTTGCATAAACACTTTTAATTAAATGAATTCCATACAACTCTGAGGGCACTCTGTTAGTTAGATCAAATTTAGCTTCTCAAGAGATCTGTTTCACTGGCATCTAATAATTTTGCTTAGCATTTCCACAGAGTAATAGCAAATAATTCATTTTTCCCATCTTCTGCCCATTCACCTTGGGGATGCCCTTCAGAATGCAGAAGACTTCCTATTCTTATTTTAAATATCTAACTGTAATGGTGTGGTTCTCATTGATGACACTAAGCCAGCAAAACCCCTTAGGAACATGCAACAAAAGGAAGCAATAGAGTAGTCGCACCATCAACACAAGAAGGAGCTGCCCGGGTGGTACCTGCTACCTGCCCAGGGAAGCAGGAGCACTTCACCGTCTGTGATCTTTCTTCTATCTTGTTCTTATTGCAACATCTGTGGAGTGCCACCACTTCACAGGTCCCAGTTTTAACATGGTGAGCTGTGAAAATGAGAAGATGAGCAATTTGATAACATTGCAAGGTAGCAGCATACTGTTTGGAGGACTTTTTTAATTAGAAATGCACTAAACTTGGCTCTGTAAGGCAATCTGCCRTGCGTGAAACTACAGTTACAATGCTACTAACACTAGAATGTAAAGTTGATTTCTTTTCCAAATGTAGTATAACTGTCTCAGGCAGAAAACACTGGCTAAAGAAGAACAATTGAAGAAGGCTGTATATGGGACTGTTCCAGTGAAGTGGGAAGCAGAAACATTATAAAACTAACCTAGAAACTATATTAATTTCTGGACTCCCATAAACAGCTGCGTATCTCTACCAAGATTTTTTTTCTTTTCCCAAAGGGAGAAATCTTGAAATGGAAATGTATCATCAATGTTAAAATACCCATACATGCATATGTTTTCAGAATCTATGTCTCCAGACTTTATGTCCAGGACAGATGCACTTCTTGATATGATATCCCAAAACCTTCCTACAGATGGACAGAGAACTGGCAGGATATAGGGACAGCCCTCAAACAAAAGCCAGAAATAAAATCTACTAAGGGATTACATTTTAAATCTTTCTGCCTGGCACTGCAAAGAAAGTCTGGGAACATGGGGAACCAAATTTTTCAAACACGGGGAGGCAACAGGACAATCTTCATTATCCCATATCCAGTACCCATCACCCCCACCCATGCTCCTCTAACTGATCACCAGAATCATGCTACTGGAGTCCTATGAGAGGACCAATTTAGTAAGAGAATAACTATCAAACGACCCTTTCTGGTTCAGCAGCCAGTTACCAAAGGATCTGGAGTTCAGAAAAAGTAATTTTAACTGAACTTTCAGTGGTGACTGATACAAGACCAGATATTTCTGGGGATACTTAATTTCCRTCAGAAGGAAGAGAGAAAGAAATCTGAACTTTTATCTGGTATTGACCTACAACCTTGTACAGGGAGGAATATTAATTATGCAAAGCAGTATGTGTTTTAACAGTACCCCTAAGTCCTCTATTTTATCTGCTGTTTAACTTTTTGTATGCTTTATGCAAAGCCTACGTACTGAATGCTTCAGCTACCATTTACATCCCTAATGGCAAACAATAAATGAGAGCTTCCATGAGGAGAAGGCCTACTAACATGCTTTCAGGAGCCCAACATTGATCCCCAACAACTCAGTTGTTATTGCACAGTACCAGCTCCCAAAATGGCTGAGGAAGGAAAACAAACTTGATGTAGGCTATGGACCCCAAGAATGTGCCTAGAGGCAAAAGCCACAGGCAGCAATTAAACTCTGGGTCTTCATCAACAAAACATAAACTACTAAACATTTCATGCAGGCAATTTTGCATTTTTCAGTAGAACAAAGTCCACTGAAGTCTGTGATCTTTGTTGTCACTCACTGCATTGTACTATGTCAGGTTGGATTATACTCTATCACATCATGGTGTACTACAGCTGAAATGATATAACACAATGCAAACAATTAACCCATGATCCATCATATTGTGATACACTGAAATGTTACATATAAATCAGAAATCTAGGAGAAAAAAAATATTTTTTGCATAAAAATGCTTTTCTTTTTGTTTTTTAACTATTTATCACTTTTAATTCAATAGAGGATGAGGAAAGCAATTCACACTATCTGTGTGAACTTTGCAGTCTCTGATATTTTCATACCTTTGCTGATGAGCAAATAGTTTCCCAGCTACCAGCAGAGTCTGCTGTAAAAATTACTTTTAATTATTTTCCAAACAATTTCACTGGTATATATGCCAATAAAACAATTTAAATAAATACATTCATTTTTCTCAATAAAACTGTTATAATTTTTTTTTATTTGTGAATATGTTAAAAAAATTATTCTAGGATACATTTCTAATGTATAATATATAGTAGAACAAACACATGCTGCTTTCATAAGTTCACCTTAATTTTTATTTTGATAGGCAATTACACATCTTATACCCACACATGTTAACACAAATTCACTTATCTGTATTTTATGAAAGGTTCATAAAAAACCCAGACACTGAATCTAAAAAAGAAAGTAAATTTAGCAGTAGGATGTGAACTTCATCCCACTTAATCTTTCAGTATATTAGTTTTCAGTCCATATTTGTATTCTGATGTGTATCATTGATCCTAAAATTTTGTTTCCTCGTTCTCTTATTAAATAGCTTTACACAGCTCTAACAGGTCTACAGGAATGCCTGTAGAGAAAATAAAGTACAATGTGCACCAATAGCCATCTGGAATGGAAGCCAGTTAAAAGAGCTGTTGTAAAATGCTGTGAGAGAAATATTCATGCTGAAACAAAACTTTTGGAAGACTTGGTTTATAGTAATCAGGGAGAGGAAATCAGGCATTTTAAGACTTTCATGGGAAGACAGTGTAATTAAATGAAACGGTCACATTCATGTACAATACATAAGCAATTCAAAGGGTGAAAAGATGTGAAAATGGGAGAGAACAAAAAATAATCACATACTAGCGATAGTATTTTGGGGAATCTTTAATAAAACTGCTTTGAAATTTTCTAAGTATAAAACCAAAATAACCTAGAAAAGTATACAAGAATATTTCAAACATTGAAAATCTAGGCCAACCATCCTCTAGTTTCTATTTACCATCTGGAGTATGCAATGAATATTCCTTGAGAGGAAATGTAGGGATTTCAGCTCCTTACGCTATCAAATAATTAAGTTCCAGTGCAGTAAGTACAGTATCTGTCACATTCATGTGAAAGCCTCTGTACAATAGATGAAGGATTTCCCACAACCTAATACAAATTAACCTCATTAAGCCACTGAACCATTCCACGAAAGGAGAATAGTACTTTAGGAGATTCGCATTTTGGTTTTGTTTCTTTTTCTCCTAGCACAGACTTCAAAGTACGCTGCTTGCTTTACAGAGAATGTTTGAGGAACTGAAAGTCATTTCTGGACTCCTACAGAAATTCATTATTCTAAACCACTGCAAACACTAGGTCCTGCATTCTCTGCTAATGAAAGTAATCCTTCCTGAAATCAATGTGAAGAAGGACTGAAGAGACTCAGAGATATCCATATGTACAGACTGTGATGTCTTCTTGATGATTATGCATAACATAATACATGTCTTTATTATGTTCCAGAAGATGTAACACTGTGTTATGAGTGTCACTTGGAAAACAGACATAACCACATCTCACCCATTAACGGTATAGCCTGTAATTAACCAGCCACTTTTATAGCATTTTTCTTGTASTGAAAACACCGATAGCTATCTCATAAATCAGTACGATATTGGTACACCAAAAACTTAAGTGTTTATAATCATGCTCCTGGAAAAAACAAAGCTAAGTAATTATTATTCCCCATTTTACATAACTGAATGCATTTAGAGTATGTTTAAACACACACAGCAAAGACCTTTAAATATATATAAATTCTACCTGTTCTTGTTCCTTCATGGCAACTTTAAATTTCTTTCCTTCAGGTGAATGAAATTTCAGTCATATTAGCACAGTGCATCTGGCACTAAGTTATGACCCTTACTCCTTCACTTCTGTGGGAAATTTATTCCAGGCAAGAAGGCAAGATACTGTTCATTATTATTTTGCAACTCAGAAATATTAATGTAATGTATTTAGCATAGATGCAGTGTTATACACAAACCTAGCATTAAATCAAGGAAAGTCTTCTGAATGCCTTTGTTTGTTAGGATCAGCATTTCCTAACCTCGCCACTTAAACATTCATGTTCAATTCTGACACCCACCTGCTTGGCTGTTTGAACCTTCTCTTTCCTGAAAGTCGCACAGGTCTGGCATTAACACATTCACTGGCCATTAACAAAGAGGAAGAAAACATGTTGCCATGGACTAGACGAAATAAAGTCACAGGGTGTTTCTGCCCCCGGGTTCCCTTCATTGCAGTAGCCACATACAAACAGTGAAAAAAAACCCACCAAAAAGGCTCTATCATATGCTCTCTGCAAAGACACTGGCACAACTGGGCGATACAGGTAAACCAATCTAATGACTAACAGCTACTGGAAGAAAAAGAAGATCCCTTGTCCCTTTTGCCGCACTCTTTCATCCCTTGCTTGCATGAACATTGTCATTTTATGGTGATAACGGTAAGCCAGGAATTTAGACTGGCAGAATAATATCCCCTTTTTTTGTAGGGTTGGTTCTCTACCGGTGTAGCACCTACAACTGGRTGCAGAGACTAGTGAGAAGGAGTTTCAGCCATAGGGAAGCAGCAGGAGCAGGTAGCCACGGATATGTGATTACCTCCTTCTGTGGAAAGCAGTTCCTATATCAGCTTGCAAGCACTGCAGCTCTGCACTCTTACATGGAATAAMTGTATCTTATTTTATTCCATTTCAGGTGATTCCTCTGAGGTCAGAGAGACTATGTAAAGCGTGCAAAGCTCTGTTTGCTTGTGTCTGTGTGTTTTTTAAAGCTTTTCACAAAAACAAAGCTTTAGCTGAAACAAGAAGCAACAGATCAGCAATAAGGAGAGGAATGGAAGTTACTCTTAGGCATGAGTTTCAATCCATATTACATCTAATATTATACAAACTTTGGCCTTTTTGTCATCTTGGGTATAATCAGGAAGATGTCCCATATGAAATACTATAGTGACCCAGTCTTTCAAAGTAGGCACATAAGTAGTCTTTATTCATGTAAACCATATCCATGAGAGTAAATGCATTAAGGACTATAATGGTGGAGTCACCATCATTGGAGGTGTTCAAAAAACGTGTAGATATGGTGCTTTGGGACATGGTTAAGTGGGCATGGTGGTGTTGGGTCGATGGTTGGACTTGATGATCTTAGAGGTCTTTTCCAACCTTAATGATTCTATGATTCTACTTTTTTTAATGACCATCTGCAAGGAAAAACAAACAATATTTCAGCAGATTATCAACCTGCTTCATCCGTTTCCCTGAGTGATTAGTCACTATTCTATACCACAATATTCAAACAAGTGTGTGAGGGGGGGGTTACTGATATCAGAAAAATAAATAAAATTGGCGGTTATAATGTACCATTTTCCAGATTAGGCTCTAAATCACTGTCCTACTCTTAAGTGACCAGGAAAAAAGTGGGTTTTCTTGGTCACATAGTCTATTTGCTTTGTTCATACTGATTGACATGGAAAACAAATGTAGGTTATCTTTCTGCTACACTTCAGCAATTTCAATATGTCACATCAGTCTCAGTGTATCACTGTAGATAGGAAGGATACAAATAAATTTGCAAAATCTCTCGCACACAAAAATGCACATTCACACACAGTATTGTTGCATTTTTTTCAATAATGTAATAAATGTTAGTAGCTGCCACAACTAAGCAATCAAAATCTTATGCAACCACAGCTAAGCCAGGATTTCCATCTAAGCTTTCTGTTTAAACATCAGACAAAGATATATGAAAAGAAATACACTGTCCAGTTCCTTTGTTCAATTAATTTCAATATTTTTCAGTATTTTCTGTTATATCCACCTAATATCCATCTGATATCAATAACACCACACACACACACTTGTTTGAATATTGTGGTATAGAATAGTGACTAATCACTCAGGGAAACGGATGAAGCAGGTTTATAATCTGCTGGTAGGGAAAAACCTGAATTTGGTTTATTCATACTCTATCAGCAATGGTGGTGATATTGCTGCGTTGTGTGTAGATAGTTGTGTGATCTAAGAACATAAGCAATGTGAAGCTTTTTGTTCAAGATAAAATCTTTGATTTGACCAGTCATTAGTGTAATTGGGAAAAAATCAGACAAGATTTTGGGAACACAATCTTCAGTTTGCTAGTGTGAACACAAAACAAAGCACACCTTCATTTCAGCTCCATGGGCCAGAGGGAGAACTGGCAACACAGACATCAGGAAAAGCAGAGGCGTCTCCCATACCAGTCGTAATTTTGTTACCTCTGGCATGCAGCAAGCCACTGACTCCCAAAGAAGCACTGGTAGATACACATTGACAGGAACTTTCCTGAACACAACCTTTAAAGGCTGGATCCAAAACCCTTTGAAATGAATGGTTGTGGTTTTGGATCAGAATTTCAGTAATAGAGTTAAAATYATTTATTTTCAGTAAAGGTGACATCTGGATTTGCAACTATTTATTCTGATGATTGCATATGTAGCACATATTGCAGTGATTGAGCAAATGATGACATATAGTCTAGACATGTGACTGAAAAGTATGATGAATTAAGATTATTAAATCATGCTTTAAACCATCATTAGAGTTGTCATGTGTTTTTCATTGAACAGTTCATTTACTAAAAGTACAGTATCCAAGCAGTGTAATTATTTTTGAAATCTAGTCAAATTTGATTACACATTGAACCTAAAAGTAGGCATCCTCAGAGGGGGGCAAAAAAAAATTGTTTCACCATGTTTTTTTAACTTTTCTTTTTGCAATCTTTTTTATTTCTATGACAAACTTAAAGGACTTTTTAAATTGTAAAAATTCTCAAAACAAAGCGAAATATTTTATTTTATTTTATTTTATTTGAAAAAAAACCAACTACTTGGTATTTTTCTTTTTTTTTTTTCTCCTGTTTGGCCAGTGAACTGAAAAATCAATTACAGACACAGCAGCAATTCCTGTGTCCTCAGTGGTGACAATGAGGCATGCCACAGTTGTGGTGCATCTCAGGAAAGGCACTCATGCTGCTTTATTTTCCAGATGACACATGGTGTTGTGCTATAGAATCAGCAATAAAAAATGATAACTTTGTGCTTATTCTACACTATCATTACATTTCACATGGTTACTTAAAAACTTATTTAGCTATCTATTCCATTAGTGCCATGCGCATTTAAAACATTCATGTAATTCAAAAGTAGTGTACAACTAAAAAAAAATACCAAATTTTACTTTGAAAGAGAAAATTTTCTGTAGGGAGAAGCTCCTCTCTAAGTCTCTTGAGGATCCCTTTTCCAAATACCTAGAACTGAGGATGTGCCAAATAGCCCTCACCTTGGCACAGCAATTGTCTAAACACACGTCATGGTTTAACCCCGGTGGCAACTAAGCCCCACGCAGCCACTCATTCACTCCCCYGGTGGRATGGGGGAGAGAATCAGAAGGGTAAAAGTGAGGAAACTCGTGGGTTGAGATAAAGACAGTTTAATAGGTAAAGCAAAAGCCGCGCACGCAAGCAAAGCAAAACAAGGAATTCATTCACTACTTCCCATCGGCAGGCAGGTGTTCAGCCATCTCCAGGAAAGCAGGGCTCCACCACGCTGAYGGTTACTTGGGAAGACAAACTCAATCACTCTGAATGTCCCCCCCTTCCTTCTTCTTCCCCCAGCTTTATATGCCACAAAAATTAGCCCCTGGACCTTGTAGGAAACTCACTGAGATGAGTCAACCCAAGAAAGTGCCTCCCCAGAAGGCCTTGCAGACTAAAGGGAGTTACTGCCTACAAGGATATGGGACCTGTTATCGGATGAAGGGGGAACAGAATTTTGGGATTGTGTAAAATTTGCCATCAGACATGTTGTAGAAACGTGTGAAACTCATCATGGGATGCTTAGTGGAAGGACCAGGGGCAGGGAATGGGAGGGGGTCAGTGTGGACTGGGGAGGAGYAAGCATGAGTCAATAAAAGGGACAGGATAAGAGAGGCCAGTGAAGTATAAACAGCAACTGATCCGTACGCTTGCCTGGCTGAACCTTGTGCTCTAACACTGCAYGCTATCTTCCATTCTCATTAAATCCCATTTCTATCTTTTTTGTGGATGAACTCTCTTCTCTGAGTGGGTATGCTAGAGAAATTTAAGCCAGACTGGTTGGTGATAGATTAAGAGATCTGATTACCTGCAACTGGCATGAGATCACAAACCTCATAGGCTCGTGAATCCAAGTGAAAGCAACTGGCAATATGGGGGCATCTTGGACCAGCTACCAGTCAGACTGACTGTCTAAGACCAGCTACTGGAGTGATCAGTTTTGTGTATTTGTATATATATGTATCATCTCCCTCCACTAGCAGCCAGGGAAGAGGATTGGGCCATCCGTTGTGGATTGCTCTGTGCATTAATGTGGGTGCCAGGAAAAGCGTCTAGTTTTGTCTGCATTGATCTGTGTGGCTGGCTCTGTGTGCACTGTGCGTGTGTGAGTGTGTGTCTATATGTTCATCCATGTGTGTCTAAGGAGCATACATGCTCAGCCTCGCCATTGGCAGAACCTGGGGATAAGGAGCTGCAGCAGCTTCACATCTACTCAGCTACTGTATTCACCAACCTCTAACAGATACGAGCATTAGAAACCTTTTGAAAAGAAAAAACAAGCAAGGAAGACAGAGGCAGCATTTGGCAAAATCACATTTAACCCTCAACCTTTGCTTCTAAGAAATGTACACAGACTGTCAAGATAATTCTCTCATATTAGGCAGGTTACCTGTTATATCAGCAGATCAATAGCTGTCAAGCTATTTGGCACATGCCAAAACACTGCAGTGAGTTGAGCAGAAGAGTTGCCCTGTTTGATCAGAACAGTCCCTCCCACGCCAGAGGTCATGCAGACCTCTTTTTTGCTTGATTTGGGTAAAGCTGTGATGTGGACAAGTCCTTCCCACGCAAATATATCCTAAACCGCTACAAACACACATTATTGACAGGGCTTTGAGGTCTTATTTGCTGTATTCACATTTCCATGCCTTGCACCTCAGCTGTAGCTATTAAGTCACTTGGTCACCTTGGGCACTGAAAAAGTCCAGATAGACAGAGTACACACTATGCTCTGCTTACACCAGTAGAGAAACAGTTTAACCTAAAAGTACATCATTGCTTTTCATTTCTCTCTTGTTCTGATGTCTTTTGCATCCTGGGACAGGTTCTCAGGTGAATTGTTAAAAAACTGAGCTGATTGCTTGAACTGATTATTTTTGCAGTGCCACCTGTAASCAACACATACACAAAAGATCCTGCTAACTGCAGCCCCTCCCAGGCTTCTTGGATTCAATGTGTTTTCTCTCCTGAGAGAACCATTTTAAAATAACAAGAGTAATTCTTGATAACTGTTTATTCTGCAGATGTTAGCCCAGCTCCTCTCATCAGGCTGCCTCTACCATGCAATTAACCCAGTTAGTCCACTTGGGTGAAGGATGGTAAGCAGAGTTCATATGACAACACTGTGCAGACAGCATCTCTGGTAGCTTTTAAAAACCAAGCTAATGAATGGTTTGCCACAGTCACATTGCCAAGCATACTTTTCTGCACAGTGCCAAAGAAAAATCTCATCCATCAGCTTGTCTGCCAGCCACCAGTTATAGCCATCTGTGTGGGAAGACTTTTTCCCTTTTGGAAAAAAATCAAGGAAAACTACAATGTAAGCATTCCCCCGAGAAGAGCCCATTAATGACCCTGTGAGATCAAGCCTCAGATATTCCCATAGCAAAACCTATGCACTGAAATGGACTGAAGGATTGATTTATCTCCACCAAGAGAGAAAAAGACTTACTGGAATAACACAGCAAGCTGGCACGGTCCCAGCTGGTCACACGAACTTTACAAGCATAAAACCACAGATGGAGCACTTCATGCAGGATCTCTTGGACCTGGAGAGCTCACAGCCATCTGACTTTATCCTCCTGGCCTTACTGAGGCTAATTTTATTCAATCAGTCCTTTGGCAGGAGTGACCCAGTGTTACTCAAATAAGCTTATCTCCTCTCTCACAAAAGTCAGAGCCTTTTTATGGCAGTGGCTACAAATGACTCCTTCATGCCAAACTTTTAGCCAAAGACACAGGAACTCAAAACACAACTAATTTTCGGGTAGCCTGAAAGCGTCGCCCTTCCTAGGTCCTGCTTTCAATTTTAAATCAGACGATCACTAGGCTCACGAAACCACAGAGTGTTCGGAGGCAAGATCACAAGCAGCATTGATTTGGGATCTTGCAGCTCTTTGTATGTTCACCCGCTGGAAGAGGAGGAGGAGAAGAGGCCTCTGCACRTTCGCCCAGTCCTCACAAGAAGCTCAGCTCCCCGGCTGCAGCCAGCCCACTAGGTCTTTCGCTGCCTCCCGCCGCAGGTGCCCAGGGTGGGACGGCTGCACCGTAGCCACCCCCTTTGCTGAGCAGCAGAGCAGACGGGAGGATGCTGAYGGCAGCAAAGGCTGCGTGTTTCCCTACGGGCCAGAAACGGAGCCACTTTGCTTTTTGCAGGCAAGACACTTCCCACGTTTCTTCTCTAGCGGCTGCGGGCTGACACCATCCACCAGACGAGCCCGTGTAGAGCTGGCAGAGAAACACCCCGGGTGAGGCGCAGTTTATAAATACTACAAGAAGTCAAAAGCCCCAGTATCTCTGAGGTTGTTATCAAACATGTTAAGCAAACGATATATTAAAGTGTGCAGACATTCTGTAAATTAACAGGCTGAGGTTTGAGATTACTAATTATATGATTTCACAGAGAAAAAAGACCAATCCAGCTCTCGGGCWCTCAAAAGAACATTTGGCACAAAGACTTTTTATTCTCTCTTACTCTCTCTGTGGGCCTTCTGCCAAATATCTCGACTCAGCAAGAAGCAGCAGCACATGTCTCAGAGCAGCCTTCAGCATCTGACAGAATACAAAAAATCTCACATTTTTTCCTCAGTCTCAAGGCTTCAGAAGTCTGTAGTTTACACAGTTTATGGGGAATACGTTTCCCCTGTTTCCTTAGATGACTTTCATTATTAATTTTTGTTTTCTTTCCAGCTGACCCAAATGGTCTCAGGGCACATTGTACTAGGTGACAAATTAACATGTTCTCAGGGACGCATCAGAAAAAGAAGAAACAAAAGATTTTTTCTACCCACATGTATTTGAATGACCCTCTGGCACACAACCCTCACCTGATATAACATATTAAGTGCTGTGTATGGAAGTCTTTATGAAATAGGATTAGTGTAACAAGGTGAAAAGGTAAATTCAATAGTCCTTTTGAACAGCCTGCTTTCAGGCTTCTCACGCTTATCAGAAAATAGCTCAAGCACCTCAGTGGACTTTAGGTGCCTCTGTGGAGACAGCAGCTAAAGCCAAGGGAAGGACAACCATGGTTTCCCCAAAGAAGGATGCAGCTGGGTCCCTGTGCTCTATTTCCATCTCAACACACATCTAGCTCCTTATGTGTCATCTTGCTTCCACAGTTAAGGTATTTATTTATTTATTAAGGTGCAGGAACTTATTTAGGTAATAGATCTCAGTAATAAGAAGGTCAATTCATATTTAAGCACCTGAATGTCACCATGAATTCCATTACCAAAGTCTTTATGTTTTATTCCATTTTTCTTTTTAAAAAAATATGTTTAGTGCCCCTTATTCACCCCATGCTAAGATTTTTCAAGGTTAGAAGAGCAACAGCCCCCTAAATTTATTTGGAAAGTCTTTAATAAATTCCACCAAAAAAGAAGAGTAAAGATAAAGCAATGACTTGCAAAGTAAGAAGCACAAAGATTTTTTTCTAAGGATGAATACGAACATTGCTTGTTTAATATCTGTATTGAAGAACTATTAAGCTGATCAAACCTAGGCTACATGCTATAACAGAAGCACTCTGGGACTTTAGTGACGACTTGACAGAAACTACTCAATGACGTCAAGGTGGCCTTCCGAAAATTCTGCCAGCTTCAAGATTCCCAATGTGCAGAATTTTTCCAAAGATAATATTCATAATACTGAGTCACTCTATATCCCTCTTCTATAGAGAAAGGCAGTTATGTACACCTGTGCACTCATTCATCCAGAAAAGATAMTTAAATAAAAATATACCATAAGATTCTGAAAATACTTTTTTACATTCATATGTGTTTGTACATTCATCACATAAATATGTGATGAAATTTAACATAACTTATCTAGAAAAAGCATTTAATTTTTGAAATTCCACATTTTCAAAACTCTCCAAGATTTTTGCCTGCTTGCTTGGTTGGTTGGTTGGTTGGCTAGTTGTTTTTTACAGATAGAGTTTTAGTTGATGTGTCAATTTTTTTCCTTTTAGGGTTTGTTTCGGCTTTGTTTTGCTTTGTCTTATCTATTTTCATGACTGGATAGAATGGTATCTCTGTACTAATTTAAAGTTTCTTTAATTCTGTAACATATTTTTATAATACGTAACATTCCATTTTGCAGCTCTGTAATGCATTTTTACTTAATCTGTCAATTAAACCAAATTATCAAATATGCCTTGAAATACTCCTCCCACAAACTGCAGGCACATGTATGCATGCATACTCGCCTTTCTGAAAACTACATAACTGGGTTTTTTTCTTTTTCCTTTTCCACTCCTGCCTTCTAGGACTTCCCCACAGTGCTTCAGACTCCTCCACATGTGTTAAGAGAAACTCCGTAGGATGTCCCAGCACACAGTTCACCATCTGAAAAAAAAGATCTTAATTTTAAGTTTCAGCTTGCTTCTGTAGAGCCCCAGGCAAGCTCTTTGAAGTGCAGTCAGGGGAGGAACTTAACTCAGGCCTTTAGAAAAAAACTGCTAACAAGGCACATGTCTAGTCCTGTGAAATCCCCTCTTTTAGACTGATCACCCCTGCTATAACCTTCCTACTACATTATTGATTCCATATAAATAGCAAGTCTCTAAGCCATGGGCATGATGAATCAATAAGTATCTAGACAGAGTCTATGAGTTGCGACTGGATGGCCTGGGAAGAGGCTGGCTATYCTTCAAGACAGAGGAAAAGAAAGCATATTTCAATAAGCAAAGTAAAAGAAGAGAAACTGCCAGGAGAACCATTCAGAGCTGTGCAATCAAGAATATTTTTGCTCAAGGATTCCCAGAAGATAATAGTTTCAGATACCTCTTCTTGCTGAAAAGGTATCTTTTAAGATGCTCCTAGCAGACTCCCTGGCACTTGTTTCTGAAGGATCTCTGGCTAATAGAAGCTGTTGATAAGAATCATATACACCACTCTCATTGCTATCCAAAGTCAGAAGCTGCAAAAATATCACAGTTCCTAGAACTCCAGAAGCCTGCTTTGTAAAAACTGTCAGATAATGAAAGCATCTGAAGTAATTCACACCTTCAAGAAAAAACCTATTAAAAACCAAGATGTAGGAAAAAAATCATAATTATTCAGGGACCTTTTCAGAGAATGAGGACATGGCTTCATGCTTGGTATTTTACCCTGTATGTCTACAGAAGCTCATACAGTGCATCCAGGGATGCGAGGAGCCATGCCAGGCCAGGTCATGATCCCTTTTCGTTACTGTCCATCCACAAAATAAGCCAGGCACCTTGTGTATCTAGACCACTGCTGAGCTGCAAGTGTAGAGCGCAGCAGAGCTTGCTGGGCAGCTCTTGGACATGAGTTTTCCAGCACCAAAAAAACACACCTGGAGCAGGATGTAAGTAAATTATTAGTAAACTAATTTTACATTACCCCAGACTGGTCAAGCCTCCTACATTGAACATGAGACTCATAGACCAGCCAAGCAATCATACATCCTACCATGGAGCAGAAGGAAGGCTACAGTGCYGGGCTGCTGCTGCTGCTGAAAGGGGTGGTGAAGGGGCTGCTGTTCAAGGCAAGCTTCCCAACCCACACCAGGTCCGGCTCCCACAGCTCCTCCTCTGCAGTGTTATCCAACACCCAGATCCATCCTTTCCCCACAAGAGCCTGCTCCCTCAGCCCCCGGGAGTGAGGCACCCTCCAAGGTGTCATGTCAGTGCCAGAGACTGCTCAAGCCAAAGGGAGAGTCTGAAGTGGCATCCACAGTTCTCACATCTTTCTCACCACTGTGAAAGGGTGAGGGGGGAAAGGAGAGGGGTGCGCCCTCAGGGAGCAATGAAAATTAAAAAAACAAACAAATCTAATGGTCAAATTTTAATTCAAATGTCGCTAATAGGAACTTGCAAGGAAGCAATTAAATTAAAAAACCAAACAAATCTAATGGTCAAATTTTAATTCAAATGTCGCTAATAGGAACTTGCAAGGAAGCACTTAATGTATAGGCAAATGACCATCTGCACATAAAATGATAGTGTCCGTACACTGGCTGTATACATTTTTATGGCTGTATATTCTTTGATGTTTTTGCTACTTTAACGTAGGATTTTCCTCACAGAAGTCAACATTAGAACCTCAAAACCTCAACCCTCAGATCACTTTGAAGAGTGAATTTTAGTTAAATAACTGAAAGATCAGTAGATTAAGAAGCAGTTGTTATCTGTGGGTTAGTTTGCATATACTCTTTCAAAAAGTCCCAAATGCGAAGCTGGATGCCATGTACAATACAGAGAGGTACAGTGTATTTGTCTTCCAGTGCCTAACAACATGTCAAAAATGACAACAGACGAGTGGCCATTTATAAATATCTGTAGGGCCATGACTCTTTTCAAAGTTAGAAGAAATTGTTATGTGGAAATAACCAACTACCCACAGCTCCTTAGGAGTATCTACACTGACTCAGGACAAATGTTTTTACTGCTTTAGTTCTAAAATGCACACCAGAAAAAATAGATGAGCATTAAATAACTGTCCAGGTCTGCRGCACTGATATGTTGTGAAAGGAGCCAAGCGTGTGGGAGACTATCACAAAACAAGAATTGCCTTCCCCTTCAATTCACCACCTTAGAAGCTGAACAGCAAGGGGGATACATTGTAGGATTTGACAAAACGCCGTTCATGAGATACCTTGTCTGATCGCATACACAAATCTAGGGGGAGTTTTATCTTCACAGGGCTCACAAGTCAGGGAAATCTTGAGAATAATCCTAGCGCGTATCCTCCAGGTGCAGCTGTAGTTAGCAGAGCATTGTAAAATAAAATAAAAAGATGGGGAAGTCAGAAACTGAAGATGCAGCAGAGCCAGTCTTTCCTGACTTCAGTGGTACAGCCTTGCTTTAACAGCTAATTCGTAACATGAAAGTACTGCATTGCCTGGGAGTTACATTACGGCTGGGCACCTATAATTTCTAAGGAAGAGAAATTAAAAGTATATAAAAGTATATATATAAAAAGAAATATAAAAGTAAACATGGACACTGTGAATTTCCTTTTATTTCACACACAACTACTCTGATATTTGTGGTTAGTGACTGCTCTTTGCTTGGATTTTTACTTTAGCAAATATGCTGCATAATATAGATGCTATCTGATCATTTCTGATCCTCTGTCTCACCTCTTCAAGGGAGTGGCATGTTCATCCACATTTCCTTTCCTGTACAGTCATTTCTAGAGTCTAGTAACACACATATTACATGAATATGTTGTCAGCTGAATGAACAGAAACCAAATTTCAGCAGTGCATGCATGGTTCAGAGCCCCAAAAGCAATGCACAGCAGTGTCTGAACCTGCAAACTGGAGAAACTTGCTGGAGTTTTGTCCCTGCTTATTTTTTTCAAGTATTATACATATGTATACATACATACATACGTACATATACAGTCAAGCACATATAAGAAATTGTCTCTAAGTAGAAGGATCCAAAACTTTAACACAGCAATGCATCTTGACATTTTTATTCTCTTTCTGAATCTTTATACCATAATTTATTATATTATTACAACAATAAAGAAAGCGGGATTTCCACTGTTCTCTCCAAAAGCAAAGACACGTGTCACCATATGTTGGATATCTACAGCTCTGGCATCTAATCTAAGCTGGACATCCCTGTATAATCAATGCAGAGCTTGGAAAAGAAGCACCCCCAGGAGGTAATACCTGAATTTTAAGCATGCAAGATTAGATCCCTCCCTAAGGGAAAGAGCTACCTCAGCAGAGACGTGACTTGGTCCCTGGCTAGTCATTTCTTTTGGGAGATTGCCCTCATGAGAATCTGACATTGCCACAATACTGAAACAGGCCTAACAGAAGGTTAGCGCTCTACGACCACGTCTGCTCTAGGACTGATAATATATGTGTATAACCAAAGCAAGCTAAAATATATCCACTGATTTATCCTCCACTGTAAAGATGACCTCTAAGATCTCAGACATTTGCCAGGACTCAGCAGAAGAGTGACTTCCAGGTCCAAATATAACACTAAAATCAGAGGAAGAAGCAAGAGGATATTTGAGGAACATACTCCGCTAGCTATGATATCAGGAGCTTTTAAAATGTTACCAGTTATGGTAGCAGCATATCTAGACTGATTTTCAAAGCTCTATTTAAACAGTGAACTTTCTCCTACAAAGAAAAAAACCCTGAAACTTAGAAGACTCAGACAGACTTCCTGGGTTTAAAATACATCACTGATTTATTTCCTCATTGTAGACAATTCACTTTAATAAAGGACAGAGAAATAGTCTGACGCTTATAAATCCCACTCTATAGCTGTAAAATAACATTTCCACATTTTTCAGCAGCTTGTCTGTAAGAAAGCAATCTCACGTGTCCCATCTRTCTCCTCCTTAATTATTCATTTTTGCTATGCATGAACCTAGGAGATTTTTCCATAAAATAAATAAAGTGCAAAATAAATGCCAAACATAAAAACTTCATTAAAMACTATTGAAATTGTTACCCCCCCCAGTGATCATTGTTATGAAAATTGAGTATTATTTTACAGTTTAACACTCCTCTCCTACAATGATTTTATTAGGATAAGCCATAATTTGCCATTTTCTCATATTTTTAGTGTGGGTCATAATGCTGCTTAAGTGTAAACTGTTGTATTCCTAGCATCCAGCAGAAGAGCAAATTAGTTTATAATTACTCAGATCTGTTCAGACAATAGAACAGATTTTTAGCAGAGCTTTTCTGGCAGCCAAGATCAGTTTGATAAGTGAGGTTTTTTACATTATTTTCCTTACACCACTGTTTAGTGTGATAGTTTTAAATGTGAGTTCTTCACAGGATTTATTGTACATACAGGTTAAAAATGCTCATTAGACTAAGTTATATTTGAAAACAGAAGCAAGAACTAGACTTGAGAAAGGTATTTGCTTCAACAAATTCATTATTTTTAGAAGTACTTTCAGTACTTAATGTCAGTACTCCCCAACAAACTAGCAATGTTTATTTTAAAAAGATGAAAAAAGAATGAGGGTAAAATATCACCTGTGATGAAATAAACCACATGAACTGCAAAAAAATAAGACTATGATTTCCATGTGCCATTCAGACTGCTCTAATTTAGTTTTCCTCTGACTTTCAGAAAAAAACCCAGGTTTTAAATGCCTGTAACAGGAACATAAAATGTTGATACTCTATTAATGGAGGTCTTAGTCCAAAATAATTAAAAGATTTTTGTGTTTTGCTATTTCCAAAAATAGCTGATTGATTCTGAACATTTTTTGGGTACTTCTATAACTAAAGAACAGCTGTTCTAGAATATGGCATTTTTACAGGTCCTTCTGGTTTGGTTTTTTTTTTTTTTTTAAAGAAAATTTAAAATGACACCAGTTTAAAAATTGTTTCTTTTTCTAACATTTAGGTTTTACTTCAGATTTGTGAAGTACAATATACCTCACCCCTCCCTGGTAGCTAAGCTCTTTTCTTCAGACATTTTCCTCTACACAAGCTGTTCTTCAGAGTAAACCCAGGAAAATGTAATGTTGTGACAGAGGGAGGGTTGGAAATCCGTACTGTCCTCGAATCGCTTAGCAGAAAGCACATCTAATGATGCAGAGCAAAAACTGAAAAGTCAAGAAAGGCATGAGATAAGACTGGTGAGCACTGTCCTTGCACTGGCGTAATGGGGTTCCTCCTAATTCTCCACTTTTTAGCTGTTTACATCCCATCCCAACTTCTTCTGTAACATTAGGCAGGGGGCCTGACTGCACTTCATTCCTGCAGTCCCCAAAGAGCAGTTTCCAGGGCTGGTGTGACAGCAAAGAGTAAAGAAGCCTTTGTGCTCATCTAAACTATACTATGAACAGGAGTGGCATAAGTATGATGAAAGGTTAATTCTTTTCTCAGATGCTTCCAGGGCATAACCTCTGCAGGATGCCCTTTGTCTTCTGCAACCCAGATTTCTAGTACACTATGTATTGTTATTAGGAGGGGCAAAATATGCAAAAATATGGATTATTTACTTATCATAAATGAGATTTGTCTGGATTTTCCCATGTTCTGAAAAGGTAAACATAAGCATGGAAACTGTATTTTTATTCTCCTACTGTGCTTTTGAACCAAAACTAGAAGGAGAAGAGAGATTTACACAGCCTTCGTATGCAGTGTGCAGCAATGTAACAAGATGGCACAATATTACTCTTCCTCCTTCCTTATTTAAACTTGTATCTTCTCTCAGATACAGTTATATTTGCTCTTAATATATCTGGCAGATGTTCTGGGGTGAATGATGCAATTAAGAATCCAAAATTCCCGTTTCTTCCAGATGCTCATTTTCTCAATATTCACTCACTGGAAATATATTTACTTTCCACTCTGCGGTGTCTAGCAGTTAGCACACCTTCTGGGTTCCATTTCACAAAATTTCCACAGTTAATCTGACACATGCCAATGCATTTTAGATGAAAGTTTAGCACCAGTAATCTTTTTTTCTTATCGGTAGTAAATTTACATAACATAACAAAACTGAGCAAAGTTTTAAATAAGTATTTGACTTAAAAAATCTTTTCATTTTGTTGTTCATAGGTATAATACTTTCTGCTATCTGACATCTTTTTAAAACTTAACTTTGGCTTTCCTTAGTCTTCCAGCTCACTGAAGGAATCTAACGATGATTTCACTCTTTTGTATGATTCATTCTTTTCACTGAGATTGAATTATAGGCTTAACCGCTTCATCCTTGCTCCCCTCCCATCAGACACATACATAGTCTTGGGTTCAAATTCTGGATCCAGAACAATTCTGACCTTCCCAGCAACTCAGCCAGCCTCCTATGAGCCCTAGCTCTCCTCTCACACACGGACCGGAGCACAGACTCAGCTGAAGCAATTCTAATAACTTGTGCCCAAAAATACAATGGCACAATGCACCCAAGATTTGTGTTGGTCTTAACAGAACACTTTTCTCAGGCATATCCTTTCTGCAGCTCTGCATTCTCCCTGAATAACCCACGCATTCAGCTTTATACTTCAGTCATTCGAGGACACTTGATACTGAAGCCAGAAGTATTTTGCAGAAAGAATTCTAAGTCTACTGCCTTTAGCTGAGAACAATTTGAGTACAAGAGTTATACAAATCTATGGGGAAAAAAAGAACAAGACAGACTTGGCAGCTCCTGCCTCAGCCTCCTCATCACTACAGACAGAATTCTTGCTCAGCCTGGTAAAAGAAAGCTGCACGAAGCAGACTGCTCTCTTACTATTTTCCTGCTTTCTGTCATCTAAACCCCCAAGCCAGCCTCCATTCTCCAGTAAGTATGCCATACCTTTGTCCCCATCTATGTGGAGAAGTGGGTTTTTCTTGGTCACAGACACCTCTTTATCAAATGGTACTTCCACACTTTAATGGGAAGGTCAATATTTCAGTATTATCCCTCTGCAAATTTCAAGAATTCTTCCTGMCTTTCTGTGTATTTTAGCTCAACAAGGAGAAATGGAGCAAATGCCAAATCCAGGTTTTACAACCAAAACTTTTTTAACACAACAGAATGACATTTGCAGAATGATATGCAGATACAAATGAATCTGTCGCAGACCAAATTTCACTGGCTTCYGAACTGCAACGTGAGACTTCATTTGAACAGTAGAAATAAAATAAGACCTTTACAATTTTATTTGGACATTATGACCCTGATACAGGAGAATAATTATTAGGCAGATAAAAGAACAATATCCAAACTGAGTCCTCCTGCTAAGAGACTTTCAAAAAGTTCCAGAAGGTTTCCAATAGGTTGCAAACTCTTTGGTATATGAATTCAGGGAAGTATTCACACCACACTGAAAGCTTGAGTTCCCACTTTGTGAAAGGAATGAGCTCTGAAGGGTGTTTCAGAGCACCTAAAGCTGGATGTTGTGGAAAATTCCCTGAGTTTTCAGTAATGTTTGAAAAGCACCTAGTATTTTGTGAAACTCATAAATAAATTATAAGCATTTTAAAAACACTATAATGGTCCATGTAAGCTATTTCATCAGTGATGACCTTGCATTTTTCTCTTTCATCCAAATCTCTCATGCCTCTGCATGCATATGCATGCACATATGCATGAATACAGACAAAGGCTTTGCTGCTTTGGAGCTGTCTGTCGGTTTGTGCAGCTTGGGCTCAGATCAATTCCCTGATCTTCCAAAGACATGAGACTCTTACAAATCTCTACTACAGTGGAAGACTGCCCCAGTGAGCCTTAAAATGGTAAATCCCTCTCAGCCCCCCAAAGAACAGAACTAAAAATTTTGGTTCAGGAAGAAACTTCATAAATTGCTACCCAAAACCACATAAAGTATTTTTCTCCTGCTATTCCCCAGAATAGCTGACTGTTTCTGAACATTTCCTTGGCACTTGTGTGACTAAAGAACAGCTGTTCTAAAGTATGACATTGTACAAGCAATCACTTAACACTTCTATAGAGTAAATTCAGTGAAGAGTGTCAAGAGAGAAGGGCATAGTCTTCAGACATCATCAGCAGAAAATTAATGCAGATGAAAGTTAGATTAACATATCCCCTGAATGCTATAGAAATAATCTCCACATGGGATGTGATTTTCCAGGCAACCTTACAACCTGAGTATGTGAAATSCCCTGAGAAGGGTAACAGGGGTGTGCAGTAGATACCAGCAGAAACATGGGGTAGTCATCACTGCATATATGGAATGTATGTTGGATGTATGGAATGTATATTGGAAAACCTGAGGGGCAGTGCAGAAAACCATAAGACCAKCACTGGGATATATGGCCTCCATACCTGAAACCAGATCTAGACTTTGAAGATAGAATTGTCCCTAATCCTGCCATTACAGTAATTTTACATATCTGGATACTGTTAAGGATCAGACTCTAATTATAATGTGATATTGACCCATTATATTTGACCTATAAAAATGACACAATCTTAACATTGAATTTGGAGAAAACATAATGTAAGGGAAACTGTAAACTATTCAGATTTTCTTTTCAATTATACTCTTGTTTGATAATCCCAGACATTAATAAAATTTTATGAGCAACTCTCTGAGGAAAAAGACAGGAAAAAACAAAGTCATCATACCAATAGAGAAAAATCTACTTGTTTCTCCACCAAAGAAAGGTGGTTTCAGGGTCTTGGACATAAACTTTGTACTAGTCATGACCTTCCAATATACCTCAAGGTCATCCTACCATCTGAGCTCCAAAGCCGTCAAAAGATTCGGACACAGCTCTTCTACAACACATGGCAAATTCCAAGGCTGGAAACCTGCGCGTAAGTATTCACACTTTTGGAGTAACTCAGTAGTCTCTTGTTACCAGCATTAATTATTTATATAAAGATAGGCATTTCCTCAAAAGGTTTTATTTGTGTAAACTCACTGTGATATTTATGATTAAAATTTTGCAATCATTTTCCCATTTACAGCTCCTAAACTATCTGTCTGTACTGGAAGGATCCTCTTTAAAGACAGCGTAACCAATATAGTCAATGGGTAAAAATGTTCCAGAAAGAGAGAAGGGGCTGGGGAGTGGGTACAGGCAGCTGCAGCAACCCCATCAGCTCACTGTGATGTAGCACCCTGCTTCATGGTGTATGATAGGAGTCTCCAGGTCACTAAACAGTCCTTCTCTTCCTTTGCTCTTCCTCCCTGATCACAACTGCATCTAATGTTCATGGCTTTCCTTTTCTACTCTAAGGAAAACTTTATTTAAGACATTATGTATGACACTATGTACGTTCAGGCAAATGAAAAATTCAGAATAAAACTGTAAGCCCAGAAAACAATATTTTAAATCTGGAAATGCTAACAATAATATACTACTATATGCTACATTAATTGAGCACTTAACAAGTTAATGAAACAACAAGGAAAATTCTGATCAACAGATCCAAGAGAGTATTAAACCAAGACTAGCTGAATAAAGATGACTATCTAGGGGGCTAACAATTTCTTTCATACTATTTTTACGGGTTTAGTCAAAACTGTGGCATGCAAATGTAAGCACTCTGTTTTCCTAGGTACAAGGATAAAGGAATCTAGCAGAATGCATTACTTAGTATACCTAACAAATCAACAGGACTAATTTGAAAGAATATGAAACTGGAAAAGTAGATCTTATTCCAGTACTAGGGAAATGTCAACATTTTCTCATGGTAGGAAAAAGTAACAGCAGGGTAAGCATACTATCAATGTTTTTTCAGTCCTAACATCTTACAATATTTTCCTAACAAAAAAGCAAGGGAAAGCTTAATCTTCCAAAACAGAAATGGGCTAAAAAAACAGCTGATTGGTAGGCCAGCTATCCAAAGGAAGATAACATTACTGATAAACGAAAGGGCTGAAAATGTTAAAAATTTTGGCATTTCTAACTGTAAAATCAACTAAGTATGTAACTTCTACAAGAATATAATCTTTTGCGCAATCATCTCCTTTCCACCACAACAAAAAATCTGAATGTATTTAAGGAAAAGATCCTGGGTACTCACTCATGGAAAGTTAATAAAAATTTTACATTGGGATTACAAGATCAGGCCCAAAATAAAGCACTGCTATGCACTTCCCTTTTACTTGTCTTAGAAAAACATCAAGAAACCATAATACTTGCCAAATATAAACAGAAATATTTTGAAGTGATCAATATAAAGGAAAATGCAGGATATCTTATTGCAACTTTCCAAATTCTCTCTCCATGGCTGCCTCAAGGACAGCCAAGTTTCATTGTCAAGGCGATGGTGGGAATGGGGACAAAAGTGAAGGCAGCATTTGCTGTGATGGGGCTTGCAGCACAGAGAAGAAATAGGCATAACTCTTCTATTGCCATGATTTCTGCACCCATGTCCCAGTGAACCATCAGAACTATTGGCATCTTGGCAGAGAAAATTATTTTCCTTTATAGCCTGGCAGAAGGCCAAGGAATGTTATCTACTGAATTCCAACAGATATTGTATTAACATTTTAGATTGCAGTGGCAGATACTGATATGAAAGTGTTTGACTGACTGTTCTATTTTATCTTCAAGCAAATGGCAATTTTGGGATCAGGTTCTGATCCCGATATAACTGAAGCTTTCAATTAATGCCCAAGCTAGATAAGAACATCTAATATCTTTCTTCCCCATGTCTGCTAAAATGACTATCATCTTCCTTTGTTTCTATATTTAAATATTAATTACACTCAGAATTAAGTTAGTGAAAGCTGCACACAAAGCATTCTCATTTAAGAGAATCTATCTCTGGGACAAACTTTCACAAGAGATAAGATTATCCATGTTTGAGACATTTAGCAAATATGACAAAAGAGTTTGATGATGCAGGACTGACAGATTGACAATAGACAAGTGGATGCCTCCATCTAATATTTTGACAGACCCCACTGACATTTTCCAGCCTCACCTGGTAGCTCCTAAGGCACCCACACACACCTCTGCATGCTTGCAACTTCCCTCATCTAAATATTAGGCAGTTTTCTCCTACCTAATTCCAATCAAGAACCTGGGAATATGAAGAACAACTCTTACATCCTTTGACAGGCCCACACATCCAGAAGGTGCATGTTGAACACATACAACTTACCCACAGGGTCAGATCTCTCACCAAAAACCGAGGAAAAGATGGTACTGCTGCTGCTTACCCTTTATATTATAGCCTATATCATGGAACTGGGAGGTCTGCATTTGGTGCCCTCTTCAGCTCAGAGAGGTTCAAACCACATATCTTATGCCCCCAAAGAATGCCATTACCTCCAGTAGGACTCCTTCAGGAAGGAAAGAGAACAAGAGGGAGCATGTGGCTATCTAGTGGTTACTTAGCTGGAAGGAGGGATGTCTTCGATCTAGTTTCTGTCCTCTGCACCAAGGGTACTTATTGCTTTTAAATTTGAATACAAACACCTTCTATTTCTGCATTATGAATCCTGTCTTCTACACAGTGTAAAATCCTCAACAGAAAGGATGAAGGTACATTCATACTAAAATACTATAACCTCATGATAAAGGCACTTCTACAAAAAGGTAAAGGTTTGAATACTTCAGAGGTCTCCCATGTATCAGTTAGGGCTATTCTTATCTAGACACTGTGACTCTAAACACTAGGAATTTAGATCTCAAACACCAAAATGAGAGGCAACCCCCTAATTTGCCTGAATAAAGTAAACTAGACAGCATTATTTAGCTGCGATGTGTTGTGGGTATTTACCCAAGCTTCTGAACATTGTTGTCAGTAACCTACACAGTCTTAATGCAATAACAAGACATCAGAGTACAGGACTGACACAGTCTTTCACTAGCCCTTCTGAATGATTGTAATCTCCAGTGTGATTCCCAGTAGTAGAACCGGTTACATATATTCTGCAATGTTCCGGTTGTTGCAACGTTCGAGAACTTTTGATGTGATTTTTCATACCAAATGCAATGAGATCAAAGTCAATCAGAGGTGTGTGGTGGACCTTTTCTTACAGAGCACCCTAAAACTTCAGCAGGACTAATAATTCAAAGTCATTATTATAAACTAGACACAAAMAGATTTTAAAACAGAGAAAACTCAGTGGTGCTGAGTAAAACTGAACAGAAATAAAAGCACTTATAACAAAACTACCCTTGGTGCAATGGATTCTTCTCTCCAAGTCTGCCCTCAGATCAGAACTCCTCAACACAGTCACATCGGGCTCTTTAAGTCCCTTTCTTTCCATCACCTCAGAAGGATAGCTGTTTAACTCTTCAACAACCTTCTCAGCTGTCCCCCAGTCTTTGCTCCTGCTGTAGGCTTCCTGCAAGCTAGTCTCTCTCCTGTTTTTACCTGACCACCCATGTCCTTTGGAGGCTTTCTCCCAGCCCACTCAATACAGTTCCATTTGGTCTGTAGCAAGCAGTCAGCACAAGAAAAACAATGTCTTCTGCTCTGCTGCTTCAGATTTAAACACACAGCAAATCAGGAAGATGAATAAGCAGAACTAATCATCAGTGTTCAGAAGCATTTCTACTCAGGCATCATCTTTAGTAAACTTCAAGGTACATTTACCCATGTCCATAATATATCATAGAATCATAGAATCATAAAGGTTGGAAAAGACCTCTAAGATCATCAAGTCCAACCATCAACGCAGCACCCATGCCCACTAAACTATGTCCGGAAGTACCACATCTACACGTTTTTTGAATGTCTCTAGTGTTGGTGACTCCACCACTTCCCTGGGCAGCCTGTTCCAATGCTTGACTACCCTTTTGGTGAAGATGTTTTTCCTAATATCCAATCTAAACCTCCCCTGGCGCAACTTGAGGCCATTTCCTCTTGTCCTATTGCTTGTTACTTGGGAGAAGAGACTGACACCTGCCTCTCTACAGCCTCCTGTCAGGTAGTTGTAGAGAGCGATAAGGTCTCCCTTCAGCCTCCTTTTCTCCAGACTAAACAACCCCAGTTCCCTTCACCAGCCTCGTTCCCCTTCTCTGGACATGCTCCAGCACCTCAATGTCCTTCTTGTAGTGAGGGGCCCAAAACTGAACACAGTATTCAAGGTGCGGCCTCACCAGTGCCGAGCACAGGGGCACGATCACCTCCCTCYGCCTGCTGGCCACACTATTTCTGATACAGGCCAGGATGCTGTTGGCCTTCTTGGCCACCTGGGCACATTGCCAGCTCATGTTCAGCCGGCTGTCGACCAGCACCCCCAGGTCCTTTTCCACCGGGCAGMTTTCCAGCCACTCTTCCCCAAGCCTGTAGCGTTGCCTGGGGTTGTTGTGACCCAAGTGCAGGACCCGGCACTTGGCCTTGTTGAACCTCATGCAATTGGCCTCGGCCCATCAATCCAGCCTGTCCAGATCCCTCTGCAGAGCCTTCCTACCCTCAGGCAGATCAACACTCCCGCCCAACTTGGGTCATCTGCAAACTTACTGAGGGTGTACTCAATCCCCTCATCCAGATCATTGATAAAGATATTAAACAAGACCAGCACCAAAACTGAACCCTAGGGAACACCGCTCGTGACCGGCCGCCAACTGGATTTGACTCCATTCACCACAACTCTCTGGGCTCGGCCATCCAGCCAGTTTTTTACCAGCGAAGAGTACACCCATCTAAGCCATGAGCCGACGACTTCTCCAGGAGAATGCTGTGGGAGACAGTGTCAACTGAAGTCCAGGTAGACCACATCCACAGTCTTCCCCTCATCCATGAGGCGGGTCACCCGGTCATAGAAGGAGATCAGGTTGGTCAAGCAGGACCTGCCTTTCATGAACCCATGCTGGCTGGGTCCAATCCCCTGGTTGTCCCTCACCTGTCTCGTGAGCACCCTCCAGATGAACCACTCCATAATCTTCCCCGGCACTGAGGTCAGGCTGACAGGCCTGTAGTTCCCCGGATCCTCCTTCCGGCCCTTCTTGCAGATGGGCGTCACATTGGCAAGCCTCCAGTCGTCCGAGACCTCCCCCATTAACCAGGACCGGTGATAAATTATGGAGAGCGGCTTGGCAAGCTCTTCCACCAGCTCCCTCAGTACTCTCAGGTGGATCCCATCCAGCCCCATAGACTTGTGAGTGTCCAGCTGGCGTAGCAGGTCGTTAACCTCTTTCTCTTCGATTACAGGGGGGTTATTCTGCTCCCCGTCCCCGTCTTCCAGCTCAGGGGGGTGAATACCCAGAGGATAACTGATCTGAATATTAAAGACTGAGGCAAAGAAGGCATTAAGTACCTCAGCCTTTTCCTCATCCTCAGTGGCGATCCCGCATCCAATAAGGGAGCATCCAATAAGGGAGGGAGATTCTCCTTGGCCCTCTTTTTGTCGTTAACATATTTGTAAAAACAGTTTTTGTTGTCCCTGACGACAGTGGCCAGATTGAGTTCCAGCTGGGCTTTTGTCTTCCTAATTTCCTCTCTGCACGACCTGACGAGATCCCTGTACTCTTCCTGAGTCACCCGCCCCTTCTTCCAACAGCGGTAGACTCTCCTTTTTTCCCTGAGTCCCAGCAAAAGCTCCCTGTTTAGCCAGGCCAGTTGTCTTCCCCGCCAGCTCCTCTTACAGCACACRGGGACAGCCCGCTCCTGCGCCTTTAAGACTTCCTCCTTGAAGAACATCCAGCCTTCCTGGGCCCAGTGTCCTGATACTTCTGAGGATAAAGTTTTGTCCTGGGAGTCCAGGGAGTGCAAGCCAGTGCTAGAATTTAAATGCTGACTTCTGAACATGGAGTCGCACGTATAGTAATAGAGTTACACGTAGGCAACTAGATGAATATCAGTCAGTAAGGAGAGTCGGTAACTGTAAGGACAAAGTTTGGCTAAGAGAAAATCTATTGCAAGGATCATAGGATCAACGGTATCTTTAAGGCACAATGCACAACACTAAGAGTTTGCCAAGCATTGCACAAGATTCACCATCATGCCTCAAGTCCCTTGCACTGCCCTAGTGAGACAAACCCATAAATACGACATACATCACCCATTAAGCCAGCTAAACAGCCGTCCTAACTCACCAGTGAATTCCACCGCTTGTGCATGAGACAGACATGAGGGCATTGAGGCAATGCACACAGGCCATTACCATAGCTTTTAACAAAGTGCTATATTATCTCTCCTCAGAACAAATCAATTCCACAGCCCTGGGGTCAGGCAGAGCCAGGAGCCTGTCACATGCTGGCTGATTCAGTGCAGTGTTAGCATTACTGCACTTCCTAACAGAGCTCTGCTGAATGTTAGAGGCCAAAAGAATGGACTTGCACCACCCCATCTGTCTGCAAGGGCTATGAGTCCTTCCACTCCCTCTCCACAACCAAGCGTAGTACCGCCCATACTGGCCTACGGTATCACATTTGATTGAGTTTGTTCATTGCTATGAGATTTTGCCCCCTAAAAATGTTTACATTCGCAAAGATACACACATGTGGGACTTGTGTTAGACTATATGGAGCCCTGTGGAGGGCTTGCCACATTTTGGTTCATTTTCCTAACAGAAAACATGACAAATCTAGACACGAGACTTAAAAGCTCTTGCAAAGCAAACAGAAATGATGAGTTATCCAAAGAAAATAAGATATGTGGGGACAATCATTACAATTAAGCTGCATTTCTAACTCAGGTCCACAAAGACTTAAGATTTTCAGCCAGTTCTTTAGGCTTTCCTAAGGACTGTCCTGCACATTTTATTTGTACTCTTTTCACAAAACAAAAGGAAAGAAACCTGATGACCAAGGAAGAGAATGACTGCTAATGAAAGTCCATCCATGTCAAAAAAACACATCAACATCACTTGAAAGCATGCTACTGCTACCACTGGGTTTTTTGCTTCTTGTAGTCATACCCATTCCCAAACTCCAGGCACACGTGTGGCACAGCCTATATCCTACATCAGAACACTGGTGCCGGCAGTGCTTCTGCCCTGGCAACGCAACTGAGAAAGGCAAACTCATCCAGGAAGGGTGATCTAACTCGCAGCTTTAGAGGCTCAGTGGCTCCTTCATTCAACTGGACTTCAGAACAGCTACTCCTCTGCAAGGAGAAACCAAGAYTCATTTTCTCCTTGTGAATAGCAAGATATTCCCTCAGACTTCTAATTTAGTGCAAATTCACAGACAAGTAGGAGCAGCAATTCTGCATCACAAGCAATAGTTTTGTTTGTTTTAACTATATGATAGGCAYCAGATGAGTAAGTTCAGCTTCTGAGTGAAATATTTTTGAATGAAAATAAATTATCATGCCTTTTCATCTAGTAAGTCCAAAAATACTCCATTACTTCATTTATCTACCTGAAGTGTTTTCTGGTTCCATAACAAATTCCTTCTGGCAAGCAAACATTCATGATTAGCCATATTTTTAAGTAGCTTTTTATTTTGTCCAGGGATTTAAAATTTAATATAAAGTTTATTGGTTTGTATTTTGAGAAATATTAAACTATGCTCAGATTCAAAAGCACTCTTAATTTATTTAGATTACCTTATTGCGTTATCAATGTAAAAAAACTTAGTAATCAAAAAACCTCAAAGTAATCCAAATTCTGAAAGAGTTTTCAGTTTTAGGGTAGAAACTGTAACTCACGGTAGCCTCTTGTCTACAAAGGAGTGCTTGTAAGGGGCTATCAGTATATTTCTTTCTCAAAAGGACCAGTCCAATACTTGAAACCTTAAACACGGCTGTGATACAATGGTCACCAAATCAATTCATGTTCCCTATGACAGGCAGTGATGCTGAACTGATGCCTGCCTGCCATATCTGTCAGTGAACACTATTTGAACAGGTTTATATTTGTTTTCCAAGGGCTAGCAATGAGTAGGAGGATCAGGATCAATCTTATAATAAAATATCCTTATGGATTCTTTTAGCCACCCTCAAGGTATATCAGTTTTTAGACTCATAACCTTGACAACATCCTTTTGAAGATTGATATGCCACTCTACTTGTCTTCTCACACATAGCTACTGCAGCACAAATGAATCTGGTACTGCGGGCTGATTCACAGGTGCATGTGCTCGGGTAAGGCAAGGCACACATCACCATAGTATCAGTATCAGGTCCCCATTTGCGACACCAGCAAAATGAAAAAGAAAAAGCAGAGTTCCTGTTTCTTTCCAGTAGACACGATAAATGGAATATAAGTGTGTGCACACCCAGGAACTACGCAGGAGAACTCATAATCCTGTGTGCAGCAAAACAGTCATCCTGTGTGCAGCAAAACAGTGAGCTTTGTGTTTTGTTTTAAACACTGTGAGTGCTTATCTCTTTTAGCTCTTGGACTTTCTGTCCAGACTGATGAAACTTGAACAATCAGCCAAGATAAAGGGAGCAGACACGTCTTTAAACCAGCCTTCTCCAGAGAAAGAAGGATGGACTTGGTGCCCACGTACCTGACGCTGAAAAGCTGTAATCTGAAATCCCAGTGTGTAACCCTGGTAGTTGCTCAACTGGACCTCAGAGCCTGGTTCCCCATGCCCTGCCTCAGCCCCTGTTTTTCTTGCTGCTGACTTGGGATTTCTCATTTGTGCCATATCCCTGAAATAAGCGCAACGGGCCTAGAGACGGCCTGTCAAAGTCAGCTGTTCATATCCCTGCTGAAGTCTGTCTGGAGAGCAGAATGCTCATTAAACCATTTTTCACACATCGATGATCTTTCCTGCTTTTTCTTTTTCTTTTCTTTTACAATAGCCTTCACAAAAAGAGATGGGTTTAAGAGTTGGTGCAACTGATGCATAATATGACTAAGTCAATAGGAAAGTAAAGATTTTTTGAAATGTGGATTATCGATCTTTGAAATTGTAAGGGCTCCTTCAAAGTCATTAGGGTTTGTCGTGTCAATATGTTAGTAAGAACTTCTATAAATTAAGATTAATGATGCAAGGGATAATTATCACTGAAGAAAGTCACATATTTCTCAGCATTTGGAAACTCCATGCAAAAGTGAACAGTGTCAGGTTTTCCTTGACTGCACCTTAGCTCCATTTCTACTATTAGAGTAGGGGGAAGATTTTCTTTGGCACAATGGGAAGTTAAACTCCCAGTTTCTTTGGAAATTAATGGTAGCTGAGCTGCATAACTCTGATTTGTGCTTTTTAAAATAATCACCCATATACAGTGAGTGCAGCTGATTTGCAGATCTATTAAATCCACAAGCCAAAATCCTTCTGAATATTTTTTCTTTCCAAAAGAATCTGAGCGTGTACCATACTTGCTTTTCTAAATTAAACACTCAAGTCATGCTTCTTATTATTGTTCCCTGCAAGACTTCATATATTTTGCTAAAGTGGGGTGAAAAGTTACAACTTAAAGAAAAAGAACCAAAGCTTCTTTTTAACTTGCAGCAATGTAAAGAAGTCCCTACAGCTAATAACCTGATTTTGCAGGGGTTTCATGTGTATATTTTTTATATCTAAAACCACCAAATTTCTCAAGTTATTTCTGCTCTAAGGCTGGGGCTCAAATGCCAAGTAGTGTCCAGATAATTAATAGTATATCTCTTCTGGGGTTTCCCTTGCATGAATATATCTGGAAAGCTAAAACTGGTGGGGGATCATTTGATTCTCAATTATGAAGCACTAATTCCCCAAATAGTCCTTAGGATTATAAATTGTTTCCATGAAATACTTGGTGACTGGTTTTACTCATCATTTTTTCAAAAACAGTAGCAAGCATACTTTGGCAAAGTTTGAATTGGATTGAGGCAAACACAGCTTGACCAGCTTTTGTGCATGGAATCAAAATGATCTGGAGAGGGGCTTTTTGATTTTAAAGAAAGATAATCAAAGACAAAAGAATTCTGAATCCAGGCTAGAATATTTTGGCTCTTTTCCAATAGACGACTAAACTGGCAAGCCACAGCACAAATCCATCTTCTGATTCGGAGGGGGAACAAAGGCTGAGCAAAGGGTGTCAGCATGGTTCCTGTCTGGCACGAGCCCATCTTTAGTGTCCTGCAGGACCACATCAGAATCTGTTTTGTCTGCAGCCAAACTGCAACTCGCAAAAGGCTTTGCAGAAAGTGCCTCTGCATCCTGAACTCCTTAATCAGTGAGGTATTTTGAAGAAAGATATCTTCACACAGCAGAAAAATATCTAGCAGCTAGATATATAAAATACCTGCTCATGAAATCCTATCACCAGAGGGAACATGTACATGAACATAGAGAAATGAACTGACTAGTGTTATTGGAATCCTTCCCCAATATTTAAATCTTTAGCTCTAGGTAATGTTCATGTCCCATCTTTACTTTACCCAAGTTGTTGGAGTTTATTCTGATCTTGAATAAGCGGATAAACAGCCAACAGACACTATATGAAGATGAGAAGTGGACTTCAAAGTCATATTATACTGCAGATCACATTTCAAGTTATATTAGCCTATAAGAAGATATTAGTACATGAATCCAGAGAGCTTGTTCCTTACATTAGGGGTTTACAGAAACACACACACACACAAAAAGAGACCTTTTTACAAGCTTCAATAAACCATCACAGCTTCTGCTGGTGTGTATACATTTTAAGGGCTGAATGACCAAGAGGAAACAAATCTCACTTTGTCACAAGCTACTAAAGTTCCTGATCCGGTGTTAGGAATGAAGCATAGAAGACAGACAACATTGCAAAGCAACAGTCTTTTTTTGGTGATGAAACAATGACATTCAGCACACATTAGCCACGAAGTTAGCCTTTACAGATAACTGCACACAGTAGGAGTATACATGTTACCAAACATTGTTTCTTTCTAAGGTTCATTCCAGGAATTCATTTGTAGCACACATATGTGCTATCTGATATATCTATTTCTATGAGACAAGCAGTATTCATTATTTGATTTTTTTACTTTACCATCTTTTTTTACCATCTTTTCAACTGTACCACGATTACAAAATGACCTAAAATCAGAGAATGCTGAAAACGGGACTGAAATACTTAAATTCTCAAGAAATTAATAAAAGTCTATCCATTGAAAACTCTCCTCCTTTGGTACTGATTAGTGGACCAATACCAGGAGACACAAATGTGCATAAGGAAAAAAGGCCGCATAGACTGGACACTTCAGAATTTGTTGACAGAGGCCACAGATACTACAGTATAATAGAACAGAACAGAATTTCTTACCTTTATGATGATTTGCCCCAGATGCTAATTTCCCCCACAGCGTTACAACAAATATTATTATTAGCAGTTTTCCTTTTGTTGCTTTCTGCAAGTATCTCTTATTCATCCTGAAAACAAAAACACACAAAAATAAGTATTTATCTTAAGACTTCTTTAAAAAACATTTTTTGTCTTAATTTAAGGAGAATTCAAGAAGTTTTTATAAGTGTCTGGCTGACAACCCTTAAGTTTTMAATTCTGCTTAGCTTTAAATGAGGTACATCATATACAACATCAGTATAACCTCCCTCACTGATCCGCCAGCATTCCTTCACCCTGGTCAGTACCAGGAGAATTCAACACCTCCACTCGTCATGTTTCTCTCAAGGCACAAGCAGTGTTCATAACCACAGCAGACTCCAAAGCTGGCAAGAAGGATGAATCCATACAGCTATGCAGCAGGTTTTGATGAACAGAGCAGCTCCACTAATGTGTCTGGGGCCAGTCATGGTCAATGTGGTTCTCTCTGACCATGCAGCAGAGTTTTTAGCTTGTGGGATTGCAACTCTTATTGGATTGTGCCCACAAGTCATAAGGCAATAACAGATTTGAATAGACGTCCAGCACATGTACCAACCCTCCCACAGAGAAATCCTGTTAGGAAGACACGAGTGGTTTGGAAACATGGACTCGAGCAGGGCGGATTCACTAGTCTCTCTCCTGTCTATCTTTGGGTAATGAAAAGATTTGATTTACTGCACCACGGGAAATTGCTACCCTCATCTTGCTCAGTGATGTTTTCACTGTGACAGCAAGCCACCGTGGTGGTTCAAGCACAAGGTAACACATGACTTATTTCTCAGTAACATCCTCCAAAGACAAAATACCCCTCCACCTGCCAAAAAGACAAGTTCAGGAACGTAGGCTCTAGTGTTTAAGGATTACAGTTGTGCAGACAGTGGCAAGAGGTATAATAATGAAACCTTCTCTTGCTTTTCATTCTCTGTAGAAGAGCCCTAGGGAGCAGGCTAAGAAACAGCTCTGCACGATGGTCATGTTTCTGCTGATAGGTCAATAGGACAATGATGCCTATTTCAAATCACTTATACTAGAAAAGCTGCAAATTTGATCACTTGAACAAAATYATTGCTGTTTTGTAATGCCTGGAACTAAGGTGCCTTTCTGAGCAGAAAAAACTGCATTGCTTCACTATGGTTGCACATTTGTCTCCTATTATGTTCATAAGAAGCCCACAGGAATTTAAGAGCATCTCTTTTGCTCTGTTCATGTACAATGCTATCTTGGGCAACCACAACTCTGTGAAAGGCAGACTGCTCTAATACAGAATTAACCAGTAGCTTCTTCAAAGTGCCAAATCTCTTTCCATTCCTTCAAAGCAATTCCTTTCCTCTGAGCAAATTGCTTTCTAACAGACCACCACACGCTGATAAGGCAATCCCACAACTCCACTCATGATTTCCAGACTTGTAACCATGCCACTTCCCCCAAAACTGCCAATCTTGCTCTCCAGGAGATTGATGAGATCTTGTTAAGTACCAGTAAGTTTCCACACCAGGAACAAAACACTACCACTCAAATTAAGAACCCACTGAGGAGTGTACCAAACCCTTTTAAACCTGAATTCAGAGCAAACAGAACTCAGGATCCTTTGACAGAAGTCACACATCTACAGTGTGTTTCCCAGAGATTCAGATATCACATTCATCAAAGAAAAAGAGAGAGGAGCAAGCAAGCACTATATCTAGGATGGTGGATGTGCCCCTGAAAGCCTCACTGATTAATAATCACATTGGAAGTCACAGTGTGCTGTGAACCACACCAAGCTTTGCCTTCTTGCAATGATTCCAGTGCCTTTGGAGTGTAAACTGCATATTCATCATCAGCTCCAGGTTTATGAAGCACTCAAAGCTAAAGGGAAATACATTATTTGTCACTGTAAATAAGAACAAAAAAATGAAACTGGAATGCACATTCAGCATATGCTCTTTCACAGCTATCTCTGTGAACAGAATATGAATTAACTCTTTCACTCCTGGATTCTCATACTGCACCTGTTATGACACTGGTGCCAAGTCATCTCTCATTAAAATCAAATCTTTCTTCCTCACCTGCCCAACACTGCTCAAAACCCAATGGGACTTGCACCATTAAGCAAAGTTGAATCTAATACAGTTCCTTCCTGTACTCTGCTGATGCCAGATTCACTCGCTGTGCTGCGAGGCTGGCAGCAAATGCACAGCAGAAAATGCAAATACAGAAGGACAAACAGTAGCGGTAGGGGGAAAGCGAGAAAACCAACCTATCTGCCTGTGAACAGCAGCCCCTCAGGGTAGATGGCAGAGTAAAGATACAAACCTCTGCCCACAGCCCAGCACACCAAAGAGGACTAAGCCAGAACTGAATATAGAAGAGACTGTTCTGCAAAGTAAAGGAAAGGTTTCAGCTTTGACGCAGAAAATCTGGGCTCAGTGCCATTGCCAGGTTTTCCAATCATGAGAAAAACAATACACCATTTCTGTACAACAAGCCTATTACACTATTCTGCATTACTTATTTGTGGTATTCACCTTTAGAAGGACAAAAATCATAACTTTGCCTTATAGCAGTCCTGTAATAGGTACAATTAAGAGAAAAGTCAGTGCAAGGAGCAGTTCTAGCTTGGGACTAATAGTTCAGAGGCCATCAGCAGAAGTAAAAAAAAAAAATATCTCAGCAGGTAAAGCATTCATAACATACAGCAGCTCAAATAAGAAAAAGTTGGAAGATGATGTTAAGTTTCAAACTAATTGTGCAGTATAACACTAGACCTGCAGTTGTGTGCGTTGGCCACTCACAACGGTCACTCCAAGGACAGACGAGTGGCTGCATAAGCACAAACAAGGTACGATGCATTCTGCTCCCAGCAGTCCTGCTACACGCACAGAAGCCACACTGTAGCAATACAGCCCTAGAAATAAAAAATGAAGGGTTTGTAGTCCAAGAMACTCAGGCAGTTGGGATGTATGCATCTCATCAGCAAAGGAAGCAAACAGCTAGATAACAAGGAGAGGCCACGAGATATGCTCAGTATCTGAGTACATGCGTTATCATCTGGGCTCAGAAACTGTGATGCTGGTTATTTTTTGTGGATTTGCAAAACAGCCCATGATATAGCACTGAGAAGACACTGGAACTAGATAGCATTTGACCTCAGCTCTGAAACATAACTATTAGCCTCTTGCAACCCTGATCCATGTCAAGTAAGTGCATCCAGGAAATAAAATTCAGTCCATTACCGTACTGTTATTACACTAACATAACAGGCTGTGTTAAATAGAACAAATGAGCTCTGAAATGAGGTCTACTTTCACCAGAGGTGATGCAGAGCTCCACAGACAAACTGTAGCTATTAACCTGAATGGTTTTCTCTGTGAGACATTTTCCTCTTCTATTTACCTTCCTTTCTGCAGAACCTCTCCCTCACTGTGATCCTTACAGCTTTCAATAATGCCACATAAGCCAAAGGTGGTCAAAACTGAGAATAGCCATGCTATCGGAGATGCCTACATTGGAAAATCAATTTTACACAAAAATACAAACTTTATGTGTAACAAAAATTTCCTTCAGTTTCTAACCCCAACATATTGGAAATAAACCCAAGGAATTCTCAGCACTTTCACGCAAAAGAGGATAGGAAAGGTTGCCATGTTTGAGTTCATTTTTCAATGTGCTTAGAAGCAAGGAAAAAGAAAGATAGCTCCTTTTGTGGTTCCAGGGACACATTCAAAATAAAACAAAAATATGTCACCCACATAATTCAAACAGGTAGTGGCTGAGTGTGAGATGACTCTGCCGTGACCAGCTCTTCACTAACACCGTAACACAATGAATAAATTCATAGAATTTGTTACTTTTGCTCCATAAGTGCACTCCATGAGACCATCACCAGTCTGGTATCATGGACTCCAGAATAGACTGTTTTGGTGATCAGTGACAAAAATAGGTTAAAAATTGCAGGATTTTTTTCTCAGGGCGAAAGCACATCTGATGCTAAAGGGAAGCTTCACAAACTGCTGTGTCAGCAGAAATCCTTCTCCCTGGCCTCCGTGGCTCATCAGAAGCAAACTGTGAATACACTAATAGGTTGCATAGGCTCTCCTCATCGCTGCTCCACCTCACTGTCAGCCCCCTCCCGACAGCAGATGTGGCCCAACGATTTGGCTGTACTGAAACTGCCATGCACAGATATGTATTTTCAATTTCACTGCAGCAATGTAGCATCCATAAGTTTTTTTTGAGTTTCTACTTTCTTCCTTCTTTGCTTCTGGGCTTGAGAACAGCCACCTTTCCAACAGTTCAGAAATAGAGGAGAATCASATGGGAATTACCTTACATTGTATGGCCAGTGCTAAATTGCCTTGCTTTCCTATTTTAAGTGAAGTGTAACCTCATGTAATCTTTATTGTTGAGGAGAAAAAAATGTAAGGAAATAATAGCTTTCATTCTTCCCTTAAGAGCTTATACACAAATAAAATTCTCATCTGTTTCCTAGGAGTAACAGCCTTTTTCTCTGTTGCTCCTTTTCTTTCTTTTCTTTRCAAACATCAGCTTCTGTGAAGCTGTTCAAAATTCACTCATTCCTGCTTTACATAGGTAGAAACTTTCAGTGTCAGTAAGATCCATTTGTCTTCTGCAAACACATACATCCTGTGAATGCAAGTGTTCATAAAGAGAAGCGTAAGCCTATTTCTCTACTGAATCCTGATGAAATGTTTAAGAGATGAAAACCTGTTGGAAAATTAGTCCCATTCTCTTACTTTTCTTTTTACGACAAATATTTCATTTGCTACTTCAGAGAAACGCTAAATGAGTAGTAGAAATCACTTCTGACCCCAAGTCTCTTGTACAGAAATAATGCAGCCACTTAAATTATGTTCCGTACTGTGTTGAATCTTACATAATTTATTAGTTGTGTTAGTTTCTACATCCCACGCAATGCAGGTATTTGCAGTTTTATTTAGCCTTTCCTATGTAAGCTAATGCAGATTTAAAAATGCCCCTCTGGTGGATAAGGTCACTTTGTAAAAGTAACACCGATGTGACCCCCGTGTGTTTGCATATATATAAATTCCCTCTATGACATTCCTGTCATGTTTGCTCAGTGAACAAGTAATTTGCCGCTCTCATTACTTCAGGTACAAGGTAGCTTGTGAAAATCAATCTTCTTTCTGCTTCATACATCACAGCCTGTAACAGACACAAAGTGCATTCTGATTCTGAAATGAAGCTGGGGGAAAAACCCAGACCTGTTCTCATAAGCTACTTTCTCTGATCTAGGTGGGCAAGGAAAGAAAGAGAATAGGCATTTAGCCTAGCAAAGCACGCAGGTCTTACGTAGGAGTCACACGAGAAATCTCTCTATGCAAAGCAAAAGGGGTGGGGTTTGTTGGTTTTTTTCTACAAAGTTGTSGTTTACCAGTGTGGACGTTTTAATAGCAAAATAAGTAGCCCTAGAGAGCTCAGCCCCGCTATTGAGAAATATTCAGAAATAGTTAAAGCATTGTTGGCAGATCAATACAGTAAGGTTGTCACTGTTACTTTCAGCTGAAGTGTGCCATGGAAGCAGATTGAAGAATTTCAGGCTTAATGCCATAAGGACGGCTTTTGAAAGGCTRCTGTGCTAAGACTTAAGACACTGAGGCAAATGAATTCTTCTTCCCAAAAGTACTTAAGCATATGATTGACATGCATGCCCATACTTGTCTTTTATTTAAATCACTGTGACTTAAGCACATACTCAAATTTAAGCACATACTTTCCCAAACAGAGATGTATGTACACGAGTTCTTGAAAAACAATTAGCAAGTGAGTTTCTATAAGAAGAGACAGTTTCAAGAAAAGATCTCAAATATCTGAAAAATAAAAAGTTATGGAATATATGAAAACACGTAATAAACCAAAAAACATTTTTCTTTACATACTGCAATTAGTTTCCCAGTAGTAGGAAACTGGAGACAGATGCACATACAGGTAATTAATTACATTTGCCAACAGTATCTCATAGCACTTGGATGTGAAATTTACAATATATTATTGTTTCCAAAATCTGATAAGCATGGATGCTTAAATTGCCAGAGGTATAAAATGCTTTAGTCACCTACCTGCATGCCACCTCACAGCTAGAAACCCTGAGACATTATAGGGAAAACTTTTTTGTTCCAAAAGGGTATGTATGGTTGTGAGGGTATCACCCTGAAAACTGAGATGATACTGATGAATGGCCTTCCCTTTAAACTGCTATCAGTGTTAATCTCCCCTGCTTCCAGATTAACACCAGTTCTTTGTAGACACAATTGATTGTAATTTTCGCCTTCATTAATTTTCAGATGCCACACCTAACTGAAAGCAATAAAGAAAGCAAAGAAAGAGTAAATAAGAAATGCACTGTTTTCCTAGCCAGCTTCAACTCAAACAATACAGATGTATTTAACTCTGTACATACTAAATTTCTTTCTTGGTCATTTCATCAGGACCAGCAAAAAAGTGTTCACCTGATGAACATTGATGCTGACACATTACTAAGTACACGGAAAGAAAATGTCATGAATTTTTGTAGGGTTAGATTCTGTACTTCTATGTATTTATGAAAATATAAAACTAATAGTAATAATCTAGCACTAGACCTGCATATGCCATTCATTGTGTTTTTAAGTGCTAACATAAAACATTACAGAATATTTAAACATCCAAGATATTCTAATATCTTTAATCTGCCCAATGATGTCCTACACCCTTGTGAAATAAGCTCTCACAGTTAAGTGTTCAGTATTAGAAGGTACTTAGGCTCCAATTCACATCATTTTCTCTGATATTACTATGCCATTTTAAACTCTTTCTCTCCCAGTTTCTGTCCTTAAGGGAGCTTTCAGTTGTAGAGGGTACTATCTATTCACTTAATCATCACGGCAGTAGTATTTGCTTATATCTTACATGTGATCCTCTTGCAGATGGTTATTTAAATTTTCTTTATTCATATCTCACAATCCAATCGAAAGTTTAACTGAAAAAAAAGACGATTAACAGTTCAACGGGCTTTGAACAAAGTGTCTCACTGAGACCTGAATCACTAGGTATACTGTGATTTCATAAAGGCCATTGCAGTGGCAGAGATAAGCCTCCAAATCTAACAAGGCAGAGAAAGCATCAAATATTAGTGGAGAATGGCAACTGAAGTGCTCATATTTAAAAGCAAGGACAAAAATTATCTGGGCAAGCRTAAGCCTATTAGTCTGACCTCTTCAGTTTGCAAGAGCTTAGAACAGGCTTTGAAGAAAAAGATAAATTAAAGACAGAGAAGTAAATAGAACATAGCATAAAATGTAGCAGTGTTATCAAGGGTAGATTGTGCCAGACTAACTTGACAGCTTTTTTGATAAGATAACTGATTTTCCAGACAAAGAAATGAAGTAGATATAATTTGTCTGGATTTAGATAAAGCATTTTCTACAGTGTCACTCCGGAACTTACACATTAAGCTGAAGACTCTGTGGACTACTACAAGAATTGAAAGGTGGATCCAGGTGCAATAACAGCGAGTGGTACTGAAAGGGAGTATCAGGGATTAATAGCATTTCTGCTGCAAGTTGGGAATTCATCATTTGAAACAACACATGTAAAAAACAACTAGTTTATTTTAGCTGATCACCAAGAGCACATCAGTATCAAGATGAAATGAGACAGCTGTGAAAAAGGCAAATCCTATAGATTACTAAATTATATTTTTCTAATAAAGACACAGAAGGACAAGTATGAATTTTCTTAAACTATCATTCAGAATAATCTATACAATTCTGGCCAACCATCTTCATGAAAGAAAAACTGAACCTGCAAAACATATGGTGACAGTCTTCTATGATGGTCACAGGAATGAAGACTCTACCACAGGAAGAGTTTGAAAGACCTTGGGTTGTGGAGCAAATCAAAGGCTGAAGGGAAAGGAAATAAACACAGTGAGGGCAAGAAATATATCCATAAGAAATGGATTAGACGATATCTTGCCAGCAGGCAGGATCAGGACGCTCAGCTCAGTGATTCAGGAAGTCTCTTCCAGCCTTATCTCTACATCAATATCATGATTCCTTTTTTGTACATTAGTACAGGAAGTCAAGTGCTAGATTTTTCACAAAGAAAACTATAAGCAAGTTCTTTCCAAGTGCATTAGTATAGTGTTTTTTCCAAGTCATTTCACTCTCCGCAAAAAAACAAGTCACAGCCTTTCTGTCTGTGATATCCTATGTGAAAAAAACTGTGAAGCTCCTCACTGATGACCTGAACCCACGCTGGGTTCCATCCAAAAATTGGCCATGCTGATGAACACCTGATTAAGATGAATATTCCTCCTTATTTTTCAACATCTTCAAGTCAACATCATGTCATCAAGTTGGACACGATGATCTTAGACGTCTTTTCCAACCTTAATGATTCTATGATCTCTGTGTCATAAAATTTAAGATAACCCAAACAGTCACAGTACTGTATTGGTGGACCATTCAGTAGTAAAATTGCTTTTTGACTAACTTCAGTGAACTAAAGTCACAGAGCTGAGCATGGGTGACTATTCCATGATTCCAAGACTCCCTCCCTTTTTTTAGAATTCACTCTCTTTTCTATAACTCTTGCTTTAAATTGAAAATCTTCCTATTGTCATCCTGTTTTTAACATTRACATCATGGAAACATAAAACTGGCAAGCATCGCAATTGTCAAGATACAAAGGAGTCTTGTTTTCTGCAAAGGTCCAAATGTAGAAAACAAAAACTAGGTACTTTCAAAAATTAATTAAGCATTTTAAGTTAAAAACAGAAGAAGTAATACTATTAGAGGTATTTCAAGAGTGTGACTACATGAATTTAAAAATTTCTGTTATTATTAAATCCATGTAAAGTGATTACCATCTTAAACATAATGTCTTTCAAGCAATACTGGAGGATTAATTCTGGGATTCTTACATGGATGTATGAATATGAATGAAGTGCTATGGTTATATTACACAATCTTGCCAGACCTGGAATTTAGTATGTTCACAGGAACCATTCAGATTCTACTGCATGACTTCCCTACTGAAGGTTAAATTTTGTTTTTCCAAAGAATTCTTCTGGCAAATAACACTGTGACAGACCTCTGCAGATGAACAGGGAAGCAAGACTCAGACTAAGTTCCCCCCTGCTATTTTCATGACAATTATATCTGTCAATAGGCATAGTAGCACTTCTGACAAATAATAGGTAGGTCTGAGACCAATCTATGTTTTATACCTGACTCCTACAAATTTGGGCCACATTTGAAGGCGAGGGTTCAAGTGCAAATAAAAAATGACAGGTTGCTCAAATCACAGAAAAATATGAAGCTTGCTTGTGCAATAACCAAAATAGCTCTAAGAGCTGACATAACACACCAGGAAGACAGGAGAGTTGTCGACTGGGAGTAAACCTAGTTGAAACATAGTTGGAACACATTCCTCCACTCTTTTAGTGTCAAGTCCTAACACATGCTCATTCGTCACAGCCACCATAGGCACCACTTCCAGGGAAAAAAAGAGTGAGACCAAAGTTAGAGCAGGCTTTTCCAGAATATGGATGTGATACATAATGCAAATCTCTATTCCTGAGCTAGTGCATAGGAAAAGACTTCTTTCACTCTGAGAGATGCTAAATAAAGGAAGCCAGGCTGCACAAACAACCTGCAGTTACCAGCTGTGAAGTAGAACACAAAGTGCAGCAGCTAATCCAGATACAGAGCCTTGTACTCAGCAGAGGTATGCCCACATAGGCACACAAGGAAAATCTGGATTTTTAACTTACTTGTAGAGAAGTACAGCGGCTTTTCTGTCTATGCACAGGGTTTTATCAAATATTGGTGGTTTTTTGGTCCTGGCATGCTATCTAATCTGTCACATAGACTATAATAACTAATGCTGTCTTGAGAATTATGCTATATGCCACAAAATTTTGAAGTCTCCTCTCAGTCTCTATTTCCTCATCAGTGTTCTGAAACAGTAAGAAATTATTAATAACCAGCTCATACTGAAAGAAAAAAAAAAAAATCAGAGTATTCCTGTGATGGCTTGCTAGGAACGGATTCAAGTCAGGTCAGGATTTGCTTAATGATGGCTGAAGTATCTAAATGGCACCCAGTCTTCCTTGAAAAATCAAATCAAGTTCCAGCCCCTTTTCAAACACCCTCTTTTGAAGGGTACCAGCAGCTATATAAGAGCCATATTGACCATACAATCCTGAGTTTCATCCAAATGAGGGTACCTCCAGAAACAATGCACTCACTTTGGCACGTACTATGCCAGCCTTGCAATGGCATTTTAATATGCCCAGGAGTTCATTAAATAGCCAGCCATAACCTGCACTTCCTAAAAGTCTATACCCAGCTTCCTGCTGCATGATATGTAGCTTGGGATTTGCAGGTAGAGCGCAACAGGAGGATGAATGACAAAGCAAATCAATAAATAGTGTTCTGTTCCTCTAGGATCAGAGACTCTTATGAGRTGCATTTATATTAGCATTTCAGTTTGGAGCTGGACTTCACTTTTCAAACAAATTTTTGAGTTGTCTCCATTTGCTATGATCTGGATCACATCATGGAATGATTCTGGGGGACACAAAATTAATCCCTTTTAGATGAAAATATAGCAGCAGATGAGCCTGAGAGTGCACCTAATGCATTCCAACAGTTTAGGGGTGTTCACTTCAGGGGACAAGAGCTAAATGAATATAATGTGCACATCGTGCCCTCAGCAACAACAGTTTGGGTCTATAAAATCAATTCTGTAGGAATAAACTATTTGCTAATGTAGACGCAGCCCTACAATCTCATAAGGAAGGAGATAATTGTCATCATCATTATTTTATACTTGGATTAGATGCCCTTTTGGCTGTGATTAATCTGAAAAGCATTTTCAGATCCTCAGCAAACCTCAACGGCATGTTGAAAGGGACCTGTCACTCAGAAGGCCCTCAAACAAGTTCTGATCTGCATTTTAGGGCCATTATTCCTACCGTGACACCACAGCAAAGGGAAGGACTGCTTGTGTGCCAAAATCAGGGAACAGTTACCTGCAGTACATCCCCCTAATTTAGAGCACAGAGTACAGAATAAATTACTTCAAATTACTCAGTGAATTGTTCCTTTTTGTGAAACAGCAAAACCCTTGTCTTTCAATGCAGAAAATTAAAGACAAGAGCTTTGCTATCTTTTTTCACAGAGTACTACCTAATCTACAAGCAACTCTACTGTCAAAGGAAAGTACAACTCATTGTAAAACTGTCAAACTGGACACTTTACTGGCTCCATACCTGCCATTCTCAGCCATTGGATTATTGACAGTTTTTCCCTGAGTCTGGTAGCCAAGCTACCAATAACCACACTTTTAAGATGTGTAGGTTGACCCTTTTAGGTGAACAACAGAAAACAACAGGCCAAAAGGGAAAGCCTAAGAAGTTACTTACTCCCTAAGAAGGAAGGTGGGACAGCCCCTGGCCAGCAAGGACCTGCCCTGCCCACCACCACCCTACGTGCCCTGTCCCAGAGGGAAGGCACYGGCTTCGCCTTGCCCTGGCACACAGGACTTAAGGACCAAGCCCAAGTACATTTCAGTTGACTTCATAAAAAAAATAAAGGTCATACTCATAATTAGATTAAAATTCTTTTATTTCAGCCTAGCAATGTAAAGTGTCCTTAAACTGGAAGTTTATTAGAGTAAATTAAATCTGACTCAAGAGGTTTTTTGTTCCCTAATACAGATTTGGCCAAGAAAAGCCTCAGATATTACCATATTTACAACAGGATTAACTGTATCTAACAAACTCTGCATTTGCATTCTTATGCATGCTCAGTGGAACAAAAAAAATATTTACTTTCAATTGTATTTCATTATTAAATAGGGTTATGTCATTATACTTTCATGACAATTGCATTAACAGCACCAGTACTAGACACAAGGATGTTCAGAATTCCATGCATCTTGTTTCAAAAGAAGGGGTTACAGCCAGTGTTCGTAGTATTTATGCTTAAAGAGAGCTTTTTTTTTTCTTTTCATTCTTCATTTTATAATAATTAATTGGAACTGCCTAGGAACTAAGCCAAGTAATGCCTATTCATCTGTCAGTAACAATCTAAATTTGGTAACATACAAGAGCAGTACAGTCCACTACAATTCTTTTAGTGATGTCTTAGAAAGGCTTTCCATGTGTCTCCTATACTAAGAGAGCATTATTCTCTAAAGGTGCAAGACTTGAAAAGGGTCTTTAGGTGAGAATGAGAATCAGCTAGTGCAACACAGGAAGAGCCTTAACTGAAAGACAGCAGAAAATTACCCAAACTTCTAAAGATAAATGGTGAGATAGAAAGGTTTAGAATGTTGTTTCTGTGAAATCATGATTTAATTTTAATAAGGGAGCATTATAATTCACTAGAGCACAGGTATAATACTGTACATACATTACTTACTAAGAAAAAACTGTTACAATAATATTTCCATACCATTTCAGTCACAATTATAGATATTGCACTGCCATCACCATCAAAGGAAATGACTATGTGTTTGCCAGACTTGCAGGAAGCTATATGTACGATACTGAGATCAGCAGTTCATTATATGTTGTTTTAATTTTGGAAAATCACTGCAGCTTTCATAACTTGAAGAGAAACAAAGCACAGTCTAAGCCGACGTGTATTTCCTTCTGCATCAGTTAATTCTGTTTTATTTTAACAGCTATCTATCTGCCTTGCATTTTCCATAATCCTTGCCAGTAAAAGGTAAAAACTCTTCTTACGACATTGATGCAACAAAGGATGTTTGTTGGTTTTATATTCCTCCTTGCATAATTTCCTGTTGTGATCGCTAACAACGGGCCCCCATTTCAGTACCCTATTGCACAGTGAAGCAACGCAGCTCCCCCAGGGTTTTCTTGAGTCCATTGATAATTGGTGTTTGTCTGAAAGTTTGTCCCAGAGTCCAATAATTAGATAAGAACTGCAATTTTAATTATCCTTTGTAGTTGCAGAGAAAATGTGATTTCTAAAGGCAACAAAACAAAAGGATCCATTTTCATGTATTATAGCCTTGAGAACTTGATAAAGATGAACCTAAATTTCTGGACAACCAGATTTGGCAAGTATTGCCAAATTTTTCATTTGGAAATAATCAGTGGAGGTTATGTATTTATTTTATGCTTTTCAAATTATCTACASATGCTGTATGGAAATTTATTCTGAATAGCTACATTAACTATGATAAATTCACTTACATCATTGTTGTTCATGTCTAATTAATATAAATGCCCAACTGGGAATATAAAGAATTTGCATAAATCAAGTCACAAATTCTGGAAAGGGGAATTTTCCCCTCATTTCCCTATGTAAGTTTTGAAATTTCACAGAGAAAAATGAAATTGAAATTCAAGGTCAAGATGGGTTAGCCCACAAATTAATTAAAAAATACTGCCTAAACGATGAAAATTACTTACCACAGAAATACATATCTTTAACAAAAAGCCATTAAGATAAATGGAAATAAAGATGTATTAAATAAGACTGTTCCTTTTGTTTTCATCTGTTTTTTAATAGGTAATAGTAGGTGCCACTTCCTGTTTTACTGGTGTCACAGCAACGCATATTTTGTTTTCACTGTCAAACCCAAATGCTGCTAAGACTCAGTCTCCTGTGAAGAGCAGCAATGAAGATGAATWCTTACGGACATATTTCTGGAAGAAAGAAGAGCCATGAATTTGTAAAGTTACTGTCTTCAGGTATTTTCAGGGGTAGCTGGGTTGCTCTGTATATCCAGTCTAATATATTGCATTTGATGATAGCAATTCAAGCTTCTTCAGTAGAACAAGGAGGACCCAAATCTAGTTGAAAGAAAATAAGTGTCTAAAGGACACTTCTTTACACACTAAATGAGACCAGTGTCATTTTCCCATCCTATGTTTTCATTGTACTTCACCTAAGATAAAATAGAGCTGATGAACCTAAGTCATATGCCATGACCTAAAAGTTTAGCAGTCACCTCAAACTATTCATCATCTCATTAACTGCAAGATGTGCAAAGCATTTACATGAACAAACAATGGAATGTAGTGGGAAAGCAACTCACACAAAATGTATTGCTCCCATAAATATAAACYACTATATATTTGCAGTGTACTGTCAGCCAGATTAAGCTCATCAAATATCAATTCTTTGTTCAKCTATAATGAAAATCTTTTACGTGAGGCAAAAGATAAATGGGACATTTCTCATGATTGCTGTAATCCAGAAATATTCATCTACAGGCAGTATGAGAAGGAGCCTCCACACCAAAAAAAGTTCTTCTCTGAGCCTCAGTATAACTTTTTTTTTCTATTTTGGCCTGTTCCTCTAACTATGATTGTTGCCTGAAAATGAAAATGCTATGTTTTATTATTGTTGCCTTCTAGCGTAAGTGATGCCAATAGGTATACATGCGTTAATGATCTGAAAAGTAGGGGATAAAAATACAGATGAGCCCACATTAAAATTTGAGATCGGAGAATCACAGTGCTTTAGCAAAGTTCAAATCCAGAAGAGAATTTTAGGCGAAACTAACTTAAAAAACACCCTAACTCTTCTTTTCAGCTTGTGAAATGCATTAAAAGAGGGATGGAATTTATTTCCTTATAGGAGGAAGAAAGTTCTGTAGCCTACTTGCGGAAAAAATACGGTTTCATTGATTAAAATTTATGCAGAAATTTGCACTGAAGTCACCTAGACAGCTGTGAGAAGGAAAAAAATAAATCAAACTAAATTCACAAAATGAAGAACAGGGCAACAGAACTTTTAATTTAATAATACTGCATAAGTCATTCATCCAGAATATGGAAAATCCACTTTCAGGTCCTTGAAGGTAGCTGAAGGAATATGAACCTTCATCTTCCAGAAAAATATCCCAATGAGTATGCAGTAGTGTATGGTACTCTCAGATTCTATAGCTAATGCTGCCCCTAGAAACCTTTATTATTCATTTCAACGTCAAAAACATATATTTCACCTCCTAGGTGAATGTCCCACCCACCAGACTGCAGTCACTCTTTCTCTGAATAATTATGTTTGATACAAAACAGAAAAAGCATCAAGGGACAATTTTTGGAGCAAGCCATTCACACCTTCACTGTATGATCAAATTTCTCAAGGTAAAAAGAGAGATCTAAACACAGGCAACCTACGTCTTAAAGGAATTTTGTACAGAAGCAGCTGTTTCCTCTCATTTTTGAGGACTAAGACTAGGCCTTTGTTTTGCACTTTTATGCTGTCTGTAAAAAAAATAAGTTGTCTTCTTTTGCTCAAACATTTTGTTCAATGCAAACACAAAATGCATCAAAACCCCAAAAAAGTATTTCAGCAACAGCAAAACAGAAAAACACTTTAATTTAGGTTTTATCAAATGAAAATTTGATGAAAATCAAATGATATCTTGAGATCCTGAGCTTCCACAGAACCTCACCTTTTCTGCCCTTTCCCCTATATATATCTACATCTACATCGCCCTGGGTGCGTAATCATCACTGCCTCCACCAGCACATTATCCTTTGGACTCTGGCAATTGGAGATAGAATATTCCCACAAGACATAATGATTGTTCAGTCCCATGGAAACAGTGTAATGCAAATAGAGGGAAAAAGTGCAAATCAGAGGGTAGAATCGAAGCACAGGGAACAGTCTCAATGGGGCAATATAACTGRTGAAGCAAGTAGATAGACTGCCAACAACCTGAAACGGTTTCAGTATTTCCACATTTTATTTTAATCCTATTGCATCTAAATCCTTGATTCTGAAAATTATCTAAATACAAAACTTTAAGCTCATAAAACCCCGAAAGTAGTATTTTACAATGCAGGTGAAATGAATCTTTCAGGCCATTTATGAAAACCACATTATTCGAAAGCTACACAGGCAAAGTGATAAAATATTCTCATAGAAGCTGTGCCTTAGGTTCAGGTAGCTTGGAGTCATGTGCGAATGTCCTGACATACTGCAGAATGTGGTTTCTACATATTGGAAGAGGTGAGTTTTAGAAATAAAACACGGTTTTACTTCATGTTCAGCTTTTGGTCACAATCTGTTCTTGAATCATAGCAGTTTTTTAAGTTCTCTGATTGAAGGTGCTCCAGTTTGAGGACATGATTAAATATTCATCAGAACATACAGAAAAGACCTGTATTCCACTGAAAGCTGAATGATCTGAGTGAGGCAGCTATCACACTAAAAAATCATTCCCTGATTGAAAGACTATTTAATATATATGTAGTGGACTAGCGCCATGAGGACATACTGCGGGAGACTTATCTCAGAAGACCCTCTGCTCTGGAGGTTATGACATTGACCTCAGGTAAAGGACTTTGCTCAACTCTGCCTTGTGCAAGACAGAAGTGGAAACTATATGCTGCAGTCATTAAGATAACAACATGATCATGCAAAAGTGAACTCAAATCCCTTCAAGTAGAAGAGGAAAGTGGTCCTGCATAACTGGAGAAAAACCTTAGTCTGTATGATGCAACCAGGGAGCTTTATGATGAATCTGTCTTGCAGGATTCTTTAGCTGTCCTACTTTTATCCGTCCTACTTCCTTTTCTCAGCACTTCTGGGGACCAATCTACTGCCTACAGATAACCACAGCTATGGCCATTGTATCTGAGCATGTGTGAAGGAAGAAGGTGGGATATACCCATGCCACGAAAGCACTAGATAGTGCTGAAAGAAGCCACTGCAATCTCTCAGAACGAGACTCAAATACTAAGTTCCAGCTGCTAATTTTTGACCAATGTACCCCAAACAGTGGATGATACTACATACATGTTAATCTAGTACCTGTAAAATCCCATATGCAGTTTCCCCTATTTTTGCAGAATTCTAGAGTACCTGTAGAATTATGAATTAGTTGGCTACAGCTAATGCAAATTTTGGACATACAATTTAAAAGTCAGTGCACAGCATACTTCAAGTACTAAGAAAAGGTGTGTACAGCTACACAGTAAAAAAAAAAAACAAAAAGCGTGAAAAATATCCCTTAAAAAAGTGTGAAAAATATCCCTTAACTACATGTTCAATAATGCATGCCAAGAAATCAAAGTATCAGAATGATTAGAAATTATTCAAATTGACATTCCCAGAAGTATTATTTTTCTATCAATAGAATAATCAGTAGAAAGCAACTGCCTACCTCACAGTTCATCAGAAAAAGAATCACCTAGCTACATTTCATCAAAAAAGACACCACACCAAAATGACATTATAATCCAAGAATCAAGGAAATAATTCATCTATTTATGAGCCTATGATATAGCTGGTGTGCCGTGCAATCCTGATTTAAAATCTACTCAGAGTCTCTTCAAACTCTGATTCTTGAAAAATATTCAGTGTGATTACAAGAAGTATTTAAGTTTATAATGGCCATTATATTAAAAAAGTGAGAGAAACCATATTTCTTATCCCTCTAGCATTTCTTTCAGTAGCATGAGAGGAAAGATCTATGCTTTTTTTTTTTTTTTAAATAAAGGCTTTCCAGAAGCAATCAAAGTAAGGTGAGCCAAGTGTTTAGACTTACTAAAAAGAAATCTGAGCCATGCATATCTACCTACCCTCTAAAATGTCCCCACTGCTTCAATACGATGCGTAATGGCTCAGAATTTATGAACATCATAACCAGGAAAGAGTAGAACATTGATACTGCTTCCACCATAATAACTACCAGGGTGTACAGGGCACAGAGCAAATGAGGCTTTTCTTCGTGGACTTAAAGAGTCCTCATTAACCAGATACTCTTTTCCTATCAGTTGACATCTTGTAATGTAAACCTCTGATGACCATACCATGCAGAATTCTGGTATCTCTCATGTTGAAGTTTTAACTGCATACGTAGCCTTTGTCTGGCAGACAAAATTTAATTTTGAGACAAAATACTAGATTTTCACAATTTTAAGAAGAAAACATTCAATTCTATGATCCTTTATCTCTCCAGGATAATGCATAAGCGCTGTCAATATGCTTTAAATAAATCTGAACTTTTCAACTTTTCTGCAAATACCTTGACTTGATTTTACTCTTAAATTTTGTTCTGTGCATCCACTGAGCAGAGGAGAGGGTATTTACGACAAATCTTTGAATGTGCCATAATGGTTGATACACATATTTATCATTTCTCTGAAAGTCCATCTAGATATTTTGTAGATAGTAGTTTGGAGGAAAGTAGTTTAGGTTTGGGAAATAGAATCACTGCGTTTGATTGTGCCATTGAGTGTCAGAGTAGTATTAACATAAATTGAAAACATACCCAGTGACTACAAGCCTGTCATCTTTTTATGAAAATTGCAGAAATTTTCAATACTTCATGAGATGAGAGAAAAATTACTGTCCAGAAGGCTGCATAGAACCTACATGGCAGACACACACTGAAGGTTTGAAATAAGTACCCAGACATTACTTGCAAGTTTATTCCCCTGAAAGCAGCTCTTCTATTAAAGATTATTAAAGATCTAGTTGAGCTTCATGGCTGTGACCTCCTACGCACAAACAACATAGTAGCAGTCGCTTTTAAAATATCTAAATTTTCAGTGTGTCTTCACTGAAGTAGGCTGATGCCATGTTTGTAAATATGCAATTAGATGTATTTATAGGACATTTGGCTCAGCTAAACTGAAGAGCTAACCACAGAGTAATCCCAAAAACACTGAAGAAATCATCTCTAAGTAAAGAAATGAGATCTGCTGCTGATTGTGGGCAACAGAATGATTTCTGAATCCAATGAGAACATGCAGATAATCTAAAACACAAGAGAGATTATCAGGGGACTTTTTCAGTTCAGTAGCTGACACACTTGACTAYGATGTGCAACAACATCTTGACTGCAAAGATTGCCACTCTCTCCCAGTCAAGTCAAGATCTCAGTGTCACATCAGAATTTGTTAAGTCAGAGGGAAGGCAGGCCTGTAACTGTGGACACATCTGGCACTCCAGAGACTGTAGAAGCATATTTCAAGGCTGAACATCTAGAAGAAAAGCTGAGTTTAACAACAGATTCCTCCACCTCCTTCCCCAAGGAAGACTGAGTGTCACACCACCAAAAAGGATCAGTAGCTTAGAATTGGCAAGAACATCTTCAGACAAACTGATTCAGAACACTTAAGGACATGTCACCAACTTSAGCTATGTAAAGTAATCTTTGCCCTATTAACCATAGCAATTAAACATTATCCGGGACAGAAAAGTTTGGAAAGGGCATTTGGAAAGAGTCTGCAAGCACAGTGCAGGAAAGGTAGCTGCAGCCTTGACCACTCCCTAGTCTGCTCTTAGTAGAGAACCAACATAGCTTTAGCCACATAAGCTGGGATTCACCTGTTCTAGCTAAAACATTTTAAAGATTAAGTATCTAAATGTCTACATTTCTCTTATAGTTGATGGAGGGGAAAAGACAGATTCAGGAGCTGGTTCACAACAGCTTAACACAGGTATCTAAGGGCTCCTGAATCACCCCTGCAATTGCAAGTTTTCCTCCATTCATTATAAAAGGAGTTAGAGAAACTGTGTAGATAGACAGATCTGCCTTTTAGAAGTCTAAGGCTAGATAAGATGAAGCCCACTCATGGAGTCTTTTACTTACCCAGCAAGAGTATATTAAACAGCTGTGATCTCCTCCTTTCACACGGTTATGACAACTACCTCCTCCTGGCAGGAGCAGCAGCAATGAACTGCACACCTATGCCAGCTACTGAGATGTATTTGTTTGAGAGCATTATGTTCACTGTATTCTTCCTCTGYCATACACAGAGTTCTCCACTAAAGTTATTCTTGATGGAATACCCCAAGGCACCGACTCTGGAAATTGAACACCCCACTGAGATTTAGAGGCGAGTCTATTCCTCAACACCATTTTCCAGAATATCTGAAGTCCTGACATATCCTTAAAAGGTATTCTATGTTTGCTAGCTTTCCTTTGTTATTGTAAGGAGTGGAAATGACATTTCACTCAGTGAAAGCTGCGATTTCATTATTCCAAGAGCTGGAGCACTAGGTCTACTGTGTCTCTGCGCAGATCTCAATCTGTGTAAAATCAAAGAACTGCGGAAATTTCTGCGGGTTTTGCTRTCCTCTTTAGAGCCAGAAAAACACAGTCTAAATAAAAGAGCACATAATATACAGCCTTACATATTTTACAGCTTTTTAAGGACTTGAAATAAGAGATTTGCTTTTCTAATCAGAATTTAACTCCTGTTGCTTTAAAATTCTTCACTAAAAATCTATTCCAATGAGGGTGTTTTACGAGCATCAAGAGTTTTGTTTTTACCTGGTAACCAGATGGCAGCTCTTTGTCTCAGGTTTTGGTGTTATTTAGCTGGATTTTAGTCTTTGTTCTTAATAGGTATGGCAAACATTTTATCCTGCTACTACTATATTTTAGCGTATTTAATTGCCAAGTTCACAAGAAACTGACCCACTGCTTTTCCCAAGCAGATGGTGGAAGTTGGTTTTAAAACTGTAGTGAGACTTCTTTTCCAAAATGCTTGCATAGCTTTATGAAGTCTAATCGCTGTTCAGTATACAGACAGAAGATCAGCTCGTGAGGATGTATGCAGTTAGGGGCCAAATATGCCAAGCGTTGAGCACTCTAGCCCAGAACTCTGCACTGGGACAACTTTTTGTATCTAAAATTCAGCACATTCCAGTATCTGTGGAACTAGAACTACACCTTCAGTTCCTGGGAGACACAAGGTCTTAATAAACACTGGTGTCCATTTTGGACTTTATTATTTACCCTTGCATTAAACATATCTTCTCTTATTAGTTTTAAATATGGGTAATTTACAGCAATACAAGTCAGAAAGGTATACAGTAAAAACTCATTTTTAAATGAATTCTACTTTAACTGCCAAGCTAAATCTATGGATGCTGCAAAATGAAGAGCGACTTAAAACAATGGTGTAAAAAATAAAGAATTTACATAAACTCAATTTTTGTAGCTTGGCAAATAAGAAATATGAAAAAGCACCATGACATAAACCAGAAATGTAGGTCCAAATATCTCCCAGCACTCTCTGAAGTTCAAATCTGGATCTGAACCCAAACACTATGCCTTGCCAATCATTAATGACTGTAAAGAAATATTTTAGAATAACTTGTGTGCAAATAAAAAAAAATTTAAAAAGCAGTAGAACCACCTCTTGCCAACCCATGTACAGCACCGGAACACAGCTAGGGACATGAGTTGGAGCAGCTCGTCTGCCCTGACCTGATCTCAGAGCTCTGTCCCCCAGCAAAGCGAGCCCCTGCCACCCCACCGAGGCACAGGCAGCCCTCAGCCAAGGCTACACCAGCAGCTTCGGCCCACGAGGTGCGCTCTGCTGGAAAAGAATTGCTGGAAGCAAAGTGCCCTGGCAACAGCCTCCTAAACCTCCCCTTACCTCGAAAGACCTGGCCCATATATTTTATAAGACAAAGTATTAAATATGATTGTTTCACATAAATACAACCCTATTCACACAGAAGCCTTATATAAATGTCCATTGGTTGTTAACAAATCACTCTTATTTTCAGGGACTTTGCAATATTTTTGAGGCTGTCAATACATGGCTTTTGCACCGTGCTTACCACAGTACTAACTCTAACAGCTGATGCCCAGAGAAATAAACAAGAGCTATAACAAATAACGTTCGAGTAATATGAAATCCTACCAACAACTGAACCATCAAATTAACAGGTCACTGATATTAATTGGGATCTTTGAATGTTACAAAATGTTATTCATTTGTACAGTGAAAGTCTGTTTCCTTACATAGTTACACAAAGACTAGGAGAGAATAAATATAATGGATTAATGAATAATATGAGAGAATGAATAGTATGCATTATGCTATGGGAAGATAATGATGTGCCATCAAATAGATCAGCTATTATGCTTCCTAAATTTCAATAATGTAGTTAAGAAAGAGCAAATAGGGCAAAAAGAAGGAGTGAAAGGAATGTAATGTTGTTATTTAAAATGTGTGCCTAAGGACCTTGTGTGTATACTCCTTCATAATTTAATCTGATTAACAGAAAGTAATAATTTTCTGCTCAGTGCTACTTGTGAAAAAAACAATTTTTTTGTCTTATATAAGATTTTGTATAAAATGCTTTTCAGCCTCAAGATAGCTAACAAGTTATTTATTAGAGAGCTTGCATAATTTTATGACAATAAGTAGGGCTTATCACACATTTCACATCTAGACTGTGTTGTAAAAAAATTGTATCCAGTCATTGCTGGTTTTGACTGACTGGAACTAAACATGGTGGGAATAAAAGGCACATTCTTTTCCAAATGCAAGAAGAAAGGACATTCTCATTAAAATGATTTGCTGATATGACTTAAAACAATTTATTTAATCTTCACCTTTTTTATGTAAATATCCTTCAACTGAGAATTTAAAAAGTATAATTTAAAATAGAATTTGTAAAGTATAATGAGATACTCTGTCAGATGGGAAGACAAATTAAAAGTGCAATTCACACTGTTATAGCAGCATTGCCACCACGGAGCTACTAATCTTTTGCACAACGCTCACAGTAGAAAGTACTCCAGTCTCTGTAGGGCACGTGATTATAGACTTGCAGGGAGACTGGGATTTAAATTATTCATCAATGCGGATTTCCTTTTGCAGAAAAATTAGTGTGCCACATAAATAGCAAAACTGTTAATTCTTGGCCTTTTGCAAATTAACTGCCTGGTAATAGCATCAGTTATGACCAGTTAGGTTCCCTAGCAGTTACAATAGCAATATTCTGTCAAACAGAAAGCTGTATACGAAAATAATGCTAATGACAGAACAGCCACACAGCCAATTAAATGTTCAGAATGCATTAGGTCCTGTAAATGTAAACAGCCGTGCATAAACCTGTCAGGAGATCTGACAAATGTCAGATTACAGCCACAACCTATATGTCCAGAGAACAATGCCATCTTAGCTATGGCAAGTCTTTACATACAAACATCCAGAGGGAATAGGATATCAAAATAATTTGCCTGGAAAAGACTTGCAATCTTCAAAACTGTCAGGTATGGATTTCAAGTGAAGTGATATGTGCTTTCATCTGCCTGTTAACCACAGAACACTACAAACCCATTATTTACAAAGTCGAACTCCATTGTCATCTAAACGGTATTATTAAACTTTCGCACAAGTGGTACCTGCCCCAGTTGGGCAGCAGAGGATGGCAGCGTTTGTGATGTGCCAGCTCTGTCAGCCTTTCAGCACAGCAATACCAGAGGTTGGTTTCTTCTACACTTGGGGGAACTGCCACAGAATTTCCAACCTGTGGGATGGATTTTAATAACCAGTTCCTAGCAGCTTCACTGAAGGTATTCATTGGGCACAAAGTTAAGCAGATGCCTAAAATTTGGCCATTACTACAAAACAGGTAGAGCAAACCAGTGAAAGGACTGTACKGGTTCTTTTCTAAGTGCCTAGAATGGTTCTTTGGACTTGTGGCTGGCTCAAAAAATTGTAACCTACAAAAAAATATAAAAATGAAAGGCTTCATAAAAAAATAATTTTATCAAAAAAGCAAATATCTTTGATTTTAATACGTAATTGGATTCACTGCTTCTGCTTTATGAATGAAACATTCAAAAGTAAGAACTAGTATCAAAGGGGAAAATATCAACCTCAGCAAAATCTAGATGAAATGCTAACATTAAAATTAGACGAAAAGAGAATCAAAGATGCTACCTAAATAATTAAGTGCAAAGCAATGCATGCAGGTTGATACTGGGCCAAAATACACCATCTCCAGTTCAAAATGTGAAATCTTTACCTCTGCAGCCTGAACGGGAAACATAAACATATCTTCTGCCTAGACTCAGGTCTCCTCTAGTTACACAGAAATCGAAGCTGTCCACAGTGTGACACAATATGGAAATTAGTCTGTTACATCAGATTTCAGTTCAAACCTCAGTTCACAGTTTTGAGAGTTCATATGACAATACTTTGGTCTCACAGGGCAAATTGCATCCTCATTTTCAGTATTGTTCTTTCGGTACCACCATAACACTGCAATGGARCTATAATGGATGTGGACCAGTCCTATGTCTGACCAATAAATCTGAACATTTCAGTTAGTCTTGATCGTTCTCTCCTGGAAGGCCAAAAACACTGCATACAAAAAGCTTAGGRAACACAATCCGTTCTTTCCAGAAACACAGTTAGATCTAGTCAGCCTCCTCTCCTGCCCTCTGAAGGACACACAGAGAATATGCAGACCAGCCAGGACTCTTCTCCATTTCTCATGGCTATCAGTGGAGGCAGTATGGCAGGTAACGCTTTCTTTTTATTTCCTACAATAATGATCACAATACAAATGYTTGCAGCTCAAGGAGATCTGTCTACAGGAGCTGAAAATATGATTTGGGACACAAACCAGACACTTCTAGAGTGAGGACTCAGTCACTTATGTATCGCTTTTCTTAAATGTTGACTTTTTTTTATTTTGCAAAGATATTCAGCATACTAAAGAAAGATGTATTTTACTCCATAACAATAAGGTTCATCTCATTCACTAACTAGTAAACATCACTGATTCTAGTGATGTTTGGCAAAATCCATGAGGAGTGAGTTGCCACCACCAGCAAGTTCTACAGACTGAGACACTCCTTCCACGAATATAGACCTGAACTTAATCCAAGAAGAAAAATGCACTGCAATATTCTTCCCAGGTTTTAGGCTGGGAATCATAWCATTTTAAAATCATAACATTATGATTTTAAAATACATCAGGTTTCATTATCCTAGAAGGGGTTCATTTGCTACTATAAACAATTCTGTTTTTTTCAAGAACAGTATTCAATTAATTCACCTTCCTTCTTACTCAGAGACAGAAGCAATGCCAAATAGCACCCACATGGAAATCAGTCCTGGTTCCTAGATATTTTATCACAAATTGTAACACTGACACATGCAGATGCAGTTTTTATTTCACTTAGGTTTCAGGTGTGAAATTAAGCATCTTTCACCAGTGTGTATGAATTGGAAATTTTGATTCTGAAATTATTCTTAGGATAAACCAATTGTAAATAAGGTTCATGGAAATCTCTTTCACATATTCTACCTTATAAAACTGCTATTCCCATTAATCTAAATACCTGCACATGGATACAGCAGGCACATTTGACTTCTAATGGACAAAACCCCACATAATGGTGGTGACCTGAAGCATTCCTTCTGCATGTTCCCCTCCTTCCAGCCTCTTATCCCTTCTTTGCTTGGAAGGTGTAATTTAGATATCCTTCCAGGAGAGCTCCAGAATGTCAAAGCTTTGGAAACATGTAAGGATAAAAGAATTAAATACTTTTATTTAAATACAGTTGGTTCTAAACATAATCTTTCCCTTTTAAATGTCATGTATTTCCAAATATGTATCTCAGTGATGATTCCTATAATTTAAAAGCAACATAGTGAAAACCTTGCTCTGCTGAAGTAGCACTCAAAAAAAGATAATTACCTTGCCTATCGTCTCACTTGTCTCTCTGGAACTAGCAATCGCAGTGCTTGGGATAGACCTGTACATTGTATGTAATGGAGCAGCCAGCCTAAATATAGCTCCATGCCACCGCAGCTGGACTGCTTCTGTTACTCCAGTTAGTTCATTTAGCAGGAGATTAAGTATCTCTACATTGCACAAAGGAGACTGAAGGCCATGTCTCYTGGTAACTTTAAAGAGAGTCTAAGCACAGAGGAAATTCCTTGCAGATAAAATACAGCTGTCAAACCATAAACTTTCCAGTTTTTCTATTCCCTTCCTTTCCTCAAAGGGAGGAGAGGGCTGAGCCTGGTTAATTACATTGTCCTTTCAAGATAATTACCCAGCTTTGTCACTGCTTCACACATAATTAAGTATTAATATTACCCTGTAAGTAAACAATACATACATGGTATCTCTGCAATGTGCGAGAAAGCATTGCCTTATATACCCTCTGTTAGCTGGAGTAAAATTGGAAAATGCATGCTGAATCTGAACCTATACTATGCTGTCAGATATTTTTGGTTAAAATGAATTTGTTTGCTCTTCAGTACAACGAGCCATTAAAAAATAATTTGCACAATGCTAAAAGGATTCATTATTGAAGGGATTTCTATGCAATGAACAATGTGTCTAAATGCCTGAATCATCACAAAAAACAAGATACTGGACTCTAGACTGCTGTTTGGAACATCATTACATGTGTGTCAGTACTGTAAAACTGCTTGTGGTGGTTTAACCCCAGCCAGCAGCTCAGCCCCACACAGCTGCTCGCTCACTCCCCCCTGGTAGGATGGGGGAGAGAATCAGAAGGGTAAAAGTGAGAAAACTCGTGGGTTGAGATAAAGACAGTTTAATAGGTAAAGCAAAAGCTGCGTGCACAGACAAAGCAAAACAAGGAATTCATTCACTCCTTCCCATCGGCAGGCAGGTGTTCAGCCATCTCCAGGACAGCAGGGCTCYATCACRCGTAATGGTTACTTGGGAAGACAAATGCCATCACTCCGAACGTCCCTCCTTCCTTCTTCTTCCCCCAGCTTTATATGCTGAGCATGACGTCATATGGTATGGAATATCCCTTTGGTCAGTTGGGGTCAGCTGTCCCAGCTGTGTCCCCTCCCAGCTTCTTGTGCACCCCAAGCCTACTCGCTGGCATGGCAGCATGCATGGCAGCATGAGAAGCCCAAAAGCCTTGACACTGTGTAAGCACTGTTCAGCAATAACTAAAACAGGGTTATCAACACTGTTTTCATCACAAATCCAAACCACAGCAACTTATAAGCTACTATGAAGAAAATTAACACTGTTCCAGCCAAAAAAAAACACTTCCAAAAAAGAGTGGCACTATGTTAGATGTTCTTTGCATAAATGCTGATGACTGCATGGGAAAGGGTGCACAAAGCTGTTGAGAATGAGGTCCTCCACGTTCATTTCTGAACTTCGAAACAAGTCAACTTTAGAACTGCTCAGTCTGGACACTGTCCTGTATTGAAAAATCACCAACAGAGGACAGAGTTCACACACAGTGTTTCCCTCATACAGCAGCCAGCAGCATAGGGGCTCATTGGGTCTGATGTTGTACCAAGACCATTACAAATAACAACTATAAATGCCCTATTTTCCATAATTTAGTTTCATCATTTTCAGAAACCTTCTCTTTGTTTGCCTTTCAAAATATCCTATAGCAGTGAGTTTTAGAATTTACTTATCAGTTGTAGGAAAAAGCACTTCCATTTCTTTGTCTTAAACTGCTAAATTAAGTTGGTGCTCCTTAGTTGTAGTGTAAGAAGAAAGAGTGATCATTTATGATTTTGTACATATTTTCACGTTTCTTCACAGCTGTCTGTTTTCTGAAAGAAAGAGTCGTAATTTACATTGCCTTTTCTAATAGCACAGCTGCTCCATGCCTCTGGTTCGTATTTGGTTAAATTCCCTGTACACTTTCTAGTTCTGCTACACCTTTCTGTGACAGAATGAATGAATCTTGCATGTAGTATTCAAATGAGCTTGTGCAACAACGAATTGTAGTAGTTTAACGAAGTTACGGTGTTTGTTCTCAAAACCTTACCTCTGAATTTTCAACATCTACTTCTCCTTTCCAGTGTTCAGCATTGAGGTGACATTCTGTATAAAATATCTGCTGTGATTCTAATATTGCTAAATGATAACAGTAATGGTAATTTTGAGGTCATTATTCTGTATGTGTAGTTAAAACCATTTCCTCTGCATCCATCACTTGGTATTTATTGACATGGAATTTCATTTGCCATTTTATTACCCAGTAACTCAGTATTGTACCACCAGAATCTCATCACAGACTGTTTTAAATACTAGGCATTGCTTTGTTTCGCCTGCAAACTTTGTTGCTACAATACTTATCTCATTTTCTGAATAATTTATGAGTTTGTGAAATTCAAATTTATTAATATGCTGAACAGCACAGGCTCAGCACAGACTTCTGCAGGACTTTATTTGTAACTACATTCCATTATAAGAACAAACCATTGATTTCTAATTAGCAATCTTCTAATAAGGTGGCAATACAGGTCTTTGTTGAAGGAATTTGTCTTTCACAGTTCTAACTACATTATATCATCTGAATCATCTTTATCCCATGTTTACTGACACATTCAGAGAACTCTAGATTTTTGACTCATGACATCCCTCTAGTTTCCAAGTCAYCTTGGTGCTTATTGCATATATTTACCTATGTGCCTACTTATTCTACTCTTTATAATAACATCTATCAAATTGCTTAATGCAAATGTCAGATTTCTTGGTATGTAATTCACAGAATCATCCTGAGACCTCATTTTAAACACTGGCATCACATTTTCCACCTTCTACTCATTCAAAATTGTAGGTTGCATATCACTATTAGTAGCTCACCAACTTTATATTTAAGTTCCTTAGAACATTTGGATGAAAGCCCTTAGATCATGGTGATTTGTTACTATTCATTTTATTGACTTGCTCCAAAACATCTTTTATTTAATTTAAGACAGTTCCTCAGATTTATCATCCATAAACAACAACTCTGGAGTAGGTATTTTCCTGACCTCTCTGCAGTGAACATAAATGCATACAATTAATTCAGATTTTCTGCACAATGGCCTTATTACACTCAATGACTTTGATTATCTACCTACCTAGCTATCACCGACATTCTCTGGCAGACTTCCCAATTCCAATGGAGGGGCCGGGGGGGGGGGCAGGGGTTATTTGTAGGTTTCTGTTAGCAAATTGTCCCTCAAAATGTTTTTGGCTTGTTTCATTGCGATTTTACATTTAAACTGCCAAGTTTACCTTTATTTCCACTTTCCTCATTTGCACATGACATGCATGCCCATGAGTTCTAAGTTTCTCTCTGGTTGCTATTTAACATGTTTTCAGTATTTTGAAAGTATTCTCCAATTAGTACTTAAGTTTATAGTTTATTTGAATGTATCAAGGTTACCTGCAAGCATTTTTGTCCTTGTTGCTGCTCCCTTCAATTAGCTTCTTTACACTTTATCTTTCTCACAATCCATCTTTTTAATGTTAAAAGATACAGTGGAACTTTTTAGATTCTTTTGTACAACATATTTGGAGGCAACTGAAATCTCTAAACATCATTGTGTTTTCTGCTTTTACAAATTCTCTAGTCCTTGAATATTCATCTAGGGAATGCTCATTTACTATCATCTCTTTCAGTACAAGAACTACAGGCAGCCATGTGAAACTGTCAAGTAGAAACCTGACAACAGGCAATGGGAAGGACCCTTTTCATCCAGTATTTCTTCAGACTATGGAATTAACTGTCAGCATTTAGGCTGGGTGTTAGTAACGCAGTACAATCAACCCTTCCCTACTTAGGCATGCCATGTCAGCCTCTAGTAAATCTGTGACTTATTTTAACAAAGATACCTTATATGACTTAATGCTGTTAAGCACCATCCACGTCATGACTTAGTGTGTCATTTCTATTTACTTTCTACTCCAGCAATACATGTCTTTCTGATTATCTTCTCTCCATTTTATTTGAGATGCCTTTTATACCAATATGCTCATTTAAAACTTGCCATTTTCATTTCTCCATTTGGGGGTCAGACTTGAAATGTAGAGATGGAACTGAACCTGGAAGACATACACAGGGAGGTATATGGAATATCACTGTATTGCTGATTACTCAAGAGAAGTGCAAGATTATTAAACAGTTATTCGAAAAGCTAGGAACAAACATTAACTGGGAAAAGGTGTTTATTTACAAGATATTAACTATATCAGATTAATTCCATGTGTGGATATTCTTACTCTAAAACAAGAAGAACTTATTAAAAAATAGTTTATTTCCAAAAGAGTGTGTGTGTGTGTGTGTATATATATATGGCATTAATCAGAAAGATTGTACTGCAAACAACTTTTCAGAAATACCTCTTATCAGCCAAATTCTTGATTTTCTTAGGTCGTAAATATTCAGTGACAGCTGTTTTACTTTCCTCTAAGAATTTATACAAATCAAACACAGTGTTACTCATTTCATGTAACTAAATACTTCACTGACACTAAAAGAGGCTTTGTACAGACTGCTGTGTACTTGCAAAAAATTAAGGCTGTGTGAGTATCTCCTTTGTCCTCTTCCTAATTCAAGTTGTGCAATATTAATTTATGTTGAATCTTCTAATTGAATGGAAATCTCAAATGCAAATATCAATCACAACAGTGAGCTGGTCAAACTGCAACTAATCTTATACAATAGTGAAGTCGTAGGAAATAAAATGTAAGTGTAGGTTTATACTATGAACACCACATTTCAAACTGTCTTCCAGAGGTTGAGTAAAATATAAAATGATACATGCACTTCATTGGCTTTCAGTCCCTAGTATGTGCTATTATTATGTCATACTTGGAGGAGAAAAGTCTCCCTTTCAAGAATACCACAGATGATAGTGATTATACAGGCTATACTGTCAAGGTCAAGATAACTATTGTGCAGATATATAGACAGACAGACAGAAAGACATATAACTTTTTTTCAGTCCAGAAATTCTGGTCCACTCTTAGTTGACAAGTGAACACGGAATCACAAGAAAATCTTTCATCTTGTTTCTCTTCATAGTAACAAGACATAACAAAAGGAGAAGAGGGATATATGTCACATCAAACGTTCATATAACTCAGTATCCTGTCTCTGGCAATGGTGAATAATGATACCTAAGGAACAGTATAAAATAAAGCATGTAATGGTAATTCCATGATAAACTCTCCCTACCTATAGAAAACTTCAGCACAGCACTGGTCAAACGTCTCTTTTTCAGATTGAAGTACAGTGGCATAGAAAGTCACTCTTCATGTATTTAAAGAAGCCATTACACAACTTTCATGAGTCACATCTTCTTTATCTTTTCTAGTTCTTCTATATAGTTTTCAGGACTAGAACACTAGAAGTGTACAAATTACTAAGGATGAAGACAGACCAGAGATTTGTACAATGCCACAATGATGTTGCCTGCTTTGTTCTCTATTTCTTTCCTAGCAATTATTTTCATTTTATGTGCTGCCTTTGTGCACTGTTGAATCATTGGCTATTTCTAAGCACTGAGCTGACTTTTTCATAGAACGATCTATTATAATTCCAAGATTTCTTTCTTGAGTGGAAAGAACTCATTCAGAGCCCATCATTATGTTTATAAAGTTAGCTTTTTCTCCCAATGTGCATCACTATCAACACTGAATTTCATCTGGCACTTTATCACACAGTCCCTCTGTATTGAGAAATATTTTGCAACTCTCCTCAGTTAATTTCCATTTTCACTTCACTGAATAGATTAKTATTAGCACACTTTGTCACCTCGCTATTCACCTCTTTTTCCAGATCATTTATGCACATTTTGAACAGACAGGCTTAGCACAGATTCTTCTGGACTCCACCAATGATCTTCCCCTACTGAAAAAAAATATAATTTMTTTTTTTTTCCTATCATTTAACCATTTATTAGTCTAAGAGAAGACATTCCCTCTTACCTCATTGCAGCTTAATTTTTCACTAGCTTTGATGAACAATCTTCCTAGAAACCTCTCTTTAGAATGCAACTGAGAAATAATTTGCAAATATTTTGTGATCTTGGTGAAAGAAAATTTCTTTGTGAATTTGAATTTCATTTTCTGATTTTTTGACCAAATGAATTTTACATAATATTACATAAGTTCATTAAATATTTTTTACTATCATTTTCATTTCTGTTTTCTTCTTGCTTACTTTGCTGCCTCAGAATGATTTTCTGGTACAGTTTTGTGCATTGTGGCATTARGACATTTAAACAATTTAAAATACACGATCAAATAATCCTGTCTGATTTCATTATGTGCTAATAAGAATAATAATTTTCAGTTAATCTTTTCCAATTCCTAGATAGAAATCTTATGTCAGCTAGACATTTTCTGTTTCTTTCTTATGATGGCCAAATAATAGAACTACTTGGAAGTAAATGGCTGAATCACACTGGCCAGTAGCGGAGCTGGCTGAATATGACAAAAATTGCTTATGGGTCTTTTTTTACCGTAGCAATTCATTTCAATAGTATTACGCCACTTTCCTGTTTTGTTTTGKTTTTTTTCATGAAATTTTGGTAAGTAAAGCTTTCTCATAATATTCAATGGAGGTAGAATCTACATTATGAATCCACGGATAAAGCGATATTCATAATAGTATTTGTTCTGGGAGTGCTCCAGAGGTCTATTTGAAAGCTCTCTGGTCTTCATTTGGCAAGGAGCTTAACTTTAAGTATATAAGTGGTTCTATTCAATTAAGAACTTCAAAAAAGTACTTCACAAGAATGAACTTTTTACAATTTGGGCCAAGCAGTGAGGTAATAAAAACCAAAACATGGGGTTAGCTTACATGGCAGTGGATGCAAGTTCTCAGTGCTTTCCATTTCTAAAATTGAAATGACCATAGTCCATACAATATCATTATTTATAATTCATTTACTAATGAGATGATAGACCATAGTTGAGAAGACTTTTTAAACTTTATCAAAGACAAAGGCATGGAATGGTCAAATCCTGGGCATCCAGAAGTACCAGATCAAGACCAAAGAATGCAGAACAGCTTACAAGCTTTAGCTTTAGCTAGGTTCTAAAATCAGCAACGCTCATGGCGCTGACCTCTGTGTAACAGGAAGCATATCAGGATTTTCTTCCCAGGATATCACTGTGAGCTACAGTTTACTGGAGAAAATGCCAAGTCAGCAAAGGATGGCAAGGATTCCAATACCAACAGGAATCCAAATAGTCAAAAGGTATATCACTAACAAAGCAAGGCATCTTCATTACATGAGAATCCAAGAGGATGCTGGAAATGTAAAAGGATGGCATATGCATACAGCACAGCAGCTCAAGGAAAGAGTCACAGCCAGTAATTATTCCCTCTGACTCATACCATTATAACCCTGGCTCTTCATGTATGGTGGATGCTGCTACATGAGGAGTTAATAGTCTGTCCAAGTTCTAACATTCCTGTTACCTGCTAAAAATGGCAATCGTGCTATACAGGAAATCTGTGATGAACTATTGGTTCAGTGGTTACTTAGCTATTTGCTAATCTTGGAAAACATATCATTGATAGGTCTCTCTCTTCCCTGTCCCACAATGTCATGCCTTACATACTCATAATGTTGCCTTATCAAGGTGCTACTAGTCAGTTTCCAAACTAACTCTCCATAATGTGAGTTCAACACTCACCCAAAAGACCACCCAAAAGACCATTTACTACCTATCTTAACATTTCAGTTTCTCAAAAGTGACACACGTTTTCTGTCTTCTTGTTCAAAATGAGCTGGAGTAAACCTTAGTAATAAATAAATTGTTTCTGAAATGCAAGAAAATGTACCATCAGTAATCTGCTAAAAAAATCAGGAGCACAGGTCAATGTTAGCACCTATGACTTAAATGTTCACTAGTCCTATACCTTCAGGGTGTTTTATGCTAACCTTATTTTCATTCACTACAATTCAAATATTTATAAGACTATGCTGGCACATTATGAACTCACAACACTAAAGGATTTATATCAAGAGATTTAGCTGAACTTTCTATGACCACTATTMTTCCAGAGTTTTTAAAACTTGTTTAGTTTTTCCATTTTGTACTAGCCAGATGATTTATACATCTTGTGCTTTCATATTTACCCTTTCAAGATTGCCAAACAGATACCAAACATGGATGATCTGTGAATGTAATACTTCTTCGTGCTTTTGCTTTTCAGATAAGCAGCTGAAGAAGGCTGGAAACTGTAGTGCTACATTTTATAAACAAGATATAAATATGATTTGTAAAACTGGATGCAGAGATTTCTCTGTTTCAGTCACTGAAGCATCACAAAGGAAAGATGAACTGGTAGTACAACTTTATGTCTCTGCTTGATCACAGCCTTTATAGTTCTAATCAATAAACAAATTGAGCTTAGTCAGCTTGCTCTCTTGCACTCTTCGTAATGAGGCAAATATCTAACTTCAGCAATTACTGCAAGACAGTTCCGTCACAGTAAATTCAGGAGTTTTAGTGATAGAAATTATTCTATAGTGCTTGATCACTACGGGGCAAACTAACCTTGTCACTCAGTCCAGAACAGATAGTTTCTCCAACTACAAAGGGAAGCTGGAAGAACTGTTCTGGTTAATGACATCAGAGTCCAAGCTTCACTTTGCTTTCCTAGAGAAGTGCCTTTGCTTTCAGACCACAGGGATTAGCTACACATTGTCCAAAGTATAAAACACTGGAAGAGGTCAAGTGCAATTATTCACCTGTTCCCCTCAAACCACCAGTGACCTTAACTGCTCAGTTTTCTCAATATAAAAACAAACCATGCACTTCAGGGTACTTTAGTTCAGAAAAAAAAAAAAAACAGTAACTCACATGAACAAGGTTCAAAAGGGCATAGACAGTGGAAACTGAGGGTCTATACTAAAAACAATGAGGGAGGGGAAATATTTTTAGTGATATGGAACAGAACAGAGAGCAAACTTGCTTCATTTCTGTTTCTCATGCTTTCCAGAGGAACTGCAGCAAAGTAAGCCAGAACTCCAAAGACATGGCACCTAAACTCCCAGTATCTGGCCAGTTTTAGAAGAAGAAAGGGAGAAACAGAAAAGGAATGAAAAGGGGTGAACTCCTCAAATTCTCAAAGAAACAAGGCTAGAGTACGCCAAGGCACGGAGAGGTGAGGATGAGGGGGCAGAGTCTCAGGGATGAGGAAGCAAAAGGAGGTAATGCAACAATGAAAATTTGAACAGGGTTGTCATGAACTGAAGGAAACAGTATCATTCAAGTTCACGCTTCTGTTTTGTGCCAGCACCGCTTTCAGGTCCTGTATTGCTGAATGCAGGGAACTTTCCAAAATATACTCAGTAACCTGTGCAGACCCCTCCAAGCAACATCCCTCAGCATCAGCAGCCATCCAACCTAAATGCATTTCGGACATTCAGTTTCTCCAGGGGCAGTCAAGCACAGAGCGTATGGCAACTCCTTGCTGTGAGCTGAAAGTCTTCAGTCCTGCAAGTCCTATTCTGTCTCTGAGTGTCCAACTGCCAGTTTCAAACTTTTTTAGTAGACATTTGTTGTTTAAGTTGTAGCCCTGTTGTCACAGTTTTTTCTTCCTGTTCTAATTCAGTACCTTTGCATAGGTTCCTAAAGCAATAAAAGTATTTTTATTTTTATTTTTGGTTTAAAAATTATTTTAAAGAATAATAATCTAATAAAACTTCCATAAAATCTGTAAAAAGTGCCATTAAAAAATCCCCAAGAAGGAAAATACAATCCCATATTAAAGAATTTTCATTTAAAAATCATGTAAAGGTACATGAAATGTCCCTTGATTTTTTTCATGAAATATTCATGAGTAAAGCAGGAGAAATTATACAAAACATCATAAAAATAAACAAAGTTTTAAGTGAGAAGATGAGCTCCTATCCCAAACTGTGCAACATCTCATGATCACCTTTAGTTCTTTTTCAAGTCCTGTAAAGGGTAAAGAGAATAGTATGAATACAGCCATTAAGAGTCAGCTCTGCCAATTCCCATCCTATCATCATGCTCTTACTTAAATATTTCAGTGGCAACTGAACAATTTATGATATAGTCCATGAAGCACTCATGAACTAATCCCTGAAATTTTCAATAGTCTGAACTATAAATGAAAGAAATTTTACTTAATTTTTTAAAATCATCTTATTTTCTCAAAATAGGAATACAAAATATCTCTGATGAGATATCCCTAGAGATTGTAATTTTGCATCAATATCTCACTGGCCACTTGTAAATCTTGAAATTCTCCAAATATTATTTCTTAAATTGCAGTAAGGCTTTCTCTGCACTGCCAGATATTTTGCAGCACACACCAGACAGCCGTAATTCCAGGAACTATTGTTCAGCAGACCCTATCTTTGTCAGGAGATAGCACCATTTCCCTTACAGTATCCCAAATGCACAGTTGGTCAGGATGCAGGTAACAGTTAAATAACCCTCTTCCTCAATCCAATTGTGTAACAAGAGAGTATCTCTATTAGGATAGTGAAAGGTCAACTGAGTCTCCCAGGACAGCAGCAATAATCGCACCACTTTAATGTCCACCAAAGAATTGAGTTCCTTCAAGAAAAAAAAGAAAAAAGAAAAAAAAAAAAACCAAAACAAACAAAAAACCCGACAACAATCAGAAAACGATCGCAGTCTTCTACTGTGATCAGCTGGACCTTGCAGCTCAATGGAAGATGAGTGGAAGCTCAATTATTTCTTTCTGTTAAAAAACGCAGATGTCTGGGGCAGAAGCAAAGAGAAATATGGATTTTATCAGCAGCTACTGTAATTTTTCAATCCCACATTCTCAAATCTACAAATGCCTGAGCCAGTGCCTGAGTACTGGGTTCTCTATCAGTATATATATATACTTCCCAGGAGCTTAAACAGTCTATGTACCTATACTTAACTGCTACCTACAGACTAATACGAATGGTAGCAATTCTGGACAGTGTTACCACATACTACTAAATAGTTTAAGAGCTCTCATAATGGTATATGGCTTACATAAATATCAAAGAAGTAGTCTTTGTTAYTCTCAAGTTTGCAAGCCACTGCTAGTCATTCCAGATCTGTACCATTATTGTCACCCACCAGTGCCTCCAAGCCTGTATTTTGCCTTGAATAAAACTGATCTAAGACACAGACTTTCAGATACAGTTGTTCTGTGTGCTCCTCTTCCACATGCTGTCCTTGCTCTCCATCACTCTATTGCCGCTTCAGCCACTACAAGCAGGTACCAAAACTACTGGAAAAGCTGTTCAATATCAGTAGTAAACATTGTACTTAAGCCATCTGCAGATAAACAGCAAATATGTCACACAGATAGCTCCATAGTTGCAATAAACATTTGTCCRTGGTGACCAGATACAAGTTGAAAGTAATGTTTGCTAGCAAAAATCCATACTTGGAATAGCAAGAAGTCAATGGAAATTGTGTCATTTGGCCCCAAATTGCAGAATTCCTGCTGATTCTTGCAGATTTCCAGTTTTGCTAAACCTCTGCCATAGCAGGGCATCCAGTAGCAGGGTAAAGAGACTGAGATAACTTGATCTGTTATCTTGCTTTCAGTATACAAATTTATGTAATTATGGAAATTGTATAACTAATTATGAATAATCTATAGAATGACAATTGTTCACCTAAAAGCCCTGTACAACATACAATGAATTCATTTAGGGAAATAAATTATTCTAAGYCATAAGTTATTTGCCAAATAAATTATTCACTGTGAATTGTTCACCCCATACTAATCAAGGGCTAATCTGCTGTTCCTCCAAAGACCAAGTCAGTGGAAGAATGCAAATTAATCTGGAAATTGTAATAACCATTGATTCATCTCTCTGGCATATATAACAATGCAACTTGATACTGTTTCCTATTTCTTTACAAAGACTATATTAATTCATTTGATGAAGATCAAATCTAAAAAGCAGAAATACTCAAAATAAAATAAAAAGCAGAAAGAAGGAAAAGTTCTTCTCTTGCAACAAACAGTAATATTCTGCCTAAGCAGAATTCATTCTAAACAGTATATGCCCTTACACTTCGGTTGTGGTATTATCATCCTTTTTGCTCTCTCTGTTATCCACTCAGATCACTTACACAGCTTAAATTCTCTAGTTATTATATTGAACAAGCACTCTTTCACAAGATTTTTAGTGAAGGAATTTGATATCTGTTTTAATTTCACTTTCACTTGGAGAGATAATTTTGGAGGCTGCTGCAAGACAAGCAAAAACCAATGTCTGAAGGTAGTTATTCTGTGCCTCTCCAAGGAGAAAGACCCCTGAGGCAATGCAGTACTTGTTAAAATGATGCTGAATGCTTCTCATGAAATCATACAAGAAATACAGTGGTGTAAATTATTTAAGTATGCATGGTTAGGTAGTAACCTTGCACTGAAGCAGGGGTTTGGATTAGTAGACTTCTTTTGGTTCTTATTTTCCATTATTCTATACTTAACTGAGTAGGTCTAGAGAGTTCTACCCTAGCTGTAATACCTATATTTCTCATTTCTCATCTCTCTTCCCTGCTACAGTGTCCCCACCTTCTTTATGTTCCTTACTTTTTTTATATTGTAATACATCTGTGTCCTGGCATATCCTCTAGCTTCTCCCGCTGTGAAATTTCTTTCTACATTTCTGTTTGTCCCTTCAAACTCAAATCTCCCAAACTACACTGATTTATCATAAGTTCCTACTTTGTTTTCCCCTCCAGTGGCAGAGTACTTGTAATTCCCTAGGAGGGCCATCCTCTGCTCAGACCTCACCATGGCATGCCAGGACATCATCTGGCAAATCCTCCAAAGGCAGTGGGCACAGACATGCTGTTTGTGGAGCAGTCCATACATTCCTGATTCATGTGCCTTCACTGGCGAAAGGAAGACTCTGGCACACATGCGTACCCCAAGAGCTCCAGGTCACTGTCCCCTTTCCAGCTCCTCCAGATCCTCTTGCTGATACTCTGGATGCACAGTTTTCCTCACTTCTTCCTCTTATGTTCTCTCTGAGGCCCCACAAACTTACTGCACCTCTTCGTCCACCTTCTCCTGGCTCTGGCATGATGGCCATCAACACCACCAGGAGRAAAAAAATAATGGCTAGGATCCTTCATCGGTTCACCTTTCTGAGCAAATCACCACCAGATGTTTTCTGGAAGCAAGGGGCTCTCTCAGACACATTCTGCTCCATGCCTTCTTACTGAGCCCACTTAATCCATTTTGGAGCCCTTGACCCTCAAACCCTGCGGGTTTTTTTCCATTGGTTGTTTCCCATTATCAGTTGCTTATTCTTACATTTGCTCAAGAGATATCTAGGCACATTAAAACAGGAAGCGTCAAGCACTTTGGGAAGGCCTCTCCTTTCTTGACCACATATGCCTCAAGCTCCACTCATATTTACGCACCCAGTGGATTCCTTAGGGTAGCTGCATGCTACCTCTTTTCATGTACTGTAACAGATCTCAGTGGGAAACTTCCTACCACACAAAAATATTCATTATTTCAATGGCTTTCATTTCCCATACACAGGAAAATACAGGCCAAAATTTCAAACCTTTTGCAACTTGAAAATTCCAACAGAAGACATACTTTGGCAAGTCAAAATATTTCATTTTTTAAATTCTCGTTCCATTGTTGATATTACTATATAACAAATACATGTTTCAAAACAATTTTTTCTATTAAGAAAGACTAAAGTCTTCATTTGGAAAATGGCAAAATGGGATGTTTCCACAATTTTGAAAGTTTTTCAAAACAATTTTAAACTGGAAACTAATCAAAAAAGTTATTTCCCACAAGCAGTTTAAGTTCAGTGCCATCAATGTTTTCCAACTAAAAATGGTTTCATCAAAAATTACTCTGATGTACTCTATCTTGTACATTATTGATGATGTTTTGATATGTAAGTCGTCTTATATGATTTTTTCCAGTTTGCTTGTTCTAAAAATTTTATATTAATTCAAGTGAAGTATTTATTTTACTGATTAAAATGCAAACATATTTTTTTCATCACATGCACAATCCATACGCCAGAGTACAGTCATAACTTCAGTTTCATATGCAATACCATTGTCTTTTGGATAATTAATTCTTATTTTGATGTGTATAACACTTAAGCAACTGTTGGCATTTCTTGCTATGTATTAGCAATGTGAATCTTACATTAGGCTTCTAATTGCATAATTTCTCCACGATAAGGTGATGTTCAAAGAGTTCAACATTTTCAAACCTTACCTTTAACACTAAAGGCAGTGAGCTCTATATTCAACAAAATACTGAGAAACAGTAAAAGATTCATTCTTTATTACACTTCACATCCCATGTTTGTTGAAAGCTTAGCAGGTAACACTAGTGCTTTGGAGAACTGAGCCATAAATTAAAGCTTAGCACTATAACAAATGTTCTCTTGAAAATCAGATCCTACAAAAGGATCAGCTCCAAACACAGACAATTCAGGAAGTTAGCACCATCCAATATGAGGTCTTTAGACTGTAAACTCTTGCTRATAGAGTCTGGACAGAATATACAAAAAGTGTGTGTGAGTGTGTGTGTGTGAACACGTGTCAACAGAAGCACAGTAAATAGCAGAAAATCTTTCTGACTAAGCAAGTGGCAATTCCAACAAACCCTTTCATTGTTGAAATTTAATTTTGATAAAAACAGGATTTTTGTTGAGATAAGCGTAACTCGTTTTTGTTTTATATAATGAATCATAGGTTTTCTCAAAATAAAGCAACAGACTGTTTTGTGTTTAATTGATGGGAGATATTAAAAATTCACCTACACAGATATTTACAAAATTATGCAACCTTTCATATAAATAAAATTAATTTAAATTAAAGAAGAAATGTTAAGTGTGCGGTGACACTTGSATTTAACATGTGTATTGAAAAACCCTTTTCAAATGAAGTTGATTTCAAAAACAGATGAAAGCAATCTGAAGGAAACACTACTACAGTTCATAGCTAGATATTGCTGGTTGTTTATGAGTTAATCTGGTCAACTGATCATTGAAAAATTGCATTTGTGTCGACACTAGGTTCAATGAGCACTGAGATGCAAGCTTACGATTATAACTTTTTCTGTTTTTTCCCTCTGCTCTGTATGTAGATTGTCAAAGTTAGGGAGAGTTATTTACAAGCTAGACATCTGGAACATGAGCAAATAAACTCTGTATCTTCTAGCGCAAATCCATGTGATCGCATAACCTGTTTCCCAGGATTGCTGAAAAACATTACTAGATTAAAAGCCCACAAAATAAATCTAACTTATTACTTTGTTTTCTGAATTTCAGGACAGCAATCTACAAGTGATGAGCTCTTCTTTTATCAAAGCCAAAAGGCTTCTGAGCAGAGAGATTTTATGTAATAAAAAATAAAGCCACCTCCTTTCCTAGCCTCTTGTTTTTTCATCCTGGCCTTTAGCGATAGCAGCTGAGGTTTCACAAGGATACAGGTGCCAAAGCCTTGTACTCACATTTCYCTGCAAAAAGAGCTGCAGTTCTTCACATAGTCCATCACACCTGTGACACAGCTGCAAGGCTCTCTCCCACACCCTAACACTTGCTCCAAGTGCCTTGCTGACTTCTTTGAGCAGCAAAAACCAGTGCCCACTGTGCTGTATTGTTTTGCTTCTTTTATGACAGTGATAAGTAAGGCCTTGCAGCAGGAGGACCATTCATTCTGCACTATTGGAGACAGCCTTTATTTGGTGCCTAATGTTCCATGACCCATAAGCATTAAAGGAACTGCTAAGAAGTATTTGATCAGGTAAAAGGKATATTTTTGAGCCACAGGCATGCAAAAGAACATACTGGAGAACAAAAATGTTTCCTATAATGAATAGAATACAGCACAGTCAGGTAATAAAACAACAGAACAAAAGCATAGCCTGACTTAGAGGCAAATTCTTGCATGGAAAAACCACCACCCTCTTTTTGGCAAAGCCACAGAGACAGTCAGTCCCAAGCATAAGAACAGCTGGCCTCTCCTGGAAACACTGCTTGACCTGAAGGTTGAACACTGATGCAGGATACAAGTAAAAAAATCATGTCATGTTTTATATTAGTCCATTAGTGCCTCTGCATTGCCAGTAATCCTCTGAGAAACAGACTTTCACAGAACCAGCCGCAGGGTTAATCCCTTGTGAATGCATCGGTCTGGCAGACTAGCAGAACAGTCCAAGCCATAGGCAATGGCAATACTGTGTCAAAGCCATACCTGGTGGCCTAGGAAAAAAAATGGGATGTACAGGCACAGTTTCTTTCTTCATCCTCCTTTATCCACTTCCTTTCCCATCAGCAAAGGAAAGGTTGTTTTAGTTAGGCAAGGCTGGAAGGGACATCAGGAGGCAGAAGGTCTCTAGTGCAGCCCCCTGCTCAAAGCAGCGTCACCTCTGAGCTCAGACCAGGTTGCCCAGGACTTTATCCAGTCAGGTCTTGAAAATCCCCAAGGACAGAGAGCACAACTGCCCTGGACAGCCTCATGGTGAAAAAAAAAAGGTTTTCTTTATGTCCAGTGTGTACCTCTCTTCTTTCAGCTTATGCCCATTATCTCTCGGTCTCCCAAAGAGCCTGGCTGCATCTTCTCATTAACCTCCATGTAGGTACCAGTAAGCTGCTGTTAGGTCCCCCCAAAGCCACCTTTTCACCAGGCAGGGAACAAGCCCTGGTCCCTCAGGCTCTCCTTGCAGGGCAAATGCTCAAGCCTTGACCATCATGGCAGCCCTCTGCTGAATGTGCTCCAGTTTGTGTCTTTCTTTGGGGGGCCCAAAACTGGACACAGTGAGACAAGGTCTAATGAGTGTTGAGTAGGGGAGGATGATCCCTTCCCTCAGTCTACTGCTTGTGACTCTGTTTGTGCAGCCCAGGAGGCATCCTTGCTGCCAGGGCACATGGCTGCCCCATGCTCAGCTGCCCACCAGGGCCCCAGAGAACTGCTCTCCAACCAGTTCCACCCCAGCCTGGTCTGCTGCAGGGGTGCTTCCTTCCCCGGGACAACGCTGGGCACTTCTCCTCATTGAATTAATATGGATCTAAACACCTTGCTAAAATGGATAACTGAGACCACCACCAAGAGGAGGAACTGAACCTCTTGCAATAGCTGTCTGCCCAACAAAATCACTCATTTTCAGCTGGGTCATAGCAATGGGAGCCGCCGCTGTGCCTGTCGGACAGGCACTGGCCCCGCTGCTGCCGCCGCAGCAGCAGCACCCACAGAACCAGCTCCAATTGCCGTCGCTGCGCCTGCTGGCCCAGGCAAGCCAAAGATGGGTACAGACAACAACTCAAAGGCTTGCTTAAGGCTATCAAATGAAGTGGCAATGGCAATCTCAATAAGCAGAGTCCAATGAGTATCTCAGGGAGAAAGCAATCATCTTGTTAGCCCTTAATCTGACAAGAGCAGCACAGAGCCCATCCTGAGAGCTGAACATGATTAACAGTTATTCTAAGGTACCTCTGTGTAATCAGGAAATGCTTTGACAACAACTCCAGGAGGAAATTAAGGTCTTTTCTCTGCCTGCAAAATAGGTAAGTCCTCCTTCAGTAACCTCAGTAAGGGAAACACCTATTTTGCAAGTAGGCAAGAGCTGGCCTAGCTCATGCTCTATACAGCCTCTCCAGCCAGAAGCTGTGGTTAGAGTTTTCCTAGTGACAAATCTTCTTAACCAGCCCTATGGAGAAATGTGACATGTTGGTTCGGAGCTAGTGTTACACCCTTCACATGCACACACAGAGCAGCTCGTGTCTGCTCAGCAAGCAGCAGGTAGGCAGTGGATCCCTCCTGCTTTAATCGAGCCATAGGACCGCAGCCCTGCCCTTTCCCTTACTCCACTGCTCCCTCCCAGCACGTCCCAGGACAGCCCAGACCGTGGGTGGCAGTGTCAGCCTGGACACAGGCCCATAAGGAGGCAACTGCACATGGGCAGCAGCAGCATAAGGAGGTGGCAGCAGCACTGAGCCCAAGGAGCTGCCCCTCACCTGTGCAAACCAGTGCCCTGGGGAACTCACCCAACCCATCTGCCTCTGAAATACAATTTACAGGAGCCCCAGCTGCCCGGCCAAGTTTATTTTGTTGCTGCAGCAACCATTTTCTCTAGTCCCACTTGGCCCTGCCACCTCCTGCATTGCCTCTAAAAAGAGGTTTCTCGGTGGGGGGAGTGGTAGGGGGAAAGTTCCTACAGAAGAGGAAGTCTGCAGGGGAAAATCCAGTTAGATCTATACAAACTGTATAGACAAAAATATCCTCAAGGCATTTTAAAATAAACAACCACTTGAGCATTCAGCACTGAACCTGGAAGAAACCAGAAAGGAAAAGAGAACAAAGGGCAACACAAACCACCGCATATTTCCCTTTGACCTTTGTTTTCTCCCAAAGACAATGCCACATACTTTATGACGGCACTACTCCCAGAGAATGTTTCTTTTTTTTCTAGTATATTGCTTGTGGCAGCTGATGAAGCTAGTAACAGATTTCAGTAGCAAAATTTTGCAAATGTAGGAAGTTTTACTCACTGAAGGTTGAAACTACACTGTGTAACTCCCTACAACTGCAGTAATCATTTTATGTCTTTTATTTAATGATACTAACAAACCAGCCTATGTTAAAAGCTGGCTTTCATAAAAATGAGGCAATTTGTTGACTTGGCAAATAAGAAAGATGAAGAAAAAATACCCAAATGAGGTAATAAACAATTAATTTCAAAGAACCAATCATCAATTTAGTAGCTTACACATTTAAAAGAGATGTTGATGTAAATAGAGTGTAGCTGCATCTACAAGATGTGATTTAATTGGTAAAATGAATCAACTAAAGAAACGACTGTAAAAAATACAGCATTTTTGAAGTTTAGGGAGAAGGTCTCTTTTCTGKTTTGTAATGTGAAACGTTATTGCTATTCTGTTCCCATTTGTCGTGGTTTAACCCCAGCCAGCAACTAAGCACCACACAGCCGCTCACTCACTCGCCCCCGGTAGGATGGGGGAGAGAATGGGAAGGGTAAGGGAGAGAAAACTCATGGTTGAGATAAAGACAGTTTAATAGGTAAAGCAAAAGCTGCATGCACAGACAAAGCAAAACAAGGAATTCCTTCACTCCTTCCCATGGGCAGGCAGGTGTTCAGCCATCTCCAGGAAAGCAGGGCTCCATCACGCATAACAGTTACTTGGGAAGACAAACGCCATCACTCYGAATGTTCCCCCCTTCCTTCTTCTTCCCCCAGCTTTATATGCCATGAAAATTAACTCTATCCCAGCCGAAACCAGGACACCAWTCTACTGAAAAAATGTCATTGATGTCCATTGGAAGTCTGTCAAGTCCCAAATACGTAACCAATTCACCTTGCAGAGCACTAATSAGTCTTTTTTTCCCAGACCTGTACTCAATAAATGCTCACTATTCKTGTTCACAGTGTAAAAATCCCTTTCTGTGTATCACAGGCACATATAAATTTAAAGCTAGACCTCTGAAAACTCTGCATTTTCCTATTGTTTCCTGTATTCTGCATTTTTGCCCAACAAAATTGATGTTCAAAATGAGGTTCAACAAGGTCAAGTGCTGAGTCCTGCACTTGGGTCACAACAACCCCAGGCAACGCTACAGGCTTGGGGAAGAGTGGCTGGAAAGCTGCCCGGCGGAAAAGGACCTGAGGGTGCTGGTCGACAGCCGGCTGAACATGAGTCGGCAGTGTGCCCAGGTGACCAAGAAGGCCAACCGCATCCTGGCCTGTATCAGGAACAGTGTGGCCAGTAGGCGGAGGGAGTTGATTGTGCCCCTGTRCTCGGCACTGGTGAGGCCGCACCTCGAATCCTGTGTTCAGTTTYGGGCCCCTCACTACAAGAAGGACATTGAGGTGCTGGAGCGTGTCCAGAGAAGGGTGACAAGGCTGGTGTAGGGTCTGGAGAACAAGTCTTATGAGGAGCGGCTGAAGGAGCTGGGGTTGTTTAGCCTGGAGAAGAGGAGGCTGAGGGGAGACCTTATCGCTCTCTACAACTACCTGGAAGGAGGCTGTAGAGAGGTGGGTGCTGGTCTCTTCTCCCAAGTAACAAGTGATAGGACAAGAGGAAATGGCCTCAAGTTGCGCCAGGGGAGGTTTAGATTGGATATTAGGAAAAATTTCTTCACCAAAAGGGTAGTCAAGCATTGGAACAGGCTGCCCAGGGAASTGGTGGACTCACCAACACTGGAGGCATTCAAAAAACGTGTGGATGTGGCGCTTCGGGACATGGTTTAGTGGGCATGGGTGCTGGGTTGACGGTTGGACTCRATGATCTTAAAGGTCTTTTCCAACCTTAATGATTCTATGATTCTATGATTCTATGTGTCCTGAACTGAAATATTATATTGAATGCAAATATTAAGTTAAATGCAAATACACATGAGAAAGCACCAGAGGAAACAGCAGAATAGGGTTAAAAGAAGAATGGCCTATACTGACAACCAAGGACACAGACAACAGCAATGAAACACTCAGGGGTGTGATGCTTCCATCGAGACTGGGGCCTGTGCTCTGTTAAGACCACAGCACAGATGACTCAAGAGTGGAAGACCCTACAATTTGATAAAAGGAGGAGGACAGCAAGGTTACAGCCCATCAGATGAGCTGTTCCTCTTCTTGCAAGTCTAACAGAAAGATAGGTTACAACTCTGAGATACCTAAAATCAGGAAACATAAACAATGTCCAGAAAACTTGCCTAAAATTTATGATGGCTGAAGTAAGCAAAATTCTGAGGCAAAAGAATCATGCCATAGTAACAGCTGAATCCTGAAGGACATAACAGGCCTGCTCAAAACCCTGTTTGTCATCACCATTCAAGAAAACCCAAATGCTGTGATGAGGATTCAGCAACCAGCAACCCATGTCCTTTGTGTCACAGCAAGTCATCTTGGCCAAACCACTTTGACAGACCTATCTCAGTGCTGTTGAGTATGTGAGGGTAAGAGTGGGAATGAGTGAAATCTGTGACAGAATGAATGTGAATTAAAACAGTGTTGTTTAAAATAAACCCACCTTCCTCTTCCACAAGATATCACATGTGAGTCTTACTAATTTCCTACAGTGAAAGGGACTGTGCAGCTACATGGCCACAAGTACATAGGTTGGCCTGTACTTTAGCAGCAAAGATTAGGGAGGCCCTAGAGCTGCCATGATCTTAAAAAAAAAAAAAAAATTGATTAGCCTTTAATTATCTAGAGTCTTCTGGTTTTGTTAGACGATGCTTTAGGAACCCAAAGGCAAGAAGTCTCCTCCCTTACTTGATGTATTTCAGAGAATCTTCCTGATTAATGCTTGTCCCTGGAAGACAYTTTTGTCATTCCTGAGCCCCCAGATACAAGATCTGACCTATGTAGCTCCCATGGAGACATAGCCCATTCCCTTTTGGATTTCCTCAAGCAGCACATCCTGGGGATCTGGGTGGTTCCTAATCTTGCAGCAACTGGGCTTTAGGGATCACTGTCCTTTGGTTTAGGAACGTCCTGATGTTTGAAACCACCCATTGTTCAGGTACCTGTTGCACTGTTTGACAATCCTTCTGGGGAAAAAATATAATAAAATAAAATTCTTCCTATCTAAGTTCAATTTCCCATGTTGTAAGTTGCATCCATTGCCTCTCATCCTACCACTGTGCATCTCCTGGAAGAGTCTGGCTCTGTCTTTTCTATAGCTCTGCAGTAATTACCCTTTCTCACAGAGTGCTCCAGTCAGATTCAATTTCTCTCCCCCCAAGCTAATTTATCTTTAGCAAATCCAGAACAAAGTTTTACTAGTCCTCCCGCTAAGTTATGAACTAGCTGGTACAAGATGTAAMGCTTTCTTCAGTGGGCCACGTACTATTCTTGTATATAATATTCTGCTTGGCCAATTTGGAGAACTTTCTCATATTTCAGCATGAATTGTTTCTATCCAGTGAACCTTCTATTTTGCATCAGTCTGTAGTGCAGCAGATACAAAAATATTAATGTGATTCATGCATACAACTTTCTACCGTTTCTTCACTGAAATCAGACACATGATAATCAACTCTTTGAGGTGACTATGAGTTTGAGATTGCTGGCCCCYGAAGTCCTTGAGGAATAACAGTTTTCTATACAGTAGAAATTCTCATCCTGAACCTTTTCTATGGCTTTTTTAAGTTAGTGTTGTGGCTGTTTGAGTCTTGAAGGTTTTTTCATTACTGATTAAACAGGTATTTGGCATGGTGACAGCAGCATCTGACTGTCAAGGATATCCTGACAAAGTGCCTTAACAAAGAAGATCGCTCACCAGGGATATGAGAGAAGTTTTAACATCTACTTAATCCCTGTCTCTTTATTGAAACTTGAAAGACCGTAATTAGTGCAAAACAAGATGGTATTTTTGCAATTTGCACAGCCGTCCACTACAAATTTAAGACTTTCATTTCACATAGGCCAAACAAAAACTCTCAGGTGATAACTCCATTCAGACAGTGCCAACCTAGCCTGGGACGTAAATCAATGCCCTAGAGGTGAAAGTCTTCAAATCCTGTTACTATTTCACTAAACAACCCATTCTCCCATCCTAAGGATCCTTGGGAGTTGTAAATACTAAGGTGATAACACAACCTAGATTGAAGAACACATTTTCACACATCCTTTATTATCCTGTACTGGTCAGCTTATTAAGATTGTCTGCACGTATCAATACAGAAAGAAATATTTGGCCATCCAACTGCAAAAAGAGTTTACAAAAATTAATGGCAGCTATAAAAATCTCATCACTTTATTTAGACTGGGTCTATTCTTACCATAAGCTTTGAAATGCGACAGCTATATGTGCTRTACACAGGATGAAAAATGCGCTGTAGCATAACTACAGCTCCATGCAACTTTCCAGGAAAACTTTTTTTTGCAGAGCATTCCCTAAGCAGAATACMAACCAATTTGTGAATTCATGTTGAATCAATCAAAATGTTTTAAATAAACATCTGCTTCAATTTGTAACTTTTTAAAGATTACTTCACTTCAAAATGCATCTACAAAAATATCTTTTTTATTAAGTTTAAAACATTCAAAAATCAAAGTATTTCCTTTTGATTCCAAACACAAAAGTTTTTAATTTTTAGTTCAAAACCACAATATTTTAGTTTGTGATTCTTCCAACACATTTTATATTTTCAGTTGCCCTGGTCAACCAAGAACACACTTCTTGCCAAGCATTCCCCATTCCTCTACATAGTCCAAACTACCCCATTTCTTCTTAAAGACTTTCTGCTTTGATAATCTCAAAGAACAGCAGTCATCCAATCAAATAAAATAAAGGTAAGGAACATTCACTAACTTGTGTGCCTTGTAGAAAAAAAATAAAGTGRCTGTTTAGAATATTTGTATAACATTTTAAAATATTATTACTAGTTAATAAAAAAAGACACAAAAAAAACTGAAAGAAAAACTGAAATGCTGCAAAATAATTCCAAAACTAGAATTTCAAATCAAATTTACCGTGTGACAGAAATTAGCTTTATTMTAGTATACAGTAAGGCATTTTTATTTATCAATATAATTCATGATTACAGTTTGCATTTAAAAGATTTTGCGTTTTCAGACCTCAGCTGTAGTAACAGTTACTTGTGTGCTGCTGGCAGGGAGGGTCATGTAAGAGCTCAGAATTAGCTAACAGCCTTTCCAGCTTCCAGCTTGTTCCCCTCTGGTTCTTCAGGTCATGCCAAGAGCAAAATGCTCTGCAGGATCATGGAAAGAGCAGCCAGGGCACCTCACACACTCCTTGCAGCAGGATAGCTTTTCTCCCTCTCACACCAGGATGCCCCAGAAAGCACAGCTGTTTTGTACATGCAATGGTGCAACTGTGCATGCAGAAGCTGCACGTTTCAATTTAGTTCCACAACTTTTAATACTGCTTGGGAGACACATCAGCATTCCCAAACCAGTTAATCAAAATTTATATATAAATAATTGCCTTTTCTAGATAAATAACTGGCTTGAATATTTAGGAGGTATCTCTTAGGATAATGTCCTAGAAGACATTAAGATAGATAGGATAGGATAAGTATTAGGATAAATTACTAAAAGGATAATACTTTTTGAAAGGAAGGGAGGATGCAGAAGCCCTAGAGAAAATAAGAGGATTATCAGTTGTATCAATGTGTGCTAGTGAATACGAGACTACTGTTACCACACTACCTATAAGCTATGAATATAGAAATACATTTTTAACAACCACTGACATTTCCTTGATTGAGTTCAAAAGTGCTATAAACATTCTTAAAGACACAGTGTAGGCACAACAAAAGAAAATAAGAAAACTGGCCAAGTTTTCAGATATGAAACTCAGATTTCTGATTTTCATGTGTTCTTCTGAAAAATCTCTTACTTCACTTAGAATTTTATCACAAACCAGGCAATTTCCACACTTTCTTTTCCCCTTTAATACTACCCAAATGTTTTCAAACTGCAAAAAAAGTTGGAGTATCTTTGAATTTTTTTTCAAATAGCTATGCATTTAAACCCCCTATTAAGCAGCGCAGAAGACATGGATTTGGGAAAATTTACAGGAAAATAATATGATTAGGTAACTATGCTTCTGAAATAATCCCATCACTGATGTTATCTTTTCTACCTCATACATACTCATTTTATTAACTGTTTCCAGCACAATGCTATGTCAAAAACTTAACTAAGTATATTAGGCAAATTCTAATAATGATGTTATGTCAGAGTCCTAATCATTTGTTACTATGGGTTGGTATATTGCTGTCAGTTGACATATCCAAGCTGGGGACCTGACTTTATGTTGTCACTTTTGAGTCAAACAAAAATATTCAAGGACTAAAAGAACAGGAGATTTTTGGAGGATATCTTTTAAATGAATTCGTTGCACTAAGTTCCTCTTCATGAGAGCATTTTCATGTTCCATTAGCGTGAATCACAACAAACGCAGATGGATCAAGCAGCAATCACCACTCTATCACATTCTTATGCACAGCATGATGAAGCTGACTACTAGAAGTTGCCTTTTATTTGCTAAACGTGAAAATGCTCAGTCAGCATTAACATTTCTTCTTTTGCATGGAGGAAAAGAGAGAAAGCAGCAAAAGGGCAACTAAACTGAGCCCTCATTATTTTGGGATCACATTTTGGGGCCAATCTCCTCTGGCACTGAGTAGCTGAACTTTGCTGAATGAATGAATTTAAAAGTACTTTTTGTTAGATCCATATGAAAAACTTTTAGGCCACAGCAAAATATCTTCATAGAAAAAGGTGTGGTTTATATGCCTAAATATTAGGAACTGAGCTGCTACCATTACTCCATATACACAAATTCTTCAAAAATGAGCCTGTTATCTGAACTAAAGATTTTATATATATATATATATATATATATATATATGTCTATATGCCTATATATCATAGAACCATAGAATGGTTTGGGTTGGAAGGGACCTTAAAGACCATCTAGTTCCAAACCCGCTGCCATGGGCAGGGACACCTTCCACTAGACCAGGTTGCTCAAAGCCCCATCCAACCTGGCCTTGAATGCTTCCAGGGATGGGGCATCCACAACTTCTCTGGGCAACCTGTTCCAGTGTCTCACCACCCTCATAGTGAAGAATTTCTTCCTTATATCTAATCTAAATCTACCCTCTTTCAGTTTAAAGCCATTACCCATTGTCCTATCACTACATGCCCTTGTAAAAAGTCCCTCTCCAGCTTTCTTGTAGGCCCCTTTCAGGTACTGGAAGGCTGCTATAAGGTCTCCCTGGAGTCTTCTCTTCTCCAGGCTGAACAACCCCAATTCTCATCGTCCTTCTCTGGACACACTCCAGCACCTCAATGTCTTTCTTGTAGTGAGAGGCCCAAAACTGAACACAGTATTCGAGGTGCGGCCTCACCAGTGCCGAGTACAGGGGCACGATCACCTCCCTCCRCCTACTGGCCACACTATTTCTGATACAGGCCAGGATGCTGTTGGCTTTCTTGGCTACCTGTGCACACTGCCGGCTCATGTTCAGCCGGCTGTCGACCAGCACCCCCAGGTCCTTTTCCACCGGGCAGCTTTCCAGCCACTCTTCCCCAAGCCTGTAGCGTTGCCTGGGGTTGTTGTGACCCAAGTGCAGGACCCAGCACTTGACCTTGTTGAACCTCATACGATTGGCCTCGGCCCATCGATCCAGCCTGTCCAGATCCCTCTGCAGAGCCTTCCTACCCTCAGGCAGATCAACACTCCCACCCAACTTGGTGTCATCTGCAAACTTACTAAGGGTGGACTCGATCCCCTCGTCCAGATCATTGATGAAGATGTTAAACAAGATGGGCCCCAAAACTGAACCCTGGGGAACACCGCTCGTGACCGGCCGCCAACCGGATTTGACTCCATTCACCACAACTCTCTGGGCTCGGCCGTCCAGCCAGTTTTTTACCAGCGAAGAGTACACCCGTCCAAGCCATGAGTCGCCAGCTTCTCCAGGAGAATGCTGTGGGAGACAGTGTCAAAGGCTCTCCAGAGAGGKCCCACATTTTCCCTAGTCTTCCTTTTATCCCCAATGTATCTATAGAGGCTTTTCTTGTTGCCCTTGATGTCCCTGGCCAGATTTAATTCTATCAGTCAGGGATTTAGCTYTCCTAACCTGATCCCTGGCTGCTTGGACAATTTCTCTGTATTCCTCCCACCTTGCTTCCACCCTCTGGAGGCTTCTTTTCTGTGTTTGAGTGTGTTCAGGAGCTCCTTGTTYATCCATGCAGGCCTCCTGGCATTTTTACCTGACTTCCTCTTTGYTGGGATGCATCGCTCCTGAGCTTGGAGGAGGTGATCCATGAATATTACTCAGCTTTCTTGGGCCCCTCTTCCCTCCAAGGCTTTATCCCATGGTACTCTACCAAGCAGATCCCTGAAGAGGCCGAAGTCTGCTCTCCTGAAGTCCAGGGCAGTGAGCTTGCTGTGCGCCCTCCTCGGTGCCCTAAGGATCTTGAACTCCACCATTTCATGGATGCCCTTGAGCTTCATATTCCTCGCCAGCCCCTCCTTGTTGGTGAGAACAAGATCCAGCACAGCACCTCTCTTCGCTGGCTCCTCTATCACTTGGAGAAGGAAGTTATCATCAGCGCATTCCAGGAACCTCCCAGATTGCTTATGCCCTGCTGTGTTGTCCTGCATATGTCTATATGTAAATATTCTTTCTATTCCATGCATACAGACACTTAAAAATCACTTAAAATTAGGACAGTTGACATGTTGTTTCCAGCTTACAGATATGGAGAAAAACTAAATGTAAAGGAATTTCCTTTAATTTATGTTTTACCCTTTAAACTGCTTTCCTGTGTAGACTCATCTGGATGTCTTTCAAACCAATGACTACAGCTTTCACTATATGAAAACCAATGACAGCCTTTCCTGTATTTTTCCTTTCCAAATCAGTACTGAAATAGTSTTGTCTAAATACTGAAGTAGCAAAAACTTCAAATCATTACAAACATGAATCTTGACCCAGATCCCACTGGGAAGTGTTCCATTTTTCACAGAAAAGATGAGAGTAGAAAGTCACTAGATGTTCTCCCTGCCCAAAGAGAGAACCGGCTGTATTTATGTCATTCTTTAGTGGCTCTACATCTRTCCCTTCTTCTCCAGCCTCCCTTAGATAAAATGCTTTACTGAAGACTATGAGAGGTTCCCCAACTAGGAAAAAATAAACAAAGACCATTATCTCTGTTTTAGCAAGATATTTTTAAAATTCCTCTTCATCACATCCTTGACAGTCTGAAAAAAATCCTTCAAATCTGTACTCTGAAGAGAGGATTGTACCTTCACTGCAGAACAGATTTGCAAGTGTATTGCTGCAGACAGACACTGCAGTAAAATTTTCCCAGTTAACAAAAGAGCTGCATACCCTTGACACACACATTGCTTTTTTATTACAATGTTGAAAATTAATTCTTTGCCCAGGAGGCTTTCATGGCCCTACCATTAAAGTTATGCATGTTCTGAAAGGAAATGTTTAGATTATCTAAAGATGCTGTCATGCAAATTAAGCCTATTGTCGAATGTTTGCATTTCACTGTCAGACACCTACCAGCTTCACTGGGACTATCTGCTACAAATAGCAATGAAAATACAGGACACTAAATTAACCAAGATTACAATTTATAAGAAAATACTGAATTAATTCAAACTTTTGAAATCTTGAGGAAGATACATTGATCTCTGAATGCACTAACACAATCAAGATTCATACTCCCACATATCTTTTATTATATCCTCACAGTTCAACTTAACAGTGGAACAAGAATTTTTCATGATAAAACATTTCTTAAGATGTAAATTAATTCAATAAATGTAAATACAAAAAAAAGAGGTGTTCCTGTTGTTAAAAATGTACCACTCCACTCTAATCTACATGAATAGTAAAATCAATGGAGAAAAAGTCAGGTCTTTTAATTTGCCAGGCAAGGAACTACTATTTGACATTTATTTGACAGAGATCTCATCCCGAGAAGATCATACAGTCTGTTACACCTTATAGTTTTAAACAAAGTTATGAGCTCCAGTTTTATCTCAGCCCTGGTAAGACCATCTCCTTTCACACCATCAATTTTTAAATAGAACAGTGCAAAGAAATCAGCGTGGAACTCTACTTAATAATTAATATGGCCAACCAAAATTCAAGCACTACACATTGTACAGCTGCCCTAAGATGTGCAATAAGTGGCTGCTATTATCAATCATAGTAATCAGACTTCTACAGTATATCTGTATATCGAGTTGTGTAAAAGACCCAATTTGGTGTATTTATTGCTATTTGTTTTAGATAATTTTCATGATGTATCCATTCCAAGCACACAAGGAGACATAGCTTCTGCTATTTGTTTTCATCAGTACTACAACATAACATGCAATTTATTTCATTCCTTAGTGCAAAATAACTACCTGCGTTATTAAAAGTATGAAGATGATGATAGATATTTGATACGTCTTGAGTAGCTAAAAGTTGAGGACTCTGCTAGTTCAACGTGGAACAGATTTTGAAGAATGAAATCGAGAGTTTTATTCATATGTTCATTATGGAAAAAAGTTGTTCATGAGAAGATAGGTGGCACAGAGGGTTAAGTGCAAAAGCTCTTCGGTACTGAGTTTAAGTCAGGACTGAAAATGAGCTTTACTGTTCCCATGCAGCTAATCCAAAGGAAGTCTGTGAGCTTCAGAAGAAAACATCAATTTGTCACAAGTGATAGCCYGCTCTATAGATATATCTTACTGAAATAAAAGAAGGTTATTCCAGGGCAAAACTGTCAGTTACGTGGAAAACTTCTACACAAAAGAAACACCTCACAGTTGTCAATAGGCTATTGTCTAATGAGTTACAAAAGTAAAAGAAGTAAAAAATGTTGTAAGGCATCTAAGATCAAGTGAATAGGTCTAACACTATTTACACACATTTGTTTAAATTTGACAAAATTAAAATGTTTCTASTCCTTTTATATTTAGATTATAAAAAAGTAAAGCTTATTAACATGGATATTGAAAATTTTGAATTCAAAGCCATACATCTTGATTATTCTACAAAAGCAAATTATTTGATAAGGAAGAGCAAGAATTTCAAAAGCATTTTTTTACATTTGACTACATTTTGAAATTAGCACAATTGGTTCCTAATCAAATCAAAATAATAATTTGACAAAGCAATAGAAAAAAAATGTAGTTTAACAATGCCAATGCATACTGTAGGGAGAGAGGGAGTAGCACATATACTTTTCTGCAACTTATTATCATACCATAGAACTGTGATATTAAACACAAAACTATCATAAAGTTTTGAACTTTTATTGAAGCTAGTTTACCTTCAGGTATGTATTTGGGGCTTTTGAAATCTGACGTCASCTTCACCAAGTAGAGCACAATGCTTATTCTCTGCCAGTGCCACCACAGGACATTACCCTCAAACCTGAGGATCGCTATACGTTTCTTCCTCTCCTAAAACGGATCTTGAGATCGCATTTTGCAATTTTTTGGCTCATTTACATTTCATTTTATAAGCTAAAACACAGAGTTTAATATTTTACAGAAACAAAGGACTGATCTGCTGCGCAAGTGTCTTTCTTCTCAATAACTGCATTGAGCTGTCTGACATTTTACACATACCTCCACGCATAAACACAAACATCAGGCTGAAATAAAATCCCAAGACAGTAAACATTTATCAAAGCTATAAGAAACTGAAAATGGGATCCTATGACAGGACTTATTAGGGAATCTGACAATAGGCAGGGCTAGCAATCCCATTAATAATATATACACACACAGAGTGTATGACACGTTCATTGCTCTTGATGACTGAACTAGTTCATGGCTGCAGAGAATCAAGCTTTGTAACTTTAAAAGTCATTTTCTGTATTCTTTCCTTAGCCTTCATAGAAACATTTAACTCTGCATGAGATGTGACATGAAATTTCACAGGGAATGGCTTGTTTKGGGGACAAGTGGTTGATGGGAGTTGTGATCAGGCTTGTAATGGAAGCTAGCTTCAACCTTAACTTTGCAATAGCTATAAACGTTTCATAATAAGAAAAAAAGATTAAGTCTTGGTATATTGTTTTGTCACTCTGGCACCCTGGAGTCAGCAAGAACCATTTGCACAATCCAGTCAGGATAAGGCATGCTAAGAAAATTGAATGAATATAGGTTTCTAACCTTTCTAGGGTAAGGATTTGTCTGATGTTTCTTTCTTCTAGTTTTATTTTGGGAAAGGTATTTTAAACAATTGGGGTACAAAAGCAATATACAGTGCTGCAAAGGTGGCTAGTACAAAGCAATCTCCACAGACACAGGAGAGCCATTTACAGGTTTACATAGGGGTCACAGTGCAGAGTTAAATAGAAGAAATACTGAAGATTGAATTACACTGCATACTTAGCAAATGGATTATGACATACTTGTCTCTTAGTTGTACTTCGGCAATGCTTAAAGACTATTTGGTTAGATATTCGACATTTTGAAAGAATTCTGACTTGAGTTTGCTTCTGTGTAAATGAAAATAAAAGGTCAACACAAATAAACAACTCAAGAAAGACCAGAGACATGCACTGTATATTCATCTGCACGATCGTGGCTTCTGAGCAATTATTTTCAGCAGATCAAACCATTAATTCCACGCTACTACCAAGCACATTTTTTAAAAGTTTGTTTTAGTGGGGTGACAAGATACTGAGCTGCCAATCATCATTACTACACCTCCAAGACAATGAGAGAAACAGAGGCTCTGAGAACTGCTCTCAAATGTGTAGGAAGGCATTATTAACATGCAAGAATTACCACTTTACTGATAAAAAACTGTTATTACTAACGGTCTCTTAAGTATTTTGGTCATACAAATTTTACATTTGCACAGCACAAGTTATCGTGCTTTAGATCTCCTCCTGTTAAGTCATATCTGATGTCCTGTCCAAAGCAACTTCAAGAAGGTCAAACAAGTGGTATATAGTCTTACAACAACAGTAAAAATATTTTAGGAATAGTTTCTCCCATGATTATTTTTAGGTGGCATGGAATGAACAAATAAATCAGAAACGTGAGAGACTATTTATTAGTAAAAATGAAGCTGCTATCAGTTCACAATGTTTATGAGACATTTGGATTTTATACCATTTCAAACAACGTTTGAGAAATGTGGCCATTTTCTTTTGGTTGCAGAGAGAAATGTGAATACAGATGATTGGGTTTCTCATGTCTCCAAATGGTAAATTACACTTTTTTTTTTTCTAAATAGCTTCCTTGTGCCATAAGATTAAGATACAAATAGTTTATTATCTCCTTTAACATATTTTGTGTGTCAAAAACACACTTAAAAACTGCAGTAAGAAGTAAAGCTGCTCTTCGATTAGGGAAAACTGTTTCTGACTATAAATAAATTAAGTCTACATAAAAGCTATTATTTTCTTCATTCTTATAAAATAATAATGTTCACAGAAATTGTTTCAAAACATTTTTCCCAGGGGTTGATTTAAAAAATGAATCTTATTTATAGTACTTTAAAAAGAATTACCCCAGAAAAGTTCATGAGGATTTTATTTGTGTAATTAAAATGGGGTCAATAAAAATGAACAATTTAAAGATTAAATAGCAGAATTAGATTGTGCGTGAAGATAAACACATTTTGCTTTGCTGTTAGGAGTTACTGTACTGACTCAACAGGTATACAGGTGCCCTGGGTACTTGGAAAGACAATTGGACTCCTTTTGTAAGCACCATTTACTTTATTTCCAGAAATGCAGACTGGCTGACCTTGAGATGTCATGTCTGGATGCACAATCCTTTTGTTTTAAGAGCAAGTCAATGATTACAGGGTGGAGTTATAACTTTTATTGCATCAGTCAGAAGGTATTCTCAGGAAAGTAGGTATTTGTAGCTAAATATTTTTCTAGAAAATGTCTTTTGAATATACATCCACAACCGGATCAGAAAAAGCTGTATCATGTACTAATTTCCTTATGAGTTGTAATGTAGGCACATAAGATTTTAAAAACATTAATTACCTAAAAATGCAGACAGCCTGCAGGGAAATGCCTACCTGAATCTCCCAAAAAGGCTGATGGCCATGTCAGTAATAGGACTTAGGCACCATTTAATCAACTTAGTCAAAATGGGCCATCTATAAAATYCCCACATCCAAATTTGTGCTGTCCCTTAGTGAGCAAATAATCAGCAAGTACAAATTCTGGATTCCAGTCTCAGCTTCCAGTGCATATTATTCAGCAACAGTTTTATGTGTAGACTTTACAAGAAGCAGGGACTGGATCCTACAGTACCTCCCCTCTACTCAAGTGGGCTTCATTGCTGGGCTACTGACTTGGTCCTGGTCCTATGATACATCCCTTTCCACAGAGTAGCACAGATTCACTGGAGAAGTAGATTTAGATTATGTAAAATACCCAAAAGACTGGAGAGAGAAAAGGGTCGGTAATGGACAGTAGATGTAATCAAGATATAACCAMCAAATCCAGCCAGTGGAGAAAAATAGCCAGATCAGGGGGAAATATACTTTCAAAATAGGCCAGATGATGAATCATTCTCTGGAGTTGCCTGGTTTTCACCATTGACTGAAGGTAGGCTGGGATTACTAGCTTAAACTATTTCAAAACCACAAGCTGGACTCTCCCAAACCCAGGTCTGCAGAGCAGCAAGATGCTTGCTCGGTAAGGCAGCAGCCATCCCCACTACGGAGGAGAATGGGGCAGAATTATTGCACACTCCTTGGTGAAGGATTCACTTTCTCTTTTGGAGGTTTCTAAGACAGTATGATTTTATGTTTCCTTTTTCTCTCTACCCAATAAAATACTGGTTGTACAAGCCTGTTTAATTTGGTAAGTGGGGAAGTACGTCTCACCAAACACTTGCTTAGTGTTACTCAGTTTCCCAGGTCTCAGCATTGCATAGCTTTGTAGAGCACAAGGCAGTGCAGTGTTTTAATAGCCCCTTGAATCTGCTCTTTGCTATGGCAAATCAGTATCTGGCAGAAGAGTCATATAAATAATTATAATCATGGTGTTATGTTTATTTATTATGTTGTAAATTTCACTTTGTAAACTTTCTAACAACTTCTGGGGTTATCAAAGAACAGCAAACCACACCAGAATGGTGGCATAAATTGGTCAAACACTATTTAGCCCTTATTTTTTTTCAGTGAGGCTGGACAGTGCAATACTTCCAGCTATGACATGCCTACCATATCAGTAGTGAGATTTGTTTTGTGACCAAAATTTTCTGCCATGAACAGTGAAAAGCTGAGCTCTCTTACACTAATCTCCCAATAATCTCTAATATTATAGAAAGCTGGAATTTATGAAGGATTTCCCATTAATGAAAACTACTCTGTTTAATCAAACTCCCTGTAGATAAGGGAACTTAATTGATATGATATCAATAAGCACTATAATGATTTGAAGTTTCAGAAACATCATAAAGGTCAATAAAATAACAAAGAATATTTTAAAACTTTTGTAGCTTTCGTGGCAAAAACATTTATGTGGAAAATTTTTAAAAAGCAGGAAAGCAGAATGTACTAGAGCCATCTACCTATTGCTCCTTTCCAAAATCAAGCAGAAAGAAAATTATTGTGTAAAAGTTCTTTATGTAATCCGTTGAACAGTATATGACAAAAACTCCAAGTATTTCAGTGACAAAACAGCAGAGCCCTAAGAGCACTGTAAATACAGATAGAAAAATTAATTTCCATTGCCAAAAGTAAGTGTTGATTTGAGTTTACTCTTAAAGGAACAAGTTACCTGCTTTTTAACACATTTTACTTTATTTTACATATAATTACCTATGGATTGCTGATATTATTAAAATACTTTATTCTTTGCTTTGTTTTTCACATTTCATCATTTTATCTCTGATATATTTAAAAAATCTTATTTTCAGGGACATCCAGCATAAGTTATTCTTGTATAACCCTTTTCAATTGCATCATCTGCTGTTTGCACTCCACTAAAACTACCCTCGGTGAAATCCCTAATGACCTCCTCGAAGCCTATACTTAATACCCACTGAATCCCCATCCTCCTTGATTTATCAAATTACTTCAAAGCATATATACCCTTTTCTTCTTCTTAAAACACTTAATTACAAAAACTTGACTGAGGAAAATGTTGGCACTTGTATCAGAGAAGATGAGGACCAAAAGTTATTCCTTTTGTTTTTAATCTTTTTCTCTATGCCTTGGCAGAAGCTTGACACCACATAGCTCAAGTGGGATGCACTTGTTTCTTCTGCAGAAAGGGAAATCAAAGAATGATTTAAAAAGTGTAAGTTTTGAGCTACTCAGACAAAATAATAAAAATAGATTTGACAGAAGAAGATACACAGTATTTCCCTGACACCCCTTTGAAAAACACAGGAGGAAAGGGCAAAAATCTAATGGCCTGCGGAGAAGCCCTCTCCCAAAGGATTCGGTGCTCAAGGGGGACATTAGCAGAGACAGGACCATTGAAGTGACAGCATTTTGACACTGTTTGTGAAGGCCCTCAAAAATGGGAGCCCTGCTGTGCCCTCCATTGGAGGCCTCTCCTCTCCACAGCCCTCGAACCTGAACCGAATGTGACAGAAACTGCTCCTTAGGTTGAAAGGACAAGGACAAGGCAATGTCCTGGCTTCTCACATGCCCTGTTAACTGCTAGGTCACTCAAGGTGGGGAGTCAGGGCCTTTTCTTTATATGCTTAAAGAAATTAATAAGAATTATGACCTTTAAATTGAGTTCTTTTGCACTAGTAGGCCTTAAGGGCACATCAAACCTGTGCTGAAAGCACAGACTTTTATTTTCTGTTTGTGGATTGAGAGAGCAAGGAGAAAACAGGACTTCAGATATTAAACTAGGAGGTATTGTACCACCGAGGGGAAAAGGTCAAAGAATGTACYTCTATATTTCATACATATCCATTTTTCTTTTGTCAGTCTTCCACTATTACTGAAGACTGTGAAAAAAATAAGAGGATATTTAAAATCTGAAGTGAAAGGCCAGAAATAGGAGAGAAACTGTTCATGTTATTCTCTTCTTCACAAAAAAGAAATAAAATTCATAAATAACCACAGAAGTCCARAAGGCTGTGTGGTTTACAGAAAGAGCCACTGATCATCATTGGTGACCAATATTCCTACAGAGCAAGGGAGCTGCAGTTACAAGTGCTGCGTTCATAGCAAGCAAGACAGGAACAACTCTGTCCATCCATGCCGTCTAATATTGGGTTCCTGCGGTCCGTAACAGAGCTGCATGACCAAAAGCAAAGGTTGGCTCTTTGTAGTCCCTGGCACCAAGGGTGGAAGCMTGATGGCTAACCAGCATCAGTGCTTTTCACTCTCCTCATAAGCTGCTTAACTCTGCCTGTCAGCTATACGGGGAACCTGACATGCCAAAAGCCTAGCAACATAAATGCATTGCTAGAGTTTTTAACCTCATTCAACCTGATCCTCTTCTTACAGTCAGGTACATATAGCAGAGGTCTGTGGAGACCAGTTTTTCTATTTATAAAGCTGCTGCCGTCAGTCATTATCAAAGTGTGAACAGTAAGCTTCAGTCACCTTCTCATAGGTAGAAATTCCTTGGTATTTCCTTATGAGCCAATGACTGGAATTGATAAATGATGGTGCTATCTAATAATACTAATGAGATTAGGTCAGTCACCTTCTGCTAAAGAATGTTATTTGCAAGTTTCTGTTCTCTAAACGCCAGTCTGATGTAGATTTACGCTGTGGGACCTCCACACATTACTCTGCAAGGCACAATAAAGTTTAAAGTAAAATCACTTCTGCTTTGAGTTGTCAGAACCACCATCCTACAACCCAGCATCAGGTCTTCCTTCGAAGTGCAACCAAAACCACCGAAAGTCCAGCTTCGACCAGTACAGGYAGGAAATTTTCCATAGCAACACTTTGAGGTAGTAGGAGGCAGTGGGGTCTAATGCTGTCCATGTTTAGCTCCAGACAGTTCTGGTGTCTCTAAGTGTTCAAGGAAGCTGTCTTTACTAACCAAGGATATGTCTGCATAGCTCTGAGCAGTCCCACCCAGAGGTGCTCAGGTTAGCATGGACAAAACTAGCCTAGGTACTAGAAGGTACTCCCTTAGCACGGCACTCCATGAGTTATCATACACAATTTCCCAATAAAGCTGACTAGCAGTAAAACACATTACTGTACGGCCACTGGCACCTCTTGGGCACATCTGCATGGCAATTCACTGCTTTATAGACATGTCTTTATAAGACGCAACTTGCTAACCTTGGAGAATTAGTATTGTTTCCCTGAATGGCACTAGCATTTCTTTTTCATTTTCAGACTCCTGCTAGAGGCTCAGAGGACTCTTCGTATGTGAGAGTTTAAAACACCACTATTATCTTATGTCCAGAAAATGAATCAACAGATCCGTGATAGAAATGCTTGGATCTTCCCCTATTAATCCTTTAAGATGACCCTGCAAGGTCCTCTCCAGTTGTTTTCAATCATAAACTCTTAGCTGGAAGGTACAATCACATGCTGCGATTCCTTCAAAAAGAAGCTCTTCTCTGATCCTGTCAGCATCAAGATTTCCTTCAAAAAGAAGACAAACATCCTTCACTTTCTTTACTGTCTGATAGGAAGTATAAACCACGAAAAAAAATCCTCAACAGACTGGAAAAAGAAAGAAAGGCTCCTTTTTAAAAGTGTTAAAAATTGATATTTAATYTTTTTTTCCATCAAAGATCAACTAGGGCACTGATGCTACCAACAGACCAAACCCACAAAAATAGTATTACTTCAAAATTGAAAAAAACAACCAACACTGTTTATAAAATTAAAGAAACAAAAGAATTATAAGCTAGCACAGTAAATCTCAATGTGCTTCTGGAAGAAGCTCATGGAAAGATAGAAACCAGAAATGTTTTTGCTTCCYGAGTATTGGATCCAATAAACACACACAAAAATCATTAACAACTTACTACTTATTTCCTCTTATTTATGAAGAAAGACTCTCAACTACTACAGCAGGGTCCACAGAAACATTGTCATGAAGAAGGTTTATTTTAAATAGAACACTACCAGACTACGATGCACAATTATTTGTTTGGGGCTTTTACAATTATTATATACCTTTTTTATGAAAATTGCATACAAAATTACTTATACTCAGTAAATAACCTTGAAACTTCTGAGTTATTTTGGCTTTTTTTAATAAACTAGAATTTAAAGATATAGAAACATACAACTTTGAAGAAAAAAACATTCAGACCTAAAAAAAATTTGAATTTAAATCCTCAACCATAGTGGCTTCACTTATGAGACAATCTCTAGCAGCAGGAGATAAATCAGAGCACAGCAATAAATTATAGTCTTAATTCATCTGATTATATAATTTTAATCTTCTCTTTCTCTCTCTTTTTAAATCAGTGCTTGAAGGAATGAATTTATTGCTGAAGCTTCTCTTCCTGTTCTGAATGATGGATCTCACATTATTCTTGGACTTTCATATATACGGAATTTAGTATTTCAAAAATAATTTTATTTGTTTTATAACTTAGCTAAAAACATCTGCCACATACTTATTACTGAAATATTAGAAAATCAGTGAACTGAAAGAATAATATAAAATACGTAAATGTTCTACAAAAACATTTTTTCATCGAATTTTATATTTTTTTGCTTATCAGATCTTATTTATTGAATGAAACTATTCTAAAAAACTGTGATGTGAAAATCAGAAAGTAAATAGTAGCTCAGTTACTTGATTATGATGAGACACTCTACCATTCTGCTAAGACTGGAAGGTTTACAGTAAACCTACAGATCCCCAGGTAACAAAATGAGTCAAGAGCTAAAGTCTAGAATGCACTGGCACGAGATTAAATTCCTGCAGACGCAACTTAATTTTGCCATTAGTGGGAAGCAGGTAAATGCAAAAGACTGACAAGTGGACACAGCTCAGGGAAAGAAGCAGGTGGCTGAAACCTAGCTGGGAGTATCCTTCCTTTTACTCTTTTTGGGAAAGAGTAGCAAGACTTTTTTTCGTGTCCTGCCTCTCCCAGGAGGATGCGCATGGAAAATGCTGTTGAAGGACTCGGACAGAAACAAGTCCTGCCAAGAGGCAGGCACTCAACGCAAGCAGGACCTGCAGACTGGTGAGCTCAGCATGTTGCCTTTCCCACTGGCCCTTGTCTTCTCACCAGGCTGGCTTTTTAACCCTTCTCTTGGGATTAAAAAAAACTGGGGTTAAAATCTCCAGCCACTTGATTTTGCTCTACTCATGTCCTTTAGCTCTGCCTTGCTTTTTAGATAGATCCTTGTCTCTCTCTTCCACTAACTCCCAATAAAACATCACTCAATCAAAAAAACACATTGTATTTTAATTAGGTTTGAGAGGCACTTCTTGTATAAGAGAATAGTGAGGAAGCAGCCAATTCCTGTAAAACATTTGCCATTTGTCCTCACAGTTCATATGCTAGAAGAAAAATAATTTGTGTAATAACCAGCTGGATCTCAGTATTTTTCTCTCAAGCTGTTGGTTCATTCAGTTTTCTCCCTCTCTTCAGTACAGTGGTTTTCCCACTGAACTTGCTGTTCCTTAAATTCCATCTGCGCTTTCAAACTATTACCCATCTATACAGCATGAACTTCAAATAATCCTTCAACCAAGTGCTGAGCGAGTGTACTCTGGTTTTGTTATACTCTGTAGCCTCTTTCATGAACGTGTGAATAATCATCAAACAAGACCAACATTAGTTCAAATAATACAACACGACTCTATTTCTCTGTCGTAAGAAAAGAGGAAATTAAATCTTTTTTTCTAGTTAATAAATACTGGTAATTTTTAATGTTAAAATAAGATTTCTTCCTAAAAACACTAAAGCATTTAAACCGGTAAGTGTGTCCTCTGTGTAACTAGGCTGTCATTTTCGGAAGTACATAGCTATCACCTTTTGCTGTACTGTATCAGTGCCCAGGAGTACCAGCTGAAGAGACTCTCAGAGCCCGCTTCGCTTTGCACTGAGCACAGGGGTCAGCTCTGCCTGCCTGCGGAGCGCTCTGCAGTACCAGTACGGCCCCACCGATCCAGCACAGCTGCACATCATGAAGCCATGGCGAATGTTTACCCACCAGATGTATGACTTGGTGTGTCACAACCTCTAGCTTCTCATTACCATGCAAAATCAACATCTGCATTTCTCAGCAATGCCATGCAAGGCATTTTAAGAAAGCTTTAAAAGCAATGCAGCGATCTCTCCACTCTGTAGGTGTTCCTGTTCTGATAACACACTGTTTTCCTTTTTCAGTAGAAATGAAAAAACTAGCAGAGATTATATATTTGGTCTACATGTAGCAAGAACTTTTGCATTTAATATGTTCTAGCTAAAGCCACAATGAATGATAGCACCACCTTTAAAGATACAGTCTAATAGTCAGGTCATATGTCAGCCCAGGTTTTACAGAACAATAGACAAGAAACTACAGCAAAAAACATTCACTTGGATCACAGAACATGACAGACATGTTTTGCAAGATTATACAGGATTTCATTTCTATTGGTTCCTTAACAGGCCTATTCTTGAATAACTGCTGTGATGATTCCTGAGCAAAATGGGATACAATATTTGCAAATGCAAAGCTATTAACAAAGCAAATGAGTTACAATACTAATTAAGAAACCACTAAGCAACCATGCATGACCTGTTCCTGATTTGTGCCATGAGACTCGGCAAATTGAAAGCAAATGAGAAAATTCAGCAAAGAGGATGACCATGCTGAGTTAAATGAATCCATCATTCTTTATTAAATTAGCATTTATATTCTAAAGTGTTGTTAATAATGTTTTGTTCAGTTAATACTGGATCTGAATTAAAGTTAATTATTTCAGCAAAGTAGAGCTCTGCAAATCCATAGTATGAGTTTGGGGAAATTCTACATTAAAAAAATGTAATTTTATATTACTTTAATCTCTACTATTACAGTATTCAGAATTGTATTTAAAAACTACTTATCATTTTTGAATGCAAAATCCATCTTGATACAAATACAGACCCATTCTTTTTGACTTTTTAATGATTAAAAAAAGGCATGTTTATGTTCTAAAATCACATACTCTCTAATAAATTTTTTCTCATATTTATCCCTTTTTTGGGTTTGTAAAGCAAAGAAGATCTTGTAGTATTTATAAGACAAAAAATTGCTAAGGCTTAAGAGTGAATCCTGTGGGAGCAGACTGGAGACTTTTGCTCAGTCATGTTATAAGACAGAATTTTTTATTTAATACTAAGAAAAACTATTTTACTATACTCTCAATGCACAAGTTGCACATCCACTGTGTGCATCAGATCTTGAAATAACAGTTTGGATTCTGGAAACTGACTGTTGTCCCCCCTGTTTTCTTCATTGCGACTCTTATCTCTAGATGCCTCACAAACAACAGATTTAATCTAACTTTCCTTGGCAAAATTGTAGTCATATAAAGAACACACTGCCCAATATGCTGATGTATGGCTTTTTCCTTCTGATTGCTGGAAGTCCAATTGAAAATGCAAATTCAACATAGTACCATCAATATAGCATGATAGTCTAGCCCTGTGCAACAGGATGGCCTACTTGTGAAACATAATGTATCCTCCTGTCACTATCACTATATTACAAGCCTGCTTGATTTAAGGCAAAACATGATGCTTATCCAGTTTGGTTTGTACCTAGGCATACTACAAGACTACTTGATTTAGGTTAGAAGGTGAATTATTTTGTAACAAACATCTGCCTGCTTGGCATAGTTGTATAAAAATAGTAAAACTAAGATAACAGCACCCGGTCTACAACTACTTGAAGGTATCAGATAACCTGCACCAGTCTGCAAAGATGCATACCCATCTGAAAAGACCAGGATGGACAAGCGGTGGGGATAACACCTGTCTGGACAAGCTGGAACAGATTCATTCCCACCTGCAGAAAGATGAAGTAATCCTTTGGATGAGACTTGTCCTAATCCATGGGAAATGTTTATCCAGATGCCAGTGACACAAGTGGAGCTTGGGAAAAAAATAAGACATTTATTTCAGCTCCAGTTTCCCTTACTGAAGAGCTCTTGAGTCAGGACATGTTGACCTCAGACACCTGAGAACCACCAAATACTTTGGCCATAAAGGCCGACAACATAACATTAGACTTGCAACATTGTGTATCCAAGGCTTGGCTAGTTCGACAAATACTTAATTTCCAGTTGTTGAGCATAAATAAAGGCTTGTTTGAAGTTCTGAGATTTGCCTGGTGCCTTAGTCTCTCAGGGTAGTCCCATCAAAGCAGCCCCCAGTTCCCTAACAGTAAGAGCTGCAACACCTGGAAATAGAAGTTGGTATCTGGAAGGGCCATACAGTGTATTTGGTAAGGAGTATTTTTCATTCACCTCTTATATATATCAGAAAATTATAGCATCCAGCGTACTTTCTGTACAGACTTTTAAAGCGATGAAATATACTTGCTTTGAACTAATTTTCATACATGGGGTATATGTATATAGGGAAGTATATTAAAGTGTCCAAGGTAAATTTTCCATTAAAAATCCCAGAATTTTAGACTTAAGACTAAAGAAATTCAATCTTTAATTTCTATGACTTACATATATTAGTCCCTAATGATACTAAAGGTTCTGAGATGAACCTTCATTCAGAGAACATACACTTTTTCTAGAGATATGTAGCATAACTTTATTGGGGACTTACAATCTAGATTAAACCCATCTAGGAAACATTTTACCATCCAATATTCTTGCAAGTTTAGTTTAGCCAGTGGCTATCTGAGTTCATATAATTCATGTATAGTTCATATATTTCAAATATAGTTCATATATTTCAGTTCATACATATACATTGGGATTAGATCTACTTGTTTTCCCCCCAGAATTTTCCTTACGTCAATAAGAGTCATGGAAAGTGTGAAATCAACAGGTGAGAGGTTGGTGAGCTCCCAGTTAACTGGGATTAGTTAMGAATAAGGGCAGCAGAAGTATACATATGGCCTACTAAAAGTGCTTCCATTACCAGGCATCAAAAATAGCTGACTACACTGTAAAATGTCTATTATCAACTAGTGCAAAGCAAGTTTTACATAACAAATCTCTTTCAAGAACTCAAAGAAGCATGCAGAGACATTGCTTGAGGAGAGATCTTTTGGGATAAGTGAAAAATTATTTATTTAAACAAAGATGAAAAATTTAGTTAAAAAAGCAAATGTTTGAAAAATAATTGTACATCTTCCATTGAAAGCAAAAAAGCTCTTTGGGAACTCTCATGATGTCAAAGCCTGGCTGTGAGGAAGGTTTATTAACAACAAAACAGCTTTGGTGTCACTGGAACTCTAGGAGAGGGCTCTACTGAGAATTGTAATAGCTCTTTTGGAATCTATAAATAAATAGAGGAAAAAAGTCTACTGACATTATAACAGCACTTGCATTAACTTAAACCCTGCCATGTCAATGCAAATGTATGTAACCTTTCAACTAAAAAGAAACAAATACTTCACTGGTGATATCTTCAGCATATATGTTCTTTGAACTTGATGCAGTGACCTGGCACAACCAGGAGTTTTACTACGGGACAATGGAATTCAGATTTGCTGTATATTATACTCTTTTGAAGTTAGGAAGAAAGACACTCTGACAGTGATAATTTTTCCATGTACTGAAGTTGAAGGAAATTTGTGGTCATTCTGGATTTCTACGCAGTAACTACCCACAACATCTCTCTGTAAAAATCTAGATGCATGGGGTCAAAGCAAAGTATTACATACTGAGCTTTCACCCTATCGCCACCTAACTCAATGTAAAAGCTGTTCTTGAGTTTGATGTTTCAAGATCAATCTTCTAGGGATATGGTGACATTTTCTGTCATATATAGGTTTGAACCTATCTCAAGAAAAGCTACTCCTCCTGTCACGCAAAAAAAAAAAAAAAAAAAAAAAAAAAAAAAAAAAAAAAAAAAAGCCTTTCTCAGACAAATAGAAAAAAAAAAAAAAAAAAAAAAAGCCTTTCTCAGACAAATAGAGAGAAAGAAAGAACTTACATACAGCTAGAATAGGTCCAGATTCTTATTTATGAGGTCTGGGTGGATGAGGCAGGGTCATGACCAAGTGCACTAAGGACCAACCCACGAGCAGCAAGCCCAGACTCAGCTCTCGAAAAGCGCAGGGTCAGTGTGCAGAGACCTGCAGTGTGCCCACAACTTGGGTGGCCAGACAAGGTTAAAAATTCTCAAGTTTAGTCTTTGTTTCTGAGCATAAGTCTATCCCAAAGCATCTATCTATGCTTACTTCACAGCAAGCCAAAGCTAAATAATAAAAATGAACTTCAAGAACAATCAACTTGTGTTGAATAGAGCACTGGAAATGCAACAGACCTGTCTGGGAAATGCATACAACCAACGAGTCTTCTTCCTGGCCAGAAATAACCCGCCTTATTTGACAACTTCTGTGGCTGTATTTTGCCTCTGATCTAAGTCCTACACACTTTGAATCACTGTAGATGCACACTGGACATACTTTTTATCCTGGAAACCTTCTCTGATAGCTGTGCCAGCTATCAATCAAGTCAGAACCTTTCATAACATTTTTAATACATCTGTACTGCAATATTTTTCAAATACTTTAACTATTGATATCAAATCAATAGCTTGTATGTCTAGKTTCGGGTTTTCAACTATTGCATTTAAGCTCTCTGTTGTCAATGCTAAGTATGCTGAATGTTTTAATAATCATAGTCAAAGTACACAGCTTTGACCACAAAGCAAACCTGTCATGATAATTTTAAATAAAGTGGAATAAATAAGAATGAGAGAGACTAACAGGGAACTGTTAGTTGGTATTGGCATGTTCCATCTGGGATTTGCTACTAATCCTGATAAAAATAATATTAAAATTCTAAAAAACATCATGATAAATTATTTTGGAAAATAGTAGAAAAAAGAGAAACTTAGAAGGTGATCCCTTTCTCTGGAGCAATGCTACTACAATCATTTTGTTAATCTGCCATTCTAGCAATATAAAAACTAGTGAGTAATATGGGACCGATATGCAAATAACAATCATTGATAGCAAGTCAAAGCAGCATGCCATTAATATTCTACTAGTGGTACTAAAATTACTGTAAAGTACTGTCTGCACACCACCAAGACAATTAATGACATTGTCCACACATACATTAACCCACATTACATTTTTCCTTAACCACCTTTATTTCAGACACAGTGAAAAGAAACCTAGCCACTACTTCAGCATTTTAGCTTTCATCAGGACATACAGAACATTTCCAGCTGATAAGCACTAACCCGTCCAGCATACAAGAGTTACCAATGCCACCCTCACACATTACCCAGGGGATGTACATTTTAATCTCACTCTTAACATACCTGTGTCCCAGTGAGCCAGAATTTCACAGCAGGCTGATTAAGCAGAAGTATAACTTTTTGTTTCATTTTCCCTTTCAAAACACATTACCTGTACGAAAATTAAGATATTGTTGCACATAGTAATGCACAGTCAGCTGTAAAGAATAATACAAGAGCAAGGCATTTAGCAACGGAGTATGGCAAAGTCCATGTTCTCCAAGCAGAGCCACCACACTGCTCTTTAACAACCACATCACACCGACTTGGGAGTACATTTATACAGAACAAAACTGACATTTTGAATGGAAAACTCATCTTAAGGCAGCAAATTAGCATCACACAACAAAAACAGATGTCGGGTGATGGGTAATAATAGAAGGCTACCCACACGTTTGGGGGAATACACAGRGTGACTTTAGACTGACACCAAGCTAGCACTACTGTTCATTGAGCAGAGATCTGCAGGTACCAATGCTATAAACCAGAGCTCTTTCAACAAGCCACTTTTCCCTTCTTATCTCATCTCAGTTCTTGTAAGGATCATCCATTTTTGCCCCTCAGATAGGAGGGTAAAAGAAATCATCCCCTGCTTCTTTCAGTCACAACCTAGGCCATCATATGAATCAGCAGGCACAATCCCTTCCTTCTGATTAATCCCTTGCATGAAGAACCTAATAGTTATTTTTAAGAGTCTGTGTAGGTTAAATATCAGGCATTTGGTGTCAGATTCATGTATTTTAAATGGATCCTATTTGGGGAGGACTTAATATTTTGGGAAGTGTTCAAGGGTTCACCTTTTCTGAGAAGAAAATTCTTGGTACAGAACAAAAGCCATCTTTGAAATCCCAATACATTGTGGCACTGACAACTCTTTACACAATGACTACTTTTTTTTGTTTAAGAGAAATCCATGTTCTAGTTAAAAGTTCTGTATGTTGTTTCCTGGTAATGCAATAATCCAGTAAAACTATTATTTTTCCTTGTTTTTAATTTAATATTTTTTTTAAATCTAGGGGTTACTATTGCAAGTTATCTCCTCAAGCATATGCCAAAAGAATTGATGTGATATCAGTTGCTACTCAAAGATCACACCAGATATAAACAAGCTAATCAATTCCCCCAGTGCAGGTTACCTCTAATTTACAATGACTCCTGTAGTGTTGTAGCTAATCAGTTCTCTGAGTTTGGGTTATCTCTACCACAACTCCAGTAGCATTGTAGCCTGATTCACAACTTAACAAACTAGTAGAGCTGCTGGTGGGTCTTCTGCACATACACGCACTAAACACATTCTATTCTGTGGCCATTTCTAACATCAGCATTGTCTTCAGGAAGCCAACAAGATTGAGTAGAAGGATTAGTTAATATTTGCACAACTCTTAAGCTTGTATGTTTAATGTCTGCACAACACTTAAGCATATATGTAAGTGCTAAGTGTTGTTACCTACATGTGGTTTCTCTAGCTGAACTGAAGCAGCCAGGCAACAGAACTCACTAGTCTGTTGGCAAAAGGAGCTGCCCATCGCTACGTCCTCACTGCTTCTTTCATCTGTCTGTCCAAATGTGCATACTAACTCCATCATAGTTTTGTTTTATCACTAGTTTCATAAAGAATGAAGATGAAAATGACTGCATATGTACGCTGGGAGAGCAGTGGATGTCATTTACCTCAGCTTTAGAAAGGCTTTCAACACAGTCTCCCACAGTACTGCTGTATAAAAGTTAAGACATTACATTCGAGAGGGGTGGACAACCAGATGGCTAAAAAACTGCTGCCATGGGCTCCAAGGGTATTGGTAAATGGGTCATACCCTGCCTGGAGACCAGTAAGTGGACTCGCAGGGTCTATCCTGGGACCTGTCCTGCTTAACATCTTTATTAGTGACTTGGAGGAGGTAATGGAGTACACTCTCCTCAAGTTTTCAGATGACACCAAGCTGCAGGGGCCAGCTGAAAAGCTGGAGGGTAGGTCTGCCATTCAAAGAGACCCAGGCAGGCTGGAGAAATGGGCTGACTGGAGTTTCAAGGACCTTCATGAAATTTAATGAGGAGAAGTGCAAAACACTGCCCCTGGGAAGGAAGAACTCTTGCAGCTGCCTAGGCTGGGGAGGGACTGGCTGACCTCCTAAGGTCCCTTCCAACCTGAATTATCTGTAACCCTACGATCCCAAGAGCCATAAGCTTCCTTTAAGTCAGTATTATATAATATAGTCATACCTGAAGGTGAAATAATAATGGAGCAGCTGCAATGTTTTAATTAAGTGTACTGCTGCACCTAAAAATCTGTCACACTCTCTCCGTCACAGATACTTCCACAAGCACTTTTCCCAGCCTCTCCATCTTTGCAGTGAAAGTATCATATCAAGGACACTACCCCCTTATAATCACTAATTTTGACAGAAACCCATATCTTTCAAATAATTCCCATTTCTTCTACCTGAAGATTGCTCAGTACCTCTTCAGCAAGAGATTTGGCCAGTTCCAGCCACCTGGGTTCTCAGCTTGTGAAATGTCCTTTTCCTTCACATAATTGAGTGTTCGCTATTCAAGTATTTTCAGAGGTACTGGATGCCTGATGTTTGTTTGCACACTTGAAAGGAAACAATTCTGTATTTGTATCTCAGTAGTCTTCTATCAAAAGCAAGAATATTTGCATCCTTTCCTTGTGAACATGAGATACAGATACACAAATAATTTGGGTCACATTCTGAATCCTTGCCTGTAAGTTAATTTCAGCACAGCACAGCAGTCTGTAACAGCTATGTCATTTCAGTTTCCTTTGTCTTGAGCAACAAACATTATTCCAGACAGAAAGAAAAGAGGGTCCAGTGGTTGGGCCAACAGCTGCAAATTTAGATGAATCTGCCTCAGTTCTCTAAACTACTACAAGTTTCCTGCAGGACCTTACAGAACCCAATCAGTCCTCTTACATGGAGACTGCATCCATAAAGCTGGAAGTCATAGTAAGATAAATAATCATCTTACGGAATAAGGTAAAATTGTGAAACACTCAGATAACATGTTAACAAAAGTGGGTCATATAAGTACCATTAATATATAATCCGCCAATTAAGTTAAGCTATTAATGTGATGTATTGTGAAGTAGACATGTAAATATTGAGAAATCAGGAAAAGAAAATCAAACTCATTTATAGTGGCAAATTGAGTCTGCTGCAAAGCAAATCTCCAAGAGGTAAAAATGATTTATGTGCTTGTTTTTAACATTAGAAATTTCAGGACCTGAGTTCCCTGTAGTAGTTGTGTTTGTTCTGAGATGTTTGCTGAAGGGCTAGCATTGTGTAAAGAACTTACGTGAACAAGGACATCATATTGAGCAAAATACCTGGTTTAGAGCTTGTCTGTGCATGACACTGTACAAAAATTTCTCATCGTTTTCATCAGCTAGGTCCTAACAATGTTGAGCAACATTTAGGGGTGGAAAAAGAAGCAGGTGCTAACAAAATAATGAATATGTAATGGAAACGGCATATCCATGCATTAAATTCTGGAGATCTGCAGTGACTTTTGCGGGACCAAGCGCTGCTACTATTTCAAAGAGGCTATAATTCAAATATCACTCTTATGCTTGCAGTACCATTCCTACACACTCCTGACAGGTGCCTACTTGTAAGCACAAGAAAACCAGTGCTATTCCTCCGAAAGCACTCTCTTAACACTCATTATTATTTCCAGGGCAGTTATTTCCAGTTTGGAGTTGGAGGTGCTGGGGGATGATTGTGTTGGCTGCTACACTGTGAGGTCCTGTGTGCCCATATTTCAAGGAGGCTTCTCCCAGGTTTCATACAGAGCATCAGATTCTCTAAGGAGATCAGTCCAACCCCACATCTTACCTTTACTTTTCCAGAGGTGTTCCCAGAAGATTAGAAAGTCATTCAGCTTAGTTCTCCATCTAGGGAACTCAGCCATAAATATAAGCTCAAATCAAAGACTGCAACCATCTCCCAGTTATTTTAATAAAAAGTATTTGTTTTTCATAAAAGCACTTTCAAGTATCTGGCCTATTTATTTTAGTAAAGAAGAGCTCATTATTTGAGCACTTCACTCTGTCTATGAAAGGGAGCACAAACATCCATAAACTGTTAAGTGCCAGAAGCAATCTGACTGGGATGGGGGTTTACTTAATTTCCTCTTTGCCATGACCCCCAGCCAAGTGATGGGAGGACTTTTGAGGAGATTATTTACAGAAAACTATTGTTCATTATGATAAAACACATATTATTGTTGCTGGCTTTCTGAGTAGCTGAGAAGGCACGAAGCAACATAACTGTCCCTCCAAAGCCTACTAGGAAGGTTTCTCACAGGCCCTGGTCTCTGCAATGCTGGAAGACCTCACCCAGGGCCTCAGCAAACAGCAGACAGATTTCAGCGCCTCCGCTCCTCTCTCATGAATTGCAAAAGACTTAGCCTAAACTTCTCCAAGGCAGAGCGCTTTCTCGTGTGCCTACAGCACACAATATAATACAACCTGTGCAGAACTGTGTCTATAAAATGGTCTCTTCTCCCAAGTAACAAGTGATAGGACGAGAGGAAATGGCCTCAAGTTGCGCCAGGGGAGATTTAGACTGGATATTAGGAAAAATTTCTTCAATGAAAGGGTAGTCAGGCATTGGAACAGGTTGCCCAGGGAAGTGGTGGAGTCACCAYCCCTGGAGGTGTTCAAAAAACGTGTGGATGTGGTGCTTCGGGACATGGTTTAGTGGGCATGGGTACTGGGTTGATGGTTGGACACGATGATCTTAGAGGTCTTTTCCAACCTTAATGATTCTATGATTCTATGAATCAAACTGAACATTTTCATTGCTTATTTGTGCCTCAGGTGTGCATAATAAATAAGAAGTCCATTGCTTCCACTGGGGCTCTCACTCTACAGATAGCAATTCATTCTTTAGTGGGACATAGAAAAAGTTTGTAATRCTTTATTCTTCTTTGACAAATATTGCACGACTGTGTAAATATCAATTTTGCCAGTCTTGTTTCCTGAATCTCACTCCTTTCTTCTAAAAGTCCCCCCTTCCGTTCATCTATTTTAATTTCTTACAAAGAGTGAATAAAGAATCACAAAAAACCAGTACAGATTACCAGCATCAAAATAGCCTCCGTTATGGTCCTTTGCACTACAAKATATTTATCAAAAATCATCCATCACTCCTTCAGCTAGGGAACAATGCTAAAACCAAAAGGATGATTTTTTTCCTCCTGAGRGCTTATAACTGGATGTTTTAACAGCCACCTTTGCATCCCTGAAAAATCATTTTATTTTATGAAGCAATGCACATCAGAGGTTTCATGCATTGTCAACACATTCTCATCATTTTTTGCCTACCCTCTTTGAACTATCTCCTTTCGGCTACTAAAATATTAAAACTGTGTTTTCCTCTGTTGTGTCAAAAAGCTATGCAGCTTAACAGGACAGTCTTCTGAACAGTTCCTGAACGCTCCATTCTCTCCAGTGAAACTGAAAGTGGGAATTAAATGTGTGATTTTATGAAAAATAACAGTTAAAATGTAAGAATGATGGGCTTGCAGTAGCATGGAGAAGTGAATAGGGAATTATCACCCACCGTGTTTTTCATAATAAATAAAAAATACTAAATGCTAATGAAGAAGAAATGCTAATAATGAAGATGAAATAAGACAAAGTTAAAAACAAATACAAATAGCAACAATTGGACAGAGCATACAGTTATGGAAATCACTGTCACAGGATATGTAGATATCTAAAGTTTATATGGGTTCAGTTAGATGAACTTATGGAAGAAAACTATCACAATCAATTAAACATAAAGATGCAACCTCCAATTCAGAAAGTCCCTAAATGCAGACTGCTGCAAGGGTATACCAGCAGGCAGGACCTCTGAAAGCCTGTCCTGTTCTCTGGTGTTTCACAGGTCTCCATCCACYGAGGAAGCCCAGGCTGGATTGACCCAGTACAGCTGTTCTCATATTTCCAATACACAGCAAGATTCGTGTATTAAAATTACAGCCAAATCCAGTAAAAGGCACAGAGAGTAGAACTGTGACAGTCAGACATGACATGGTATGTGTTTGAATTGTTTGAACTCAGCTTTTATTAACCCGTCTTACTAATTTGTTTATTGGTCTGACTTTCATCATTCTTCTGTTGAGCATAATGCTGTAATTAATAACGGTATCCTCCCACATCCCTTCCTCTTATAAGAAGGAGAATGTTAATCCTATTTTACAGCTGAGTCAAAGAACAGGGAAATTAGGCATTCCCCTTGAGATGAAACAATTTACAGGAAGGATGCTGTACTGTGGAGCTCGCCTGATGATCCCCCTCATGTCCTGTTTTCCTACATTAAGGACTGTACAATAAATTCATTGATTTGGGGCATTTGGGCTTGATTCTTGAGTCCCAGTCAAGTGCTTTAGCCAAAGAACATCTTATGCTCTCAACTCCAGAAGAGACTACTTCATCACAAAAATCAACTTATTGTCATTTCATTCAGCATTTCTTCCCCTCATCCTTATGACACTCTGCAGTTACCGCATGGAATAATTTTAGCTTATTTTACCAAAGCAAGGACCTTGTTGTATAAAACGTCTGTCATCACACTTTTGACTGCTGTGAAGTAAATAACAACAACTTAACAATCATAACAAGAACTTAGTGCAATCTCTTGAACATTCACTGAGATGTGCTATGGCAGATGACTACTTGGGCTACAGAAATGGATTATTTCTCTTTCTGTCTCTCACACGGACTCAAACACATTGTCTTAATCTAAGTTATATTTGGCCAAAGATTTGAGTGTACTGAAATAAGTGTTAAGGAACTGTAAATTACTAAATATCAGTCAGAACTGTATTTGGAACATGATTATTATTCTATACAAGGAAGCTAAGTATAACCTGACTACTGGGCATGAGAAATTGCACCTTCAAAAAAAATGTAATTGTTCTTATATCCCCTGCTCAGATGTCAACTCTACTAACAAGTCAGAAGTTCCTCCAGCTGAGCCCCAGACTCAGAGAGAGGATGCAAATGAAGGATTTCATGGAATACAAGCAAAGTTAAACTCCAACCATAAAGTTCAGATTTGCAAATGAGTGGTACATGAGTTCCTTAGAAAATATAGTCACAAATAAATAAAGCAATCCTGACATTTTCTCATACTATGCATGTTCCTTATTTGTTTATATTTTCAGCATATGTTTTGAAATCATACCTTATCCATTGGATTATAGTTACTTGCTTCACAGAGTCAAACTGTAGTAATTATTTAGAAGATAATCATTTTAATGGACTCCTCCTACCAAATATTTTGAACAGCTTTTATTTTTATAGCAGAGCTTTTCTAATCATTAGATCCATAGACTTTCATGAGGCAGCAGATATGAGGCAGTAAGATTTAAGAATTATACACCAGTTATATTTGCATTCCCAAAAATATTTCAAAACAAAATAAAGTCTATGGATGCTGCTGATCCCAGGCAAGTCAATGAAAAGCTTCAGAGTGAAGCTTCAAAATGAAAAGCTACAGGAAAAACTTCTGAACCCCCAGTGGGTTTGATCCAAAATCATATTAAGTTAGTGGTAAGACTTATCTGTCTTCTCTGTCTGGGATTTGTCCTCCATTCAAAGAGCAGTATGTTATATTGATCTGTTTAAAACCTGTTTCTCTTGATTGTCTTCATTCATTTTTAATGTATTTATAGAAACATCATGAATTACTGTACGCTTGCTAATAATGGGCCAACTAACTCAGAAGCTTGATGTCTCTTTGACCTCACAATCTTTTCCATGTCACAGGTTTGATAGCTCTCATATGACTAATCAATAGATTACTGAACAGTCAGAAGTCTTGATATACAAGTCACTTTTTATTAGTATTTATTTTACAAAAGAGAATGCTAGTGAATCCAAGATAGCTGATAAAAGTATTAACCCCCATGTTTTCCAGAACTGCTTTATTCAAGATAAACAAACTGAGACACAAATATTCAAGAATGACTTTTCAAGAAAGAAAACTGAACAGGATGTTCTAATGTTATGTCTGATCTACACCCCACAATATTAGCTTATTTTTTCTCCAAGAACACTCCCAGAGATGTCCACACCTACAATTTCTAATAAACTTTAAAAATGTATAAATAAAGGCAGTATCGGGATCATCTTAGAAAGCGATTGTGAGAAATTTCTGAAGTGCTGGTCCTAGGAAAGAGCCGTGTTACCCAGGCCTTATCCTGTAGCACTGGGACTTTAACAGTAGGAACATTTTATATTCATTTTCATTTAACAGCTCATAATCACAAACCTATTCATAAATGTCAATGCCTTTTTTTTTCACTATGAAAAAAATTAAAACTCTATTAAAAATTCCAAGCTTCCTAACCCCATTGCCTCATCTATAGTGCCTCATGACATTCATAGCCCTCAGGCTGCCACGGTTCAACTATAGATCCTGGTGTATAACAAACGGCAAAAATGATGGATGCAAAAAAGTATTACTTCAAGGACACCAAGATCCAAATGATTGTTTGGGCTATTAGAAAACACTACAAAGTTTTTAAACACTTTAGTAGCTTTTATTTCATAGTTCTATAGCAATGAAGTGACAATTCTGTTATGTATAAGTAACTTTGAAGATATTTCAAAGCTGTATTTACTTGATATAGGAATATTTGGAAAGCATTAGAGAAACAAAGTAACTTTAACTATACTTACTACAAAATAATGTGCTTTTATATTAATTAAAATATAGTATTGTAAAAAACAGACTAGTATGAGAACAGCCCTGCTAGCCCAAATCCAAGACTAAATAAGTAATAAAACCATCCAGCCACAGAAACAGGGACTGCTCCTGTCCTGTTGCACCCTCAATACACCTGCAAAAGCAGCTAGACTATCCTGCATACCCTGAAATTCAACAGCTTCAAGTGAATTGGAAATCATGAGATCCCTTTGCTGAAGAATGCTGTTCCAACTCTACTGCACTGGAACAAGGGAGGATCCAGTTTGTCTGCTTTTGCCAGTCCCTAAGAGGTGACTTTTACTTTCTCAGAAGGATTAAAAAGTATGATTTTTTAGAATAAAATGCGGTCTCACAYATTAGAACTAATAGCTGAATATTATCAGTCTCATATAACGTACGCTGAAAGAGACGCTGTTTAAGAAGCCCACTGCTGCACGCTATACCTTTCTAAATGTGTGAATATATTCTAAATTAATCTCAACATTTAGTGAAACACAACAGACTCCTATCAGATCTACAAAGGCACCAATGACTACACAAAAATTATTACAACCTCTGAGTGAGACAGAGAACTGTGGAAAAGTAAAATTCAGGCCACACATCCTCCCTCAGCTTAGGGACCTAGCCCTCCCAAACTGGGTTCTCCATAAAAAGGGGTAGCCGCACATTATCTACGACACTAACTCTTTTCCCCGTCGGGAAATATCACCTTTATCAATACAAAACTGATTTCTCAGTACCACTGATGCTGTGTAAGCTGAAGAGGAATTTTATTTCGGTTATGCAGCTGCAAGCATACTCTTTTGTCATGATAATTCCCTACCCTTTTTTTTCCAATATTCAGAGTGGTGAGACTCAGCGTATCAGAGCACAGTCCTACCTCCTTAATTCAATGCTATAAAGTGCAATATAGAGGAAGTTCTACTAAGACTAAACAGTAAAAAGTTGGCCATGCTAAAGAAAAGTTAATGGCCACGATCCTCTGCTCTTGCTTCGGCTGCCTCATGCACTTAGGTAAGGAGCGACAATGGCATGTACCGACACACCCCGACTGTCAGCAGGAGTCAAGCCTACAGCTTTTGTCACTGGAAACACACATTGCTGTCTAATGAACTGAAGCAGAGATTAAGAAGCTTAGCAAATCAGCCAGTAGTTCTACAATGATTATCCTGTATATATCTATACACAGCAATTTATTATAACTTTGAATGGATCATACTCTTTTAGTACCTAAACTTTTCACGTGGGAAAAAACCCCAAAAAACATTCTTACATAGCATTATCACAGTACTTGAGCTAAAAAGTTACCTTTTCTTAGATTTCATTTATGGAATAAAGGAAGAACATTAAGAATATTTTGTAATAAATAGAATGATGTCAGRTATTTGGTATAAGATAAACTTTTTCCAGAGTTTTCATAGAACATTAACAGATTTCAGCAACATAAATGTTTTGAAATATGATAGGTTTACTGAAGACTTGAGGATGTTGCTTTCCAAGTTTATAATGTATAGTAAAATAACTTCATAATGCAGAAACTCTTTCCATTTTTAATCCCGCCCTTCTAAACAGTTGTAAAAATGAAAAAAGACAGTTTAATCCAGATGTTGGTACATGGAAACTTGTTTACTTCAACTCTGAAGGTTTCAGGAATGCTGTTAAATTAGAAAACAATAAAACAAACACATCAAAAGGGACTAACTTCATAAAATAGGTAATGACCAAGGTGGATCTGAGATCAATAATTCGTATTATAAATCTATGATAATAAATCTTGACATTCACCAAAACATGATGTCCTCAGCTCAAATCCCACAGCTCTTACATAGGCCGAGTTCCACACTAACTTGGCTGAAAAATGGGAGGTTTCCCTAGTGAAGAGATGACTTCTTGCAAATACCATAATTAAACTCCAGGAAAAGCACACAACACCCAGCTAAATGTAAATTAATATGATCTCTGCCCTAAAGAATTTACAGCCCAAAAATATAAATGCAGGCAAGCATCGAAGCACCAACCACCCAGTCAAAGAGCCCCCCARGGAGCCTTTTTACTTTCTGCAGTAAGTTTTAAATAAGTCTGATAAAAGAGAAGAAAATCCTTCTATTGTGTTTGGAGGATTATCTGGTTTGAAGTAAGTTACTTTGTCTTCCTCGCTGCGGTGGTTCAGGGTTTGTCTCTCTGCTGCCAGCTTCTCACAGGACAAGCAGCAGCAGCCGGGGCTGGCTCTGCCCCGCAGCCGGGCTCAGCTAACCCAGCCTCACACCCCCACGGTGCTCAGCAAGGGGACACATCCAGGCTCCGAGCTCTCTGCAGCTCACATCTATGCAGATGAAAATGCCTGTATATTGTGCTTTACTTGTATTAGTTACCCCTGGAGAGAGAATATAGCCCATCTATCAGCCTAACCGGGACTCTTACAGTGCTTTACAAAATACAATGTGTTTATTTTAACACCACATTTCAACCTCTTAATTACAAGGCTGGAAACCAGGTTACAAAAGGAGAATATTCTAGAGTCCTTCTTGGCTACTTTAACATCACATGTTGAAAATCCTTTAACTTGTCTCAGAGATTAAAGTTGAAGGAGAAATCTGTACAGCAGCACCTCATCTTCTGAGTGAGGCTCTGAGCCTGTGCCCTTTCTCCCTCTCACAGACATACCCAGCTCTTACACTTCACTTCCTTCTCCATTTCAGTGCAAAAAACATATTTCTCTTCAACAGGCAACAGACTTGATAAACGGCCACCATCTTCTATTGGTTCCTGTACTGGTTTTGGCTGGGGTAGAGTTAATTTTCTTCATAGCAGCTAGCATGGTGCTATGGTTTGGATTTGTACTGAAAACAGTGTTGATAACACAGGGATGTTTTAGTCACTGCTGAGCAGTGCTTACACAGTGTCAAGGCCTTTTCTGCTCCTCACCCCACCCCACCAGCGAGTGGGCTGGGGGTGCACAAGAAGCTGGGAGGGGACACAGCCGGGACAGCCGATCCCAACTGACCAAAGGCATATTCCATACCATATGACGTCATGCTCAGCATATAAGGCTGGGGGAAGAAGAAGGAAGGGGGGGACGTTCGGAGTGATGGCGTTTGTCTTCCCAAGTAACCGTTACGCATGATGAAGCCCTGCTTTCCTGGGGATGGCTGAACACCTGCCTGCCGATGGGAAGGAGTGAAGGAATTCCTTGTTTTGCTTTGCTTGCGTGCGTGGCTTTTGCTTTCCCTATTAAACTGTCTTTATCTCAACCCATGAGTTTTCTCACTTTTACCCTTCTGATTCTCTCCCCCGTCCCACTGCAGGGGAGTGAGCGAGCGGCTGCGTGGGGCTTAGTTGCCAGCTCGGGTTAAACCACAACAGTTCTTCACCTCATGCTATCTGGGGCAGGTGAAAAAGAGGCTAGACAAAAGTTATTCAGCATAAACCAGGTCTCAGCTCCCAAGTTTTGGAGCCTGTCTACCTGTATATTCTCTTTGTTCAAGAATATGACATAACATGTTTCAAATAGCAAGAGAATACATTGGAAGATGCTTTCTTTAGGCACAGTAGATTGAAGGGAAATGCTATACAGCTAAATTTTCAGAATTATGTTTGATCCAGTGGATACACTGGAGTGGATTTTTTGAGCTTTTCCAAAGTCTGTGTGTTGCTGTAGGCCTTTATTTTTTTAAGTGACCAAAAAATAGGCATGCAAGAATCTGTTAGAATGGAAAGCTTTCATGTAGTCATTATAATATAAAGCATAAGCTGCTTTTCCTTTGAAACTGACCTTTTAAAATGACTTTTTAGAGGTTCAGGCTTCCTCTTAGAGGGAAAAAGACTTCACTAACATAAGGTTGCTAATTAGACAGTGCTGACTGGCATACATAAACAGGTTAGCACTATTACCCATGTTGCTAAAACCACTCTGATTATCCTGCTTAGGACAGCTAAAAAACCCAGGATTTTCTCACCTATGTAACAGTGAAAAASATATTTACTCAGAAGAAGAAAAAGAATGAGAACTACTTCTCCTTTTTCTGTCAAAATTTAAAATAGCTGGAGAAAAACTGTAAAAATAACACTTTTTATATTTTCTATGAAATTTTAATATTCAAAAATATCATTGAATCTGGACAGTCATTTGGTGAATTTCAATACCTATGACTAATTAGCTTTCAGGAAGACTCATCCAAGCCCATAATTATATGCTCACAAATTAAAAACAGGAATAGGAAAACCTGCAATTCAGATGTTCAAGTAAATAGAAAGCATTTCCACATTGACTGAAAAACAACACAAATTCAGCTTAGAGAATATCAGTAGATAATTTACTCTCTTGCTGACGTACAAATCTTAATAGACTTCATCAGGACAGGTCAGTAAATTGGATGATCTACAGGAAAGATCAGAACAGCAAAATGAACACTCACATGATAGGCTCATACTAGGCTCTAAGATCCCCCAAACACATGTAATAATTAATATGAAATTTTTCTACTTAACAAATCATGATTTTTTTTAAATTTAATAATCAGTGTAATACATTCAAATAATCTCATTTTKAAGAGAATCCTCATGGCAGCATAATGTGTCAGTTGCAATTTCCTAACAGCATGGGCTGAAAGTCCCGAAAAGAGTGAATTACAGTAATCAGCCCTTGAGATGACAAAAGCATTAATCAGCATCTCTGTATCTTTACTGCTGATCAAGGTCTCAGTTTGGCAATGATACAGAGACTGTAAAAAGGAGCCTTTGTAACAGATGCAAATACTTACCAAATGGTAAATCTAAGAGCAAAATGACACTTTGTGACCAGATGTATCAAAATTATGCTAAAAACATTACAGAAGGTAATAGCAAAAAGGAGAGACTAGAAAATAAAGAATTATTTTAAATATTCTGCAACATAATCCATGCTCTGTGAAGCATACCATTAGGACTGATATTTTTCCAAATAGATTAAACTTCAATAAATGAGAACATAATCAAGAATAAATGGAATAACTTCTAAATTACTTAAACACTTGGTCACCAAAAATGGATTATTGTTGTTGGCAGACTTCTCCGTTCTTCTAATTAAAGTCAACCATTTAAAACACTTTCTTCCTGTTAATCTGACATATTTGATGAAGGAACTATAAAATTTAACGCCCTCTAATGAAACTATTTCCAACTTGTACTTCTCCTCAGCAAATGGTGACATTCTGTTCCCCAAGCAAAACAAACAGCCCCATGGATTTCCCAGGGGCTGAAGCCATGAGCAGTGTTTGACAACTGAAAACGCAGATAAACTGCTAGCTGTGACTTCAGTGACTTCAGCGACTTCACTGGGAGTGGAGATTACCTTCACTGAAGACATTAAGAATGTTGCATGTTTTCTAGGAGAGGGTCTTTCCTGATCAAAATCAGCAATACTTATGAAAATGTAGCCTGACCATTAGTCACTACTGATCACTGTAAACAAATCAGGATACAAAATTCATAATTGGAATGAAAGTTGCAAGACAGGAGAAGGCTTCCATAAAGACAGCATTCATGCTCCTATCAGAGGTGTGATCTGGGAAGTGTTTATAGCAAGTCTAATACACAGTAATGGAAGAAAACTTGCCAAAGCAAAAACGCATAACCATTTCTATTCACAAACTGCAGCTTGAGTGGGAAAAGACTCATATTGCCTCATAGTTGGAGGTATCAGCAAGAAGTGGATGGGTTCAGAGGCTTCTGCAGCCTGAGAAAATACAAACATATTCCCACCTTTCAGGGACAAGGCTCTTGCCCTCAGAGCATGGATTTTTTGTGGAATTGGAGGGACATACGCCATCCCTTTTGCTCCAGCTGTGTAGTAAGGAGTGTAAGGTTGACGTGGATTGGAAAGAGCAGAGGGGAAGAAGAGAGTGAACAAGGAAGCATAATTCCTTGTCTGAGCAATTAAGACATACTTGGATTAGAAGATGTAGATTTCTCTTCCATGAATGCTCATGTACGTGGAAATAAATAGCTACCAGCTAAAAGTCAGGTGCAGCATTAAAGAGCCTGGAATGCAGGACCAAACCCAAACAGACAGTTCCTGCAGTGTTAACTTACCTGCAAATCTCACCCACTCTTGCCGCTTCTCTCTCGAACCCGTGGATTTTGCATTCTCAGCTATGCAGCTACATGGCTTCAAGAAGACAGAAGGTGCATGGTACATGCAGACTGTGACCTGGAGGTTATGGGTAGTCTCTTGGGAAGACAGAGATGTGACTTTGAACCTCCTCAGCCTGAGGAGACCACTGAGGTGAAATAATGTCTCCCACTCTTAGGCAAGTGTCTTAACAACAAAAGGTGACATAAAATGGCACTAACAACATGTCTGACTGGTTTTAGAATAAGCAACTGATATAATTTTTAGCCCTGGAAAGGATGAAAAAGGTGCTTAGGTCCAGGTAAGGATTGTGTGTATCTCCACCCCCATCTCAGAGGACACAGGCTGGAAGGGACCTCAGGAAATCTCTAGTTCAGCCTCTTGCACAAAGCAGAGTCAGGCCTGAAGTCACACCACATTGGCCAATGCTTTATTCAATCAGGTCTTGAAGACCTCCAAGGATGGAGACTGCACAGACTCTCCAGGCAACCTGCTCCACTGCCTGACTGTTCTCACAGGAACAGTCTTTCCTTATATCCAGTCCGAACACCTCGTGGTGCAACTTGTGTCAATTATTTCCTGTCCTCCCACCATGCACCACTGTGAAGCGCCTGAGTCTGTCTTCTGGTTAACATCCCCCTAGGTATGGGGGCCTGCTGTGAGGTCCCCCTGAAGCCAACTCTTCTCCAGGCTGAACATACCCAGCTCCCCCATCTTCTCACAGGACAAATGCTCCAGCCCCCGACAAGTTTCATGGACCTCCGCTGAACTCACTCCAGTTTATCCGTGTCTTCTTGCACTGGGTGGCCCAAAACTGGATGCAGTATCTAGATGCAGTCTAAGAAGTGTTGAACAGAGGCAGATAATCCCTTCCCTTAAACTGCTGGCTATGCCCAGGAGGCTTCTGCCGTCCCTGCTGCCAGGGCACGTGGCTAGTCCATGCTCAGCTGCCCACCAGGGCCCCGGGTTGTATCAGGTTGTGTGACCTGTCACAAAGACAGGAAACCAGGAGCATTTCTCTCTCATGTCGACAGATACAACAGTGGCACCTGGAGCCCTCTTTCCTGCAAAAGCATTGACAACATGACTAATGGGTTAGTTGTAAAGTCATGCTTTAAGAGGGAAAGACAGGGAAAATCCCAGGTCCTTCCTAAAAATCTGGGACAAAACATTATCCTAAAGAATTTTTTAATATACTAGGCAACATGGTACCTTTGGGAACCATAAAATCACTGAGGTATRTGACTTATCCACCCGAAACTAGACAATGGTAAGGCCCTTCTGAATTTGGTATTAACTGTCTTTTTGTTTAAAGCTTCTGTGCACTGCCTCATACACCTTAGGTCAGATTTTTAAAGACACCAAAATAATTCTTTTTAGGCACTTTTAATATAGCATCAACTGAGGTGAGAGTAAAAATGTATCCCATAAATATGAACTACTGGGAAATTCCACACACGGCTCTAGATAAAACCCTCTTTAAAATTTATTAACTACCCAAGCCTCTGCTTTTCCTACTGTAAATTATGCACTAATTAATGTTTGCTTCTGACTATGGAGTGGCATTAATATGACAAGAAACAAGATCAGAAGCACTATAAAAAACACACACAAAACACCTGATTAGCCCCCATTACTGAAAAACATATAATTAATTAGTTTTACTAATTTTAGCTATTCCTTATGGATCTTATAAGAGGCTTTAGATCACTGTAACTCCTACTCTTATACCAGAATATCATCTGAGGACCTGAACAAACCCTTGCTTTATATTTTTAATCATAACAGCTGTCATTTCTAAATCCAGTACAGGAAGAAGTTGCCACTTCACTACAACATGATCTCATGCTATGCCATCAACATGGGAACTTTCTTTTGCTGACTTGGCAAACAGAAATAAATCCTAGATTTTGAAAACATATTTAGGATTTATTAATTTTTACTAAGAGAACAGAATTTAACAGAGGCCTGCATCTGGCCATAGAACTGCCTCTTTTAATTTTAAATATCTTCCCCAGTGTATACTTTACAAGAAATCTCCCTTAATGTATTTAAACTTTCAGAACCTTAATGAACAAACTAGGACAGACTTCTTTTAATATACTATTTTGTTTCCATGCAAAAGAAAAATTGGATACTGAACCAAGTATTATGTTAAATGACATGCAGTATATGGAATTATATGTATGCACTAGTGTCCCAGCTCATCAGGCAAAGAAATGGTGTCAGATGGGACTCTCTCCTTCAAAATATTCTTCTAGATCATTTTCTGAAAATACATTTCTACAAGCAGAATTTAGTGCATATAGCTTCACAAATTTCAGGAAAAAATGCAAACAAGTGATAAACAAACTAAAGTGCTTACATTACCAACAAGTTCTTCTCATTTCATTTACAAGGATCTAGACTTGGAACAGTATAAAAGAGCTGATATTAGTAATTTCTCAAATGAAATTGTGCTGCTAGGTAATTCTGACAGCTTTCAACCACAGATAGCTCACACTAATGAAGATGGATGCTATATTAGCAGAGAGATGGTGGGAAGTTAAAACACTGCACATCAAGGGAGCTGGGTCCGACTCTTGTTTGACTTTGGACTCATTCTGAGGGACAGCTTAATTTTTTTTTCCTGAAGCACTGGAGTTTACCCCCAGGTAAAAGCAAGACAGAGAGGATCCAGAAGCATGGATGCTACTGCCTCACTGAAAGTTCAAACAACTTTCAGATTTCACATCAGAAGGAACTTGAACTTTTCCTCCAGAAGAATCAACTGGGGTCACTAGACTTTTGACAATGTGATTGCCTCTTGGGAACATCCAGGAATTGTAGCTGGCTAAATCCTTGTCATCCCAGAGACAAAGAACATGGGCAATTCCCTCAATCTCTCATTTTCTTTACTGTGACATTGTAGTCGTCTCTTTTTGGCCTTTAACTGCTTTGGTCTTGACTTAGCATTTGTCACAGAGCAGTAGGAATCACTTTGTGGTTGATGATATGTGACTATCTGTGCAGCAGATGTTCTGCAAACATCAGATCCTGTGAGGCAGCTGTTCTGGGAACCTCTGAACAAGACATCTGTTGTAATAATTGTAATAATCCTCAGTAATTGCAGGGGATTAGACTCAATGACAGAGTTGGTCTATACCTGCCCTATCTCACCTCTGTATAGCAAATTCCTTCTCTGCAATAGATAARTATTTTTTCCCACTCTTAAGAATGATTTCTAGTCAATCCATTAGTTGGAAAGTATTCTGAAGTCCTTGGGTCCCAGAAGGCAACAATCAGMGCAGTGAGTTATTCTAAACTCCAGAAAGGGCATACAAAGCCTTTGAAAAACAAGTCATCACACTACAAGCTTCCCCTTGCTCCCTGTAAGCAGAACACAGCCCTCATCAGCTGGTGATGCGGGATCAGATGACTTCTTTAAAGCAAAGAGCAACATTCAGAGGCTTTAAGTCTCCTCCTGTTTCCCTCAAGTCCCAGCACATCTGTTTGGGACAGTGGATCTGCAGCTTCCCTTATCACATAACAACAGCAGATACCAGAAAGACCTTAGAAGAGGCAAACATAGGAATTTCAAAGCCTCAGAATTGCTTCCCCAAAGCATCCAGCACTAGCCATAGCTAACTACATAGGAAGTACATTAGYGTTTTCTGTCAGGAGGCAGTTTCGTTGGGTTGGCCGTCTGACATTCTTTTGGTGGTTTTGTTTTCTTTTTCCTTTACAAGACATTCTTGACCATTGCAGAGGAGCTGGATGAGCAACACTTTGGAAACAACCATCCCACAGTGCTAATCCTAATCTCTTTGACATAATATTTTGTTCAAACTTCTTTCCAAGGGGTTCAGTACTAGGAAATGGGTCTCAGGCAAACTAGGGTTCTCTTTCCCAGGTTTTGAGAGGAAGGATGAAGAGGTTCAATCACCTTTACCAATACTATGGGAAAACAGAAACAATGTTACTTAATTGTCAGAAAAATAACAGTATCTACAAATTCTGCGGTGACCTAATTCTAGCTGTTATTACAGAATGACTTCAACTCAGAGGACTCAGCTAATGTTACCAAATCAAAAAAGAAAAGACATCAAAGAGAAAGCTGAAATCTCAGAATATTGACATTCTAGTACTTAAAAGGTAAAGTGATTGATGTATTGCTCAGGACTGTCAAAATCTAAATTCTGCAAAGACAAGAAGACAAAGGGGAGATTATTTTTGTTAAAAAAATGAATTAGCTTGGGAGCACCAGCCATCGTAAGAAACAAATGAGAATGCACTCTTGCCCTGCTCACTACTAAGTCAGCTATCTTCACCTGTTTGTTGTCAAAACTATTTTTAGACTGAATTGTCACAGTACTTTCTTCTCTACTTCCAATGGGTGGCCAGGACAGGGACAAGACACCCCATGATGATGGAATGGCTGCATCCAGTCACCAGCAATACTTCAGAGAGCAAAAGTAATTCTACAAGGGAACAGTTGCTCTCATCATTGCATAAGAAACTTTTCTTCAAGAATTACTTTGCTGTATTCTGAAGTCTGAACAATATATGTCGATTTCAGTTAACCCTTCAATTCTGTGGGACTGATCCTGTCAAAACCTTTTGAAACTGATCAGTTCTCTAAAAAGAACATAACCTCACTGGGCTACTATATCTATTATTTGACCACAAGCCAATGCCATTACTTCTGCTTAGACATTTACAGGCAACATATTCTCTTCCTCTGCTCTTACTGCTTTTATTTAAAAATATTCCTGAAGAAGCATACTGATACTTTTCACATACTCAGCATTTGATTGATGATGTGGTATTCCACTTCACATGCTTCCACCATGAAAGAAACTCATGCATTTACATAGTGCAGTATGATGATCTCCTCTTCATCAGTCTGCAGACGCACATATAGCTTCTTGGCAGATACTACTGACCAGTTACGCTTTGCAAGTCATATCAAAAAGCCAGAGGTTACGATACTGAGCTGCTATTCCCAGTAGTTCTGTTTCTTAGTAGAACATCCTGCTCAAAGAAATTTAGCACCATTGCCTCTGTTCTTTTCATAACCCAACAGAGTATCGTCTCATGCAGCAAAGAAGAAGGAGCTTTGGAGGTCAGAGAATGCAGAAACCAATAAGACCAGGTCGTATTCTTCAAGGGGTTACGCAAACCTGCCGCAAATGACAGATACTGTCCCATATAAGAAATAAGATGCACATAAGACGCGCAGGTAAATGTAGAAAACCACCTTCTTTCTCTTACTAGTTTAATTAATCTGCAACTTCAGAACTGTAGACCAGCCATGAGAAAATTCACAAACAATAGAGTGATTCAGGTTTATTTCATTTATAGAGGTTATGGGGCCATGAATTCTTTGGACATGGAACGTTTTTATATGACTGTAGTTAGAAAAATTGTCTAACCAGCATTCAAAAGGTTAAAAAGAAGCAAGCTAATAAATACTAAAAAGCCATAGTACTKTGGTAAACATGACATTGTCATCAGCACATTGATAAACAGCAGCTGACCACAAATTCAGTTTGTCTTACTTTGATATGCAATTTCTATTAATCGTTTTTGTTACTGTGTGTTCCATARGGCAAAAAAGCTTAGAAGTTCCTTATCTTAGGACCATGAGGTGTGTCACAGACAATTTTTTTTTCATTTCTTTACTCTTAAGCAGATTAACATTTTGTGCTTGAGGTGTGATAATCATGTTCCGTAAGGCTCCATTCATTCACTGGCCAGCATGCAGAAGTCCAGGTTTCCCATGAAGCCCTCCGAAATTAATAAGTATATTGCCTTCACAGAATGATTTGCAAAAGGAATGCTTAACATTTACCATAATTCCCTTTTGGCTATCTTTATATTTTCCTAAGGTATCATCCTTCTCCTGTGTACTGACAAGCAATGAGAAAAAGTACTCATTTGAAAAAACAAGCTGAGTGGAATTAGGAGGAGTAAATAGTGTGCTCACTGGGAAGTAATTAAAAGCCATGAAGCAGGAAGAAGGCTGGAGGTGCCTAAAAGGCATTATAATTAAAACCTAATGCATGTTAACTGTGAGTGAGGCATTGAAGTCATTGACATGAATGACAAAACTCCCACTGATTTCAATAGGGACAGGATTTTACTCTGTAAGTGCTCAACAAGAAGGCCAGTTCAGCTTCAGAGAGATTGATTGGAGGTTTCAGGATAAAAAGAAACCTTGCTGAAAATGGGAACTGGTGATTTATCTAGACAATGATATGCCCAGTTGTGAAATATCCACAAGAGAAATGAAATGAGAGAATGAAAACCAAACGAGTTAATCCTTGAGAAAGGGGAAGAAGAAATTATTTTTAAAATATGATTAAGGAAATAAACAAAGACCATTACAAAGGAGACAGAATCAAGACAAATCCTGAACATGGAACAACCTTATCCCTACTAATAACTAGAAAGAAAGTGATGAAGCAGTTAAAAAGCAGTGATAACTTTGTAGAGCATAGCTATTGATAAAAAGCATATTGGGAATACTTAGAAAATTTGAATTGGTTCAGATAGCACATAGTCTATTTAACCATGAAACAGAAATGAATTAAGAAAGAAAAAGAAAAGGAATTTGCCATTCAGTATATCTAATCTCCAGAGCCAGTTAAGTAATGGAACCRTTCTTCAGAAACAGTCAACTCAGTTCCAGTGGTTTTAACACCATGTTGTCAAAAATTGACAACATAATGTAAGTTTGCCTAGATGTATTTAATGGATTTACATAAAACTCCAGAAATTTAAAATCATATTGGATGTTACCACTATCCTGTAACAAATATACCACCAAAAGTCCTACTTTACAGGGAGTCTAGCAGGCTAATAAATTCTGAATGGGAAGCTTGGTGTTTAATTTGACAAAATGAATGAAATTTCATACTAGATACACTGCATGTGAATAGCAAAAAAAACATGCAGAAGAGTAGGTGCAGAAGATTACATAAGTACTTGGAGTTCAACTGTTGCAAGAAGGGAATTCTGTTAATTTGGCTGGTATATCCAAATATCTGACATCAACAGTCAGCAAGCAATGGACAGAAAGGAAATATTAGCAGCATATCAGCCCATTGAGTAATGATACTCTCCATGTCTGGAGAACACTTACAAAGTCACTCTTTAYCAGACCAACATATCTTCCCAGCAGAATATTCTTAACATTGAGTACCAATTCATGAAAAATTATGAGGTGGAATTGTGAGCATGTAACTTGTAGAAGAGATATAAGAAGCCCTGAAAAAATTGTGGACGTCAAGTATTTTTAACAATACCAGCAAGCAGATGATCTCCTAAAACACCATGCAACCGTTCATTATCTGATCCTGCAAGTCAGCAACTAAAAATATGCACTTAATTACTTATTTAATTTGTCTGTGTGAGATTAAAAGAGGACACAGAGCCAACTGAAAGTGTTTGAGGGCCCTGGGTTCTTAAACAGCGACTCCAGAGAGTCCTGGTTGGAGCTTTCAGCTCTGATGAGACTTCAGCGTAACCAGAGAAAAGGTGGCGGACGGAGTTTCTGAAGCATCGTCAGCTCTGTCTCTGCATCTTTTACTCAGTCAGGCTACCTAAGAGGTAGTGGGTCTTATGCAGACTATCGCAGACATGGTTATACTTCAAATACAACTATACCTTCTCCTAAGCGGCCGGTTACCCTAGTGCTGTGAGCAAAGACACTTCCAACTGCTCTCATCTGTAGACTTTGTCATGAACTATCCTCATGAGACACTCCTGGTATTTCTGCACTGCAATGCAAAGGCTTAGTAAGAAAATATGGCCCTGAAACATAAGTCCTAGTCCCTCCCCAGTCTATGCAGTTTGTTCCTACAGCCACACAAACACTCCCTGGAGACCTGACGCATATTCTCACACACGTTCTGAAGGGAGCTCTATTTTTCTTTCTTCTCCACATCCACGCACAGTATACAAAATGAAAATAGGGCAGTCTTAAACTTCCAAAAAGCACACATAATTACTTATTTATTCTTGACTGCAGTTCCACAAAGATGCAAGAAAAAGACAACCTGACCAGCAATTSTCCTATTTACTTTGTCCTACATTTTGTACCCACTGATTCATATTTAAATTTCCAGTCATTTTTAGCACAGTACAGTTATTTTTATGTACCAGGTCAGGTCATTCTAGACATACAGTTGACACTCTTATCTGCAAATTTTGGAAGGAAAAGGTCTCTTCAATCACTATGAAGAGCTGAGAAAATGCTGACAAGGCTTAAATTATTAACAAGAAAATCGCCTTAATAATTTTGCACTTCCACTACTAGTGGACAAATAATGAGTTTCTTTTTAAGTAAGAAGTCACTTGTTCCTCTACAGAAGTGATATTCAAAGTTAAGACTAGAATCCCACTTATTTCTCTCTTGTTTTGCTCGTGAGTTGCATCACATACAGTGTATAACACTGTGCACTATTTTTAGAGCTGTGAAAATCAGACATATATCATTCCTGTTTCACAAGTCACCTTTAAGGAAGTATTTAACRTTTTTTTACTCTACTGTGACTACATAATTGAAAAGTAAGTACTAAAAATGTTTAAACATGAGATTCAATGGCTTAAAATGAATACTGCCACAGTAAAAATAGATTCCTTGAGAGAATTACTAATCATTAATAACTTAAATTGACAAAGGCAGCACTAATCAAGTTCTGGCTTCATAATAATTCTTATAAAAATGGGTGGAAGGGCAGAGCAAGCTAATGAAGTGATAATAATTTCTGCAAAAATAGTAATGAACCTACAGCACATTAACTCATTACAGAATTATACTTTTATTTCAGTATTTCCTTTCCAGGTCAAGAAAAACGCAGGCCACTTACGACAGGCTAAGCAGGGAAAAGATAATGCTTTTTGTTACTGGCAGCACCTACGTCATGTGAAGAAATACCAGAAAAAGATCCATTTTTTGTTAGAAAAGGGGATCAAGCATCTGAAAGGTGCTGACCAGAAACAATGATCCAGTTACAGAAATAAATGTAGAAGCTATGTTGAATACAACTTCTTTGAAAAAATATATTGTTGAGTGCCCAGTTTGCAGGACTGTCATGCCACACTAAATTAAAGACTAACCTGAAAAAACACATTTCTATCCAGGAAAAGTAGGGCACCTGAATCTGATCCTCGAAGTTGACAACAATGTCTGAGGACTCTAGTGGGGATGGAATCAACCTCCATATACAGAATTTCCCGGGTTGAAATGTGTGTGCACTGTAAAGCACATGCACAACAAGCCTTTGGCTTCAGAGAGGGATCAGAACCATTGTACATGCATAAACCACATGGATGGTACAGGCCCAGAAGACCTTCCAGAAGTGTCAAACTTATAATGCATGGTTCTACAACACAGCACACATGTTCAGAAGCTCCAAATAAGATCATTTCTATGTCCAGAGTCCCAGATGAGACTACTAAGACATGCTGATGTGCAGCAGCTGGAGCAGGGGCATCTGGGCTAGGGTTATCAGGTGTCCCTAAATCCCAGAGACATTTATAAAGTATTTAAAATATGCCAAGATTTGTAGAGAATACAGCCAAGAAAATCCAGACATATGATGCCCTAACCCTCCATGAGAATGTTTGTGAACAAACTTCCCAAACATCCACAACTTCCAGTGTTTTTTTCTGAGGTGATAATGGGTAAAATACTGTTACGTATGTACTACAAATGCACACACTGAGAGTTCAAATTACTTCATGACCCTCCTAGCCAGCTTCAATTTAAAGTGTTCACCTAAAAACTTCATTTAGCCTCCACAGCTGCTTCAATCAGTGGGAGTTTTGCCTGGCTCTGAGCTCTGGTCAGGTGAGAAAGCAAGCAAAAGGAGTTTGCAAAAGCTTCTTTTCTTTTTTTTTTTTTTTAAGTCTTTACTTTTGTGTAAGTAAAGGTAGCTGCATTTATATTCCTTGAAATAAATCTTATTTGACACAGTTATTCTGTCTGACTCTCTGAAAGGCAGACTTTTTTGCCAGGAATAAAAGCTGTGATCATTATAAAACTGTGAGAAAAATCAATGACATATAAAAGGAATGGTTATTCTATATATGCACACAAACACTGCACACACACGTAGTATGAGATCTGATGCTCTGATCATGCAAATGAGTAAACAAATTAGTTACACTTGCTGAGGATGCCTTCTAAAACTACTGCTAGATATTTTCTGGAGGTGGGGCTGAGAAAAAGCACCAACACAAGTTAATCAGAACTTGCTATTTTTTCTTCTTAACATCATGTCTGATAATTCAGTTTATGTGAGCCTACAGCTAATTTAAAAGACCACTGTAATGCCAGCTTTGCTAATGGTTTTCCTTTTAGACTTCAACAGATCAGGATGTTTCCTCTCAGTTTTCTATTTCTAATTCTGCCTTGCACAATGCTAATTTTAATTTTAAGTCATTTTCTCTTTTGTATGTTTAAAAAAATGATATATTTTCCTCTTCTAAGCAAATCATACCTTCCTCCGATGATATCATATATTTAGATTTTCTTACTAAAATACCAGGCCCTTCTATTTTCAATGTTTTTTATTTTTCTCACTAAATTCCTCTTTAATTTGACTATGCATTACCTTCTGTTACAGCATTTCTCTGCAGAGAATCTGAAAAAAAATCAGAAAAACACCATAATTTCCAAGTGTCTTGAGAAACAAAGTATGTTTACACTATGCTGTCCTACTTTAGACCGAAAATATCTCAAAATCTCGGATTTCTACTTAGTACGTTACAACACGTATCAAAATCTCTGGTTGCATTTGACATCATTGCAGATTTGACTTAATTATGTACAAACATCACTCCTTGTTTGAAGATTCTCCAGTCAGACAGTTCTGGCTGCTTTATGCATTCCCTCTGTATTATTTCAAGTACTATGTAAGCTTTCACGAGGAAAGCTCTCTGTTCCAGTACAGTTTGCCTTAATTCTCAGGCATCTTCCTTTTACCCAGCCTGTGTTTGTACACCGGCAGAAGGGCTGCGCTCTGTGAGAAATCATTTCTGCAATTGCCAGCTCGCAGAAACTCCCTGGTGCTGCAGCTGTATGGCCTGATGCGATCGGTGAGAAGGAACCGCACACCACTGCTTGATGGCCGCTGGACGCCACGTTAGACCTTGTGCTCTGCCCCCTCCCCAGCGGCCCCGGATGCTGCCCCCGGGCCAGGCTGTCGGAGGGGCTATGCCGCAGCGCCTGCCCGAGCAACACGCCAAGCGCCTTAATGGCTGGGTGGGCTTTTCTCTAGCTGCCTTCGGGAACGAACATCAATCAGCTAGCAAAGACCGTACCTAAAAAAACATAAACGAGCAAGGGACTGGTAGTTGTAATGTTTTTCTGTCTTAACTGACACATCGGTTCTGTACATTGCCAAACAAAGGGAGTTCTGACTAAATATTTGTCTCCCACTCTCTCCCTCTATGAAAAATTAACATGCACAGGATCACTCAGATGAAGAACAGCATGAAAGGGGCTAACAATGAAAGAGTAGTATGAAGAGACAAAACATTCATTAAAGATTAAAAAAAGAAGRGTGGCTTTACACACTGCCAAACAACTTTTATTTAAACAGGCTACTGCGTCCTGCCCCCACTATATACAGCCACATGAGGTTGACACTAGAATAAATCTCAACTCTATAAAAATTTACTGACAACACAGACTGCCAGAGAAGAGCTTGTTTACCCTCACCCTCCAGCTCTTCCCTTCCTGCAAAATTCGGCAGTTTAGTGCTGCATAAATCCGTTTAACATTTCGCAGGACTTCTCCATCCAGCTAACTTCTCTGGAGACCCAGAGACCACCGGCACTTCAAGGAAAGCTGGGCAATCCCTTCCTTGCTGGGGTAGAGGACCCCCCTGCAAGACACCTAGAAAAGCAGAGGAGATAGAGGGGCAGGAGGAAAGTGATATGACGCAGCTACGCCATTTTGATTTTCCAAAATGAGGGCTGGTGGAAAAGGGGGGCAGTTCCATGGAGAAAGGGTGCACTCCACACCCTCACCTGAAGGGGCTGGAGCGGCAGCGGTGCTGCGCTGCGTGGCAGGGACTGCAATGGGACAACAGCACTTCACCCCCGCTCGACCCCCTGTGCACCCTCCAGGGCCGTGGCACGCAGGCACCAGGGCAATCCCACTGGTTTTCCAACTCCCACAATCCAGAAGCTCTCGTGCTGATTCAACTACGGCCACAACCAGTGCTCCTCTGGATTCTGTTCACACTAAGGGGATAATTTTTCAGTCAAGCAAGTAACTCAGTACTCATCTCATGTCTCCAAGTTTCAGATTCCAGTCTAAACCACCCAAAGCCACCCTGCTGTTTGCCTTCCTCTTTTTGTTGGCATAAGGAACATTTTCGGTGATGAAGGCTAGTGAAGCCCTAGGAAAGATGGTCAACCCAAATACTGCAAGTTTTTATGAATTAACAGGATGCACAAATGTGGCCCAGGATGCTTTAGGTTCAGTTAATCCTGTCTTGGGCCAGGATGGATTACGTGACTCTTGCAGTCCTTGAGAAAACCTTCCTCTGTGATTCTGTTGTTTGTTAAAAAGCTATCAACCACCTTCTCCCCTTTGCTCTCCACCATGTAACACAATATCTTCAAACCTAGTTTAAAAATAAAGGTTAAGCCCTGTGAGTGCAAGAAAGAGTCAGAGCAGGCGTCTTTTTATGACAAAAGAAARTCAGAAATGAGACGTTAGGTTAACCAAGCTGAACAGATCCAGTGGAAAACACGCCACATGCTGAACTAATGTTGACACAAGCCAAAACAATTAATTCATCACAGACTTGGTGGCATGTCCACCTCCACAATCCCTGGAGTCCTGTCCATGTGGTCCTGTGACACCAGAGAGTGGCAGACAGGAGATTAAACTGGGCAGTGGAGCAATAAGCAGGATGGACAATGTCTATCCGATGCTCAGCACAAACTGGCAACATCGAAAAAAAATAACATGGCCTCGGGCACTGTCCACACTCTGCTCAAGCCTCCCACTGAGGACTGATGAAACCAGCTCTCCCCAAGAGGCGATCTGGCAGATGATCTAAAGTGAACAATGAGGTGCATGGTGGGGAAAGATAAACATGGGAAAGGGGCCCAAACTGTGACAGGCCTTCCACGTGATGGTCGTCCTGGAGACATGAGACCCCATTTGCAGGCCAGTCCCCATCAGTGCCCTTGCCATCTCCCCAGGAAGGGATGGGAAGAAATCTCTACCCCTAGATGTCCCTTCCATGTGTCTCCCTAGAAAAGGATGTTCTAGGCCACGCCAAAAATACCAGCATAGTGTGTTTCCACACCACTGGCTTGATGGTTTGATCGCTGCTCTGACTGTTCTGACAGGGTGGAAAAGAGGCCGTGAAAAAAATGCAGTTACATTTTATCTGGAGAATCATTTGACAAAAGTTTGATGGAACAGTGTGAAGCTTTCCCTGGTGCGGGACTAGGACATCCACTGAACTGGAAGGAGGCCAAAGGGCAGAAATCAGAAGGGCTGTAAAAGATTCAAGTGGAAATAGCTTTGAGCAAGAGATCTTTCACAGTTTATACCCGTTCTTGTTCTCAGGTGTTTAAAATACCTTCCCAGAAACTAAGGATTATTATTGTCTCGCCCTCGATGTTGGACATTTCATTCAGCAAACTTTTTTARCACCTTGTGTTAAGAAAGATAACATTTCCAAACAGTGAGAAATTAATCTGGATTTTTGTACTTCTGTTTAGCATGGCTGTGGCAATAAGAGCTGCATCCACAAAACAAGCATTAAAGAACCCAAGCAAGCACTGATTTCTCCTCAGAAAATCAGAGAGGTTTAACTCCCTACTCTATTAGCTTCTGCCCCTCACYGTGCTATATTACCCCCAAAATCCCACTGTTTGGCAGAAGAGATTTTGTCTGATGAGGAGTGGTGCCAGGGCTGACAGAGGCAAAGACCTCTTCCCCTAGGTGGGCCAGGTGCCCCCTCGAGCAGGGACACCAGCGCTGCCCTCACGGGGATTTTGCGAGGACCAGAGTGGTCCAATGCCCCACGTCTGGAGCAGCCACGGAGTGTCTCTGCCGGGAAATTAAACAGGCTTCAAATAAGGCACCAGAAGGACCTTCGGGCAAATGTTCAGCTTTTTAATCAAGTCCGTTCACTCCACAGAATTCAAGAAATGTTAAACATATTTCAGCATTTAATCAGTTAGGAAGAGACTTACCTCATATGTTGAATTAGGACCAAAAAATAATACCTGACTGAGATGTGCTTTTTACAACAAAGGACATGGTCCTTAAAGTGAAGGAAGAGTAGCATAAAAATAAATGGTGGATAAACTAGTGAACAAAGTGCATGTTTCAATCTGGAAATTTATATCAATTTTCAGATTTTGGTCAAATTTTGGACATAAACCGGTTAGAGTATAGCAAAAAGATGATGCAAAAGTCAGAGATGTGTCCCTGAATGTCTTATTTTCTCCTCTCTTTTTTGTTTTGTTTTTTTTTCTCCTGTTAAAAGACCCAAACAACAGTGTTAAAGGGGAAGATTTCAAAGTCTGTAAGTGTTATTAGATGAGGAGCCACAACGTTATCATACGGAAACCGGAATTGAAGAGGAAAAGATTTCTATCATTTAAGACCCTAGTCTTGCCAAAAGCAAATGTAGATGAATGCAGACTGACAAGCCCTGGAACAAAGAACCAAACTGACAGACTATCAGCTAAAAGAAAGATTCTGCAGCATAAAAAGAGATTGGAAGTTATTACAGAAAAATCCTTTAAAGCCTTTAGCCAAGTTGTAGTAAAAAAAAGCAAACAAGAAGTTAGGTAGTATTGCTAAAGGAATATAAATCAAAGCTGTTGATATTATCACTATAATAACACAGTAGCTAAACTTGCAGAGGGAATACATGGTACACTTTAAGTGCACATGCACTAGAGGAAAATACGACTTCCTTTTTGGCAGGTTGAGCAAAAGAGCTATGAAATACTAACAGCAAATGCGAGGTTTGAATCAAACTAGAAGTCAGAGGCAGTATCTGAGGTCCTTCCGCCAGTCAATCTGATTATTTACATGAAGGATTACTTGAATCATTACTAATAGTTTTAATTTAAATTTTGGACATGCACAGCTTAGCACCGTCATCAGAGTGTGGTAAAACAGAAATCCGATATTAAGCATCACCAAGGACTCTGTGCGAGAGGATCATAACTGCTTGTGTAGGACAGACTGGCTACAAGCGAGTTTTCCCTTCCACAAAATAGCATCTTTTGTAACAAATGCTGTCCTTCTTGATCATTTTCTCCAGCATTTGCCAGCAAATATTGGAAAATAAGGAAAATATGCTTTCCTTTTCTTCAGTTACAATGTGCTCTCCAGCCTTAATTAATAAGGGTAGCTAGCAAGTCACCGAAAGTGCTGGATTTTCTCTTAATGCCTTTGCTAAACTCCCTACAGGTCACTGAAGATCTAATTCATAATTACCAGGACTGCATATGCCTAGGATATATCTCTTAAAAATAATATTGATGACATATAAATTACACTATTGTCTAGTTTACTATTGTTTAACATAAAAGCACTGCATTTTCCTGCAGATTAAGAAATCCTGTGTTGAATGTTCTTACAGCATGTTTTTATATGTTTCATGCTTACCATGTACAACTATATTTGTCTAACTTCGTTTAGAAGGGGAAAAGAATGAAAGAAAATCTTTCCACGTGGGTTTTGTGTTGTTTGGGCTTTTTTGGAATGCAATTAAAATAATTGTATTCCTGAAAGCCTTWTGGTAGAACTGAATTGTGCCATTATATTAATCACAAGGGCAATCACTCACTGTGTTAGTTGTTATTTTGGTTAAAATTTACCGATTACTGTTTCTTGTCAGAGACACAAAGTTAAGAGATAAAAGAAATGTCAATCAAAAAATCACTCACTTAAAGAACAAATACATATTCATAAATAGCTATTGACTTTGTTCAGGCACTCCTCCCCAACTACGATCTACCTCTGATATCAACAGTAGAAGAAAATCTCAAATAGTGGATTCCCTCACTGAAAATGAAAGTGCTTCACCAGTTTCCCAGGGTTCACGCCAGGAAACTTAAAGAAAACACAGACGAGATAATCTCAGAAGTTGGTAAAACACAGAAAAAAGGTAGATTCCATTTTTGCTCTCAAATGTTTATAAGCAGCATCATGAAGTTAATTGAAACAAGAAGCAAAATGAAATCCAGGGAAAAAGAAGCAGCACTATCCAGTTGGTGGAAAACTACACAAGAAAAAAAATGCAAGAAAAAACTGATGTAGGAAACAAGTATGATGACATTTTACAATCCCAGTAGCCTTTAYGTTCTTTTAAAATATTCCTGATGACTTTTTATATGAAATATATTTCTCTGTTACAGGTTGGTTGGCAACATTGCGTGATGCAGCATTTCTGTTTTGGACTTCGCTATCTGCGAGTCATCTTAGCCTAGTAATTATTCTGAGCTTGATATCAAATTTCTTCCACCAGTTTTTCCACTGGGATAAGAACTAGAGTGACTTATACCTGCTGGGAACCCAGTCCTTTAAATCATGTTTCCCCTCACATGTGATTATGTCTACACTGTCTCTCAGAGCGTCCTGGAGGCCCTTCTCAAGACCAGACCTGGCTGCCGTGCAGAGAGGAAGCCTGCGGTGTCCCACCAGCGTAGCCAGCGTGACATGGACCAGCGCCAGGAGCTCTCCTGCCCAACCCACTGGCAGATGCTCACTGCAGACAGGAGGGAGCCTTCAAGGCAGCACCACGTGCCAGAAGGGGAAGAAGACCAACCATATACTGCTAATGGCTGCTCCCGAGCCCGCTGCCATCTACCCAGGGAGGCACTCTTAAAAAGCCAGGCTTTAGTTTTGCGTACATTGTAAACATGCTACACCTTCAAGTCTAATTAAAACAAAGAGCATCACTGAGAAACAAGCATCAGGAGCTCCACCTGCTCCTTACAACACCATGAGTTCTGTATATGTAGCTTCCCTAAGATTAGTGTGAACTGCTGGTGGCTGGGGAGGACTCTAGGAGGGCTGAGCATGACTGAAAAATATTCAGTTGACTGCCACTTTTCTGTACTGAAAGCTGTTTCTAAATACATGAACTAATATGAACTCTGAGGCAGGTACCTTGTTTTGTTGTGGATTCATACAATTCGCAGGAAAATAGGGGTTGGTCTACAACTGCAGCAGCGTAGCTCTGCCACAGCAACAACATGGGAGCAACGCAAACGTCAGTCACAGCACTAAGATCCCGCAATACATCTGCCTGTGACTCAAGCAGGAAATCAGCAGATTTTCAAACAAAGCCTGGCATGAAAAAGCAATTTAAACTCCAAATCAGCTGAAGTAAAATGCTTTCTCTCAATATTTTTAAGAAAACAAAGCTGTAAGGCAGTGTCAAAGTTATTATTAAAAAATACAAAATGTTTCTCCGTTTTTTATGTAGTTTTTCAAATGAAGGCAGCAGTTTGTTTTCCTGCGCACAGAACTGCTTCCCTATCCCAAGCTAAGTGAATAATGCCTTTCACACAACAGCAAGGTAAAACAGTTCATGCAGACTTTCTTAGTACTTCACAGAACAAAGCATCCTAAGAACCCAAACAATTAACAACTGGTAATTGTTGTTATTTTTTTCTTTAAGAACTGGGATGCATAATAACTTGGCCAATGGTGGAATACATCACACATTCCTCCCCTCTGGATTTTTAACAACTTATAATGCACTGGCAGATGAGTAGCACATGAGTATCACTGCCTCGCACAGGTTAAAAGTCATATCTGCTTATGTTCCTGCTCATACAGGTATCTTCCCTTCTCATACCTTTCCCGAAAAAAATATTCTTTTTCAAGCAGATGAGTGTTTAATGAAAATCAAATCCTTAGTGCATGACAATATGTAAAATATCATGGAAAACAATGATAGCAATTAAAGACATTCTCCGCTTTCCAGTGTTTTGTCAGCATACACACTGAGGTTACTCACTTGCAAAGACTTGCATTTGTCAAACAAGCCTGCAAGTTAGAAAAAAAAATCATAAGTTATGGCTTAAGTAACTGCTAAGCCTTATTCCTGGGTCCATCTGCACTTCACTCAGAAGCAGCCATTGGCACCCTCCCACATGACTAACAGCCATTAAAGGTCCTCTTCCCTTCAGCATCCCCTCGCACAAAGCAAATACTTAATCTCATATAACAATACCATCTAGTGGTAAAATATATTCATTACACTTAGAATCTCTGTCATGTATTTTCCTACAGGACCATCAGATAGACACAGCGAGAGCAGGGCTAGCAGAAAACATCTCCTCAAGATGCCTGAACACACACACATCTCAGCCCAGCACCTGAACAAATTCATAATTCTTCATTTCATCTAAACATATCCTTAGCTTTAAGCATATGAATCGCTCCATGTAGATCAGATGAGCTTGTACCCCTTCAAAGAATATTAATATATTGATGCCATAAACCATCACCTAAGGAGCAAAGACTGAACCAGTCTGAACCAGACTGAAAGTCATTGCAAAGTGCAACACTACCTGTTATGAGCGTGCTGGCCACACGTCTGGAACGACAGTGTGCCCACAGCTCCTGTATGCCATGTAATAATATAAGAAACACAATTTTCTCCTGTCCTGAACAGAGTAAATAGGAAAAAAGTGCTTACTCCTCTCTACATAAAGACAGAAGTTGTATTCAGGCAGTATCSGGAACCAGCCTCCTTTGCATGACTCCACTTATTCATGATACCTAAACAGAGTGAAAATTGAACAAAAAGGCAAATTGTTACATTTAGCTGCAATCCCTTTAGGAGAGTGTGAATGGTTTGAGACCGCAGAATAAAGGCTAGAGTGAGTCAGCAAGGCAGAAAGATGACAAATGGGAAACAGCAACAACTTGTTCTACAAAACAATAAATACTGGTTACATTGATGATGCAGAGCTAAAAAGCTATTTGACATGAGATAAAATTATTCAAAGATAGAATCCTGTACTAACGAAATAGGACAATTTGCTCTACTTCAGTGGGCTTTGTGGGAACATTAGTATATTGTAAACAACATATTAACAGAGAGTGCATATTTGTGAAGGGCAAATTAAGTCAATACTCAAGCTGTAGGAGCAATTTAGCACATAAAGCAGTGCCATGTACAAGTCTGGCTTGTCATCAGCTTGGCCTCTTGAATTTTTCTCTCTCAAAAAGAACTAGCTTTGCCCAAAAGCTGAAACACCCCTAATACTCAGGAAAAAGAAAACGTTAAACATGCACCCTACCAACTCACATAGAGATCTGTTCGTGGCAAGCTACAAAGTTCTGCTTATAGTAAAACAGATTCTACAAAAACTCTGTTGTTTTAAATACATTGTTACAAAATCAAGTAAATTGCTTTCACAAAACATGATGGTCTAGAAGCCTTCTTCAAACTTTCATTGGAACTGTTGCTTTTCTGCAATATACATCTTCATGCAAGAATCCTGAAAACTATTTAAATTCTTGCCTTTCTCACACTTAAACCCCCTTAATTATCTAACTCAACAAGATTAATAATGTAACTATCACCCTGTGAAAAAACAATGTTCTTCCAAACCTCCTTTAAGCAGCCACTTCACTTAATGAAAAGATCAGCAAAAGAAGCAAATTTCCAAACATGAAACATTTATTAGCCAGCAATAACAACTTCCTATTAAAAAATGGCAAATTAGCAACAGCAATGAATCCAACAATTGTTTTGAATGCTATTAAGTGTTAAGATGTTAACAAGGGAATACGGTGACAACCTCTTATGAATAAAAAATGATGGATAATATGTTTTAAGAGATTCTGAACAGAAATGCCATTGTCATCATGCAGTTTCTCTCCAACGTATATTTCTGCCACCCTCAAATATACAATTACATTATCATGAGCTTCAATTCATTATTTTAGATGTTAGTTATCAGCTCTAATACATTTTGGTTTTTAAATCTATTCATAAAGCTCTTTACATGGACAACTAAAATTAATTCGAAACTCGGCCTTAACAGAATCAATATTTGGTTGGTATCCGTAATTTATTCAAGTCTGTTTACATAGGGAAAACATTAGTTTCACTGCTGAATTTGAGGCAGGAATTGACATATTCTATTCCCCAAGGCTTCAAAAATTGAGAGAATTAGGATCTGAAGACAGAATACTTGCTGGCACAAGATTCCTGAAGCAGCATACCTGCTCTGTTCAGCCCACCGGCACTCTGCTCCTCATAACAACAATCCATACTCAGGTCTCTACAAAGTTTCAACCTGTCAGTAATGATTATTGGCTAACATAATTTCATTCAATGAAATCAAAATCTAAGGCCAGGCCTCAGAACTAATCTATACCATTGAATGAAATTCCTTTTCATTTTTCATTTTCAGAGAAAAGTTACATTTACGGACAAATGATCTGTCATTGATTCTTGGCTGTCACTTGCACTTAATACCTTATGACGTAAACTTCAGTGCACACAACATCGTCATAATTGTTATAATCATATCATAAAAAACTTCCTGCGTATTGTAGAAGCACTAGAACTAGCATTCAATCATAAAAAGTAGGCTTCCATCATTCCCACCTTCATAATTCTTAAGACAAAAATTGCAAGGGGCYAATCACCACCTAGCATACAAAAGCAAATATTGAACAGGAAAACATTCATATCTCCATATCTGCTGAGATTTATTACAGAATTATAGAGAAAAATTCCTTGAAGGGGCATGCCTCAACATCTTCCTGTCTTAAAAACTGACAAATGAAATTCTGAAACTGTTTTAGTAGATTAAGAGAAGCAGCTGAAAATTTTCTTTACACAGCTTTCAAGACTCCCTGGCATCTGCTGAAAGGTCATCGTGGTAGTACACAAGCGGTCAAGATTTCTGAAGGTGTCAGGGGGAACTTCTTGATACAGATACTGGGTGGGCCAAGCAGGGCAATGCTCTCGAGTATCTGCTATTCATTGACAAGGGAGAGCTGGCTGGAGACATGACAGTGGGTGGTAGCCATGGCTGTAGTGACCACGCAATAGTGGGGTCCAAGATCCTGGCCAGTAAGAAAAAGAGTACTGCAGGGGTCTAGCCTGGGACCTATCCTGCTTAGTATTTTTATCAGTGCCCTGGAGGAAGCAGTGGAGTGCACGCTCATCCAGTTTGCAGATCACACCTAATGGTGACGGGCCAGCTGATATGCTGGAGGGCAAAGCTGCCTTTCAGAGAGACCCAAGCAGGCTGGAGAAATGGGCTGAAAATAACTTTGGGAAATTCAGCAAGGAGAAAAGCCAAGTGCTGCCCTGAGGAGGGAAGCACTCCTGCAGTGCAGGATTGAGAGGGACAGGCTGGGGAGCAGCTCTGCAGGAACGGCCCTGGTGGGCAGCTGAGCCCCRGCAGGAGGGACAGCCAGCAGCCTCCTGGGCTGTATTAGCAGGGGCACAGCCAGCAAATCAAGGGAGGGGATCATCCTCCCTTAATCCTCCACTCGGCACTCACTAGACCTCAACTAACTGTGTCCGATACAAGAAAGGCATGCACAAACTGGAGGGAACTCAGCAGAGGACCCCCACAATGGTCTGGGCTGGAGCACTTCCCCTACAAGGAGAGGCTGAGGGACCAGGGATTGTTTAGCCTGGAAAAAAGACAGCTTTGGAGGCACCTAACAGCAGCCTGCCAGTGCCTACAGGGAGGTTAATAATAAGATGGAGCCAAGCTCTTGATGGCGTGAGGACAAGAGACAGTGGGCATAACATGAAACAAGAGGTTCAGAATCAATTTAAGGAAAAAAATTTCACCCTGAGGGCAGTCAGTCAACGGAGTGGGTTTCCCAGAGAGGTTGTGCAGTCTCCCCTCTTGGAGGTTTTCAAGATAAGACTAGATAAAGCTCTGCACAACTCAGTCTGACTTCAGACCTAACCCTGCTTTGAGCAGGAGTGGACTTCTGAGGCCCCTTCCCCGGAGTTACTCTGTGATCCTATGGTCCTAAGACTAAGTGTTAATCTATCTGTCTTATATCTTCCTATAGGAAGCAGCATATAAGCTGGCTAAATAACTAGAAGCAAATAACTTCCATTAGTTTGAAAGCAGAGTGATGTCTATCCATGTTAAAATTAGCATTAATAAATACAAATAAGGATATACTGTTAGTGTTCAAATACTTCCATTTTGGCACTTTATGTATTGCCAAATATTCCTAATGAAGTTTTGTTGCTATTTTGAAAACAGTCATGCAGATAATGGATTACTCCCCTTTCAGCTGCACGGTAATGATAACCCTCAAAAACATCTGCATATTCCACAGTTGGAGGATTCACTCACCACAAAGAAACTGATGCCCTTTTCAACCGACTCATTATTTTCTCAACTAAAAGAAGAGGAAGAACACACATGAACATTTGCACTACCAAGGTACATGTCTGTTCTGTTCCAAGATTAGGTCAAAACTACTCTTTAATTTTTTTACTGTATTCATAAAGATTAGTCGATACAGATTTTCCTTCATTAATCATCTTGGTTTTTTCCTTATTTTGACATTTATTAGCAACCAAAACTTTTCAAGAATTCTTGGAACACATGTTAGAATAACATACGCCACTACACACCTTATATATGAGCAATTAAGAAACTACTTCTACATAAACTACAGTAATCTTTATGGCAATCTTCACTAATGCCTGGAAAATAATTTGTCACTCATTCTGGAAACTGCAAATCTTCTTCCCACTATCTGGAGCATTCTGACTTTTTAACAGATATTAGGCCACAACCACCATCATAATCACAACCTAGAAATAAATTAAACCAGGTAAAATTATAACATTCAACTCAACATTACGGCATATTTGCTCTCTTACCTTTGCATCCTTATGTATAAACCAATAGACCTCAGACATTTTTCTCTGTATTTATCCCCATGACAAATACAGGAAATAAAATTATGTTTGGACACAAAATATTTCAGTACATACATAATCCAATTTGCAGTATTTTTATGTGGACCATAAGTATTCTGGAAATACAGTTCAAAACTCATCATTTTGCATTTCCCTCATGGCTGTACACTGTTTAAATATGAGATCCTCTCATGCTCCTGGACAGTGATACGTAGATGTGAGCTGTTGATGCTTCCAATCAAGTACACAGGACTGTTCTGATGCTCCCATTGAGAGGTCCCCTATGACAGAGTGATTATTCATAATATTTTGCTAAGTCCTTCTTAATTTGCTGGTGAGGTCCATTAACCTCATCATAGGATTTGAGGGATCTTCCACCTCAGTTCTCTCTTCTCTGAAACTCTCACCTAATCCCTATCCTTAGTGAAAAAGGGTCCAATTTCTCTCCCCAGTTCTACCATGTGCCCTTGAAGCATCCCTGTAATGGCCATTTCAGCAATTCAGAGCGCAAGAAACACACTGCCATGAAGATTAACAGCGGATGAGGTCAGCTTCTTTTTATGGGCTGCAGAAATCAAATGGAAATACCAGTGGCTCTGTTAAGGCCACTAAATATGAATTTCCATGTCCCATCAGAAGAAGGTGGCCTGCTACTGTATTCCATCCTACACAAAACATTCACTGAATAATTGAAGTAAAACTTACAGATGCCTATATGGGACAAACTTTTGCTTTTTACATAATTAAAAAAAAAAAAACAAATCCAGGATTTTTATTCTTGCATTTCCTTATCTAGGTAGCAAGTGCAAAAAAAACGGACGCCTGGTGTAATGACAAGTTCTAACAAGAAAAATCTGAAATATGAAGCTGCCACAATAACTTCTGTTTCCTGCGTGCAACTCGATGCATCTTACAATGATACAAAGGGAGAAGTTTTAATTGGATATATTTTATATATATCCAAAGCTCAAAAAAGACAAGGTTTCTTTAGGCTGCTTCTTAAATAGAATTACAGAAAAAGAATCGTTCCACAGTTATATTGCTTAGTGTTCTCTGCAGAATTTTGACTGGTTCAGGTTTCCTCTTAAACACACAAAAGACAAATGAAATGAGGGGCATTCCCTTATAGAGAGAGATGTGATCGCTATTTTAGAGTGGCACGAAGCTGAGACAGAAAATCCTCTTCAAAACTTAAGGCATTCTCGGCGGCCCCCTTGAACGAAAAGATGTATTCCTGAAGACTGATGAGGATAAAGTACAGATCATCTGCAGGATGTCTCAAAGCACCTAATATGGATGCTCTGAACTGCCCTCTGGATGTGCTCTGTGGTCCTTACTGTAGGACCCGATTGTAGGAAAAGCCAAGGGAGGACTAAGATAGCTGTCTGGAGCAAAGGAAAAGTAATAAATTTTTAAAATATAGTAATGATTTTTGGATTTCTGAAGTACTCAGTGACAATTTGTCCTCTGCTGCACTGACATACTGTCTCACAGTGGTTCTGTGTAACTTTTATAGAGGCATACTTTGCTGAGTTTTTGTTCCTCTCAAAGAGCATTTTAGGAACAGGGCACGTGTAAAGGTGTCCCAGTATGCAGGAGACAAGCTCTACCATACCCTCCTCTGTGGAAAGCTTTGGTGTATGCCAGTTCGTCAGATCTAGCTTTACCATTACACAGCATTTAAGAAAAATGAGCATGTTTACTGGGAAACGGGCATGGAACAAAGTTGCAAAATACCAAAAATAACAAAATTTTGTCAAGATTATGTCTAAGAATAAAGATTTGGTTACTTCAGCTTCTTAGATAGCTTCTATCTCTCCTTTTAGTTCAGCCAAAAATTCTCCCTAACTTAAAATGGAGTTTCTTTGCCCAAGACRAGTGCTCCTCATGGAGGAGGAATGGAACCAGGGAAGAGCCAAGACTCTCTCCTACACCTTCACAGCTTTGCAGGCCCCAGCGTTGTTTAATTCTTTTGCATATTTGGATATAATGTGTGAAGATTTAACATTGTTCAACAGTGAGAATTGTTCAGTGAGAATTTAGCATTAGGAAAAATACTAAGAAATATCATATAAAGACTGATCACAGTATTATTAGAAGACGTAAAATTTGGAATGGGATAGTTCAATGCAGCAGTGCATCCTCCTCTGTCTGTTTTTGGTGCTGCAGGGTACGTTGAGGGACATCGTCATGCAGGTTCCTGTTCCTCTGATCGTATAATAAACAGCCGAATGCCAACAGAACCACTTACGCCACATCAGCTTGGGCTTCCTGAGTCTGCACACAGCCGGAAACCATTACTAGGTGACAGGGACTATCTCACTGCTTACTGCTCCCTCCAAAGTGTCATGCAGACACAGCCTGTAATACTTTCACACAAGCTAATCCAGCAAAAGGGTGCAGAAACAATGCCGGGGGGGGGGGGTGGCGAAAAGTGGGAGTCTCAACACAGAAGAAAGGAGAGAAAGATGGAAAAAAGAAAGCGAAAGGCAGGAAGAAGACTGGCCTGGTAAGAAGCAGACAGTCCAAGTGACAATACATATGAATAAATTTAGGGACAAATGCTTTTATTCTCCCCATGATCTCCGCACGAGTCCCTCTGGCATTACAGGGAACTGTGGAGTTTGGCCTCAGTCTATACTCCATCTGACAGACTATAAAATCAGTGCAGAATCCCGCCTTTTCCTCTTCGTGAATTTGCCATGCCAGATCAAAGAAGTGGGAATTTGGGACCAGTGCAGTACTGATGCAGCTGGCAGAGTTGTTTATTTGAGAGGCTAAATTCAACCTTCGCTTGGTCGAATAACTTAATTGTGCTTACTGGGAGCCTGCTTTTTAAAAGGTTCAATTCTTTCTGCTGCCAAGAATCAGAGTTTGCTTTCAGCATGTTGAAATTATCTCAGAGGAAGGCTTTTGTGAGCCAAACCATTCCAAAAGTATTCTTAATTGCTTTCCACACTCTTCTGAAACAGGAGATTATGCAGCAAATCCACATTCTAAACCAGAAAAATTAAGGGGAGAGAAAAATTAAAACACAACTTGACAGAGAAAAATAATAATCTTAACCACATACCTTAAATAACAAAATGCAACTTAAAATGTTAAAGGTTTTTAACAATCATTGTGCTCCCCGTGCAAAACTATAATCAGGTTACGTTAGCGACAGAACATAMACGATGCAGATCTATTCAAACAAATTGTACAGGCCACTGTTTGAAAACTATTTGACTGCTCTATACAGATGCATATTATCTTTATTTGAAAACTGTCCCATAAATTAAACACAACGAATAAGATAGAGAGCCTTCTGAAGAGTAAATAATTTTTCCTTTCTCTTGGTTTGCTTTTATTAATATGTCAGAAGTCTCAGGAAGGATGAGATTATCTTTCATGCTAGAATAGCAATGCTGACACAACAATATCGAAGCTATCATTGAAAAACATTAGTCTGCAGATAGTTTTCATCTATTGTACTGAACTACAAACATATTTCTTCAGGTTTTGGCGGCAATGCCTCAATATGAAGGTAGACAAAAGGAGAAGCTGAATACAGCCTCTGTAATCAACAGCTTTATACTCTTCAAAATGTCTAGGATTATGTCAGGAAAATTCAGAGAATTTCTCAAGTTTAGAGAACAAGGAAGCAGAAAGCTTTGAAGACAGATTAGTTAAAAACAGAATGTCTATAAGTATTATGAATCATTTAATACAGATATGGGTGCAAATGGGTCAGATGATAGATATCAGTCTAAATTCACATAAGATGTGACCGGTTTTGTCTCTTCAGTGATTCTTCTGTCAGCTTGAATAATTTGCAGAGGAATATATCTGCTTCCCTCTCCCCCCCCCCCCCCCCCCMAGGCATCTAATTCTGTCATTCAGTAAATATAAGTATCTGAGTGGAAGCCTTTTCTAAAAGTGTTCGCAAACACACTCACGCACATGTTGTTTGAAAATAATTGTACAGGAAGCTCTGAGTGTTTAGGTGACTTGTATGCTTATAAAATAAGCATAATTTGTAAGTGTTCCCTAACCCTATTCTGTTTACAAAGAGAACAGAACAGCAATCCATAATTAGTGGGAGCTCAGCTTAAAGCCAGGGAATGTCGATATACTAGAAAATTTAGGAGTCTGACATAAAGTCTTCCAGGCTCGAAGCAGTCTTAAGTGAGACACTTGCTAAACCAGGCAGATTACAGGAACATGCAATACAGGTTAGCCAATGCACACCATATGAAATACTCCCGCCCACAGCCATGTTTAAAATTAGCATGCCACGCACCAAAAATAATAACAGTTTTTCAGTACACGATGCTATTTCATATTAAGGTGGAGCAAGTTAGGCTGAAGCAATGCACATAGAAAAGTAAAAGGTCTGTAGTCTCTCTGCTACTTCTGYATAAAAGATAAGATATCCGCAGGACTCCTGAACTGCCATGGTAAGGTGTGTCTGCTTGGAAGTCATTTAGAGATATTTGATCAAGTCCTCAATCAGAAAGTAGAATTTATTATATTTAATCTCATTAAATACCTCCAAATTCAATTTCTTATAGATTAGAAATATACCCTTAGAAGCTGGATATCTTCAAATTCAGTCGATATAACATAGTTAGGCATCTATGAGGTCTTTGACACAGCACTGTCTGATATACTGATGAAAACGCATTACACAAAATCAATTTAGCACATCTTAAATGTATTAAAAACTGATTAAATGAGAGATCTCAAAAAATCATTCTTCTCCAGTGAATCCCATAGGATCTATTCGTGATCACAGACAAAAATATTACTATGTAAAATTATTGTTCATAAGATTTGCAGAACTCATCTTAATCTGAAATAATCTTAAGAAAAATCCGGATTCTACAAAGTGACTTGACGGTTTGGTAACTTGGGCTTATTTGAATTACTGGTACTTTCAACAGAAAACTGTATAGCAGGGTTCAATTATTCACATCATACTTATTGTATGAGAAACTGAAGAATTTGGGAGGTAAGACGATTAACAAACTAATCAGAGGTGTGCAACGTGGTACAGTGCCATGACATATATTTATTTTTAATAACTGTTGAAAGGGATATTGATGAAAATGCTGTACTGTGCATTGCAAGGTATTACATATTACAAGCCCATCTGCAGAGTGAATGAGGAGGAACAGAGAGAGAAGTTCCCCCAAACCTCTCTGTTTCACCCAGCAGCACAGTTCTTTGGGAAGGAAGAGACACTTCTGACTCCTCCTCCTCCAAAAATAAAGTAGCAGATGTCAAAAGAGATTGTTGGTAATCATAACTAGAGAACTCATTTAGAAAGTAACACCAGGGTATATAAGCTAGCTCCCAAGCAACTGCATCACTACTTACAAGTACAAAAAAAGAATGACATGTGATTTTCACATATATGGAAAAATAATCCCATTTATTTGCATAAAATAAGATAAAATGGCCAGGCCCCACATAATGTATCAAATAGCATCCTTCAGTAGGTCTGTACAATCATTGGAGTTTGCAGCTGAGGTAATAAAATAAAAAGGCAACAAAAAATTAAAATAAAACAAAAAGTTTCTGTTCAGCAAACAAAAAAGAACTACAAAAATTCTGTTTAAACTCGTAAGTTTCATCTGACTCAAAAAGGGGATTTTTTTATAGTTTTTGGTGTCAGGTTATTCAATCATTTTAGAATTCAGGTCATTTCAGAATAAAAACGTCATTTCAAATAAAAATCAAATAAATTCATTTCTATAATATAAGAACATGCTGTGTATTCCTGAAAATAAATGCATGGATGTTTGCCTTAAAAACTAAGAACATTTTTATGTTTTCAAAAATCCCTTTCTATCCCCAATCAAATCTGCTTCTCAGATTGCATCCCATTTCACATTTTAGCCTCTCCTTACAACACCACTGAACCTGTAAATCAGGTGAAAATGTATTTCAGGATATGTAAAATAAAAAGGTTACACTGTATAAATTACAGTCTCCAAATGTCGGTGCTACATTATTTCATACCGTTGTTCACTGATTTTTTTCTRTCATTCCCTTTATGAAGGACTGCGTGTAAAGGCTGTAGAAGAGGTGAGGCAAACATTATACTCAATGGTATTTTTCTCTTCTGCAATGATTATACGGAAAGAAAGTCAAAACAAGTATAATGACTCATAAAAGATTAGCAAAATGTGACATGTAAGTAGCACTCTTGTGATGGCATCTATAGAGGAACCTCACTGGCAATCTTATGTTTGACAAACAAAAACTATGACAGAAAACAGTAAAAGATCTGAGAAATATTGCAGCCTAATGTAGCTCTGAAGGGAACTCACGGTCGGCAGGTTGAGATGGGAAAAATTCATTCCACTCCAGTAATATTGCCATGGTATGCATAAATAAGAAAGGCACATAGGTACACCCGCATGCTCTGGTCACTCTTGTAGTATTGATTTCCAAAGTCCATTGGAAGATTTCCATAAGAGCTGCATGGCTAAATCCCAGAGACAGCAATGAAAATCTCAAGCATACATCTAAAGTATTTAAAGACTGCTTATTTTTGAGTCTCATTAGATATAATGAAATCTTAGATCTGTATTTAGACAAACTATACACAACACATAAAAAGCAAGAGCTTCTCAAAAAAAAAAAGAGGAAAACTTAATCCAAAATTTAAAATCCCACTCACTAACAGCAAACATTTTGAAAAGTTTGTGCCATCCACTTTTGATTGAGCACAACAGAAACTTACGCGTAAGCTTGTGAGACCTTTTTTGAGACTGATAACCTTTTATTAACCTAAACATTCTGTTAAAAAAATCAGTTTCTGCCTTGTATTTCTCAAGTGGGACCTCTGTCTAGAGTGAGAATTTTTTTCCACCATTGTCGCTGATACTTTCTGATTTGAGTTTGTTTTGATCTCAGTTATGGAACCTTGAAAAATAGATCAATGCGAAGTCTTGAAGAAACTGTAAATAATGTGAATCACGTTTACAGTGAAGAAACAGCAAGGGTTTGTCAGTTTAAACTGGCATCTTAAACTGTGTTTAAAATCCATCATTAAATATAAATGCCCGGTATGATTCTTTTAAAATAATTCAAAATTAGCTTCTATTACTAGAGAAAATCAACAACTGAAACATCAATAAAGAGGTGTAACACTTTTTATCCTGATTAGTGGCAGGGTCATGTGTGGCCTCCATATCATTCCTCACATTCATGCTTAATCACAGAAACAAAAGAAATTTTAAAAAAATGTATCTCCCAAATAGCAAGTTCACAGGTCCTCCAATGAGACGGTTCCTACAGTCAAATCCTGGGCTGACATGTTATGGGAAGTGAATTTGGTCCAAGCAACCTGTAATTATACCAGGAGTCATCCTTACCAGGTAAAAAGCTAAAGGCATTTTGCCACCGTCTCTTGTCAAGAAAATGCATCATTCACAATTCACATCTTTTCTGATGACTTTTACTTTACTTCATAATCCACAGAAAGCTGACACGAGAGAGTCCTTCCCCTTACCAGAGGGCAATCTACTCTTCACAGGTTTCTCACTCTTGAAACCCAGTCCACCTGCTCATGAGAGCAACTGTATGGGGTGAGATTGAAAGCACATCTCCTCCCGAAAATAGTTTCTAACAGACATCAACAGCAGGAGCCTTGTAAGAAGTTTATACAGAGCTTTTAACAGGATAAACATGCAGTGATAATTTCCCCAGAACATGCTCCCAACTTCTAGCCATTTGCATCTCAGTTAATTCCTCAGGCAGAGAGGACATTATTGTTTTTAATAAGAACTTGGTGGAGTTTTCTTCATGGAAGTGCCCATTTTTGAAGCCATGTAAACTTTCAGAGTCCACAACATCCTGCAGCGAGGAGTTCTGCAGCTCAACCACAAATCGTGCAAAGAATGCCCTCCACCTTCCTGCAAGACCCAGCCTGATCCTCCTCTCCTTTCTCCTCCTTCCCGCATGGACTCTGGGGTTTCTTTCATTCTCTTTCAGCACTCTGTCCAGCCTAGGGCACTTCAAAATCTCGTGATCCCTAGCTCATCAGTCCTGCATGGAAGACAGCTGATCTACTACAAAGCTTGATCCCTCCAAACACTCTGAACTATGTATGCCAATTGCCTGTCATATTCATCTTGAGATCAAGAACATTTCAGGCCTCTTCCTGACAGAACACTAAGRCTCCCATCTTTGTAATTAATATTCTTGTTCTCTAGCTTTGTTATATGAAGAAAGAGTAGGTCACAGTGTAACCTCATTTGGGTTAAATGTTTGCAATCTGTTGCAGCTGTTGTCTTACTGGTTTCTCAGGTAGTTAAAAGAGGCAAGTTCAGGTAAACAGAGATCAACAGCACCACCTTGAAGCATAACACCAAAGCTGTTATGACAAACACAAAAAAAAGCCTAATCAGACTTTGAAGCATGTTGTAATATATTCCCTACAACCCACATCATTGCTAAGCATATGAGACAAATACCTAGGAGTCATGACATAATTTTCAATTACTGGAGTTTCAGTGACATCCCCAGCTAAGAGAACATGCTCTGCCAAGGCCTGAAAAAAACCATAATCTCCACAGGGCAAAACCTTGGAAGGTACAGGATCTGTTGTGAGCCTGAAGGAATAATTAACTAGAGGTGGTCACAACACTGCAGACATATGGCAAGGAACTAACCAGGGAATGAAGAAGTCCTTCCACAATGCGTTTTTGACAATGCAAACAGTCTCCCATTCCAGAACGATCACATAAAGTGAGCCTGAACCTAAATGCCTTCTACAACCAAAAGGCCACTTTAGACACCACACCTGTTTTCTCACAAACCTCATGCTGAAGTCAAAATAGATTTCTGACTTTGGAGGAAAACTTAAAGGGAAAGGTTTTTATTCAGTTCCTTGCCAGAATAACAACAAATTCCAAAAGCACGAAAATGAAGTAGAGTTGATACTCTCTGGTAGAAGTTAAATTTTATTTCACTTTTAACTTTAATTGGGAACCTCAGTCAATTTATACCACAAGAGGAACCTGGCTCCTACCTAAGATGGGCAATTTTTACCCACTGACTTTTTCTATTTGAAAATACTCTTAAGAAYGTGTCCCTACACAGGGGAAACAAGATCTCATAAGAAACCCTGAATATAGATCATTCCTCCAGCCAGATACCTTCTAGTGAACGCTGGATAAGACCCTCAAAATGCCCATCAAAATCATATGCTCATCAAAAAAATCATAGCCACTACTACACCATGTCATTGGAATTATTGTCCATTTACAAAGACACTTTTTTCTCAGAAGAGTGCAAGTACTCAGAGAAAGACTGCCAAATGAAGCTTTGTCAAGATTCTTGCTAACTTTAAGAAACCTTAAACAAAATTTTGATTTGAAATGAAACACAGGTCTAAACAAGACTGGCCCAGCTTTGTATTTGTACAAAGATCTCAAAGTCTTGTCACTTCTGCAAGCAGAACATTTAGAAAGCCATTGATGGAGGTTTGGAACTCTGAGGATTCAAATATAGGGCTGAGGTCTTTTAGAATGGCACAAGCTGCCAGAAAGCATAGTTTTAAAATCTGAGCTGTAAAAGGTAGAAATCTCTGCCGAAACCACTGTCTTCCCCATGACATTACAGGGTAAGTTTCCCAGCCTTTCTTGGAGGCTGAACAGCCATGCGAAATGCCGCTCGCTCCCTGGCATAGGCAAGGTGTTCTAAAAGAGGTTTCGGCACCTGGTTTAGTGCAAATTGAGCCTGCCTTTTGCTAAAGCAGCAAGAATGCTCTTGCAATAAGGAAGTGTAGCAAGTACATACTGTCAAATGTTTTTACCAAAGCTGGCAGAGATAGACATCCTTTGCTGCACCCCCTTGACAATGTTATTATTTGACTTCTCAGCATGTCTTGCAGGTGATATCATCTCCCAAGACCGACTTCAGTTTCCCTTACACATTGAACAAACAGTGCCCTTCTCACAGTTATAATCTTGTTATAAATTGTGTAAAAACTTCTGTGAAGTTACGCTGCTGGAAAGCAGCCGAACGTACCTGCAGAGTTTCCAGGAGAAAACCTTCTTGTATTTATATAATCGCAGTATGCACCAGGACAGATCCTGGTTCAAAAGTAAAAGGCTACAATGTCTTATGTAAATCCGGGGGTTGAGTGAAGAAAGGGCAGTGATCTGGAGGTCATAAATATTCTGGCTATGCTCACTCCATATGCTCGGAAGTCCAACTATAAATAGCCTTCAAATTGCTACACATTTTAAGAAAGTTGAGTAACCCAGCTTTCACTTTGTAATGTGAGGGTAAAAGTCTAATGATGCCACAGAAGGGCAGAGGAAAAGAGCTGCTGAAACCATGTAGACATCTGCTGAAAGGGTCCTAGCTGTGAATTTCCATAGAGAGAACCAGCTGGCTTTAACACAGACAAAGAAATGAGAAAGTACAAGGCCAGCCAGAACAAGGTCAGCTCTGTGTGGAGAGCGAGCAAAGCAGCTAAACACTGACGTGAGTGGTCTATGGGAGGGAAGGGAACAGCCACACACACCTCTGCTTCTGCACATCAAATTCCCAGAAAATTCTACAGCCAGCTATGATTTTAGACTAATTTTCTTTTACATGTCAATCACAAGTGTTACATATTTAAATGTTCAGAAGTCAAAGCACTGCAAACAGAAATTGGGTTATCTGCAACCCCTTTCCAGCTTATTTACTAATAAATTCCATTGACTTTGAAACACACTTCCAAGCAAAAACTACTGATGTGCTAGACCCTACATAGCCTTCTTGCTCCCTCCATTCCCCCACGACTCTTTTTAACCTTTCTGTGTTCCTTCCAGCTGCTRGCGCTGCCTATTCAAACCATTACCCTAGGCCATCCGACATCCCAGGTAGCAGCTAGCTGAATTTGGACACAATCACCAGCACTTACGGTGCCAGAGTTGCTTCTGTCATACTGCCCTTGCAACAACTCTCAGTGAGTTCTCAATGTGACAATGAGAAGGACTGTCATCTGTTTGGCTTCACACACAAATGTCATCCATCACTTCGGAAATCACTTCTCCCACGTCCCAAATTACAATTTTGGAGAGATGCTGAATTATAGATAAATATCCCAAGAGCACTCAAAAGAGAAGCTGACTCTTTCCCCCTTCTGTAACAATCAAAGCAGGTGACCCACAACATTTGAATAGGCAAGAAAAAATTCTAATCAACATTAGCTCATTATTGGTCATTCATATTAGCATGCTACTTTTCTTTTGATAGTTACATCTGAAAGTCCTCAAAATATCCAAACAAAGAAAAAAAGCTATATATTACTTCTTCTTCAAGGATATTACTAAAAAATCTCAATGTAAATAATCTCCCTAGAATCACAGCCAATTTCTTTTGAAAACAGAAATGAAACAATTTTTTTATAAACAGTCTTCTATTCCAGGCAATCAAAGAAAGCAGATCATGAAATSTAGTATTTGATCCATTTTTCACAGGCATGGTTCAGAAAACTTCTACGCTTAGACCACAGATCCATACATACAACACTTTCTTTGAGAAGTCTCTAGATGAGCTAAGCTCATTGATCTAAGATTTTGTGGATTTGAAGTTTTTGAAGGGCAGCCAAAAGTTTCACTTCATTTTTCAGCTCCTTCCAGAACTTGAGATCTTGCTCCTTGTTCCTAAAATACTTAAACATATCTACATTGTAAACAACATTATGCTGAGATGTATGAAGTGGGAAAGGTCAAAAAAAGAAAGGCATCCTTAACGTTTTATTTTCTATTTCGAGTTAACCATCGAGGACAGATTTTATTCTAAAAACAGGTCTTGAGCTCTGAATTGAAAAATGATGTGGGTTTTGTTTGTTTATTTTTTAAATGTTGTCACACTCCTCTAACTAGCACTCCTTTCAAGATGCACAGGTTCAATTGCTTGGCCTCTATGTTTACTATAAAACACTTTCTGATAATACGAGGATGACCTTTCTCCACAGAACTCCCATCTCATGAACATTGTCTCTCCGTAAGCCCTTTGAAGGACACATCATAACTGAAGTGGGTAATTTTAATTGACTACGCAAAGATTCTGAAAGCATTTACTTGGCTTCAGACATATTGCACTGGAGTACTCATCGGTGTTAGGTATTTATTCAGAGTGCCAGGTCCTTTTTCCAAGAGTCTGCTACCCCCCAAGCAGCTGCCAAATGGAGGACGCTGTCTCCCATGGAGTATGTTTTGCTTCAGCCTTAACTGGTCCCATGTCAAAGAACAAGTTTCACACCCAACTTCTCTGTACTGTTTCTGGAGAAATTTCAGTCCTTCAACCTGAAGGGCTGAAAACCAGTACCTCAGCCCAGCCATAAAAAAAGGAAGCTGGATTTACCAATCTTCCTACAAGATAAGGTGCTCCAATTTGAGTAAGTGACCACTAGGGCTCAACAATGCTCTACTGCACCTGGTATGAGACACACAGTATATATCCCCGACAGAAGATGGTAAATTTCCTATATACAGAAGCATCAACAGTACAACAATATCATGAAATCAAGGAGAATGTGTGAGGCAAGATCTGTAAAAGGAGATACTTTTTCCTTTAAAATTAAAACAGGTCAAAATTGTCCAGGTTATCATAGATAACTGCATAGCTATTCAAGCTCCACAATTTTGGAAATGCTCTCCAAACAATGATGTGGAAATACAGCATTTTCAATGCAAGGTCATAAAAGCATTCCTCTGTAGAATTTCAAAAAATTCAACACATATCAAGGGCCAAAAACTTAGTCCTGAACTACAGGAAAATACACAAGTTTGATCAGCTGAAATTTTTCTGCCTGCAGCCCAAGCTTAGGCATATTTATGGGCCAATCAAAAGCACCTGCAGAAAACTCAGATTTGGTCCTCAAAATAGCATGCAGCTGTCCTGATAGCTTTGTCTAGATCAGAAAGAGTAGTTCAAATTCTGTTTTGATTAGCTAATGCGATTATTGCTTTAAGGTTGTTTCACTAGGGATTGAAACAGTGAATGACACAACTAAAAATGCATTGAATATCAATTCTTGCACTAAAGAGCCACATCTTTTTATCTTAAGGCTGTAACAGCTCTCCCAAGCATCCAAACTCCATAGTGATTCTAAACTTGTAGCTGACACAACAGTACCTCCTGGCTAACTAAGCTTTCTAACCAAAGCTCAAAGGCAAAGGTCCTTCTTGTCACCTGTACTGCATAATAGCTACAATCACTGAACTAAATAATCTGAACTAGAAATGCCAATTCATCCTCTGTGCAATGAGGAAGCAGTTCTTACAGGAGCTTGTTCAGTGATCAAGACCTAAAAATGTTCTAAATCTCATTTGGCTTGAAGCCAAAGATTTCAATTAAATGTTAGAGAAAGAAAGGAGAAGAARGAAATTCCACACACAACATACTACTTGCAATCACCAAACTACTTTCTATTGAGAATGTTTTGCAGAAGTCCTTGGAAATAAAACCCACTGCAGATATCACTATAGTAAAGGTATGCAAAAACATTATTTAGGTGAGATGGGGACTAGTTTCTTTGAGTAGACTACTTGAAGACAAACCTTATTAAGGTTCATCTCCTTTTTCCAGGACTTCCTGACTGCCTTTGGAGCAAGCTGTATCTCCTGTAATTTTTCAAAATTTTGACCTGGCAATGGCTGCTTCTTTAGTGTAGAGAAGGGTTTCATACAGAACTGAGTCAGGACTCTTCAGGGCAGATAGAGTAACAAGTAGTTTAAATTTGATTTAATTAGGGAATGTGATTAAAACATAGTGTTGTTTTTTCAGCATATGGGCTGAATTGTATGCACATAATCTTTTTATATGCACAAATGACAGTAAGTTATGCAGGCTGTCTCACAATTTACACATGCGATCTTAATTTGTGCTTATAGAAGGTTTCTACTCAGAGCTGTAGAACTGCAAATCATAACTGAGGTCAATGGAAACTATAAGGACTTCATATCCCTAATATAAAGTACTGTAGGCATGCATCAGCTGAAAATGCAGACCTCATGTCCAAAAGATGCTTTGACTGGAGGGGGTGGGAAGATTGGGTTTATTGGCTCTGAGAAAGACATCTGCATCACCCAAGGTAAAATCCGCTGCCTCCTCATGTTGAAATTTCATTCCCATTAGCACTAAGCAGTACTGCTGATGTAGCGCAGAAGGTCAGCTGGATGCCACAAAAAAACAAGTGAGCTCCCCAGAAAGCAGACTTCCTGGTGGAAGTTTAGAGGGGGAAGTAGGATGAAAGTCAAGATTCTAGTGAGAGTTTTTCTGGTGGTGTCTTCTATGCTGCTATGGAAAAGAAGCGAAACTATACGAAGAACTAAATAAGAGTAGCAAAATGTCTTCTAGGAAATTATGCTAATATATTCTTTTGGGAAAGCTTGTGAGGAAACGAAAGGTGAAACAAGTCAGAAGGGCTTCCAAAGTTCTGTTATCTCCCTCCTTTTTTATTACAAAAATGGGGGCTGATTATAAATACATCTACATAGCAATCAAAATAAAACCTGCCAAAAGCTACAAAGGCAATGCTTCAAATTTAATGCACATAGTGAACTCAAGTTAATAATGCAATCTGCTTAATATGGAGAAAGAACTTAATGACTCTTGACAGATATTCACTATAAACACAATATGTATGTATCCTGATTACTATAGGTCCTACAAAAGTCACCATGTAAATAATCAAAAAGTAGGTAAATCAGTTTTATTTTCTGTTCTTTTTCAAAGTCTGCATTTGTTTACAGCAGGTACATATGCATGTGTACAGCATGTGAGCTGCTTCCCAGAGAACATGCTGTGTTACAACCTTCAAGTACTTCTATACCATCTAAGGGATACAGAGAGTGGAATGAAATGGGTTCAGCAGAAAAGTTCCACTTTGCACAAGTACTGCTGGGCAGCTGTTTGTATTTGTTTTTGTGAAATGCATTTGTATGAACTGAGCAAAAAAAAGGCCAAGAGCAGATGTAGTATTGCCTTGTTGCTAACCATTAGATGTCTTGCTTTAAAGATGTTATTGCACTGCTCATGGGCATTCCAGCCACATGCAGGCATATGGCCTGGTCAAAAGCCGGTCCAATATGTAGTGGTTACTTTGAACCAGGGCTGAACAAAGTTCATCCTTCATTCATTTTTATCTAAACAGCATTCACCATCAGTTCAGCTGTACAAATTGCTGATGTCAATTCTTTCTATTATTGACAGGCTCTAGGGTTTTAAACTGTATCCATCAATCTAAGTATATCTATCCACTCTAACATTTAAAGACAGGTTAGGTCATTAGTTATGAAACCTGTGATAACAGTTATTGCAAGTTATCACAAATAATGTACTAGGAATTTTTAAATGTTTTTTTCATTGTATATGCATTTTAAAAGCAAATTTTAAAACTTTTTTTCTTTTTTTTGGTTGTAAAAGGAGGCAGATAAGTACGTAAGAAGGATAATGTATTCACTGAAAGAAGTATAATCCTCATCTTTCTATAGGAGCTTACAATTTTACTTGCCAGAAAATATTTTATGTCTGTATTTTAAGAGGCATGAGAAACCTTTTTTTCAAAATTATATCTTTGGTTATTTGCATCATTTCTTGCAATTAAAATTGTAAGAACTCTTCACAAAATGGTACTTAGGATCTTTCCAACCATAATTAACATTTTAATCTGTTTTGCAATTAATTAGAAAGTTAGAAAACTGCATTACTCAATACTTACTTGGCGTTTCATCTCTAATTAGTCAGATATTGATGTTCTGCTAATACAAGTGTCCTGCAACAAGAGCTTCTCAAATACAGCTAYTGAGGGAATCAAGACAGGTTCTTCATAGTCTAGAAACAGTAAGGAGCTTTGAAGACCCCCAACAAATTAAAATACAGTCAAAAATTATTTTGCTGATAGTGAGGAGTGAGGAGAGGAATTCCAGGGAAGAAAAAAAGAGGGTGATATGGGATGAGGAAAGAAGGTACATTGCCTAATCATGTCAGGGTTGGGGGGGTCCAAGCATTTTATTTACCTAGTGACTTCAACTGTTGGTGCCTACACTAAGAATCACTTCGTAACACAAATAATAAGCAAAACTACTTCTTATGAAGATACTCTGTAATTCTGGAGTAAAGAGTTTAATAATCGAAGAAGTAGTACAGAAGCTGTACTTCTTACATTACTCACTCCCATTAGACAAAGGAGAGTTGCTTTGGTTTGTTTTCTGTTGGTGTTTTTTTTCTGTAGATTGATTCTATCCAGTTCCAATGAGCACAATGGGAGTTTGGGGACTGATGCCAGTAGACCTATATTCTACAAAGAGCCAAAACTAAAGAAACTTAATGAATCACAGTCAAGTCGCTCATGGGAAAATCAAAACCACATAGGAAATATTTATAACATTCTCATTGTTTGTTTTGATAAAACACTAGTAGACATTAGAAATTATAGACTTCCCACTCCTCATAGGTTGAGGCACATGGACCACTGCCACAGCTAGGACAGCGTTCTGACTTACATTTGTAGACCTAATGGCAGGCAGTTGCAGTAAGGACTAAGGACTGAAAGATTCTCTTGCAGGGGTCAGTCTTACAAGTGAACCAAAGTAAAGGACAGAAAAATCTTTTGCTTTGTCTTTGATCAGCACCTCACTCCTGACTGGTTATGCTAAGTGCCACTGTCACAAAAATAATTAATACAGAATATGCCTCTTTCAGGACTGTGCATTTGGTTTATTGCTCTGAAACTCCATAAGTAGATTTTTACACACATTCAGTATATGCTTATTCATTCATGTGGAAACTCTTCCTCTTGCTTCCCCCTATTACACCGTAGTCCAATAAATGCTTGTTCTGAAGTTAACTATCCTTCTAGATGATGCTTTCAGCAACAGAAGTTGACCTGAGAAATAAAATTTAATTAATGTCATGCTCTTTATGATTTAGAAGGAAAGCTGAAATCACCCTTTCCAGACCTACTTTTAAAAAGCTATTCTCTGATTATTTATTTCTCTTAGAATTGTCAGAAACATTAAATCTAGCTTAACCAGTTTGGCTAACAGGCTCATAACTTGTGAGATTTTTCAGTCCTCAGCTGAAGATCCAGCCTTTGAATTGGGAGCAGAGGTATTTTTTCACAAGTTAGGATTTTGCTTTAGACTACATCACTAAATGACAGACAAAGAAAGAGATGAAAATAAAGTTTTAGCAGAAATTGCCTCCAAGGTTAATTAATTTCATAATTGTTGTGTATGATGCTATTATTCTTCTTCTTATCTATCAGTAACATAGGTACCAATATGTCTGAATCGAGATTAAGACACCTAAATTTAGGCATTGAAATATAAAAGTACTCAGTTCAGCTGACTAAACACGGTGTCTGACATGCCCATGAGTCACACGTCACAGATCTGATACGGTGCTATAAATCCCGTACAAGTATCTTAGATACTTTGACACATTTAAAATGCTCACTACAGATAGTTAAAATATATGTTCAGGGCAAGTTACTCAACTTGACCAACTTGCCATGACTTGAAGTACAATTCAGCTGATCCAAAGTAGGTATCTATCTGTTTTAGGGCAAGCAGCATCACTCTACAGCTCTATTGATAAGGAACAGGATTCAGGTGCATGAACATAACCATCTAGAACCATCTGAGATGCCCAAGGGAAGGGATTCGCAGATACGATGCAAGACATCTTGCATCTGATTCAGACTGGATTCTTGCACCCATCTGAAGTAGCATTTGGAGGCCAGACAAGATACTCTAGAGTGTTCGAAATTATGTTATGCATCTGAACCCTACCCTGGATCTCCCTTGACTATGAAGCTAAAGCAGCTACCTCACGTATAGATAGTTACAATTGGACACCTATTTTAGGTGTCAATCTCAAGCTGAATCCTGCCTCCACTCTCCTTTTTGGTAGGCTATGACCAAATTTCCAACAGCGAAAACCAAGCAGCACTGGACTCCTTTAAACTTCACAAAGCAGCAACAACGTGACACACAAAGTGTTTTACCCTTTGCATATCAGTTAAGTCTCTGAAGTTTCTATTATCATTAAAATGGGACACTGTAACTTTGAATGTAGCTTTGCAAAGGTTCATTATCTAACAACAAAACAAATCACAACTGAAGGTGTATTTACTTCTAATCTTGTGTAGCTTGTGTTTCGTAGTGGGTTTGGTTGGGGCTTTTTTTRAAGAAAGAGAGGGAGATGTCCAAAAAGGTGTTCTTTTCAGATTCTTTATGCTGGCTCAGGAATTTTGTTTGATGATGCACCGTTATTACTCTTCTCCAAATAACAGGGGATTTAATACATGTTTGAGTGGAGGTTTCAAGATTAAAAAGAATAACTTCAAAAAATAAAATTACTACCATACTTTTGAACAGGCAAAGAAACATAACACTATGAGACCTATGAGACTACTGCTACACCTAGCTGTATCATTCCAAATCATAAATTTTAATCACTGGGAAAAAGATATTCAGGCCAATCATGTAACACAAGATGGTGATAAAACACAATTGTAGCTGCTCTCCAGCTTCTGGAATTGCTAATGTCAGTAAAAAGGTAAATTCCAACTACAAGTTTTATTAGTGTTGAAAATGCTGAAAGGTGGCTCTACCTTCACCTTTTCAATCAAAATCAGCCACCCAAAGAGCTTTTATTATATGAGATTCACAGAGTGAATTTCAGAGTAACTGCAATGGTTATGTGAAGGGCTCGACTCTCTTTTCTCTGACAGATCTGGGCCATCTGAGCAGGTTTTAAACTTCCTTCACCACCTTCAAGACTGAAATTAAAGAGGAGGTATGTGGTACTCAGTCTGAAAGCTCTGTAGTATTGAAGGCTAGAAGGGAAAAGGAACACATGGAGTTAACCATGAAGGGATATGATGCTATTCTAGTAACGAACATTAATGACAGGACTGCTAGCAGTTGCAAAATTAGCTCCATCTCTGTCCTATTTGTGGTACCTGTTGCTCAAGTCCTTTAACTTTTTCTCAAAAAAGCTACTGTGTTACACAGATTTTTGAGCAACTGCAGAAGCCAAACCAACCTGGGCTACCAACTGGAAGAGGTAAACTAAAGAATAAGAGAGAAAGGACAGAGGAATCTGGACAGGCTGGATCRATGGGCCGAGGCCAATTGCATGAGGTTCAACAAGGCCAAGTGCCAGGTCCTGCACTTGGGTCACAACAACCCCAGGCAATGCTACAGGCTTGGCGAAGAGTGGCTGGAAAGCTGCCCGGCGGAAAAGGACCTGGGGCTGCTGGTTGACAKCTGGCTGAACATGAGCCGGCAGTGTGCCCAGGTGGCCAAGAAGGTCAATGGCATCCTGGCCTGTGTCAGGAATAGTGTGGCCAGTAGGCRGAGGGAGGTGATCRTGCCCCTGTACTCGGCACTGGTGAGGCCGCACCTCGAATCCTGTGTTCAGTTTTGGGCCCCTCACTACAAGAAGGACATTGAGGTGCTGAAGCGTGTCCAGAGAAGGGCAACGAGGCTGGTGAAGGGTCTGGAGAACAGGTCTTATGAGGAGCGGCTGAGGGAGCTGGGGTTGTTTAGCCTGGAGGAGACTGAGGGGAGATCTTATCGCTCTCTACAACTACCTGAAAGGAGGCTGTAGAGAGGCAGGTGTCGGTCTCTTCTCCCAAGTAACAAGTGATAGGACAAGAGGAAATRGCCTCAAGTTGCGCCAGGGGAGGTTTAGATTGGATATTAGGAAAAATTTCTTCACCGAAAGGGTAGTCAGGCATTGGAACAGGCTGCCCAGGGAAGTGGTGGAGTCACCATCACTGGAGGCGTTCAAAAAACGTGTGGATGTGGCGCTTCGGGACATGGTTTAGTGGGCATGGGTGCTGGGTTGACGGTTGGACTCGATGATCTTAAAGGTCTTTTCCAACCTTAATGATTCTATGATTCTATGACAGCCCTTGTTTTAAAATCCATTTTGTATTTTGCTATATGTGATTCTTAGTATCAAAAATAACTTTGGATTTAAAATTTTTCTGGCTGTTTTATTCAACCCTGGTAGCAAATCAGTTAGATCTGCCGAGGAAGCCTGGTGTTGAAGGTCAGTGTGTACTATAGGATGGCAAAATGATGGCTAAGCTCAAAGAGAGATAAAGGGATAGGGGCTTGAAAGCATTCAGAGGTAGGATGAAGTGCCCTCAAACAGCAAAGAAAGGGAAAAAAGTAGACCTAGTTCAGGAATCATGACAAGCTCACTGGAAATTTAATCAGTAAATTAAAACTCTCATAGAAAATTACTACTATAAATTATTACGTTGGTAAAAAGAAAAGCAAGGAGTTGTGCTGTCTTATTACACGAGTACTAAAGTAATTGGCATTACTATTCACTGGGGTGAGGGATGTTTAACTTAGAAATCCAATTTTTGTAGAAGAATGTATTTATAAGTATATAGAAGTTCTTAACTGTTAGTATGTAGTTACTGATCAAAGACATTATTTCATTCAATCGCAATTAAAAAAAAAAGAAAAAACTGAAAAAAAAATCTAATGGAACCATAGATTTGGTTTCATTTTTCAAAGAAAGTGTTTCCTGGACAGAAGCCAAAGTTAAAGATTGTTTAAATTAAAAAAAGGAAGGACATGCACAATGTCTTCATCATTCTCCTCCTCACCAATTACGGTCTTGTCTTCTTCAATGCTAGAAAGTATTGACAATAGTTAAGAATGAATTTCAAAGGCCTTACAAAGCTGGGTTCCATAGAAAGTCATAGGCAAACATGCCTTTCTCCAATGTATGATTAGACATTTATGGGAAACGCTAATGAAATGTCTTCCACAAATGTGAAAAGAGCACAAAATAAAAATAGAACAAAAAGTAGAGGGCAGGAATGGCTTCTTTCCTTCGAAACAGGAACGACTGTTCAATGCCTGCACAAATTAGCATTATATAAGTCCTCCTGTAACAGTGTGGCTACCACTAAGCAACAGAAAGAATATGACAAAGCATTYGTCAAAGTACGAAGCAGTATTTTTCTCACATTCTCATTTCCTTCTTTTGTTAGAGTCTAGTCCCACTTGTTGTCTGGCTCCAGCCATTACTGAAGTTCCTTAACAGAGCAACTTCAGTTCTCCTTCAGTCCTCCTTCCTTTATCCAGAAGTACTGGATAAAAACTCAATGTCTTTATCAAGGCCAYAGACACTGGAGAACCTCAGCAACAGCTGATAAAAACAAAACAGAGAAATTGTTTGTCCATTATGCTACTTCCTTTTCCAGTGGGTTCCAATCACAGACTTCTTATCTCATGGACAATGACTTAGTTCAAAAATTCTCATGACATGAGGGGAAAGGAGAGACTAAAGAGAACAAGGATTTTCAAATAACAATTTCTACTAGAAACAACCACATTGTGGGAGCCAACATATCATTACGTACAGAGCTCCAACATCCCCTCTACCTCCAAAACTACCCATCATCTAATACCTGAAACCATTATGGTAGGCCTGACTCATCCTTTGGCAAAGACCAACTGAGAAAATGATAATTAGCCAACAAACAACAACTCCAAAAGCRGTAAAACAGAGAAAGATGTACCTTTAGATCTTTACAGTCTGTCATTACTATGATCTGAACCCCACAGCCCACTGCTGAACCAGGAATGTATTGTATATACAGCAAAACTATGCACATTTATCTCATGGTTTCTGTTGATAATGTAGACTGATATACACTAATTTTCTGACTGTCACATAGCTATTCATATACAATCAGTTCATAACTTTTTTAGAACTGTTATACTTATTGGGATGTAAATGTATTTTACATGCAAGTGGAMGTACCAGCTGTAAATAAAATGAAGAATAAACATATCTGTGGAGAGACAATAACTTCAAAGTTGCAATAGCTTGGCCAGTAATTGGAAAGATGTTCTTTCCAGGTACTAGATAAAAGTCATACAGATCTTCTGGCCAAGACTAGAATACATAGMGAAATTAAAAGAACCAGACAGCTACAAATTGTCTCTCCAGGAAGGAGGCCATGAATTACCAACAACTGCTTGATTTAAGATACTGAAAGAAAGACACAGAGAGACTGAAATACACAACTCAGAAAGGCTGTGGACATAAGCATTAAATCATAGCTTCTTACTTTCTCCAATAAAATAGTAAAGTTTAGGTAGGATTGGGTATACATAGACTTTTCTTTTATCTATTTGTTTAATGGGTAGGAAGTTTGGGAGAATAAAAAATATTTGGCTTTAAAAATCTGGCTTTGAATCATCTTAATCATCCACTAGAAAGAAATCTTTTATTTCAGCTGACAGAATTAGGCCTGTCATGTTACTATTCCAAGAAACCAGAAAAGATTGCAACTGAACTGAAGCAGTGCTGAACCAAAAAGTTCCAGCTTCAAGAGAAATGAGGGGAGAAGTGAAGCTATCTGCTTAACTACTTACTCATCTGTATACTTAGCTATTTACTCAAAAGAGGGTGCAAAGATGCGTAAGGCACAAGTAAGTTGTGAGCTTACAGTATCCAACAGAGCAGAGGATACACATCACACCCCTCAGCTATGAAAGTGACAAGAATTTTAGGTAGCTCAAAAACGTCTCAGCACATTTTTCAACCATATGTATATTGCACTCATTTTAAATCAGCGTTTAACATCTACTGATTCAGAGAAAGGAAATCTTCCCCCAGGAACATTTTCAATATTGTTTCCACAAAGTAACTGTGAGAACGAGGCATGAGCTCCGATACACAACGAATGAAGGAAGTCTATTAGAGACTTACTTTTACTACAGCTTGAACATAAGGTTCAAACCTAAAAGCTGAAGACTTTTTAAAATGTGCATTTCTACCTTCTGCCATGGCAGGATCATGGACAAAGTTTCCTTCTGTCAATCATTTCCATATTTTGCTAAAGTGGAACTCTGAGTAGCAGAGGAAAAAAAAATAGAATTCATGGAAAGGTTACTGGGTTTTACCACAAGCTAAGCTATTGGCAGAATGCATGCACATTTACAGCATTTAATTTGTATCCATTAACTACATATAATTAACCACAATGGCAGAACCAGGATTATATAGCCTGAACTAGTAGATATTATTGGATTTAATAAATACACAGATGTAATGGAACCCGTGAGCAACAAAGATTGAACTCATCGTTACTGAGTCATCTGCAATTTTTGCAAACTTTTTATTAGAAAACCACTCAATTTATAAATATATAATATAATATAATATAATATAATAATTCAATAAAGAATTATTCTAACAAATTGAATATTACCATTACCAAAAGAGTACATGAGAACAATATACCAATTCCAAAACGTCCACATCTATGCAATACATATGGAATATTATTTGTGTTTGTGCTTAATTTAAGTTTACTCAAAACATTCTCCTGGGGTGGAGAAAGAGCATAAACTGATCTTTTTTATTTAATCAAAGCAAAAAATTAACTATTCATCCATCCATGTATCTATTTTCATTTTGTGTTTTATTAAAATAGCTTATGCAGTAGTCTTGTCTATATTATTGATGACAACATGGTGGCTATTGGACTGATATAATGGCCGCAAGGAGTTTCCAAATATAAATATATTCTAATGAGATAATCCCTAGAGCATGGATATGGAGGAATGCTATCTAAATAATGTCACTTCTGTTGCAGAATTGGTTTCAAATTAATTGTTTCTTTCGAAAGCTATAATTATCAGGAGGAATGCAGTTAGTCAGAAAAGATGAAGTCAAAAAGTGCATAAAGTTTAATAGCTCATTAAATAGAAAATATATTGTAAATTTGGGAATCAGAATGACTTGCAGCTATCTGTGAGCTGATGGGTCATGGCATATGAAAAGAGACTTTTTTGGCAGGAAAGCAATTTGGTAATGCTGACTGCAGTCTGCATTTACTTGACATTCGGAAAGATCATACGACACCAATGCAGATGAGGTGAACAGTGAAGAGAAAAGGAAGGGCAAGGAGAGCTAGAGGAGAAAAAGTTAGGGTATGTGCGGCTGGGAGGATGATGAGGAAAAGGAGAATATGAGTGTCATTATTGGGAGTTCAATTTTTAAAGTGGGAATGGGAACAAAGTGTTATTTTAAAGAGACTCGGTGTATTCATGCAGCTATAGTGATAGCTGTGTCAGCACTTTTCTCACAGAGGGGGTTTATGTAGAATTCATATAGATGAATAATTAGCAATTTTGTAATTTCTCTTCCGATAAGAAAACATAGTAACTGTTATGTAGCCATTGCTCTGAGTATGATTTTAAAAGCATACTTCATTTTTAAAAGCATGAAGTGTGTATTTACCAGATGTCAAACAGGCATTTATAATAATGCAACAAATCAAAGCAACTCCAAAGAAATTCTGAAACATTTAAGGATAATTATACTGTTAAAAAAAAAAAAAMAACTAAAACATTACACCACAGCATCAAAGCAAAGAAGYTCAGAACAGCTGAGCTAAGCTTAAACTTTCTCCTAGTACATTTTCACATAAGCAGTGACCCCAAAAATTACATGAGAGGACACAAACATGGTCAGAATGGGAGAAGGCAGCTGTGCATTTCCATGGTCACAACTAAATGCATGCCACACCATCCTGTCCAAACGTGAGGGCTAAAACCCCTTGAAACCTTGTACAGTCATCTAAAAGCATGAAGTGATGTAAGAAGTACTGCAGMATGTGGGCTCAGATTCCCAGATGAAGCACAAGCAGTTTAAAAGGAGAAGAAAGTTACCCAGAGTTACAGTCTTTTATTTTGTTAGGTTTTGACCACAAGGTGATCTATGTGGTAAAAAAAAATCTGGGATACAATCACCAAAAACACTTCTATCAATGAACTGGTTTTGGCTGGGATAGAGTTAATTTTCTTAATAGCAGCTTGTAAGGTGCTGCGTTTTGGATTTGTGACCTCAAAGTGTCAGTGGCCATGGATAAGGCCACAACACAGCCCCCCCTGAAGGGACTGTGGCCCATGGATAAGGCCACGCTGGAGMAGATACACCCCTAAGAGATTGTGGCCTATGGATAAGGCCACACCAGAGCAGGTACATCCCTGAAAGGATCGCGGTCCATGGGTAAGGCCACACTGGAGCAGCTACAYCCCAAAGCGACCATAGCTGTGGATAAGTCCACGCCACAGCAGGTACACCCCTGAAGAGACTGTGGTCTGTGGATAAGTCCATGCTGGAGCAGGCACAAGGGGAAGAGTTCATTGCAATGTTAAATCCAATGGTCTGGTAAAAAAGGGACCAGGGGTGGAGATTGTAATGGAAATAATACACTTAAATTGTTGCAGGCCATGATTTGAGTTGCATGTTATAGGAAGTACTATAGGAGGAACCACCTGAACCAATGGAGGACAAGCCTTACAAGAAGCAGTGCAAGTGCAGCAGTGACCCGTCCTGAGCTGGCTTTGGTGCTCAATAACTCCACGCAACACACCACCTCTCCTGCCCTGAGTGACCACCATAACAGATAGAACCCAAGTCATGGACTAAATGAACTCAATGGACATTTTATGGACTTTATACAGGGGTGGTCCATAGCCTAGGGGAATGACATCTGTGTATTATATCAAAGGATGGGAAGGGGGGTGGTGGGTAATGAGAAGGCATTGATTAGTGTGGGACCTGAGCATGACATAAATGGTAAAGAATAAGGGGTGGAAATTGTACTGGTTTTCGCTGGGGTAGAATTGATTTTCTTCATAGTAGCTAGTAAGTTGCTGTGTTTTGGATTTGTGACCAAAACAGTGTTGATGACAGGTATGTTTTAGTTATTGCTGAACAGTATTTACACAGCATAAAGGCCTTTTTTTCTGTTTCTCACATTGCCCCACCAGTGAGAAGATTGGAGGTGTAGGACAGCTGACCCCAGCTGACCAAAGGGATATTCCATACCATACGACATCATGCTTAGCAGTAAAAGCTGGAGAGAAGAAGAAGGAAGTGGGGGACATTCGGAGTGATGGCATTTGTCTTCCCAAGTGACCATTACACGTGATGGAGCCCTGCTTTCCTGGAGATGGCTGAACACCTGCCTGCCCATGGGAAGCAGTGAATGAATTCCTTGTTTTGCTTTGCTTGCGTGTGTGGCTTTTGCTTTACCTATTAAACTGYCTTTATCTCAACCCACGAGTTTTCTCGCTTTTGCCCTTCTGATTCTCTCCCCCATCSCACTGCAGGGGAGTGAGCGAGCGGCTGGGTGGGACTGAGCTGCCTACCAGGGTTGAACCAGAACAGTCAAATTGTAATATTTATAAACAGAAAATAATAAAATGTCATTGCCATAAAGGAAAATGAATCTGCATGGGTGGAAAAAAAAAACATTTCCTAAGTCAGAAGCTCAACCAGCACCTGGATTCATGGCCACTTCTTTCTTTGAACATCCATTGCACAAATACCAATGTAATGCCTTGATTATGAAGGTTTGGACACTTTGGCAGTAATGTGTTTTAAGTATTGCTTTAACTCCAGTGCAAGGGATATCCCTCATGATTCTACATTGAACAGAAAAAGGCAGGATCATATAATGAGAAGTGTCAGGCAACATTAAGCGTATTGGCTGATAATATCGCATCTGAATCTATAGCATGTTTTGTTAGCATAAAGATACAGTATTTCTCCTGTCTTGATTCCAGTGAGCTTATAAACCAGAACTTATATCACTTTATTTGCTGCTGTTACCAGACCTCAAGATAAAAATTCCCATCTTATTTAAGTATAGCTCATTTCTTACAATACATAGATAAAAAAATTTCAAAGCTAAATAAACACGGGTAACAGTCCAGAAAGGGTATTATTCTCCTGTCATGGTGCTGAAACAGATCTTTTTTTCTGCAATTAAGCTTTAAACACGACCTCATTTCTTGCAGGAATACCATAGCCTGATATACTTTGTCAGAAAGTGATATTTTACTTTAGTGTCACACCAGTAACATCACATTTGAAAATGTACATGATTGTAATTGTAGTTTCTAATACTATAATACAGGGTAGCTACTTGTAGCATCTTTCTGAAAATTACCTGCTGTTATATAGTCTCTGTTCTGAATTTAAGGGGATTGAAAGTTTATAAAAAGTGTAGGACTGGCAAGCCATCTAAACAAAGCTCAAATCTTGAATTTATACCCAGAATACAGACACAAAACATAGTTGTCTCAACAGCACCCCACCTACATGCCTTCAACATGGATCACTCTAAGCAGTTAGCAACGTTTATTCAGGCTCGCTTCAGAAAAGTCTTCAAGCACATAATTAATGTGCTTGAAGTCCCTTTAAAGCCACACGCTTACAGCCGAAATGCCTTGTGTGAGCAGAYCTGGGTTTTGCCTCTCTGTGCACACAGCAGGCGCACATCCTAATTTTTGTTAGTGGTGACTTTTGTGACTTGGACACTCCTACAGTAAGAACCAAACAAAGACTACTAACTCATTTTATATAAACCATGAGACAGGCTTCAGATGGTACTGACTCTCATCCCTTACATCCCAAATTTCAAACAGTTTCCTACACACAAACGGCACAGAAAGCCATTACCTTTCCTCAGAGCCATGGAGCCATTCTGTTACTTTGCAGTCCCATTAAGTGCAATGACACAACAGCCAACGACAAATTATGGTTGAGCCTAGAACTCAAAAGGCCAAACAGATATCTTAAATGGGAACAAACACCAAAAAAGTCTCAACTGAAAGGGGATCTAGAGCACATAGTTTGAATGCAGTGCTCACAGATCTCCCATTTGCACAGTCAGGAGGCAGAAGGCGGCACCTAGCCTGAGACTGCACATCAGAGGCTTTGGGACAGGTTCTCTCACATGTGTAGTTTCACATGGTGAGGGAGAAGCCACAGGAAGTGCCTGTAAACAGAAGGAATGTCCTGCATAAAGATGCTCAGATGAGCATGAAAAGCCACCTGGTGACCCCCAAGGGCTGCACCATACCCTCGTCAGACAGAGACCAGCGGAGGGCCACATGCTGCATAGCTAACTGGTTTGTGGCAAGATGGACCAGAGGCCACAGCTCTGCCTTATCAACCTGTGATGCAGAAAYTGCAGTGGGGAAGTGGAAGAAATCCAATACGAGAGTATCACTGCGAATGTGAGAGACTTGTCAGGTCTGTGCTCCTGTCTCTAAAAGAGCTGGTGTGAGACTGCATGTTACTGAGAGATTTATTTTAGAAATTTATTATATCCTGTTTTTAAAGGGAAAAATAAAGCACAACCAGTACACTAAGCATTTCCAGTTTGGTTCTAGGAAGTCAGTTAAAATACAGTACTGCAATACTGCCTCCTTGCATTTCAAGAAGGAAATTGCTTTATTGGATCAAGCCAGTGGTCCGTCTAGTCYAGTACCTCATCTTCAAATACTGGATCTTAATTATTGCAACAGAGAAAGAAACCTTCCACACAGAGAGAGGCCGGCATACAAGCAAAAAACTTGGTTATCTATTTCAAAATGTTTCATACTTACCAACCCATTTCTTAATATTTTCCCATTTATACAACCGAATAGGTTTGCTGAACTGTGCTCGTGCATTTATTTACTTGCGAAGTTGGTCAATCTAAAGCACCTTACGCAGCCTTAGCTCCAATTCATCATTTAAGCATAGAAGATTACCAAACACCCATGAGTCCAAAAAAAACTCTGTGTGCTTTCATCTGTGTGCTACCCRGTACTATGGCTCTCCCCCTGGCATTGTTAAAGGGATGCTCACAGTAGAGGCGGCTGTATATAGTGCTGTCCTGGTGCCAAGAGACCTGTATTCTAGTTTCATATTACAAGATCAGCAAGATGTGAAGTGAGGCTACTGGAAAATGTAAGCTATTAACATAGTATGGATTATGAGGTTTGATAAGCTTTAAACAAGGGGAAAAAAACAACTTCCCATTTTTTACACATGCAATCATATAAGTGATTCTTCCATACAGCAAAAGATACAGGAGCTACTCCTATAAGTGCTTACTCACACAAGGACTAAGGACCAAATCCGTACAAAGCATTTTCTAGTGCTACTTCAAGCAATAGCTACAGCTACAACGCATTCTACAAATCGGTGTCCTGACGTATCCGAACAGAAGAAAAAGCTAAGAAAGCTTTTTTTAGTGACTTTGCCCCATTTTATGTAAGTTTGTAGTGTCCTGYCATAACTAGTACTGTAAAGTATGATGTCTTTATTTTCTCTCTTCTATCTCCAAAGCATTTTTCAAAACACACTGCATGAAAGAAGCTCTATAAAAATGCCTTGAATTATCTTAAAAAGGTGACTATTTTGCACTAGCAGTATGAAAAAGTACATCAGGTGGCCATTGTTATTTTGTCTTCTCTTTTGATAAATAACTGACTACATATGGTAAGCAAGAGTGGCTGGCAAGGATGTATAAAGAATCAAAGCACAAAAATCACTATCATCTTCCCAAGTTCCACCAAGAGCAAAAGGAGGTAACTCTGTAGCTGCCACCAGAAAAAATGAACGACATTACTGTTCATGTTTCCACATTTATTCCTGTATCTGATGAGTTTTATAAATCTATTATAAAACTATGATGAGTGTTTTGAAGTATATATTAACGGCTTACAAAACCAAATCACTGGGCCAAATTTCCTGTTGAAATAGCTCCAAGAGTGGGCCTCTGTTTTCAAAAAGTATTTCAAATGTGAAGATGTGCACTTAAAATGGATTCTGTGAAGCTCAGTATACTATGTAAATGTTTTCTAACCCTAAAAAAAAAAAAAGCAAGCAAAATCTTAAGTGCACACTTAAATTCAGTGATCTAAGGACAATGGAGCAAATCTCCAGCTGATTTGAAATGTCAGAGCTTCAACTACTCCAACGGAGCAATGAAACTCTACATCAGTTGGGGATGTCCCTCTTAACACATAAAAATGGTCGTGGACGGGGACAGGTCAGTATTCAGCTCTGCAGGCATAGGACCCTTCTGTCACATTCATCCAAACACAACTTTTGCCTCAATGCCTTTAAAAGTCATCATTTCAAAAGGTAAATGGAAAATGCATTTTCAAATGAAAAGCTATTGCTACCTGAATTATCTGGAGCTGTAGTAGAAAATCGATGAGAGAAAGACATTTTAATGAGATGTTTAAATATAGATTGCAAATATGAGACTGAACATTAATTAATTAGATTTGTAGGGTCTTCCCTTGCTTTAGCCTCTGTATCATCATGCAGCCTTTGTTTACTTTATTTATTTTCTTTGTTTTATGACGTTTGACTAATAAATACATTGATTAATTGCATCAGTAAATGCCATCCATATATCACAAAAATAGGACGTACTCAGTGTTTCTTGGCACACTGATGCTAAAGGATTTTTTTTTGTTTGAACTTTCAGTACTTAACAAAGGAAATAATACTGCTTTGCTGGATAAACTTCCTGATTTTTATTTTAATTTTCAGTGAACAAACAGCTGCAGAATAATGTGACTTAATGAAGCATTTCTAATAAAATCCTGCAGAAGTTAAAACAGGGGCATAGAAGTGCTTGCTCACTGATAGTTGTATCATTCAGAATAATTTTTCAAGATGGTGATCACATTTTTGTGTAGATGAGTATTAGGTAATGTGATTTTCTGTCTTCCCAAGTCAGTGATTTCCTTTACTGTGATAACTAGTTAGCATTGTTCTATTACTTATTTATAGTAAGTAAAACATACAGATTAATTAATTAATAGTTAATACAACATATTTCTAATACACTATTTAGGCTTTACACAGGTTGGTAAGTAGCAATACTGCCAGCAATAAATTTAAGTGTGAAGATGCTCAGATCTGAAAAATTCCATAGTATGTTTTGCTCACCAGAAACATATAGCCTGCATTTGTAAAGATGTCCTTTATCCAGTCTGTCATCACCTGTGATGAAATTATGAAACTTCTTGGCTGCTACATGTTTCTCTGCCACCACAATTCCGCGTAAAGTATTATTTGCTTTATGTAAATCTAGATAGGGTTCAATGAATCATCACTTTGCAACCTGCTGGTAAAGCAATCTCCAACATCCGTCTGTACACACATCTATTTACTTCCACTAAGAACACGTTTTTCATGTATTCCCCACCAGAATTATCAAGTGCATTACAAGCATCTACATGTAAAGCTGAGATCCCTCAGATCATAAGAAGAGACATGTAAAAAGGTTACCCCGTATGTCCAGTATGATAAAAGATACTGYCAGATTAGTCGTCATTCTCTGATTAAAACAGCATGACAGGAATCAAGATTTTATCTCAAAGTTTCCCACTACCAGCAGCATGTCTAAAATTAATACTACATTTTTGAAACAACATGTGGAACCAGTTAGTAGTAAGCCTGATTTGCTTTGCTACTGAGCAAGGCTTTCCACTGAAATTATGGCATTTAGGTAGTTTATATTTATAACAGTACTGTAGTTTTGGAAATTGGGACTTTATGAAACCAAAAAAACACATAGCTTTCATATTGCCTCAGTAGTATCAGCTCTYGGAAATAAAATGTTAATAATGAAATTTATATTAATTACTTACTACTGTTAATTTTACACTCACAAAACAACTTAGGCATCAGTATGAAATGACTGCACAATTACTGTGAAAAAGTATAATGARAGATGTAACCTTTGCCACCCCTGATAAAAATGCCTTAGTATGTTCTTTCCCAACTTCAGCTAAGCTATATTCCTGGTACCATTGAACTACTATTTTTCTAGTGTTTACCCTACGCTACAGAAAAGAATCTTAATTTATCAATCTGACTTCACTTAGATCAGCCCATAAAGTAGCTTTAAAGTGTTAAACATATAGCAGGCTGAATGCTAATGTCTGAAACTAGTTGGTAAAACAGAGAAACCAGATAACAATTATCATTTAGTCAATAGTAATTTAAATGTATCCACTGCTGTGCAAAGACCCTAAGACCCTGAATGCTTTACAGGGCTTTCAGCGATAGGGGTTGAGTATGTTTATTATTTAAATTGACAGTTCTGCGGGAGTCAAAGCACGGTTCTTTAAATACTGAGCCGGTGTTTACTGGGGGGGTTGGTGGTAGAAGTGAGGTACTTAGTGCTCTAAAAAAAATACTGATAATCTCCAAGCAAAAGCTGGAAAGAGACAACTGTAACTACACATATAATTTAAAATGCTTTAAGCAATGATTTTAACTCCCGGTAAGAATGAAACATACAGAAGAGCCATGCATGGCAACTCCTAACAGAGCAGTGCAAGCTATTGCTCTTTATTCTTTGCATAGATAACCTGGTGTCCGATCCTACAGCTCCACAGGAACAAAGCAGGTTATTTTAAAACTTTCTCTTGCAAAACTATAAATGGGGTGGAATAAAGGAAAAGCCCTCTCACTGTGGCATACGGAACTTCCAACATATTTAATAGGTAAATGAGTTCACTGAAATGCAAAGAAAGAAACGTGGATGGACAAGGTATGTTTCATGCTATATACACCACAACTTGGGGACGTTACACACAGAAAGAAATTAAGCCACGAACCGTCTCTTTATAGTTCTTTTTTTCAAAGGCTTCATAAAGCCACTCCTCGCTCTTTCAGCCGCTCTCTGAAGGCGGCCGGTAAAGCGTCCGGGCTCCACAACAGAGTAAACCCCCAAGTGCCCGGGGGTGCTGCGAGTTAGCGGCCACCCTTCCTATACCAGTAGTTGGGCTGAAAACCGGGTGGGTTCCCCTGGCCCCCCACGGCTCTGCTGAAACGCTGAAATGTYCCTTTGAATAAAATCAAATAAAATCAAAAGGAAAAAAAAAGCCTTGCGGATCCCCCGGCGCAGGGCTGGAGCAGGCTGCCCCAGGCACCCGGCAGGAGCCGCGGGAGGGCGGCGCAGGCAGCTCCCCCTCACACCCGGCTGTCTGCAACTTTTGGGCAGCGGGAGGGCGGCAGCCCGCAGCAGCCACCCCGCACACCCCGCGCCCGGCCCCGCCGCGGCCGCTTTCCGCCCGCCGCCCCGTGGGTGCTCCGCCAGCCGCGGAGGGCATCTCCCGGCCCCCCCCCACCAGCGCCTAGACAGACACACGGACACACGCCCCTGGAGAGCTCCGCTCACCTACCTGCAGCCCCGCTTCCTGCTGGAAACACCTAGCGATCGGCCGCCTCCCGTCGGGGGGGAGCTCCAGCCCTACCGCCCGGGCATCGCCAGCACACGCCCCGCGCCCCGCCAGCGCCCGGGGGCATGGGGCGCCGCCGCGCTCAGCTCCCCTCGGCTCGGCTCCCCTCGGCTCGGCCGGGCTGGGGCAGGCAGCCGTCCGCCGGGGCCCGGGTCTCCCCCCGCCTCTCCGGGAATACAGCAGGAATCCGGCTAAGAGATGCTAGAGGAAGGGTGAAGTAAGTGGGAAGGGAGGGAAGACTTGAAGTGTTTCTCGTGCACGATTTCAGAGTATTAAAAAAAAAAAAAAAAAAAAAAAAAAGAGGACGAAGTATAGATTAGCTATCTGAAAAGCGGAGGGTGAGGGAGTCCTGCAGCCCGGTGCGGCTCCGGCCCCTCCGCCAGCTGCGTGCGGTCCCGATTCAGCCCCGCCGGCAGAGGAAGGGAGGAACAGCCGGCGCGTCCTGCAGCAATCCCTCCGTTAGAGCATCTCTGATTGGTTTGCCTTTCACACACAGCGCGACTTCCCCCTCCTGCTGCCTCCTTCTCCCTCTTGGGAAAAGTAATTGGTGAGCGAGAGCTTCACCTTCAGCTGCAGCAGCAGCAGCAGCCGCCCCGCGCCCAACCTGCGCGCACCGCACCGCACAGCACCGCGGAGGGGCGCGGGGCCGCCCCGGGCGGCCGGACAAGCAGAGGCAGCTCCAAGCGCGCCCTGCGGGGGGGCGGGAGGGACGCCCTTCTCCTCCCCGGTGTTAATCCGGCGCCTCGCTGCTCTCCTCCCCAGCCCCTTTACGAGGCAGCAGGCCCCCGCGGCCGCCGCTCTGTCTGATCGAGTAGGGGGGTCTCCGCCGGCAGCGCCCACCGCACCGGGGCTGGGCCGCCTCCCGCCCGCCCCCGCGGCGCGGCGCGGCACGGCGCGGCACGGCGCAGCGCGGCACGGCACGGCACGGCACGGCGCTGCTCAGCCTTCCCTCCCCTCCGCGCTCTCCCCTCCGCTCCCCTCCCGAGCGGCGGGTGCGAAGTTTCCGCACAGGCGCACGTGGCCGGGGAGAGGAGGAGGTCCCCGCGGATCCCCGCCGGCCCCGCCGCTGGCGGGTGGCCCCGCCGCCGCTCCCCCGGGACGCCCCTTCCCCTCCGGCGGGAGGCTGGGCGCCGGGCGGGGAGGGAGCTGCCGGGCCGGGCCGGGCCGGGTCGGGCCGGGTAGCTCCCCCGGGGGAGCGGGGCCGGGGCCGCGGTGGCTGGAGCGGGGGCAGGGGCAGGAGGGACGCGGCGGCGCCGGCAGCCAAAAGCTGGACTGTGTCTCCCTCCAGAGGGAGAAGGGAGTCGCGCACGGCAGCTCCGGCGGCGGGAAAGCCTCGGCCGAGCCCCGCTTCCCCGGGCGGTGCCCGGGTGGTGGGGTCGCGGGCTTGGTCCCTGCACCTGCGCTTAGGAGTGGTAGAGGAACGTATAATGGGTCAGGTCCTGAAGGTCTCCTCTCCCTCTGCTTAAAGAGGGGTGGTGGGTTGCAGTCGTCTGCCACGACTATTGATTAATAGAGGAAAATGTTGGTGRGTGAGGATAAGTAAAAGCATAGCTTGCTGATTTATTTCGGTGTGTTTTGTGCTGTTCGAAAGGGGATGCAGAGAAGTGGAGGGGAGAGAGCCAAAGAAGGTGAGAAAGGGCCCTCGTTCATTACAGTAATATCAAACAGAGTCAAATTCTCAGTTTTCTCCTAGAATTCTTGTTCACTCCTAGGTTAAATGGGGATGAATGCATGCAGCATTAAGAAGTACTGATATACTTAATCATCTGTTGTCTATTTTTAATTTGTACCAGCTAGTATAATAGAAAGTTTTCTGAAAAGAAGCTTTTGTTGAGTCCTTAACTGTCATCACATCTTATGTGATGTTGATAGTCAACTCTGTGAGAAATAGAAGAGGGAAGTGAAACACTTCCCCAGTTGTTATTGTTCATGCTAGAGTTTTTCCGTGTAAGTAAGGATCTGTAGAATGTTTCAATTATTTTTTTCAAAGCAAATACAGACCTAAAGGTCCATGCAGTCAGAAAAAGAAAAGGCAAAATGAAGGCTTAGTGTTGACTACCCCGCACACAGTGATGCAGCTGTAGGCTGAAACACAAAGAGACTGGTATGCAAAGGGCAAGTTAAAAGTAGCCTGGGATGTGATTGTCACAATCACTGTTGCAGCAAGCACTGCAGTACACATACATGCCTGGATGCAGACTGCAGCCAAATTAAAAGGCTGCTGGTTGTAAAGATAAATGTGGTCTTATCTCATTCATTGGAAGCTGATACAATAACATCAGGATTTCCCTAGTCGGTAACTGTTTCTACGCTTGCAGACAGCTAAAAATAATGCAGAGGGAACTGAAACAACTAAGACCGTGGTGCTGTCAGCAGCRTAATTTCAGTACATTGAGGTAAACCAAAACTAATGTGGATCCACAGGGGCTGGATGCTCCTGCCCCACCAATGCAAAATGACCAGGGATCCTGAATACATACTGGAATGGGTAACCTTTCCTGCTGYGTGGGTCAGCGTAGGATCACAATTACTGTTACTGGATTAAAAACAGTCAAAGCACACCGAAAATGCAGCTAAAAGGCAACTGCAGCAGCTGTTGCACTTTAGACGTAGCAAACACCTTGTAATTATAGGAGCACATATACCTATATTAGCTGCATGTATCATTATACTCAAGTTGACTGCATATTGTGAGACCAGAGGATACTTGGTAATTTCATATTGGTGTCCTGCTGTTACAGAAATCAGGCAAACACATCTGAAGACACACAACTATTATCACCCAGTTAAAACAATACAGACAATTCACATGCAAACAACAGAAGAAAAAGCAGTAGACAAAGCAATAGCTAAGTTGGTGTGTTTTGAAACCCAGGAATTTTGTCTGTGCAAATCTTGGAAAATGCAATCATTATTTACAGCATGATGCTGCTGCACGTGAGCAGTTGCTCCAGATCACTTTGCACAACATCTGAAAATCTGAACAAATCTGCAGTACTCACACACAGGTTGTGTGACACCATGCAGAAAGACATGTTTTCAGGAAGCTTCTCTACGTGCTTTCACAGTATGGCCAACTCTCCTGGGAAGAACTGAAATGATCCGTTGTACCTATACAGTGCAGCTGGTTTTACAGATGCTTACTTAGTAAGCCTGACTCATCTTCAAAGGTGCATTTGTACATGCTGCACATGCACGATATGATAAACTTACCATTTTCTGGAAATACCAGATTGGCTGTCTTTGTCCTACACAGCCTGTATTTATATTTTTCTGACTGGAAAATCCCCAGCTGAATACTGTAGCCTTAGAACACAATACAGTTACGAAACACAATTACTATATGAATGTTCTCTCTTTCTTGCTTCAGCTTGTTTCATTTTTGAATTAGTGTCACTATTTCTTACTTTCCATCAATTTGTAAGGCTCTTTCACACGCTAAAAGAAAAGCATAAAACATGAAAATGGGCATTGGCACTTGCAACAGGTATAGTGTTTGGAACAACTTCAGCATTTCCATTTCAAGGTGAACAGCACAGCATAAAGATCGGGAAAATAAAAACTTGTTTCTGAATAGTTGCATATATATGGATCTGGTATGTATATTTTTTAAACACTGATTTCACTCAGAGGCATGCATGTTCTGAGCTGCTAAATAGAGAAGAAGAAAATTTCTATTTTGGTAGCCACATGTAGATTTTGCCTCTAAGAACTGATGAGTTCACTAATGTCTACCAAGAATTTTTCTCCTTCACCTTTCCCAAGAGACCCCTCCCCTCCCATGACTCACCATGCTGCTAAACTAAACTAACTAAAAGTGCCAGTTGTGGCACTGTTCTTCAGTTTAGAAGTTAGGTTCTTGGTTTCTCATTTTGTTCATAAAGATTAGGTTTTTACTTGGGTCTTCCATCTCTCTTAATATTGAACTTCAGGTACTAAAATAAGCAGGACACAGACCACAGCTCTTCTCTCAATGTAAGGAGACCTATAGTGGCTTAGGGCCTGATGTGCAGCAGTATCCTACAACATTCCTCTATTGCCATCCCCTAAAGCTGGGGAAGAGGAAGCATGGATTCCAAAAGCCAGCTGCTGTAAATTATTTGTGGTTATCATCCTGATGCTCTGTGAGCTGGGATAGTCCAACAGTGCCTAAAAGTCCCCTTTACAATGTGTATGCAGATACACAGTTCCTCACTTATGTTTTTAGCACAGGTAAGAACCTGGTCTACTAAATYTGAAGTTCTTTTAGAGCTCTGGTATATTCCAAATATTCACATAAAAAATAAAGGTAATTGACTCCTGAAAAGCTGATGGAAAATGAAAAGGCAATGGAGCAAAGTTATTCTGGGGTTCTTTAATAAGTCTCCCACTGGCATTTATTAAAATCATGCTGGTTAYTGGATTTTGAAGGAAATAGGGTTTTTAAATAGCATACTGGAATTGTCACTGATCTTTCAAAGCTTCCACATAAAATGGAAAAACTGACTGCAAAAAATAACAGAAGTAACCATTCTTTCTTTTCTACAACATGTAAGTGATACAGATAAACACTATGATGATTTTCTTTACCATTTAAAACCATTCTCCTAAGATATGAAATGACATGGATTGCTTATGCATGCTAACATAAATGATGCTCATAGAGTAATGACATCTTCCAGAATGAAAAAAAACAGATACATGTACATATTCAATGTCAGTTTGGGAGCAAGACTTCATTGCTTTCATTTAAGAGGAGAGAAAGCTGGGAATCAGAGAAAGGGATCTCTGGAGGTCTGGTTGGGCTGAGGATCCAAACCTCAGTCATGGGTGGACCGACTTCAAAGTTAGATCAGGTTGCTCAGGGCTGTGTACTGTGGTTTCAGATATCTCCAAGGACAAAGATTCTACCTACCAACCTCTCTGGCCCTTTTCCAGCATTTGACCACTCTCATCGTGAAGGATTTTCTTCCTTACATCCAAACAAATTTCCCAGAATTTCTCTTTCTGCTTCTTGTGTCCATTGCCTCTCGTCCCTTTGCTGTGCACTTCCAAGCAGCCTCTGGCTCCACCTTCCCTGTAACCATCCATAAGTAGTTGAACAGAGCAGTTAGATCTCCCCTTTCACTTCTTTGAAGCGGCTGAACAAACACAGCTTTCAGTTTCTTTTATGTCGTGCCTTCAGCACTGCTAGGACACACTGCTGACTCATATTCAACTTGTCCACCAGCATCTACAGGCATTTTTCTGCAAAGACATTTTCTAGACAGTCAGTGCCAAGCTCGTACTGTTGCATGGCGTTCGTTATTCTGTCCCAGGTGCTGGACTTGCATTTGACTTTGTTGAACTTCATGAAATGTCTGTGAGCTCTCTTCTCCAGCCTGTTTTGATCCTTCTGAGCTGCAGCCTTGCCCTCCAGTGTTTTGACTGCTCCTCGCATTTTGGTGTCACCTGCTGGGAGTGTTTGCCACTGTCATCCAGATTGTTGGTGAAGACTGTAAGCAGTATGGGCTCCAGTACAGAACACTGAGGAATACCACTAGTGACCAGCCACTGCTCTTCAAACCTCACAGTTCAAACCAGTTTGCACCCATTTTATAAACTACTCATCCAGTCCATATCTGCCCAGTTTGGCTACAAGGATGTTATGGTAGACCATGTCAAAAGCCTAGCTAGAGTCAAGATAAACAACACCCACTGCTCTCCCCTTCCCCACACAGCCAGTCATGTCATTGTAGAAGGCAATCAGGTTGGTCAGGCAGAATTTGCCTTTAGTAAATCCATATAGACTATTCCAAATGACTTTCTTGTCCTTCATGTGTGTGGAAATGACTTCCAGAATTTTCTCCATAATCTTCCTGCAGACTGACCTGTAGTTGCCCACATCTTGCATCTTGCCTTCTTGAAAATGGCCATATTTACCAATTATTTGGGACCTTCTCCTGTCACCATGAACACCTGCAGATGATAGAGAGCCGTCTCACAGTGACATCATCCCACTCCCTCAGGGCACTTGGATGCACCTGGTCCCACAGACTACTGTATGTCTACTTTGCTTAAGTGGTCCCTATTGATCTTCCCTTGTCAGGAGTGGTACTTTACTCCCCCAAACTCACCAACAAAGCAGAGTTAAACAAAGATGAAGAAACCCTGGGATGAACGCTGTTTGTCTGACCTACCCCATAGAATATCATACGAATGGATCTTTCTTCTTATGCTATTTCATCAAAAAGAGCAAAATCCTCCAGGCTGTGAGAACTGTAGCTATTTTCAAATATAAAGATGCTTCTTTCTAATACTTCGTAAAGCACCTAAGCTCCCTAAAGGGGAAAGATTTAAAAACCTGCACTCCTCATTTCTCATTTGCTACCTCTTGACAAGTCACTACTGAGCTTTTCAGATCTTTTATATATCATCATAAGGCACCTTACTTTCTCTATGTGTTAGAGACCCTATGCTGCCAGGCATAGCTTCTGAGTCTTGCTCTGGGTGAAGCATGTACCAAAAAGTTAGGCGTTGCAATATTTCGTGCTTTGGCTTCTGAATTTCTTTTTGAATCTAGGATGTAATCCATGTAAAAAGCCAAAAAAACCACCAGAATAATTCAGATCAAAAGTAGAACAATACTTGGCCTCCTGACCTTTYGGAAATAGTCTTAAATTTTCTTTTTAACAAGTAATTTGCTTAGTTATATTATATATTTAATAAGCAACAGGTCTGTGCTTTATTACACCAAAAGGAAGAGTCCATGGGCCAAATATTTGAGGGTGACTACAGGGCTCTATTGCACAGCAAAGGTGTAAATTACAAGAATATTAAGTGTAGTGCTGGTTTCTTACTGGAGGAAGTATTATTCAAGAGCTTGGGAAAAGCCCCAAACTATATCCAGGAAAAAATATTAACCATTTTTCCTTTTTTTAAAAAAAACCCAACTATTCCTCCATCTACAGCTGTGGGACTCAGAGCAGGAAATAGAAACAATCACTAAATCAGGCATCCAGAGAAAGAAATCAGGAGAAAAAAAAAAACATGAGAAAAAGTGTTTGCACACATCTGGCCTAAATGGGTTACTACACTATAGAACTCATTCATGCATGAGTTTGTCTTAATCTGATACAATATGGTAGTTCCTATTTTCCTGTGTATCAAACAGCATCAGCTCTTGCAGTCATGCTACAAAGAACTCCAAAATGAATAAATGTTTTATCCTTGGTTAAATGTATGTTAATTTTGTTTCCATTTTACATTAACGGTTGCATTATAGACAAAATGGGAAAAAACACAGACCTCCTTACTTAATGAGATTTTCATCTAATTTTAAAATAATTATTTCCAAAATTATGTCTTGAATTATTTTCATGAATTAATTGTGCTTATATGATTAAATTATATCAAAGAAAAGGAGACCTTGTGAAAACAGGAGGTTAGGCAGCCCAAGAGTAGTAAAGGTAAGTAAGGATCAAGCTGATTTCACAAAACGAATCATACTTTTTTTTTTTCTGAAACCTCTTTACTGAGGGCAACGTGTTAGCAGACTTGAGAACTCATCTACAAGGATTAGACTTCACTGTAGAGATTCATGGTGCCATTTATTATCTCATGATATAGCATTTTCTAATCTGTGTAGTGTCATTTTAAAAACAGGCATCACAAATTCTGGTAAAAAAGGTGTCAAAGCTTATTAGCCCAGTAACTCAGCTCCCTCACGGTGGGAGATAAATTAGGGGGTTGTCAGATGCGTTGTCTGCTGCAAAAAAAAAAGTCACTGTGAACTTACCTGGGTTATTTTTTTCTAAAGAAATAATACTATGCCTGTTTTATAGTTACAACACACTCTTTCAAATAATATCATCCAAATTTCAGTAAGAAAATTTAGTGAAGGGTACAGTGCATTACATAGGAGTAAGTTGTTCTGTCCCTCAGTATTTCTTTCTGATTTTAAGTCTTTCTTCCTCTGAATTTTAACCACCTATGTTTTAATAAGGGAAGGAAAAATAAGAGAGAATTGCACTCAAGAATGTACTAGGCTTGTGTATGTGCATTAAAAAACATTAAAAGATGGCCTAAAGGTTGTTACAGAGTTTGCATTTTATGGTGTTTTAATAGTAAGGCAAAAAGGTGTATTTTGATATCATCTTTCTGCATAATGAATACAGGCAAAAGTAGAGCTTTCCAAGAGTCAAGAGCAGAAGTAGTACTATTATTTAGAATATTATCTACCGTATTTATTCCAAAACAGCCTGAAACTGGGGGGTGGAGGAGGGAAACCAAAACAAKAATAGAATATGATCATTTTTAAATGTTCTGAATTGCAGATTTCAAGATATTTTCAAAAACAAGACCAAAAGGAAACACTTTTTTTTTTTTGGAGAAAAGAGAACCAAAGAGCATTTTGGCTTGGCTGAGGACAAGCAGCTATTAATTCAGCATGAAAAAATGCCTCTCATTAATGCAGAACAAAAAAATCCACTCCATACATGTAAAAAGTTACATTTTCTATGTAGAGTAGCTATACCTTTCAATGAGATTACAAATATGGAGCTAATGGATTACATAGTTAATAATCTGAATATAAGTAATTTCTCTTTGTATAAATATGAAAGAAAACTATATGTACCTAGGGAGGATTACTGCCACGTAGATCTCAGGATCTKCAGGGCTAGGAAGTCAGACTGACTGAACTCTGCCTTCCTTCTCAAGCCTTTCCTCCTTCATCAAACACATGGTAGGAAATGCTAAAGGATGTGTACCTTCGAGTTTTTCTGCTTTTGTGGCTCTCGTTGTCCAATTCCTTTGAAGGGAGTAGTCAGCAGTCCTTTAGATTAACCTTGTCTTATTCAGAGCTTGGACTGCATGGTGGTAGAGCACTGTGATGCCCTGGTCCTGCTCAGAAGAGTTCATGTGTRCCTCTCTCCAGTGTTACAACTAAGTCCATCCTCACCTGACTGAGGTGAAATTAGTATCTGGTTACCCAGGCTAAACAGCCACGCGTGGATGGACAGAAATGTCACCCCCTGACTCCCTGCACCCCACATGCCCCGCCTGGCACCCGTCATCCTGCCAAAACATCTGCCCTGAGGGACCGAGCTCCTCAACTCTGGCCAATCTGAAGAACTTCACCACCTGCCAGATTGCCTCACATAGCAAGTCAGTTTGAATTTCCATTTCTTTCTCACCCATGGAGCATGGCAAACATAACACAAACATCTTGGCTTGATCTTGGATGCGGGTAACACTTATTTTCTGAAACCCAGCCCAAATATAATGTAAGGATGGTAAGAAATAACTGAGGGAGCCCTAGGTCCTTGGGGATGTATCTTGTATGGTCATGAGAATCATTTTGACATTTTCATTCTGACCAATGCTTAATCGCTTATAGTTTTCTTCTAAAAGTATATTTTAGGACCAATCATTTCTGTATGCGCTTGCAGCCCGAAACTCAGTATTCACAATGAGCAAAACGAGCATTTTTACTTGTGGTCGGGGGGCACACATCCATAGCAGATGCAGTGTCAGGCAGGTGTGCTGGGATTTGGCAACTGGAAGCAGGCTCAGTGCTCAGAGCTCAGCGTGGAAAAATTTGGTTTTCCAGGCAGTTCAGACATATCTCTGACGTCTCTGCTCTGCACAGAAGGCATAGCCTGGGATGCAGAGAGGTGCTGCTGCTGCTGCTAGAGCTATAAACCTGCTACATAAATCTTATTTGTTTTCCTCGCACTTTAAGCTTCATGGCATATCTGCTGCTCCCTGCCAGACACCAGAATTGCCTCCTTATCCACAAGTGCCCTGGTTTTCACTGGCATTAAGCACCCACAAATGTCAGAGAAGCCCGCAGAGTTGGAGGGGGGAGATTTCTGAAAAATTCAGAGCAAGCACTGTAATGGAGAGATTTTGCCACCAGATGTCAGAAGGCAGAACGCACACTGGGTAATACACCGCCTTACCAAATCTTGAAAAAGGACATTTCAGTTCTTTTATGCTTCCCCTTCCCTCTGCCCTCCTCCTCTCCTGTCACATACATGCGTATACATACAGAAAGAAAATCACCTAGGGAACACTGGGCTGGGTTTTTCTTGTTTTCATTGTAGCCTTACACAGACAAAAAGCAGGAGATCTAATACCCTGTTAAGCTTCAGGTGACATATCAAAGAAAAAGAGTTGTCTAAAATTTGAAGTTGCTAAACAAGCTGAATAATAACAAGTTCTGTGAGCTCTGGAACTAATGAAGTCTCGTTTCCTATGGATTTTACCTCATGGTTGACTGAAGCTTTTCCTATGCTGGGAAACTTCAAATTTTCTCTTTTTTGTGTAAGGGTGATCCCAAGGGACAGCTTTTCAGAGAGATGCACTTGTGGCTTTTCTCTCTTCTTACCAGGCATCTTTTTTTATTGTAATTGAATAGCTTTAAGACTACTACCCATCTCTCGAATTTTGTTGCAATCAGATGGGGCTCCAAAATGTACCAAGGCTTTCTTCTATAGGAAACCGGGCAAAAGAAAATACAAGGACAGCTTAATCTATTACAGACTCAGATTAATGAGGCCATTTATTTTATAGTATAACTCTGCTAGAATTTCTTAAGCACCTCAGCTTGCACTGGCAATTTATATGTTCCATTAAATATTCTGATGATTCCTCATTTTTCTACCAGATTATGAATTTATGGAATATGCAGAAATATGCCTGACTGACCATCAGTCTTTGCTGATGAAACCCTGGTTCCTATGACTGCGTGTTAGTGGGTTACTCCTTCTCCCTTTTTTCTTCCTTCTTTTCAAAACAGAGAGTAGGTAGCATGAAATGCCATCCTTTACATCAAGTTTCCACATCCCTCCAGCACAGCCAAACAGGCATCGTTGATAACAGTGAGAGAAGAGCAGGTTGGCCTTCTACCAGTGCGCTGTGACTCCAGCTGAAGTTGCTCTGAATTTCTACAATGATTTCAGCAAGAATAAGATTAAACGTTCAGCACTTTTCTCTTACTGTAAGCTTGTGCTTATTCCAGCTTTTTGATTGTATTTTTACTATGCCAAATTAATGAGCTTTGCTTTATTATCCTATCACATTTTAAGCTTTGATTAGTCTAGCTCTTAAATGTACATAAAATGAGTTTGATTTTATTAGCTRTTATTTAAATGATCACCCTTAAATTAATCCCTTTGTATTGTGAAGCTGTTTTTGTTGCATTACAATGGTTACTTACCCTTCCTGACCCAAGATTATATTGCATCATAAAAATTTAGCAACAGATTCTAAAAATTAAATGGAATTTTTATGAAGCATGAATGATAGCCATGCGGACTCATCTATATTAATCTATAATAATGATCCCTTTTGAGCTATTTTTACAGAAATGAAAACTTAGAATGTATCTAAACAGACTTTGACATGACTGACATGTTAAACAAACTTTAACAACTCCACATTTAAAATCTCATCTTCGGCAGATAGATTCAGAGCCATTTCAATGTCTGGTAACACAACTATACAATTACTAAATCAGTTGTGGGAGTCATAGCCAGCAAAACTTCTTAATGGTATACCTGCAAATTGCACACAGGGATAAGCATAAGCAATTTACCCCTTACGTAAACAAGTTTGAGAAATGATGATGTTCAAAAACAAAGTCCATACACCTTATTAACTTCCTGAAGTTAGATTTGGGTGTATTGGTGTTGTTTGCTCTTTTTTTTTAAATAATGCAATATCACTATAATACAACCCAATACAAGCCTTCCCTTCACCCTCCCCACACTGGCACAGCATACGCTTACTCAGCTCACCTCCACTCTGACATCCCTGTCCCAGTGCAAGTTCCCTCTGTCATGGTAAGCTTGTTCTCCATTTTTACTCCTCTTCTGTATTGTCAATACTGCAGGTAACTGTGGGGCAAGGACAGCTTTCATCCTAGTGTCCAGTAATATCCGCCTTTCTTCCAGGGTAACACATACTCTCATTACATGGTACACATCTTTGGAGGTCAATGGGTCCACTTACTAAACAGAGACATCTGAATTCAATCATAAACACTGACAGAATATACGACATTTTAATGTCACAGTTTAACATGAGACAATATTTTTAAAGTACTTACACTAGTCTCCAAATGCACATTCTGCTTATTCTAAAGAAAAGTCAAACCAGCTCATTTGAATTGTCTCAAGACATTAAAAGCAGCTTCCCTGCTTGCTCTTACCACCCCTCACAGACAAACACGTGGACAAGAAATGGTGGAAACAGGTTTTCTAACACAAACTGAAACTAAAGACTCCAGCTGTCACAGATCGGGAGGGAAGAAAATGGTCAAGCAAATTGTTTTTGCTCCTGTGAGTGTAATAAGCTAAATTATCTCATCCAGTCCAAACTGATGGAAAGCAAACAAGTATAGTGGTTTTCTGTTGTATGGAAATCCAGACCTTAAGATGTTTTCTTGAACAAAGGCAACACTGAATTATACCAAGCAAACGACTGTAATTCAGTAGGTTGTTGGATCCTGCTAAATCTAACTGAAGTTTTGTGTGCTTGTCCTGGGCAGACCATGGTGGATCATATCCCCATATTCCTGTTYGAAGCAATAAAAGGTGCAGGTAGCTGGGCAGATGGGAACTCACCATCTTCTCAGAAAAAGTAATGCCACACAGGGTCCTACCAAAAGGGCCAGGTTGCGGAAGTCTGGAYGACAAAAGGTTGAACACACATTTAATTCAAAGAAACCACTGCCTCATCCTCAGTTTAGTTGCTTCTAGCTTCAAGCACCTGTTTGCACTGTATATTCTCCTATATATTCACGCAGATCGCCMCAAATAGAAGGGGGGAGAGTTTCCGTGAGGCCTGCAAACTTAATACACTGAAAATGTCATCTCAAGAGGGAAAAAAATACCCAGTGTAACTGTGTCCTAGTGGTGTTTTTCTCGCACCACACTCGTGGGTCCTGCGCTCTGCGAGAACCGCTCACTTCGTTTGTACGGTGCGTGCACAGCCGCGCCTTCAGCCAAAGTACTGCTTTCTCTTGCATGGCAATACCACCAAGGGAAGTTCTCTAAAATGTGGARAACTGTGTCCCTTTGTATGCAAATATTGCCTGTAAAATAATAAAAAGAAAACACGTATGAACACGAAAGCTGCATGACAACGATAACAGCGTGCTGTGCCTCTGGATTTTGTCCACTTCACAAACCCGGCCCCGCAGTGGTGCAGGGCCCAGACCCCTCCAGCAACTCTCCTGCGTCCCGCCGCGCGTATAGTTCGGTGCCGGGAGATGGTGCGGTGAGGACGGGGAGGCGCGGGGCGGGCGGGAGCCGCGCCGGGGCCCGGAGGCTCCGGGCGGCCCCGCGGGAGGCTCCCGGCGGCCCCGCGGGAGGCTCCGGGCGGCAGCGCTGCTGCCCCCCTGCGCCCGCCCGCCCCCGCCGCTCCTCCGCCCGCGCCGCCAGCCCCTCTCCGCTGGGCTGGTTCTCAACCGGCTCTGACCCAAAGCTCTTTCAAACCACCTCTCCGGCTTCACCATCACCTCAGGAAAAAAAATATAACAAGATGTTTTATGTATTTGTTTGAAGGTCCTGGTAAATTCAAAAGGAAAGAATTTAATTTTGCAGGGTTGGCTGTCAATCAGTGATCCTTTTAATTACATTATAGGTTGGAGGTCGTTCCAAATGTCAACAGTAAAATAATTTTGTCAGTATTTGAACAAAGCATATGAGTCTGACCTACACTGACTGACCATCTCTTGAAGTACTTCATCCTCTTGAATCATCTACAGTAATTACATTGAACTCCCAAATAAAGAACAGCATATCTATATTTCCATTGCTAATGTGTCTCATTTTAAAACAATCTGTATTTATTCTAGTATCAGCTAGCAAAACCAAAAAAACGGAACACAGATTTTTGCAGTCAGAAGCAGAGAGCAGCACCAGAACACACTTTGTCTCAAGCACAAGGTTAAGATGCAGACTGGGGTTAAAGCACCGAAGTCAACGAGGTATCTAAAGAGATAAAACAGGTGCCTAAACACTTCTGTTGATATATACCGAGGAGTCTAGCTACACGGGTAAGCACATTCTCAAAGCCAGACTTCCCCATTCGCACCCCCTCTTCACTCCTATTGATCCTCAATCCTGTGCCTTGGACCTGCTTTCAGTCTGGATCAGCCATGTGCATTGCAGGAAATACCCGAGATTTAGTTCTTCCTAAGCACACTGTGGCAATTTGAGCACAAGCCTCTGTTAGGCCACAACAAGAAATAAGTCAGGGGCTTTCCTTGGTACATGTAGGTCTACTTCTCAGTGTAGGCATACCTGCAGAACATGAGGACTACAATGTTCATTCTAACTTTCAGCTGGATTTCCTCTAAATCTATCATTTAGGCACAGCTAACGCTCCTGGATGTCTAAACCCCTAGACTTTTATCATTTTGCCACTCAGCAACTGGGAAGTGACATGGCTAACGAGCTAACAAGCTGTTGAGAGGTTTAATTTAGGCCAAAACCCAGGACACCCAAAGCTGAAAGAGCCTGCCAAGTCGCCAGTGCTGAGCCTAACTCAGTGTTTTGACTCCCCCTTTATTCTCCTTTCATGTTTCCATATAAGCCACTTCTCCTCTCCAATTCTTTACATGCAAATCCCAAATCTGCTGGAGCCCCCGAGTGCAGGAGGCACGTTCCCCAACAGTGAGCTAGTGCCCTGGGCCCTCCCTTATTACCTGCCTATGAAAACTTCTCATATAACCCAGTATGCCCTAACAGGATTCCCTGCATAGGCCTGGCCCATCACACAATGAGAGTCCTAATCCTATCATATGGCAAATATTGGGAATACCAGGATGTCGGTAGACAGTAGGGTCTGTACACTTCCATACATACCTCCTTTGCCCAGAAAGCACCGAACACTCATTGCSTGCAGTAGCCCACGGCGGGAAGGCTGGAATTAAATCACCCGCAGACATACAAAGAGGACTGTGCACAGCATCAGCGCACCTCCCTGGGACCAAGGTCATGCAAGTTGAAGTCCCTGCCATATTTGGGCAGGATAGGGACTTAAAAAGAAGTCAAGTGTCAAGTTCAAGATGAGTGTCCTCGCTATTGTATAGTTTGGCTGTCTTATTCTCCCTGGGTTTTTTTGGGGGGGTTGGGGAAGGGGTTGGTGTTTTGGGTTTTTTTTACCAAAAAAAATCTGACTAAGAAGATGATCTGGTTTAAGCACGTTACTCCAGGAGAATGTTCATGCTCAGGATTCTCAGGAAAGGAAATCCRAAATGGTTGTGTGTCAAAGCATCTCATATTTTCCACATTTCATTCCTACTTTGATCATTTTTCATGTTTAATTCCAGGCTATTTTGGGTGCTTCCAACACCATAGGGTTCTGAGGCCCCTTTTTTGGGTGCCAGTTCTCCACAGATATTTTTAAGGTGCCCAGGACCTAACCTTGATGCTAAGCCCATGCAGTGTACCTTGGGATTCCCATACTTAGCAAAAATCTAATCTTTAACACGTTTACATTCTAAACCTTTCAATAACTGCAGATATATAAGTGCATGTTATGAACAAGACCTATGAAATTAAATGGTACCTTGAACGATTTCAATTTATCAGTTAAAATGATTAGCACTTTACATAGTTGGCAAGCTGTAACACTGGAAAAAATCCGTGAGAAAGGGAGTGGAATTACTTTTCAAAATATTTCATTAATTCACCATTTAACTGGATTTTTCTGCATGGACAGTGGATACAAGTCCTTTTCCAGACACAGATGACCCTGCAGAAAAGGTGATACCCTCCCTGTTGTAGCCTATGTCTTTGAACTGCAACTAGGTGCTTGTGAACTCTCTCCAGCGCTTTTCATAATTTTGAGGGTTGATGTTGTGGTTTAACCTCAGCCGGCAACTAAGCCCCACACAGCTGCTCACTCACACGCCCCTAGTGGGATGGGGGAGAAAATCAGAAGGGTAAAAGTGAGAAAACTTGTGGGTTGAGATAGAGACAGTTTAATAGGTAAAGCAAAAGCCGCGCACGCAAGCAAAGCAAAACAAGGAATTCATTCACTCCTTCCCATCGGCAGGCAGGTGTTCAGCCATCTCCAGGAAAGCAGGGCTCCGTCACGCATAACTTGGGAAGACAAAACGCCATCACTCTGAACGTTCCCCCTTCCCTCTTCTTCCTCCAGCTTTATATGCTGAGCATGACATCATACGGTATGGAATAGCCCATTGGTCAGTTGGGGTCAGCTGTCCCAGCTGTGTCCCCTCCCAGCTTCTTGTGCACCCCCAGCCTATTTGCTTGGGGTGGGGTGAGAAGCAGAAAAGGCCTTGACTCTGTGTGAGCACTGCCCAGCAGTAACTAAAACATCCCTGTGTTATCAACACTGTTTTCAGCACAAATCCAAACCACAGCCCCATACCAGCTACTATGAAGAAAATTAACTCTACCCCAGCCAAAACCAGCACATTCTCCACCCCTTATTCCATACCATTTACCTCACGATCAGGTCCCACACTATCCTATATATACATCCTCATTGCCCACCCCCTCCCTCCCATCCTTTGATATAATACACAGATATCATTCCCTTAGTCTATGGACCACCCCTGTAAAATGTCTGTAAAATGTCCACAAAATGTCCACTGAGTTCATTTAGTCCATGACTTTGGGCTCCACCTGTTATGGTGGTCACTCAGGACAGGACTTGGCTTGGACTCATCCACAGACTGCAGTCCCTTAGGGTTGTACCTGCTCCAAGTGGAGCCTTATCTATGTGCCACAGTCTCTCCAGGGGTGTACCTGCTGCGGCATAGACCTATCCACATCCACAGTCACTTTGAAGTGCACCTGTTCCAGCATGGCCTTCTCCATGGGCCACAATGCCTTCAGAGACATACCTGCTCCAACATGGCCTTATCCATGGCTGCAATCCCTCCAGGGTTGTACCTGCTCTGTCATGGGCTTATCCATGGCCACGCGCTTTGAGGTGCTCCAGCATGACCTCATGCACAGCCACTGATGCTTCAAGGTGTACCTACTGCAGCATGGACTTATCCACAGCCACAGATGCTTCGAGGTCTACCTTCTCCAGCGTGGATTTATCCTTGGGCCACAGTCTCTTCAGAGGTATGAAGACTGTTGCAGCACAGACAACCACAGCCACAGATGGTTCGAGATGTACCTGCTCTGGCAAGGACTCATCCACAGCCACAAATGCTTCAGGGTGTCCTGCTCCCACATGGACTCATCCACAGGTCACAGTTCCTTCGACTCCAGTTCATGCTGGAGTTCCAGCCTGTCCAGTACAGCAGCACAGAAACAGCAGCGATATCCTGGCCATCTGCCAACCCAGGCTCATGGCCATGGCTGTTATCAGAATGTTCCCAGGCACAGCACAGTAAGATGATAAGCAGTGCAGCAGCACAGCAAGCAGCGAAAGCAAAAAGCAGCCACTAACAAGCACTAGACTCTAGTATACAGTAGGCAAGCAAGCCCCATGGCAAGCATAGAGAACTGTAAATTAATAGCTAAACAGCAATAACAGCTATAAATTCAATCATCAAGCACATTCCAATCAAATCTGTCATTATCTCGAACCTTTCAAGCCTCACACTGGGCGCCAGAAAGGAGTGTCATGGTTTAACAYCAGCCAGCAACTAAGCCCCATGCAGCCGCTCGCTCACTCCCCCCCGGTGGGATGGGGGAGAGAATCAGAAGGGTAAAAGTGAGAAAACTCGTGGGTTGAGATAAAGACAGTTTAATAGGTAAAGCAAAAGCCGCRCATGCAAGCAAAGCAAAACAAGGAATTCATTCACTCCTTCCCATCGGCAGGCAGGTGTTCAGCCATCTCCAGGAAAGCAGGGCTCCGTCACGCATAACTTGGGAAGACAAAACGCCATCACTCTGAACGTTCCCCCTTCCCTCTTCTTCCTCCAGCTTTATATGCTGAGCATGACATCATACAGTATGGAATAGCCCATTGGTCAGTTGGGGTCAGCTGTCCCAGCTGTGTCGCCTCCCAGCTTCTTGTGCACCCCCAGCCTATTTGCTGTTGGGGTGGGGTGAGAAGCAGAAAAGGCCTTGACTCTGTGTGAGTACTGCTCAGCAGTAACTAAAACATCCCTGTGTTATCAACACTGTTTTCAGCACAAATCCAAAACACAGCCCCACTCTAGCTACTATAAAGAAAATTAACTCTATCCCAGCCAAAACCAGCACAGTTGAAAATACTACACGAGAGAGAATAGAGGCCAAAAAAAGTTATTATGAAAGTTATTAGCTAATAATTCTCTTTCCCAATGGATCATAGAATCATAGAATCATATAATTATTAATGTTGGAAAAGACCTCTAAGATCATCAAGTCCAACTGTTGACCCAACACCACCATGCCCACTAAACCATGTCCCGAAGCGCCACATCCACACGTTTTTTGAACCTCCAGTGATGGTGACTCCACCACTTCCCTGGGCAGCCTGTTCCAATGCTTGTCAAACTTTCAGGGAAGAATTTTTTCCTAATGTCCAATCTAAACCTCCCCTGGTGCAACTTGAGGCCATTTCCTCTTGTCCTATCGCTTGTTACTTGGGAGAAGAGACCAACACCCATCTCGCTACAACCTCCTTTCATGTAGTTGTAGAGAGTGATAAGGTTTCCCCTCAGCCTCCTTTTCTCCAGACTAAACAACCCCAGTTCCCTCAGCCGCTCCTCATAAGACTTGTTCTCCAGACCCTTCACCAGCCTCGTTGCCCTTCTCTGGACACGCTCCAGCACCTCAATGTCCTTCTTGTAGTGAGGGGCCCAAAACTGAACACAGGATTCGAGGTGCGGCCTCACCAGTGCCGAGTACAGGGGCACAATCACCTCCCTACTCCTGCTGGCCACACTGTTTCTGATACAAGCCAGGATGCTGTTAGCCTTCTTGGCCACCTGGGCACACTGCCAGCTCATGTTCAGCCGGCTGTCGACCAGCACCCCCAGGTCCTTTTCCGCCAGGCAGCTTTCTAGCCACTCTTCGCCAAGCCTGTAGCATCGCCTGGGGTTGTTGTGACCCWAGTGCAGGACCCGGCACTTGGCCTTGTTGAACCTCATAYRATTGGCCTCAGCCCATCGATCCAGCCTGTCCAGATCCCTCTGCAGAGCCTTCCTACCCTCAGGCAGATCAACACTCCTGCCCAACTTGGTGTCGTCTGCAAACTTACTGAGGGAGCACTCGATCCCCTCATCCAGACCATTGATAAAGATATTAAACAAGACCAGCCCCAAAACTGTGCCCTGGGGAACACCGCTCRTGACCGGCCGCCAACTGGATTTAACTCTGTTCACCACAACTCTCTGGGCTCGGCCATCCAGCCAGTTTTTTACCCAGCGAAGAGTACACCCGTCTAAGCCATGAGCCGCCAGCTTCTCTGGGAGAAGCTGGGCACTGGGAGACAGTGCCAAAGGCTTTACTAAAGTCCAGGTAGACCACATCCACAGCCCTCCCCTCATCCATGAGGCAGGTCACCTGGTCATAGAAGGAGATCAGGTTGGTCAAGCAGGACCTGCGTTTCATGAACCCATGCTGGCTGGGTCCAATCACCTGGTTGTCCTGCACCTGCCTTGTGAGCACCCCCAAGATGAACCCCAGCACCAAGGTCAGGCTGACAGGCCTGTAGTTCCCCGGATCCTCCCTCTGACCCTTCTTGTAGATGGGTGTCACATTGGCAAGCCTCCAGTCATCTGGGACCTCCCCCGTTAACCAGGACCGCTGATAAATGATGGAGAGCAGCTTGGCAAGCTCCTCCGCCAGCTCCCTCAGTACTCTTGGGTGGATCTCATCTGGCCCCATAGACTTGTGAGTGTCCAGGTGGTGTAGAAGGTCGTTAACCTCTTCCTCTTGGATTATGGGGGCTGTATTCTGCTCTCCGTCCCTGTCTTCCAGCTTTGGATAAGCATACAAACAAAAGTTGCCTATTTCATATCAGCTGGTAGCTACTAAAAGCAACTAAATTATGAAAGTGTGCAAATTCATTTGTTTTCCAGACTGCACAGGTTACTCCCAAACTTAAGCTTAACTTTTCAGGTTTTCCAAATGTTTACGTGAGGTAGCTTTGACTCTTCTTCTCTATAATTTTTATTTCTAGCCAAAGAGATACCTAATGCTTTTTTAGTTAGGAGTTTTAACCTGAATTTATCAGGCAGCTGCTTAATCTCACTGTTTCCTTTATCCTTCAGAAATAACTTATTTGCAAATTTAAATCACCTTCACCCAGAAACAGCTTCCAAGCTGATATAAATGATGATCAGTTTCTAATTTCTCCAAAGTTGATTACAAATGGATGTTAATATAGTTTTCACCCCTTTTACAAAATCAAAAGCAATCCTCAATTAATAATCCTGGTGCAAAATGCAAGCACATAAGCCAGTTTTATTAAAAAACAAGTGAAGGCAGCACTTCAGTCTTCATGGCAATAGGATTTTCCCCAGGAGATAGCATTTCATCCAGGGTGCTTAGAAAGATAGAAAAGAGATGTTTCACTCTTCTAAGAGGATGCTTAATGATTAATAAGTGTGGCATAATTGCTGGAGGTAACTTAGAGATCTGATTTATATTAACGTTTTAACAAAAGGAACAGCATTGATGAAGTTTTTCAGAGTCCAGTGCAGCTGGCAGGCGAGGAATCCATTCCTTATCCTCGGCCTTGTCTCTACGAGAGCCCTATAGGCCTGTAATCTTAGATGTTAGTACATCGGGGGAGCTTGGTGTGCTGACCCTGAGAGAAACAGTACGGAGGATGGAGCGGAGTGGAGACACCGCGGCCAGGCTCTGTGAGATAAAGGGGGCAAACAGAGACTGAGAGACACCAAGGTATCGATAAGCTGCACATTGTTTATCCTGAGTCAGCAATGTGTCAATTTCTTGATTAAATGCTGTCCTTTTGGTGAACTTTCCTTCATTATAATACATTATAATACTAAAACACACTTCCATCCCAAAAGCTACCCGCCTCCGAGGTGAGACCCCACCTCACTGAGCCTGCGCTCTGAATTTTTTCTAGTCTATACCTTTAAATCGAAGCGAGAAAGTTTTACACCAATCACAATAAAGGTATGTATGACTAGAGTCCCTCACGCTCCACCTGAAAGATAACAAATAATATAAAAATAGCGCGCGAAAGAGCGAATGTTAGGGAAGATACCATCGCCGAGTACCACTCTAACTTCTGGGATCAGTCGACGGGCTGAGCCTCTCTTCCCCCCCATCGGGACGCCTTTGGGTAAGATTCGGACACTTGGTTATACCAAGTGCCTCCCCAGGAACTTAGAAATCTCTATAGAGTCGCTTTACCTCTTTTAACGCGCTTTTAGCTAAGTAGTTTGTACTTATACTTAGGCATTTGCATGAGCTTTATTTGCAGTAATTCTATCACCGGCAATCCAAAAGAACCTGTGTATCTGTTGCTTTAATAAATTGCATTGTTCGTTAATCTAGTCGTAATTTTTCTCATTGGACGCAACTAGGCTGAACAAGTGCACTAGCTACTTCAGCCTTTCACGCAACAATAAGAAAATAATACATTGATCTTGCTTTGTTAAATAAACAATGACTTTATGTCAGAAAGAATACAAGATAGAATACCATCATGAAGCTATCACTACTTAGTAACTTCTGAATCATTTTGACAGTGCTTGCTACTTTTCAAGCTCAAACTTAGATCTCAAAATTCAGAAGGCACTTGAAGCAGGATTCACCTCACCAAGCATTAGCTGCCTAACAACTTGTTCTCCAGGTTCCCTTTATAAACAACAGAAAGACACCTCCAGACAGCAATTTATCTCACCCTAACCCAGAGCGGATGAATCATCTTTTAGAAGAAGCCATCTCTCTCTATTGACTAATGAAGGACCATATCCAACTAGCTAAGACTAGACACTAACCTTTAGATAGTAAAGTGAGATGAGATGAATCCTATTTTCCCAACACCCAGTCAGTGGTCCCATTGGTTAATTTACTCTCATCATTGGGTGTGTTCTTTATTTCTACTCTTAATTTGTCTAATTCGTCTGGAGAACAAGTCTTATGAGGAGTGGCTGAGGCAACTGGGATTGTTTAGCCTGGAGAAAAGAGGCTGAGGGGAGACCTTATCGCTCTCTACAACTACCTGAAAGGAGGCTGTAGCGAGATGGGTGTTGATCTCTTCTCCCAAGTAACTAGCGATACAAGAGGAAATGGCTTCAAGTTGTGCCAGGTAGGTTTAGATTGGATATTAGGAAAAATTTCTTCCCTGAAAGGGTTGTCAAGCACTGGAACAGGCTGCCCAAGGAAGCGGTGGAGTCACCATCACTGGAGGCATTCAAAAAACGTGTAGATGTGACATTTCGGGACATGGTTTAGTGGGCATGGTGGTGTTGGGTTGACGGTTGGTCTTGATTATCTTAGAGGTCTTTTCTAACCTTAATGATTCCATGATTCTATGATCCTATACACAGTGAACTAAGACAAAATATACTTATTTTTCTCATACTAATACATGGGGGAGGTGTTTTACGTTCTATGTCTACTCTTTCATTGCCCTTTAAGTCAATTGAAAATTTGTAGAAAAAGGTATTGAGAGCTCAGTTACAACTTACAGCTACAAGCCAGCTTCCAGAGGTATCAAACACCTGCAATCCCCATTGACTCAAAATCTTATTATGGATTCTTCTAACTTCTGGGTTATATTATCTAATTGTAGAATGGAATAGAAGATTCAACCACCATTTCAGACAGCCTGCCACACCTCTGCGTGGTACAGAAAAGGCACTGCTTAACAAGTTTCTATTCTGTGAACACAAAGTAAGTTTTTTTGTTACCTGTCATACAACCATATTTTTACCCTTAAACCCATCTAAGTACAAGAAATTCAAACAGCTATCTACACCTCTATCTATATGTCTATATATCTCTCTATAGGTATTATGTATTAAGTTTCACCGAGTTCCTGCCAAGTACTGAACTGATCATCAGAGAAGTTATCCAAGGTCACACAGAATTGGCATCATAATTTAAACTAAAGCTCAATGAGTGCTTCAGGAGTGCTTAAGTCATATATGAATTAGCATCATGTACAGGTTACAAAAACATGCCAGAACAAACCTCTAGCATAGACATACTTAAATAGGTAAAAACTTTGTAATCGCTAGTAACTTACACTAAAGAATTCAAGGAAATACTAAAACCTCTGAAGTTCAATAGCTGTTTGTAACAGTTTACATCCTTTTTGTGTCAGTCTGGTACTTTCTTTCCTTAGCACAATATAGCTTTTGGTAATATTAGAGACAGATTATTTTTTTTTAAGTGTAATCCAGATTCTTTCATCTATCCAAGCTCCTATTTATTTTAGTTGTAATGTAAAAGAGTTAATTATAGTATACCTGCTGCTCAAGGAAAGACTTAAAAAGGAATTGACAACACAGTTTTAAAAGTCTCATGAATATTTTGTAACTAGAACAGATAACACTAAATATTTTGATTGTCCTTTTTGCCTCAACTCAAACCSTAAAAAGATACTGTGCTCGTTCCCAGGCACAAACACGAAGAATAAGGCCAGCTCCACATACAAATGTGTTCCCTTAGGTGTTATTTGTATCACCCATTGAAAATGCCTCTCGTAACTCACGCAGTCTTCTCCAGGTAAGGCGACAGAAACATCCTTTCCCTCTTCACTGTGCAGGATGACTCTTCTCCTCCCTCTTGGCAGAGGAAGGCCCTCGGCTGAGGATACAAACCAGCTGGTGAGGAAACCCACTGGGGCTGCTAGAAGGAGATTTACACCCATGTCTAGGCATAGACATGACACAAGTCATCAAGAAAAGGCTTTCTTTATTCCTCATTTTCCTTCTTTTTATATATTGCCTGTTACTTTAATCTATTAAAAATGTAGCATAATACTTATTGAGACTTAAACTATTATATGCTTTCAATTTTTCATAATTTAAAATAATGTTGAAGTATATAATACACCCTTATGAGGGCCAGATATTATCATTTTTAAGGTAAATGCTTTTTAAATGTTGAATTACTGATACTAAGTAAAGTAACCCTATTGTTTTAGGGAAGAATGGACTTAAAAAAGCTGCTCTTGCTGTCCCAGGAAGGAGAGACGGTTTTAAACAGTTTCTTTATAATTTTTCCTAAAGCACTGGTGAGGCCAAACTCCAATCCACACATTAGCCGACCAAACCCCTGTTCACCACCATCACTGACTGTTCTACCTCACACCAGGCTGGAAGTGGAAACCACTTTCCCTTGTACGATTACAAGAGGCAGTTTGATCCTATCGCAGAGGGTAAAAGATGCTTTTTGTGCAACGGACTCCAGGATGGCTGGATCTTGTGTACCACAACCTGAGGAGAATTGTTCCTTCTCACTAATTCCTGTATGCACCCAGCAAGGGACAACACTGACAGTTACAAAAATGACTGTACTTTTTGACTTATTCTGCTAAAAAATCTGTAATCACCAAAAGGTCCTGCAGCTTTTTCTGGAATGTCAGAGCAGCAACTCAGGAATTTTCCAATTTATAAAACTTCTCTGTGTCTGAGACATTTCAGTCAAAATATTTATTTTTCGGTCAAAATATTTTGTTTTTCCTTTTATAGATCAACTGACACTAATATCCAAAAGTTTTTTCCTTGGTCAAGACCGTGTTCATATATTTTTCAGGTTAGAATAAGTTTTACTAGATTCCATAGTAACTTTAAGAAGGTTTATAACAGGAAAGCAGAAACCACGTATCTAAAATGTACAGTATTAAAATACGCCTTTATGTAATTTTACATGCCATATATAAAAAATATACCTTAAATGAGRTATTTCCTTAATGGTTGTCATCCATACACGTGTTTGTGCATGTAAAATCTGAAGTTGTTCTAATACATCCTATATCAGCATATTGCCACATGTTCTGTTGGATTTCAGTGATACTTAGTTAATGAAATTAATGCCAATTTATTCATACTTTAGATAGGCAAACAGTTAGAATATGCTGAAACGAGTGTACCTATACCAACAACATTGATTTCTGCAACTTGCCTGTTGTATTAGGTCTTGCTATAAATCTATTATCTCCTTCCACTTAAGCACCAACTATTTTTATCGAACAGCAACCTATTTTTAGCACACAAAGTGCAAACCTTATGAAACCTAACTTCTACATTATGTTTAGATTTCATGTCTTCAGCAGCTAGTGCTTAAACCCTACATTATGAATCATCCTCTTAAAACTCATGTCTCTTGAATTATATTAGCTGACATGTTTTGTGCATAGTTCTTGCCTTCAAAACCAAACAGATCATTTAACAAGCATACAGGAGAAAATTTGGATCCATGCTGATGTGTAAATCAAATATAGAAATTGATAACAGTTTTGACATATCTGCCAACCATGGCCAAAACCTGTTGCCATCATACCTTTTAAATTAGTTTCTGTGTTTAAAATTCTTGAAGGAAAAACATTCTTGAAAGAGATATATAAAGGTTAACAAATTTGTAATAATTTGAAAATAGACTTTTTTGTGTAAATAAAAGCATTGAGCTAAGGACATGGAAAGTAATTTTATCTTGTTGAAAACGGGTAATTATTGCTTAAATTAATATATGATTAAAATCAGATCATAGAAAAAGCCTATTTTTCAAATGTTCTTTCTTCAGGTCCTTGGCTTTTAGAATTGAAGTTTTCAGTGTATGTTAAACAAATGTTTAATCAATAAAAGTACAATTTGTTAACTACATTTGTTTATTTTAAACATTATTTTAATATTTCTACATAGCATATTTAGCTTATTGTTTCTCATTTGTATAGTTTATTAAAAAGTCACTCTTCAGATAATTAAAAAAAAAAAAAAAGAATGCTTCCCAATATTTAAGAATTCTGGAGTAATGGGAAAACACTGGCTTTTCTTCCATTGTCATTAAGTTAGGAAGACTTCTGGGACACTCTTCGTTGATCCCACTGAACTCTTCTCTATCATCACTCCCCTATAATTGGATCTATGAACTTTCTGACTTAACTTGTCCAAGGATACCTGCTACTAGATTAAGTACATGAAGGTAAGAAGCTAAAAGAAGACTAAGTATGTCATGTTACACGCCTTTAAAAAGTGACAGTCCCTTCTCCAAGGGTCTATACCCTTGTTCTCTCATTTGAAAGATCCTTTTGGTAATCACTAAAAATGCAGGAAAAATGTAACAGTCTGACTAAATCAACTAAATAAAAAACTATCAAATTTTTAAATGTTGGGGTTTTTTCTTATCTCAGGAAAAGTGTGTAACTGCAATAATATCTAGTAATTCCATCTAGCTGAAACAAGAATTTAACATGGTTATGTTTAGCCTCTGTGAATGAGGCAAACCATGCACAGACTGGATTAGGAKGAACACAATTCAAAAATTGCAGTGCAGTCATGGTTTTATGTCCAGAACAGCAATGGGTATCTTAATTACATGTTATTTCCCCACCTCTCTCTTTCAAATTTATCCTGTATTTCTTTGTCTCTTTAAAAAAAATGTGTATTCTTATCTGCTTCTGTCCATCATTCATCCCACGCTTCCTTGGGTTCCCCTGTCTTCGTTTAGTACCGAATTTTTGTTCCTGTCTTCCCCTCTTATGTTTACCTTATAGAAGCCCTGCTTTATCTTGCCATTGTATAACTCCAGTCCACTGTTACTTCTGCTTTCTCGCTTTTGTTATTGAAGTGTTTCAAAGAGGCGTACAATTCTATCACTGTTTTAAAACAATCAACTCCCATACATCCAAAACAGTAGGATRTGGAACAAAATCAGCAGTGGTGGCACTGGTAATTGACCTTTTGCATCACTTCAAGTTTGTAAAAACATTATTAGGCTAGTAAAATTAGCTCTAAAAGGGTTTCCATCAGATTTCTCAACCAAAAGTGACATTACCTATGTTTTCTTGACTGTATGCATGAACACTACCTGTAACATACACACTCATAGCCATTCTGATATGTCAGGCTCTGTCTGACGCAGCTCCAAAAAATGAAATGCACGCAGCCACCAGCAGCTGTAAGCCCACCATATACAGGAGTACTTGCCAAACCAGTGGGGAAGGGAACCTGAAGCCCCATTTTCCCCCTCCATAAATTAACAAATGTGGTGTAGAAGGTTTAAGAAGAAAATAAAAAGTGGTGAAGTGAATTTTTCTATAGTACCTGTGAGTGAGACTTACAGTTGTCTGCCATTTCTACAGAATTTATTGTGTGCACAAGGTTCCACCACTGAGAAGCAGAGCTTCTCATATCCCCAAACATCAAGTCGTATTGTAAGTTTCTTTAGCCAAGTCCACTGACTTGAAAACATGAACTGAGAGCTTAAACTTTTATGTTGCATTGGGAATCAATAGAATCATCAGTGTACACAGTTTGTTATCTGCAGCCCATTTGCTGAATGTTTGAGCTGCTATAGGCTGTATTAATTGCATCCTTTTTTAGGATCAATGTTTAGAACCACAGAAAACGTGTTTATAAAAATCCATCCAATAGCAATGAAGTCAGGTAAGGATGGAGGCCCAATGATTACTGGAAAGCTTACTTTTAGCTTACTTACGTCAGCTAGCTTTACAATATCCTGCATTCGGTATATCAAAAGCAGCAAGATACAAATCTATATTACACATGCTTGGTTTTTGTCACTCATCAGCATCTCCAATGCTGTTTCTGTTTACCAGATTGTTTAAAATCTGGAGATCCTCAGGCACTGTCTAGGATAGAGGTACTTGGAAACAATTCCTTGCTAGCTCAGAAAGCTTTTTTAAAAATATAAATTTAACACTAACTGGCATTTTCCAAGCATTTTGTGTAGAGGAAAGTTTTTCTCAAGCTTAGCATGCTGTTCTATTATGAAAGGCACAAATGCTTCTTGTGAAGCACTGACAGTCCTAGAAAGAGACTTAGTTACTTTTGTCTCTCCTTTACAGTTCTTAAACAAAGCTCTGCTTCAGATGGCACATTATGCGCTTTTCTGTCTACTATTTGTAGCACCTAGTATCCATCTAGTACCCGTTCCTGTACCATGAATAGGCTGAATTCAGGAATAGGAGATCTTTCACCTAGTAACTGCAGCTATGCAACCCAAAAAGGCACGGGTGGCTGCAGGTGAACCTTTTGGAAAACTAAACTGTTGATGGTCCTACTGCAGGCTGCTGAACAATGAAGCTGTTTACCAGCATAGTGGATCAAGAAATATTTCCCCCCAAAATTTCCATGCAAGTATCATTTTTGTAAAAATTTAAGTTTGGCACACAGATAACTATCAAGGTTTAAAACACTGTCCTTATTTGTCAAGACCTGGTCTGCAAGGGTGGGAAGGTGTCACAGTTCTTTTTTCCAGACTCTGAGATTCTAATCCAGAAATTTATTCTTCAAATGGCTGGAAACCTTCTTGTTGTCCAGTTCAGTTTTCTCTCCTCTCATTAAATGTAGCCATTAGATCCACAGCTCTCAATATAACTCTCCATATAACACAGATCTTTAACTTGCTTGCCCCTCCTCCTTGAATTTCATATTCCAGCTCTTAAAAGAAGGCATGAATATCACTACCAGTCCCTCTGAGCTCTTGGGAGTTTTACTTACACATTCGGTGTCACTTTCGTATTCCCTTTCCAGCCACAAATCCTGGTTTTGCCTTTATTTCAACATCACCACCTTTACTGATAATCCTGGCAAAATATTTACTTAGTTTTGGACTACCATGGCTRTGCAAGAGCCTTATTTCCATTCTCTTTTTTGCTGTTTGTACATCTAAAGAACAATCTTTAATAGTATTTRTAACAGCTACATGCTACTAGCTCTTAAGTGCTAATTAGCTAATAATGTCTAATAGCTTATATGAGTGGCAATCTATGATACATTTCTAGTTAGTCATACAATTCAACATGCTATAATGACTTGGGTGGAGGAAGGGGGCTAGATATACAATTGCATGCATTATAGAAACACCGTCTATATCTACAAGAAGAAACTTTGTTTTCAGATGTTTGTAATCAGCATTTCCCACCCTCCAGCCCAAAATTTCTATGCAATTTTTATTTTATGAAACCTATATACAAGTGTGAAGACAGAGACAACCCTGTTAATGTAAATGTAACACACGGACTAGTTTTTTTGGTGAAATGCCAAACGACAGGTTGCACTGTTTGTAAAAGGTTCAGATAAGAGTGATTGAAACAAACACAACGAATTATCCATTAGTTTCCRCAAAGGTCTGGGAAAGTTAATGTGAGTCACGCAGCCTATTTAAATTCCCAACAGTATTTGCACAATAATACAGACTGTATCATTATACGAATTATGGGAATCCATACCACTCACTGGTTAGCAAGGTATACATCATCTATTTATGCACACGCTTAAATTAAAACACTAACACTGAAGGGAACGTTGCAAAAGCGACGGTTCCTTATTCTATAAATACGATCTGCTCTTCCCGACACATTTCAAACCACGATCTAACGAGACATGACCCAGGCCGGGCTGGGAAGGGGGGAGGCCGCGGTCGCTTGGCTGAGGCAGGCAGCCGCCAGGCCGCAGGGCTGCACCAGCCCGGCGCCCGCCGCCCAGGCAGGCCCGCCCAAGCGGGTTTGAGGGCGGCACACCGTGCACCACCGGCAGCGCTGGCACCGCCGCGCTGGCACCGCCGCGCAGGCCTCCGGGCAGGACGGTCAAGCCACCTGAGGTAACGCCGCAGCGCCCGCCCGGGCGGGAGGCCGCCGCCCCGGCGGCGCTGCACCACAGCGCGCCTCAGCCGCGCCCGCTGCCAGCACCCGGACCCCCGCCAAGGCACCCTCCGAGGCACCACCCCACCCGGTGACCCGTGCCGGGACACCGGGACACCGGGACACCGTCCCACGGCCCCGCACCGCCGCCTCCCGCCCGGAGGAGGGGGCCGCGCCGACAGCCCCCGCCGGGCGGCGGAGGCGACCCCCCGCCCAACCCCAGCCGGCGCTGCGCGCATGCGCGTCCGTTCAGGTGGTGAGACGAAAGACCTCCTGGCCGCGAGGGGGCGCGGCACCGCGGCGCCTCGCCTCGTTTCCCTCGGTCCCCGCCCTGCGGATTCTGGGAAGGGAGGGGGGGCGAAGGCGTCTCCCGGCCGGCGTCACTCCCAGCATGCAGCGCGGCCCGCTCCTGCCCCTGCTGCCTCTACCGCCGCCGCCGCTGCTGCCGGGGGGAGAAGATGGCGGAGGGAGGCGCGGCGGATCTGGAGACCCAGCGCACGGACGTCGCGGCGCTGCTCAAAACCGCCCTCCGCAAGGGCGACACCTGGTGAGGGAGGGGCGGGGGGTCCGGGCTACTCGGCGCGGGCGGCTCCCTCCGCCCCCGGTGCCGCTTGGCTGGCGGAGGGACCGACCTCCTTTCCCTCACCCCCGCCTCTCCCGGGGGCGGCTCGGGCCCCGCGTGCGCTGGGGGCTGCYGGGAGAGGGGGGGAGGAAGGCGGGTGACAGGGGAGGGCGGCAGCACCATTTCCTCCCCTTCCCGCCGCCCGGGTCCTTCAGCCCCTGTCGGGAGGGGACCGGGCGCCTCGGTGTGGCGGGCCCTCGGCTTGGCCTGGGCTGCTGGCGGCCGGCAGGGCCGCGCTGCGCTGCTGAGGCGCCCGATGGGGGCAGGCACCGAGGTCAGCTCCCTGCCGGGCGGCGGGGGGAGGGGAGGGAGCGGCGTGACTGGCGGGGCGCGGTGCCGGATGGCAGCCCCGGATGGCGGCCCCGGACAACGAGGGGCCCGGGGGCCGCCGGGGGCTTGTTTGGCGTCGCGGGGAGAAGTACTGAAGCAGGGATTGAGGCGGGGGAGAAGACCTCCGCTACCAGGCGTTTCATCCGTTATTCAGGCTGAAAGGAGAAAACGGCCCTGGCGTCACCTTCAAGTTGTGAGAAATTATATCGGTACCCCAGGTGGGCTGCCCTGAAGCCTGTCCGTAGCTGTGATAAGCCTTAAATTTAAATTTTAGTTTGATTGTGAACGTGTTAACTATCTAAGAAACAGCTCCCGAAGGTGTAAACGGGTCCTTATGATACTTGTTCCACAATAAACGTTTGAAAAGATATGTTTTCCTGGTCAGTCAGAAAATATTTCTTAGTATGCCATATAGATTGTTAACAGAATAATCCATGGTTGAAAAGAATTAGGTTAAATAAACACCTCTTTCTAGCGTATATTTGGTAATTGAGCTTCTGTAGCTGTAGTTCTCCGAGGCTAGAAAAGGGGACTTTTCTTTTAGGAGGGCAAAAAGAAAAGGGAACTGACACTTTTTCCACCACTCAACCTTTTCATCTCTTCCTGTGTGAAACTGTCACCCAAAGACAAAGGCTGAAGCATTAACTTACTGAAAATTAAGTATGAATACAGAGAAGTAGAACTTGCCCACCTCATTTCAGCTGTCATCACTCACTGTTCCAGTTCTATAAAAGACTATATTTAACAGTGTTGATACTGCAGCATGTGTCAGAAGCATACATTCTGATGCATTATTCAAATACTGCTGAGTATATGTTCAGTTTTGTCATACGAACAGACTGCTCTTAAACTGAAAAAGTATAAGCAACTAAAAAAAGGAAGTCAATTCACATAGTAGTGTTGAAAATGACCAGCAGTAGTAAAAGGGTGCTCAGGCTTGTAATCTTTGAGGAGATTTTTTTTTTTTTTTTTATGGTTCTGTTGGATACTTCCTGAGTACTAAAAAAAAATGTCTCAAACAGTTAATACTATTCAAAGTGTGAGTAACTTTATGACAAGTTTACATGATGGCTAAAACAGGAAGTTTACTGTGCTGTATTTTTTTTTAGTACATTAAATATTTCAACATGAAAAAATCAGTTAAGTGGAGCAAGCCTCTAAACATTCTTTGAAAATAAATATATCTAGCTGTGATTATGACACTGATATTAATTGAGTGTTTTAAGACTGAATAAGCTATGGCAAAGTCCTATTAATTTCAACTCATGAACTATTAAATCTAGCTACATAAATGTGTATGCGTGTGAGCTCATAGGATTAATACTCAGAGCTATGTATTTAATTTCACAAATTAAAGGGTATGTTTAGTCCAAATGCTTTTTTCAGAGGTATTTTGTCAATAGGTTTTTGGTCTTTTGGGGCATCAATAAGGAAACAGAACAGTTAAATAAGTCATGATTCAAAATTGCAATTTTCATTCATTCAGTAGTAAATATTGCTCAAAAATGTGAGCAATRCCATATCAGCTTGTTCTGTTTGAACATTAAGGCGCTAAAATACAGTCCTTTTAAAATTACTGRCTTATACTGAAAGTCTTGTCCGTGCTCTTCAGAATTTAAAGTGTAGAGAACAATAAGCTATATAAGGAAAGTACAAAGCTTTGGGGGTTTTCTCTAAGAAAAAGGGAACTAAAGAATAGGGCTAAGAGAGGCAAGTCTTGTAGTATCTATAAAGAGGGCACTGAATTTCTTCATTAGTTCCTCACGTGCACTGCAGAGAGAAAGAAATGAAACTGACTTGAAATGCAATGTTTGTAGAGTTTGATATTGGAAAAGAATTGATAGAATCGGGAGACATTTGAACAAGCAGTTTAGTAAGCTGTAGAATTTGTTTCGTTAGATGTTTTTAAGAGTAGCTTGGGGATACTATAGGTTAAAATATTTTTCTTCAGTGGACAGCCAAGGCTAGTGTCTTTTGACTGTTCTGTCCTCAGGGACAGGATTCTGGGCTAGTTTGTTCCAGTGGTCTTTTTTGCATTCTTTTATGGACAGTTAATAAATTAAATTATTAAACTAGGAGAGACTGAGGATTTTTCCATCTCTCCATTTATCTTATTCTTCTAAACATACATTAAACAAACATCAAATTTAAGCTTTTCCAAGCAAGAACCTCCTTTGTTTATCAGTTGTTTTAAATAATGTTGACTACTTTTATCAGTGAATTCAGCATTAAAAACCACACTGTCATTCCATGGAACTTGAATTATATGTAATTCTTTCTTCTTGCARTATTATCCAAAGGACCTTCAGGTTAAGTGGTTGAAAGACCTAGAATTCTGTTTTGGAAAAGAAAAAATGCTGTATTTCATTGTATATCTCACAGTTTTAGGAACTGATATGCTTACTTCTCAATGTTTTAAAATTCTACTGATGCTTGGCAAGTGAGGAGAATTTTTATTGTTTGTGGAGATTTTAACCTCTCATTTAGAAAGACAAAATATATTGATTGTTACAGCTGCAGACAAATTTGAACTCAGTCAGTGTCTTCCTGTATCTATTCTCCGAAATTGAAGAGCTGCTGATGTTCATCAGTTTTTTAGCCACTATAATTTGCATGACCAACTGGTCTTGGTGATGTCATTTAATGCCTTTGTAGCTGCAGTGGTGTTCTTGAGAACCTTGCCAAGTTTTTCTGTTTTTACAGTGTCACTGAGGTACAGTTTTCAACGCTGAAAGTTATTGATCTTGGAACAGTTTTCTAAAAGAGGTGGTGAAGACTCTGTCAGTTCTTGTGTGTGACTTCTTGTTTGAATATCTCTGTAACTGCCTCCCTATATTGAGGTATTTCTTGTCTTTACCTTTAAGACCACTTTCAGCCCTGCTTTCCCTGTAGTTCCCATTCTTCCATGGCTCTCTTAGTCAGAGATGTTGTCTCAGTTACTTAAATATGACATCACAAATGCTTTCATACTCTTTACTTTGCTACCTCTTAYGCACATGGGCCCTCCGTGGTCTAGAATGTGAGACCACATTTCTCACCTTTAAGTATCACTTGCCAATAAATGGTTCATATAATAGTGACTAATAATGGCTAACAGCACAGCCTTAGCAGTCAGTTTCACCAGTTTTTCTCTGTCCCAGAATTTCCCCACTGTGCTTCTTTCATCCATTGCTTGCTGTAGCAATTTGTGAGCAGATGAGGATATAGATATTATTTGTATTTTTAAAAAACAAATAACTTGGAAAAGAATTAGGCTGTTACARTGGACAAATAACTATCACAAGGAGTTTATTTGGTGGCTAAGGGAACAAGTGCAGTCTTTAGATGTTTGAATAGGGAATACTGAGTAGCAGTACAAAGATGTACTATGTACAGCAATATATTAGTGAAACCATTTATACTGTCCAGTTCTGCTGTCCACATGTCACAGAAGGTGTTCTTTTGGAATGAGTTAAAAAATCTCAACATTTCATAGAGGAGGTGCAAGCCTTGCCTTTCAGAGAAGAGCTTTAAGAGCCTTTGTCTGTTTTGCTAGAATGTTGAGTCCTGTGCTGAAATACTTACCTAAGAAGATGTCTTCTAGGATAAGGATTTTTAGATGAGCAGATGAAGATTCAAGACATTATCTGTAAAGAAGGAAGATGTTGATTTCCAGCCCTGCAAGCCTGAATTTTGGTGTCAGTCATCACTTCACAGGTGATGAGATAGATTCTTAATCTGTTCCTGATTTTTAAGACTTGCAAATCATGAAAACTACAGAAGTATAGTATTTTGTGTTCTTTCAGATGTGTCTCTGATACACATCACTTCTGAAATTCTGGTGAGTCCAGAGGGAGTACTGTTGTTATCCATAGAGTACATTTCTTGGAAGGTGAAGAAAATATTATCATTTTTTTGCACTGTGAGAATTTTATTGGCTGTTTAATTGTACAGTGACTGTAAAATTCAGTCACTGGAGAGAAGTAAAAATTTAAGTGGGGTAAAAATCCTTCCCAATGAATGATCAGTAGATACAAAAAGTTCAACCTGAAAGGATTTCCCCTCCAGAAGTGTATTTAAAGAATTTCCCCACCAAAAATGTGTGAGCATTTTAATTCTGGTTGCAATGAAAACTCATAGGCATATATAGCCCTGCTTGAAAACCTGCAGTGCCCGTCATTGCTGATAACCTTGATGCTGAAGTGCTTAGCTTTAATAGTATTTTACACTGTGGTCTTCTCAGTGTTTTCCACATTTGATCATCCGTCATTGTGCTGTACATGAACAGAATCTGGACTGAACATTAATGGAAGCTTTTACTTGATTTCACTGAGAGCATGATGAGATGTTATGGACCTGCACCTCAGTGACGTTTGGAATAATATCCTAAACTGTTCTGATGGCTTCATATAATAAGAAACAAGGAACACTACATCAGTGTTCCAAGGATAGAGTTGAGAATTGGCTGCTTTTTCTTTCAAATGAGGTTTAAGTTGCTGATTTTTGACTTTAAGACCTTGTGGTTGAAGTTTTGTGTTAGATTTGTCCCACTGCATGTGGAATGGTGCAGTATTTCACCAACAGCTTATGAAGATATACAAAATGTTCTGTTTTAAAGTCTTCTGGGAGAATACTTGCAAATGTGGAGAATGCAATTTCCTTCTGTTGATTGATTAGGCAGGATGAGAGCATGTTAAACTCAAAATCATGTTTGTGTCAGGCTTTTGCCTGAAAATTGAAAGTGAAACATTGATTTAGGAGTTATATTATTTTTTAATCAAAAGTCTTTACTTAAATGAAAAATGTTTAAGTGTATTCAAAAGACTTACATGGTTGTTAACGTAATGTTCACACTGAAATTTTAATTAATTTTGGCTGAATCAGGCTTTTTGGTCAACCTGTTGGTGGTATGTGTGAAGTGCTTCTGAGGCTATTGTAGCACATTGTTGGAACTGAGCATGGGGGGCTGTAGGGAGAATTTGACTGATTGATTAGTTGATTTGAAATTCATAGAATCATAGAATAGTTTGGGTTGGAAGGGACTTTTAAAGGTCATCTAGTTCAACCCCCCTGCCACGGGCAGGGACATCTTCAACTAGATCAGGTTGCTCAGGGCCCTGTCCAGCCTGACCTTGAATGTTTCCAGGGATGGGGCATCTGCTACCTCTCTGGGCAACCTGTGCCAGTGTTTCACCATGCTAATTGTAAAAAATTTCTTCCTTATATCTATTCTAAATCTACCCTCTTTTAGTTTAAAACCATTCCCCCTTGTCCTGTCGCAACAGGCCCTGCTAAAAACTCTGTCCCCATCTTTCTTATAAGCCCCCTTTAAGTACTGAAAAGCTGCAATAAGGTCTGCCTGAAGCCTTCTCTTCTCCAGGCTGAATAACCCCAACTCTCTCAGCCTTTCTTCATAGGAGAGGCATTCCATCCCCCTGATCATTTTCGTGGCCTTCCTCTGGACCTGCTCCAACAGGTCCATGTCTTTCTTGTGCTGAGGGCTCCAGAGCTGGACATAGTACTGCAGGTGGGGTCTCACCAGAGCAGAGCAGAGGGGCAGAATCGCCTCCCTCGACCTGCYGGCCACGCTGCTTTTGATGCAGCCCAGGATACGGTTGGCCTTTTGGGCTGCGAGCGCACATTGTCRGCTCATGTCCAGTTTTTCATCCACCAGTACCCCCAAGTCCTCGGCAGGGCTGCTCTCAATCCCTTCATCCCCCAGCCTGTATTGATACCGGGGGTTGCCCCGACCTGCAAGGTGCAGGACCTTGCACTTGGCCTTGTTGAACCTTATGAGGTTCACACAGGCCCACTTCTCAAGCTTGTCCAGGTCCCTCTGGATGGCATCCCATCCCTCAGGCATGTCAGCCACACCACTCAGCTTGGTGTCATCTGCAAACTCGCTGAGAGTGCACTTGATCCCACTGTCAATGTCATTGATGAAGATATTAAACAGTACTGGTCCCAGTACGGACACTTGCAGGACACCACTTGTCACTGATCTCCATCTGGACATTGAGCCGTTGACCACTGCCCTCTGGATGCGACCATCCAGCCAATTCCTCGTCCACCGGACAGTCCACCCATCAAAATCCATACCTCTCCAGTTTAGAGAGAAGGATGTTGTGGGGGACCATGTCAAAGGCCTTACAGAGGTCCAGATAGATGACATCTGTGGCTCTTCCCATGTCCACTGATGTGGTCACTCCATTATAGAAGGCCACTAGGTTGGTCAGGCAGGACTTGCCCTTGGTGAAGCCATGCTGGCTCTCTCAAATCACGTCCCTGTTCCTGTCCTCCATGTGCCTTAGCATAGCTTCAAGGAGGATCTGTTCCATGATCTTGCCAGGCACAGAGGTAAGACTGACTGGCCTGTAGTTCCCCGGGTCTTCCTTTTTTCCCTTTTTAAAAATGGGTGCAATGTTTCCCCTTTCCCAGTCAGTGGGAACTTCACTAGACTGCCACGACTTCTCAAATATGATGGATAGTGGCTTAGCAACTTCATCTGCCAGTTCCCTCAGGATCCACGGATGGATCTCATTGGGTCGCATGGACTTGTGCACCTTCAGGTTCCTTAGATGGTCTCAGACCTGATCTACTGCAGTGAGCAGCTCTTCCTTCTCCCAGTCCCTGCCTTTGCTTTCTGCGGCTTGGGCGGTGAGGCTTGAGCACTTGCTGGTGAAGACTGAGGCAAAAAGTCATTGAGTACCTCAGCCTTCTCCATATCCCGGGTAACCACGTCTCCCATTTCATTCCGGAGAGGGCCCACATTTTCCCTAGTCTTCCTTTTATTCCTGACGTACCTATAGAAGCTTTTCTTGTTGTGCTTGATGTCCCTGGCCAGATTTAATTCTGTCAGGGCTTTAGCTTTCCTAACCTGATCCCTGGCTGCTTGGACAATTTCTCTGTATTCCTCTCAGGCTACCTGTCCTTGCTTCCACCCTCTGTAGGATTCCTTTTTGTGTTTGAGTGTGTCCAGGAGCTCCTTGTTCATCCATGCGGACCTCCTGGTATTTTTGCCTGACTTCCTCTTTGTTGGGATGCATCGCCTCTGAGTTTGGAGGAGGTGGTCCTTGAATATTACTCAGCTTTCTTGGGCCCCTCTCTCCTCCAAGGCTTTATCCCATGGCACTCTACCAAGCAGGTCCCTGAAGAGGCCAAAATTATCCTGGTGCATTTGGCTGAACAAAGCTTTTATTTCTGAAGAGGAATGTGAAATATTTAGACTAAGATTTCTTAAAAATGGGAGCTAAGCAATATATTTATTTTCTCTCTTTGATCCCTGGATTTTTTTCTTGTGGATTTTGAATAAAATGATTGTTTGGTTTGTATGTGATAGAGTAGAATAATTACCATCATCTTGAACTTTCAGTAACTTGTTAATTCTGAAAGAAAATTTAATTTTGAAGGCATCTATTAATCATGAGTGTACTCAGTCAAGCAATTTTTGGCTAGCCTAATCAGAGTAGAAATACAGGTACAAACCCRTTCTTACCTTTTTTATTTTTATAGTTGCAGTTGTGCAAGAATAAAAATTGGATGCTGTGCCTTTAAACAGGAGTCCTAATTTGCTTTCAGCAACAGAGTTGTTCCACTTTGGTCTCAGTATTGCTTAATTTGTACTCGTGCACAGTGAGGAGGGGAAAAAAAAAAAATCCTCACCTATCTCTCTGGACAATTTGCACAGTTTCCCTGTTAAAAGTGAAATAGCTTGTGTTCAGAAGAAACGATGTCCCAGCAGTACACAGTGATGGAATGAGTGTCTCTCTGTGAAGTGTCTTTATTGCATATTAAAGTTAACTGTTTTGATTTTGAAGTCAAAGGGCTGACCTGTCAGTCAATAACCTAGGTTACATGTTGCTTAATTCTGTCTATATATAACTGAGGAATGCATTCAGAACGCTTTTGACAGCAATAGGAAATACCAAGATCATAGTCATACTGTTCAAATATTTTTCTGTCAGCCTGAGTGTTAAGGTAAAGAATGAAGGCTGTTGTACTCTGAGATATTGATGCTGTGTTAATAAGGTTTATTAAATCAAAATGTGCAGTAAACCACAGGTGAAGTTAAATTACATGACAAAGTTACAAACCCTGAGAGAATTTGAGAGATCAATTAGCAGCTTTCCTGCTAGTACTATTATTTTCTTATGTTGAGAGAACAATGTCCATACATGGTCATGCAGCTGTGAAATGTTAAAACTTGCATAAATTTATTACTGATTTTAGTTGTTTGTTGAATTTTTGTTTAAGGAATGAAGGTGTGTTTACAAGGGTTGCAATAGCTTCATTCTTTTGTTCTTGTGAGTTAATATACAAAGGCTGTAAGTAATCCCATTTTGGGTTGCCCTAAGTCTCTAGACTTGATCATACAGTCTTTTGTTGGTAATTTTAATTGACTGACCCAATATGAACATATATTTGGATATAATGCATGGCTGTCAACTGGTAATTGTGTTTTAATATTTGAATATTTTGTATAGGAGTGAAAGGACCAAAATATTCGTTGCTGGTATGCCTATCTTAGGAAAGACAATAAAATAAGTACTCTGTAATTTGTAGATTATGCTGGAGAAACTCTTAAGTCCAGTAATTGATGAGAACACAACCAGGAACCAGGCCAATGGCCCTTAATCACAGAGATGAGCAGTCCTTTGTAAATGCCAGAAATAATCACCATTTCATCCCACTTCAGTGGGACCCAAAGAATAATAACACCTTCAGTGAACTGTTCTCTCAGTGGTGTTGTCTATAGGGGCTATATGAGGTTGGAATAACTGATCTAAACTCATCCTAAAGATGGATTTAGTCTCTTTAGTGTCTTCAACTACAGTAAGTTTAAAATAGCTATGACTTTAACTTTTTAATGTAGGTTTACAATATTTCTAAACAAACCTTGTTTTCTTCTAACCGTGAGAATAGAGTAAAAGATCACATGTTTTTATATAGCTTTGAGGAATATATTATTTTACAGGAAAATAATAATGACTAAAAATAGTTTAAGGTCAAAAGTAATCTGTGCTTTGAAAACAACCTGAGCATAGGAAAACAGRAGGAGGAAAGTAGGCTGAAATGCTAAGCATTGTGCCTTGTCATTACTTGCTAAGAAATTGTTCAAATAAAAGAATTAATTAAAGAAAAGTTACGTCTAAATGGTAATATACTATTGGAAAATAGCTTCTGTATGGGATGAGCTAGGTATGACCAACAGTTATCATTGCTTTTCAAGGAAATGAAGTGACATGTAATATCAGAAGATATCAAGGAACATTCTAATTCTATTTTTCAACCCCTTTGCGTGATCAGTGGACTCACACTAGCCTGAATTAGGACTGGAAGATGAACAAATGCAATCTGTGAGAATCCTCAGACCTCAAGTAAGGCCTTTTGTTATCAGCTGCTGGAAGGAGAATGTTATTGGAGTTTATATGTGCAAGGTTCAGAATTTCACCTTTTATTTCATCCTCTCCAGTGATAACACTGAATCCATATGATATCAAAACATGTGGTGTATCAAGGAGAGAACATACAATGTGGTAAAATATCTTGTTATGTGCTCCACTGGTGAACGCATGGGTTTTCCGTGTCTTTCCTATCAGAACAAATTCCAYTGTTGTGGAATCTAAAGATACTCTGCAAATTTTGATGTGTTCCATGTCTGCAAAGGTAGCATAGACCTTGGTTACACAAGCTTCTCTTGTGCTTTGGAGGGGTATGAGGTTTTCATAGAATCATAGAACACCTCAAGTTGGAAGGGACCCATAAGGATCACGGAGTCCAACTCCCTGCCCCTGGCAGGACTACCTAAAACTAAACCATATGACTAAGAGCATTGTCCAGGTGCTCCTTGAGCTCTGACAGGCTTGGTGCCATGACCACTTCCCTGGGGATCCTGTTCCAGTAACCGACTACCCCCTCAGTGAAGAACCTTTTCCTAATGTCCAGTCTGAACTTCCCCTGATGCAGCTTCATTCCATTTCCTCGTGTTTTATTCAGTATCTGGTATTTCAAGGCACGTGAGTATAAATTGTCCCTTGTATACTATAATCTGCTTTAGACAGGCAAGAAACATTTTATAGATGAGAGCAGATACATCTTATGAAGCGATCTGAAGCTCCACTCTGAAGTAAACACTGAGTACTGAAGTAGGCCAGACTTGAACTGGGAATACGTTCACAAACATATAGTTTTTTTTATTCTACTTGTGCAAAGAAAATTTAGATCTCTTTAAGGATACGTAATACAGAGAGAAAACACTTAAAACTAATTAAACTCTACAAATATTTCCAGTATTATTAATACCTAAAATACCATGTTTGAGCGTAATTTTCAGCAAATCATACATGCGTATTTTTGCTTACTTTTAGCTAAAAGTTTGGGGCTATTCCAATATTTATGTATTTCTGTTATCAACTTGTTGGCTCTAAGTGACTTCAGTATAATCAAATTTGGTTGTACTGTTTTCATCAAGCAATTTGAGGTGACTGATTATTTGAAATGCCTATAAATGTCAAGCATTTCCTGATTTAATCAGTTCATCTTGTTGTGAAGTCTTAGATTTTAAGGTTTGCCCCTCAAAACAATGTATTTAAAAATTTGAGACGGATCTCTCRTTCAGTCTCTACTACGAATCCTCCAGGTGTGTTTTACCCCTGAAGATGGGTTTGTTATCCTGCTCACTAGCTTGACTGATGACATGTGAGACAGCAAAATTTGTGTTTCCTGCTTGAGTGAAATCTTGATTCCATCAGAGTTAAGTAACAAGCATTTCTTAATCGTAGTTTTAAAAAATGTGTAGGCCATATTTTTTAACTTTGCTAAGGTGTCCTGGGGTAGCTTTCTCAGTCGGGTCCAAGATTCAAAAAACGACTAACATTAGACTGGTTTGGAACTCTTTCCTGTATTAGGTAATAGTAACAAAAATAAAAGCAAAATGTTGTACCAAGTTTAATGTACAGACATTTTATGTCTCTGTTTTACTAATGCATGGTATGCTATTTTTGTATCTGGGACAACACACATTCAGTGAAGCGTGTCTGGTCTCAAGTGCATGTTTTTAATAATTTTCCCCTGAAAAAGATCTAAAAAGTGATCAAATCTTATTTAAGAAATGAGTTTTTATCAGATATAGTTCTGTTTACTTGAGATATGTATTTTCCTCTTAAATTACTGAATGTCCTTCGTGGGTAATACTTAGTTTTCAGGTGGTTGATTGTATCATGGATATTATAACATTGATGAAAAGATAAATTAAGTTGCCTTCTCTGTCTTGTGTAGATGAGTAGTCTTGTTGATCTTGGTGAGAATGCTATATTGAATGTGTTTGTAGGATCAAAATCTATAGTGTATAAATTTCTGATTTTTACTTTTTCCTTAATGCTAAGAAGTCTGATTTTAGCTATGTACTTTAAGTACTTTAGCAGATTGATCTCCTAAGCTGAGTGTGGTGTAATTGCATTAATTTTTTTTGCAACATAATCTTTAACATGGTATATCCTTCTTGCATAAAGATTGGGAAGTGTATGGTGTTTGAATGCAAATTTCCATTTTCCCTAATCTTATTGGAAAAGTAGTATTCCATCTATTGATTAAGAACAAGTTCTTGTAACAGAGGAAGATTACAGCTACTGTGACTGTATTGAATAGTAACTCAAAATAACTTCTCTCACCTGTATCAGATTTCTGTTGGAAGTAAAAGTAGCAGAATGCTCATTAAAATGCCTAATATGTACAAAACCTGTATATACATGTGCATATGTATGCACATACATACTCATAACCAGTAATTCACTGTAAGAATTCACAACTACAGTGTCTGTTAGCATTTTTCAAGATCTATATTTGTAAATTTTTTTTCTTAGCTATATAAATTCACTAAATCCTTCTTTTGCATGTAATGCATGTTACCTCAACATTGTGGTAAACTGGTCTACTGAGTTTTCTCTTAAGAATATTTGTCTGAGAATAAAGGCGTCTTAAATTAAGAAGTCTAAATAATGTTGGCAGATCCTGAGTCAATTAAAAGCAGTTATCTCTAAATAGAAAATAAATTAATTACTGGACTTACATAAGTATCCTGCTTACCCTTCTTTATAAAGGATGTTAAGAGCTGAATATTGGGATAGTGAATAAGGCAGTACTTTCTAAGCTATAATCTGTGGTCAGCAGGTAGTTCACTAGGCTCTGCTAAGACGTATAGTGCTGTATCAAATCTATCATATTTTTGTTTCATGTTCGATTATTGGAGTATGGTGTGCTCTGTAAGAAATCCTGAGAACTGACAGTGGCCCATTTGCTCCTTATCCTAATAACTTGATCTTCCTGGTTCACTCTATTTAAAAATTAGCATGAAGAGATAGATATATACTGCTTCATATTACAAGCAATATTAACCAAAGTATTAAACTTTGCTCCTGAGTGCACACAGATYTCATGATCTTCCCTTTTTCAGTCTTTTCATTAATCTTCAGTAGAATGCATCTTGCAAAAATGCATATAGGCTCTTATTTGTCTGAAAGTAATCCGTTTTATTTATGCTTTATAGACATTAACTTATTTTTTTACAGTTGCAGAATTCAATCTTAGATTAGTGTTTTGCACCCATTTATCTTCTTTTTTTTAATTGTGTCTCGCAGCTTTGTCCATATGTCCAAAATACATCAGTCTAACAAAGTGCTACTCAGTGAATTCAAGTAAGAAAACAGGAAAGGAGAAGGTATAAAGACAAAGTAATTTGAGTAGCTTTCAAATTTTTGGTGTGCATGCATTCTTCATTTTGCTTTTCTCCATTGTCCTACTGGACAGACTTTGCTCCGAGAATCTCAGACTTCATGTGAATTTTTTTAAGATTTGGTTGCCCTTCARCGTTTTCGTTCCAGGGCAGGAACTTGACTGTGCTGTTTAGTTCTTATCACTTATATACTTGCGTAATTTATAGGTGGCCTTTCAACTTTTTTATGGTAGAAATATTAATCTCTTATTTGAGCGTGTAAGTACAAATTCTTAAATTTGAAGAGAAGTGGTGTAAGTTCTTGCGCTTTGTATTAGGAAACAGAAATTTTACAACTTTTCAGTTAGGGAGAACTGTAAGAGACATTGCAGAGCAAAATTTGGTTGGTGGCAAAATTGATTGGATGTGGAAGAATAAAGTTGATGAAGTGTTGAAATAGGTAAACATTTAAAATCTAGAACAGTGGACCCCAAGCTTTTTTGCACTGTTAAGTCCAATTATCAAAATTTTCCGTTAATCACTATGTTACTGACATATGATCAGATATTTAACACAAAACATTTGAAAAGTAATGTGGTTCTACAGGAGCAGTAATTTGTTAATCATTAATTAAAACAATGGACAGTTTGCCTATATGATAATTTCCCTTCTGTGTAAAATTATAGCTTTCCTTCTTTAAGATTCATAGTTCATTCAAATTTAGATCAAGAAAGTAGAGGCCATGGGATGGAGTAGGAGACAAGGCTGGCAGGTTTGGTGGTAGAATGGATGCCTGAGGGTGACTTGCATTCATAACCACACGCAGTTATGGCTGTTATGGAATAGTGCTGGATGGCCACAGCAGAAGAGAAAGGTGAGAGTGCAGTTGGCCTTGAGTATGTTCATAAGACTGAAAACTTTGTGTATAAAGCAAAAGGCAAGGGCGTGTCAAATTAATCAGATTTGATATCCCTTTTTCCATTTATTAAAGAAAAATCAGTCAAATATTAAGAGGCTGTTGTAAAAGGAATTGGGATTTGTACAGGCAGAGTGAAAGAACTTGATTTTTGCAAATGTGGGAAGAACTGCTGCTACTTGTACTTTAAAAAGAAAAAGACACAAATACCAATGATTCACTTATAGTAACATTGGGCTTGTTCTGGCAGACTCACGGTAAAGGAAAAATTATCTTTAATATCAGACTCCATATTCAATTACATATGCACTGTGTAGAATAAAGTCAGTCCATTTAACACGGTCATGCCAATTCAAACTGTTTTTCTCTTCCAGGAAATGGAAAATAACACTCATTTAATTGCAACAGTTATTTTTGGTGAAATTTTGTTTGTAGAGATCTGATTTTTCTTTCTCAATTTTCAAGTGGACTATCTTTGTGGTGTTCGCTGAATTCTTAAATTCTTACTCGTGATCTTTAATTAAATAGGCTAAATTGCCTATTGCAGGCTTCTGTCTGCTGTATTCTCTTCCCCCCCTCCCATTTCTGGGTAATAGATGAATGTGGCATACCTTGGGCATGAATTGGGTAGAGAATCTGTTAGAGGAAACACACTTTAAAACCTTTCTGCATTCACTGTTGAGTCTGTACCTCCAAAAGCATTCCTGCCTTCGTTGAACCCGATCATATCTGAAGACAATTGCATCTGACTATTGATTGTAGAAAAGGAAGCACATGTTACCTCTGTAATATTTAAACCTAATTCGTTTAAGTTTTTTCTCTCCTTCTACTGCAGCATTGCTTAGGAGGACTTTATGATAGTAAAAATATAGTTGAAAGCTTTTACTAACAAACATACCAAATATTTTAAAGCATACTGGGGAGCTATTACGGTGTTGCTTCACTTCCTCTATCTATTGCATGATGGTAAACACGGTGTTTTGAAGGGACTTTGCAAGTTTTAAAGTTTATATCTTTGCTTTCATCTAATATTTTAAAAAAGTCATGCCTTTATTTTTTTTAATGGAATGCTTGTTTTAAACAAATGATAATGCCAAATTTGAAATTACGTGTAGTCACATTATATGCCTGTTTTCACAAACTGGTAATTTTTGATAGTTTAATTTCACAACAGTTTGAAGTTTGTGGTTTCATAGGTTTTGCTGCAGTAATCATTAAATCTACTACTGTGTTAGGAGAACCTGAAAAGCTAAGTTCAGAAAAGGCCTTTACATAAGACAGTAAGGCTTTATTTGGATACTTTCTTGTGTTGCAAAATGAGGTTTTCTGTACAAAAGATCTAAATTATTTGAGAAGCTCATTGCTTTGTTTAGGTAGTTCTTAGGTAGTATAACTTCACTGAACAGCATAGACAATGGAAAGTGGTCAAGAACTCAGTGTATTCTAACTGAATGAGTTTGGTTTTTGAAGTGTGAAATGTGTGGGGGACTGAAACTTACTCAGATTTGGACTAGGTAAGTTTTACTTTTTTTCCAGCATTAATAAAGTTTAAATCTGCTTATTTTTGTAATAGCCTGCATTTTTATCTTTTTACTGTGTTTTATCCCAAATTTCACCATCTTTAATGCAGCTTAGCCTTGTCCAGTCTTGTTTCCTATTACTAAACATGCTCTAAAAAAACCAAAACATGTCAAGGGAATTCTGCCACAAAACTGAAATAATCAGTGCTAGCCCAGGCTACTTTAGAATGATTCAATATTGTAAAATCATAGTGATGTTAAGTATCTCATCTTTCTGGAATAGGACTTCCACCATGCTGTTTCATTACCAATTTGGTAGGATGCATTGTGTCCAAAACACTCTGTTAAGTCACTGTCTGTTTCTGAGTTTGGTAAGAGTGGAAAAGGGCATTTTTGCAGCAAAATACTTTTCATATACATTTCCTTAATAGTGTTTAAAAAGAAACTTTTTTTCTATATAGTTTTGGTTCAGAAAGCAGTTTGAGGCTGTTTTATGACTGCTTTATTAAGTGTTTAAAATTTCAGAAAGAAATCATGTGTTGCAAGTTCGACAAAGTTGTGTACAGAACAATTTCAGAAGACATAGCAACTCAGAGTAGTTGATGACTCTTGAGCGGTAGTAACAGGTTGTGATAGTAGAATAGATACAAGACCAAGTGTTGCACTGTGAGATGGTAAAGGTACATGGTCCAGAGTGTGGCTGGTATTAATGCAGTAAGGGAGAAATTTGGTCCCTAACCAAAGTTCTTACACTGGCAGAACTAGGTCTATAGCAGTTGGGGCACAGCTCTGCCTTTGCTATTCATGTTTGCTTAGGGTAGTTACAAGCTAAGGCTAGGAGTAATTTGTCCACAGACTCATTATTGCTGTTGATGTAATCATATTTTGAATCAAGACTGTTCACCATATGAATTAGCATGCTGTTGTCATAGATGTTGTAAAGTTGCCTTTGAGACCTTAGTCTTTGATGTTTTTGAAGAAATGTAGGGGAAGTAAGCATCCAAAGGCCTGTGGTGGTCTTGTATATAGCTTTCTAATGCCTTCTTCCTCTTACTTTCCAAAGGACTTTTACCTATAGATTCAAACACTTAAGAGTACATTCTGTAGAAACTGAAAAATTGGGGCTTACTCGGAAGAGAATCTGATAAGTTGACTACAAAGGATCCCACTTACTGAGTACTACTCAGTAGTAATTTCTACTTTACCAGAGGTTTGCTAGCAGTACTTCTGGAGACTGACTCCAGGCTTGATCTGTGTGTGTAAGAGAGAAAAACTGGACTTGAGAAGAAGAAATAAGTCAAGACTTACGTCTCTTGGGTTTGTTAATTCTTATTGTAGTTGCATTATTTAGAAGCGCAACTCTAAGGCCCCGCTAGTGTGGTTTTTTAAACCTATTCAGTAAAATGTATACTCAAGCAATGTTTTTGTACTTTAGTTACAAGAGTTGTGGGTGCTAATGTTTTTGTTCTGTGTTTTTGGTGTTCATGAGTAACTCCTACAAAATGATTGCCTAATAAAGCTATACATATTAGCAGACTAGTATTTGAATCACTAGGAAGTTTTGAGATCTCTTAAAGGTTCAGTAGCATATTACTGGTATGCTACAAAGAAGAGTTCAGTAGTCAAATATTGGAGAAAAGAATGAGGATCACTTATAATCTTTAGTTTGACCTAGCGTTTCATCCTGATAGTGATATTCTGACATGTAGTAGGATAGTGGCAGAAGGGTTGGGACAGACTAGACAGAAGGTGATGGATACTTTTAGGAAAGAGAAATAATGAAGGTGGTGTCTTTAAAAAATATATGTAATAAAATCTGAGGATCACTGAACAAATTTGATATCTTAATCTCAAAGAAATTCTGGACAAAAAGATATAAAATGTAGGTATCACTGGACTTCATAAAAGCCAGACTGGCAACAGTTTAATCTGGGTAGAAATACTGTGGACCTGAGTTTAGAGATATCCCTTTGTATGGAAGTCTGAAGTTGATAATTATATGTAGGAGGAACATCTAGTACTGCCTCAAAGGCAGAACATTTACTGTATGTGTTGATGCTGACTCAGAGGAAGAAAACAGACTGGTTCTTGACAGGACATCAGAGTTCTAAAGTTTTTCAACTTGCRTATGAATGTTATAAATAAAACTTCAGCGGGAAAAATATTTTACTAAAATTTAACTGTCATTTTTTAAAGGGCTGTCTAATTATAAAGATTTAACTTGAATCTCCTGAATTCACAAACTGAGAACAGGAATTAAAGGTGATGGTATTTCTTGCTAAAAAGGGAAGTTTTTTGAACTTGCCATTCTTCAACTTCTGATATGCTGTATTGGCAGTCTTGCAAAACTGTACTTGCCCACTGTGATTAGTGGGATCTTTAATTGCCCGCAATTAAAGTCCTTGTTGGTAGGAGATGCTGCAGACAGAAAAACATTCTCCATTTTGCAAGGCTGATGAATACAAGTGCGTTAAAGTGAATTGATTGGTATTGTAGGAAGTAGTAGCATGCCAATAATTAACTTATATGTCTTCTTCCATTTAAGGTATCTAGTGGATAGTCGCTGGTTCAAACAGTGGAAAAAATATGTTGGTTTTGACAGCTGGGACAAATACCAGATGGGAGATCAGAATGTGTACCCTGGTCCTATTGACAATTCTGGACTTCTCAAAGGTAACTGCAAATTTGTCACAGATTGTTCATCTTTTGTAGTTGATAGTGTAAATGAATCTCAGCATATATGAAGGTGAAACTTTTTGTTTGTTTATTAGTTTTCATACCGTGGCAAGGGTACTGGAATAGATTTCCCTAACAAATTACAATTTTATAAATAAAATTATTGGAACTTCTTTGCAATGGTAACAGAATATTTAATAATGTACAAATTACTGGTATATAATGATACCTTGGGATACCTTGGGAATTGAAATTTAGACAAGTTGACAAGTAGTTAGCCTGAGTTCACTAAGATTTTTCTAGCTTAACTAAATTGGTTGATTTAAAATAACATTTTTAAGTTGAACTCTAAAATTTCTTTTTTGTAAATGAGCCCCAAGCCTTTTGATTCTGGAACAATTGAAGAAGAGGTATTATGCAGTTCAGTATAATAGAAAGTAATATTAAATGATAGAGGATAATTTCCTAATTTTTTATGGTCTTCTAAATATGGTTAAACTCTGTCACTGTTATAATTACTCAGGTCTGACTGACTTTTGCTGAACTGTAGTCAGATTTGTGGACGCAGGTCTCAGAATACTTTCCCAGATATTTTCATCTTTAGGTCAAATTCTATATTTAATGTCCAGTGTTGAAATACCATTAGAGCCATTAATATTTAATCTGCAAAATCTAGTGGATGCAAAATCTAGCAGATAATTGGTTTCCTTCTTTGCAGTTCCAGGTAATGTAATAGTACTGTATAATTTGTTTGCACATAGCAATACAAATTTTTACAACTTTGTGGGGTTTGTGATGAACTCTGACTTACTTCATTCAAAACTTCTCAGCTGTAATTAATATCTCATTATTTTACAAGTTAAATGTTAAAGATAATTGCCTCTTTCATAGGACTTGTCATACCATGTTGCACTAGTTGTCAGTGTGAGCAAGCGTGCATGTCTCACAGTGACTAGTATCAGTGCCTTTGAAGAAGGTGCTGTATTGTCATATGCATCTATATGTTCTTTTCCATCCACAAACATGAAGGTTTTTTTGTTCCAAGTGAGTGATCTGTTTTGTTTTCTGAAATGTGAGGATCTAGATCTTTTGTACATTCTTGTAGTAAATCTTGCAGTGAGGCGGGCATGTTCAGGTAATGCTTTTCAGGTGAAATCAGATGTAGCAAAGTCTTTTTATCCTCAGTGAGGCAGCATCAGCTTATTCTCTCTTCTGTGTCTACCCACTTAAAAAAAAGGTGATTTCTTGATGTGCAAAGCACAGTGGTAGTTGATCTGTATTATTTATAACTTAATCTACATACATGTTCAGATTACGTTTAAAGTTACTGTGGATATGAAGCCTATATTAGGGTTAGCCATCCAAATTTAAAGTCGTGTTAGCCATTTTTGTAAAAGCTCCTGAAAACCTGTATTCTATCATTTTGACACTGCCAATACCCCTTTCAAAATAACCACAGCATTGGGGTTTGTGAATTTCACTTTTTGCTCATTCGTGGTTCTAAAACTATGGCTCTACATTGGCAGTGATACCATGCATCCGGTTACTGTCTGACATCTACTGTTCCTCTGTGAAAGCAGTTTGAAAATTAAGGGCATTAGTGCTCAGCAAACAGTAGCTGTCTCCTTCACCTGCTGCAAAGCAGCTGTCCTCTGTACTAGGTTTCCTATGTAACATAAATTGAACCTGAAAATGCTTGGTTTTTAATGCTGTCTTTGGCACGTAGTATGCACTAGTTGCTCTTATACTGCTCTCGTTAAGTGTTGAGTCTGAAAATTTGCATCTAATTTAAGGAATAAAATAATCTAAAATAGGCATGCTTTCTCAGATATTCAGTGTAATGCAGTGATAAGAAAAGCTTATTAAATTCAAGAAAGACTGATTCAAGGAAAATGAAGCAGTATGTTGCGCGTATATTACTTAAATGCTGCTCCCTTATTTGCAGAACATTTGGATGAAGTGAGAGCAGTGAAAAGTAACAGGTAGAGATTTCAGTTAATCTCAACATATGCAAAAAATGTTGTTGAATGTAATGGAATGCACACATGCTGTATTGAAAAGAAGAGATCTGTAGTCAACTTTAAATTAGCAAAGCAAGCACAAGGAAGTATTTAGAATAGCTGATTGTTCATCATAGAAAACAGTGTTGCATATGAGGGACTGAGTTGTCAGTCAGGGGACTTCTTTGATGGAATAAAGTTCTGAAAAAATTATACTAGAAGAAATGTTGGGGGTTTTAGAAAGACAGAATGGAATCCAAATTGTATCTTCTCACTGTAAACTCCTGTAGCAATATCAGATGAGTGCAGAAATACAGTATGAACCTTTTAAAGAGATACGTGGACCTGAAGATGTGTTTGTGGATTTCTCCCCACATTTTGCTCCCAGTTATAATGGAACCATCGTATGCATAGTGTTGAGTGGGCCAAGTAAGAACTGATAGTGCAAGTCATGAATTATTTCAGCAATTGTTTCTTATATGTAGCTCTGTAATACAGATTTTTTTTCCTAATCAGTTAAGACAATTTTGAACCAAAATTTAACTCGTGAAAATTGTTACTTTTACCCAGGATGAAACAGCCTGAGGGGAAAAAAGGAAAGTACCKTTTAAACAGGTGCATTGATTGAAGCCTCATTTGTTAGGTCACATTAATTATATTTATCTCCATGAATAACTGAATTCTTATTTACCTGTATGTTTACTGAGATGTTCATGTGAAATTCCATTTTACTTTGTGCTAAAGCAATGTATATACTATGGCTCCCAAAGCGGAATCCAAAGTCTGAGGTTTTCTTCCACTTTCCTTTGTTGCCTTCTGCGTTGCTCTTGTGTTTTTTCTTGCTAAAATTGCAACAAATACTTTGGCTATTTCTGAACTTGATTATCCCCTCTTTCTAAAATAACTTCATAACTCTAATACTTACCTGGCTGTATTTTGGGATTTGTTGTTAGGGTTTTTTTGTTTAGCTTCTCCTACTAAGTCATTTACAATTTTTTTCAGAGAAAACGCATGCAAACCGTATTGTACCTTCTTGACTGCATGAAGTCATCTCTAAACTGCACAGATTGCATATTATGGAAGCAGTATCTTTTTGCCATCTCTGACCATCTAGTGGTAGTAACAAATACTGCACACTTAAAATACATGAACTGATAACAATATGCATCTCCCATGTTTTGCTCACACATCAAGGTACTTAGCTGGAGAAGGAAAGAGGGAGTCAGCACCAGTGATAAGATAATAGGAGCAGAAGAAAGCTGTGCATCCTTCTTTGCTCATATTTCCACCATTTGGGTGATTAAAGGAAAAAGCATTGCTTTTTTCCTGTATTTTCTCTTAAAATCACAAACCCTTTACACCAACTGAAGGTGTAGCAAGTGCAGATAGAGTAGGGAGATTTCTGGAGTCTTGGTAAGCTGGATCTTATTTACTCTTCCCACCAGGAAGTGAATACATCTCTCAAATATCCTCAGTAGTGTTGCCCTCCTACAGAAAAGGTCATGTTGAAATATGTCCTGTTAAATTCTTAATACAGAAAAAAATATTTTTGAATATTTGAATATTTTGAAATTTTGTTATTATTAAAGGACCTTTAATTTTTAAGTGTACCTTTTTTAATGCTCAGGACATTTTTTAATTGAAGTCACATTATGCTGTGTTTGCTCAATCTGTACAAAGGAGAAACGAGAAGTACAGAAATATGACCAAATGAGGGGACCGTAGTACTTTCCATATGTGCATAGCGTGCACTTACTTTTGTCCTTGCAGAAATATGAAGGTAACAGTATTCATTTTGCTTAGAAGTATTACTTAAAAAAGAAGTCCAAGAGGAAGGCCAGTACTTGAAGCAATTTGAGAATATTTAAGGTTACTTTTATGCTCAGTTTTAATTGTGCAGTGTAATTCTGCAGTTTATTCGCATAGGACAATGAAAATAAATAGACTGTATGTTTATTACAGTCTATTTATTCTTTATACATAGTCTGTTTATTTTCATACTTGATTAAGTTTGTCATCCTGATCCATTCTTTGGAGCTGAATGTGTAGGTCTCCCTGTTTGATCTCCCTCTGTACGGAGGGATGTTTGTTGACCTGTAGTTGTGTACTTCTAAATGGAAAGACAGCTGCCCTAATTGAGGCTCACAGTGGCTCAGATCTGGAATTACTTCTTATAYGTGTAGGATAGCTGCTATCTTACTGCTGTAATAAGGATTGAACCAAAGCTAAAAGTGCTACTTATGTAAAGAGGTTGCCAAGTGGTACTTGTTTCAAGTGCTGCATCTCGCTGTCCCTGTGAAGAATTTTGTAGGGACTGTGTTTCCAGAGCATGTAGGATCCTTTAAGTAGGAGGGTTGTACCATGTTATTTTCCCAGTGTGACATGGAGTTGAATGACTTCAAACTTTGTCTTGGATCTACTGTAACTACCCATTCCTGCAGTTTGAGTGAAGGATGCAACTGTAGCATGAAATGGAAGTATCCATGGTGATATGGGAATATGTGTGAACTGGGTGGAGAAATGGGTTGGTTTCTCTGAAGGCTATGATGGTGTGTGATAACAAGTTAGGCGCTTATGATTGCATGAGGATATGGAGTTGTCTCTTGGGTTCCTGAGTGTTAGAATACTACCTGGTGTGATATGCATGAACTGGATAGCTTGCCTAAATAGTTTCAGAAGAGTTTTGCTTTGAACACCATGATACTGATAACATAACTGTGACTCAGAAAATATTTTGTTTGCTATTTATATGAAAAATGTTACATTAGAAACTCAAGAGGATTACAGTATTCAAGTAAAAATATCTGTCTCTTATAGATGGTGATTCTCAGTCTCTCAAGGAACATCTCATTGATGAGCTGGACTACATCCTTTTGCCAACTGAAGGCTGGAATAGGCTAGTTAGCTGGTACACACTGATGGAAGGTCAAGAGCCAATAGCACGCAAGGTACTCTTAAATTACCTGCTGGGATGAATATGATTCAGATATAGTCCTGCAAATATGCAGGAGTTGCACAGGAATTTATTAGAAGATTGTAAGTCCTGGCCTATGATAATCATGTAGACAACTGCTGCTTGAGTTGCTTATAGATACCTAGTTTTTACTCAGATTTTAGAGGCTTAAGTTTTTAATATTGAGAAACTAGTACTGTTTTTTAATACTTTTTTTTTTCCTGGAAGTAAGCCCTTTAATTTTTCAAGAGCTTGCTTTAGAAGCTTGTATGTCTATTAATGCAAATGATTTTGTAATTAATTATAAAACCTAAAACTGTATTGACTATATTAGTGAAAAGCCTAGCTCTAATAATGTTAACACTGGCAGAATAATTGGTAGTTCCTTCTCTGATAAGCAGAGTCTTCTATGTTCAGCAGCTTGCTAAGGGAGTTTTTTCTTTAAGCAAAGAGCTTACTACACAAGTAGTAGTCAATGGTATGGTGGATACTGTGGCCCTCAGTCAGTATGAGATACTTAAAAATTAACATCTTCGATGCTAATTTTTGTTTGCTCCAGCACATACCATCCTTACTATTAAGGTGACGTGACATTATACCAGTTTATTGATCATACAATCTTTTTTGTTTTATTATTTCTTAAGATTTTCAGGTTATTGATTACAGTTGAATCCTCACTGGACTGAATTACTTAAGTTTTAAAATACATTTTGGTATGTTTGCCATTTCTAAATTGACTATTAGGGCATATTTCTTCAGTTACAGGGATCTTTATTATAATTCCTGAAAAGCTGCTGAAAGAATGTTAATGATTAGAATTTTAGTTTGATATGACTTCTGGTGTAATACAACTTTTTTTTCCTCCTATAACATAAGTATGGTCTAACTACATGCATGCTGGCTGCTTACTTGTAGTGCATTCCTTTCAAACAAATGCCAGATTTAGCTATAGAAGAAATTTCGTGTCTTCAAGATTCATTTGGTCAGCAATAAGAAGTAGTTTGTTGGTTTTTTTTTTTTAACATTCTCTTTCATACAACAAAAGAGATCTTTTTTTAAAGAAACATTCCTGGAATGTCTCTTTCTTTTTCTCTGGTTCTGTAAGAGCTGAAATCCATTAAAATGGCTCTCCTTCTTTAAAGATATATGTTATCAACTTGTTACTGTTTTTCCAGAAGATGGATTTGAGCAAACTGAATGCTCTTCCATCATTATGGTAAAGTAAAAGTTCTGTAATATTTTTGCTTTGGGGGGAAAATGGAAGGAGAGAGAGGGGAAATTAGAGTAACTTGCCTTCTGCTTGGAAGGAACTAACTGGAAAAATAAATGGAGTGTAATGAGTGGCCAGGTAAACTGGCATAGATTCATTATTTTCTGCCAATATGAACAGTAGTTATCCTTTGAGATGCATACTCCGGTTCAAAATTTTTCTTTCTGATGCTTTTGTCATTTGTTCATGATTCTTTCTCCTGTTTGCCGTAATGTTTTTTCACAGAGGCGGGATGATACTTTTCTTTCACCCCCTTTGTTACATCAACTTTTTTTGAAATGTGAATCCAAATTTTAAATTGGTACAATGTTGTACTTCTTGCATGTCAGATAACGTTACGACTTTATGTAACAGGATGTGTGGTAATACTACCACTACAGTGTCAGTTTTATTCTCAGAAATGTCTTACCCATACTGTACAGTTTTGTTTACTGCAACAATTTGTGTTGCTACTCTAGTAGCTGAAAACCCTACTAAGCTGCTCAAATTAAGATGCATTTTTATTTAAATRTCATGGTTGGCAGTCATTAAAGCTAAGGCAAACTACTGAACAGCAGTGAAATCATTCACTAATTTTTTTTTTCCTATGGTACATGCATACAAGCTATATTTSTACAGCAGATAGCAGATCTCTCCTAGCAATTAGCTGGTGGCTTTTTTTTTTTTTTTTACCATATTTGTCAGATGTATCACATATCAGGCCGATGGTTATTTTTGGAACAGTCTACATGACTAAGTACTGCAGTTACACTTTGGAAGATCAAAGGGAAAAACATTTAAGAGGTGACCCTGAATATTTTTTTCTACATTTTACTTTTATTTAAAAAAAGCCTGTATACATAACTATTTTGTAATAGGTGTTACAAAAATGAACATATAACAAATAACTGTAATGAGTAGGTGAAATTTCAAATGAATGTATTCATTATCGGGATATAAGTGGAAGATTTGTAGGTTTTGTTTAAAAATGTGATATCCAGATTTTATTAGTGTGTATTCTGTTTGATAAGTATTCTTTAACTGTGAAAACTCATTCTTCATGTTTTGAGGAAGTAGCATTCAGTGAATGTATTTTGAAATAAAAGTAAGTTTTGGTGTTTTTTATCTTTTGATCAAGTATCTTATCTTTTGGTTAAGTATGCATATTTGTGATTTCCACTGTACTTAAGACTTTGAAAGTCATGGTGGCGTTGTTATATGCAGGTAAGACATCATCATCATGGAAAAAAATTACTTTTTAGTTTACCGTATTTCTAAAAAGTTATAGGACAATTTTAGGACTAATTTTTGGCATTTATTAAGTGTCTTACATTCCCTGAACTTCAGTTTCTTGAAGAGTTCTCAAAAATATTTTGAAGTGTGTATGTGAAAACATATTTGGACTGATACCTGATCCCAATCTGTTTTSCAGGTCGTTGAACAGGGTATGTTTGTAAAGCACTGCAAAGTAGAAGTATATCTAACTGAATTAAAGCTTTGTGAAAATGGAAATATGAACAATGTTGTCACACGAAGATTTAGTAAAGCTGATACAATAGGTATGAACAACTATTTTTAAAAATATATGATTGTTACTTGTTTAAATAGTACTTGGTAGCAAGTTCTGAATAAATAAGTCTCTAGCTAAAATGATAGATGGGTATTGTAACCATTCAAAAGGATGGGACTAGTCTTGTTCGGGTCAAAATTAAAAGTTAAACTATTTGGAATATTTAGGATTTTTAATACAATTAAAAAATAATTGTGCATTTTATTATCTAGGCATCTCTGTTAACTCTAGAGGTCTGCGATTTTCRGGAAGTGAACAGTGTGATGTTTTTCATTGTCTTTATTGGATGCCATTGTACTTTTTCTTGGCTTTTGGTGTGTAAGAAATACATTATTTCATGTGTTTCCATTTATGTCTTTCATTAGCCAACACTTTTTAGTCATATATATAAAGAGAAGGGTATATTACAAAACACAATTGAATTTATAAATAATGGCTAAAGGTGACCTACAAAGGCAGTATTCTTTGGGTTGTGAAGTGGCAGGCCATGCACAATCTTTTACAGTAACTGAGTCCTGTATTAGACCTTTAACTTAGCTTTATTTGTAGTTATTTTGCCTGCTCTTAGAGCATTATGTCATTGTTTGAAACCATATTTTGATAACATATTTGTCTCTCAAAATAACAATCAGAACATGTACAAAGATGTTTCTTATCGTATAAACTCAGTTTTTGGTGTATTTGTGCATGTGTATCTGAGATAAGAGTCTTTCAATCAGCTGTATTTGTGCAGTTAGAATTGTGCTTTATGCCCTTGGCACTTCCTGCCCAGTCATTACTCTTTGTTTACATTCTTTGACAGCAATGTAGTTTTTTCAGGTTTTGCTTCTCTTTACATTATGGGTAGTGACTTATACTTGCTACCCTTTAATTCTTTGCAGATTGCTTGCTTTAAAAACAGAATCATTTTACTTCATTAAATTTTAATCTTTAAGTTAAACAAGTAATCATCTGCTTGTATTAGAATAAAAAATCAAAAATTACAAAATTTGTCCTTGAAACAAGGCTTCGGTGTTGTATGTTAATTGGCCTTTTTGAGATTGGGTTTAACTTGGGAAGATGTACTTCATTATTCTCTAAGCAAACCTAAAAACTTAGAAAAAACAATTTAATATTATCCTTCCCTGAGGACCAAATACAAGCTATTTTGGAGCTATACTGAATTTAATTGTATCATTGGAATTATAGGTAATGGATGAATTTCTGATATTTTCTTTCTCTAATCAGAAGTAGGGCATTTTGGAATGACTGTTACTTGGAGGTATATTCTTTTTTTCTTAGCAGAGAGAGAATTACAATTATGAGAAAATTGTCATAAAGGGTAATGAGAAACAGTCAGGCTCACTGGTGACCTCTTTCCAGTCACTGGCCTTATTTGCTTTCCTGAGATGTGGATGATACGCTCTTGGAAGCCTTAAAAATATGCCCTTGCTGAAGCTGAAGCTGCTTATGCAGAGCACCAAGAAGGGCCATCCTAGCCAAGACATGCAAAAGAGTTTGTATCTTAGAAGAAGAGCTAGAAAAATTAAAATGACTTTTAAGAGTGAAAAAATAACTGATCCCTGAGGTTTTTCTCTTATCATCCATTAATAAGATGGTGGTTATTTTTTTTTTCCCCTGTCCTTACCTTAAGTATAGTTAAGGTAGTTCTGGAATTCATCAAATACATAGGAGAGATGCTCATTATATCAATAAATAATATGCAAGAGGAATCTTACAGAATCTTGATTATTTTTCACCCTTCCTTGTATATGCCAGTAAGGGATGCGTTTTCATTATGGTTGCAGAAGACTTGTAGTACAAAAGAGTCAATATCAGCCCCACTGAAGTGAGTGGACATAAGGTACTATGGTCTTTTCAAGAAGTTTTAATTTTTCTACCCACCATCATTGATCATATTATTTACTGCCCTCAGAAGATCAGTACAAGACCTTCCTTAATTCACATGAACAGAGAAAGTTTTGCAGCACCTTAAATACTCTAAGCACAATATAGTATTCACCTACCAGTCTTCAAATGTGTGTTATTCCTGGAATACCTTTGCTTTTTCACTCAAATAGAAACTAAGCTAAGCTATATGTCAATAAGTTAGTACAAGGTAGGAAAAATAATTACAAAGGGCAGACCTAATAATGAAAGTCATTTTCTTGGGGTGGTACTGGACACATCTAATGTGTTCTTTGGACCTTCTTGGGAATCTCCTACAAGTGAGGACTCTCACTTTGGAGGCAGTGTGTATTAACTTTGAGACTGATTGATGGCTAACTCTTCCTGGGGGGGTGGGGCTGGTTTTTGAATTCTAAAAAGAAAATGAACTACACCACAGATGTAGTTCAGGCAGCATTTCAGTCTAGTTATTGTTGCTGATCTTAGAGGGCATCAGGGCTTCTGAGTAAAAATGAGTTAATGATCCATTCAGGAGTCTTAATCATATGAAAATATGATAAAACTAAGTCATCAGCTAATGTGTAGGCCTTTTCTACCTTTATTCAAGGGTTTTACAAACCACAAAATGACGGAAAGACTATCTGTAGCCTCTGTTATGGACAAACAGGAGTCAGGTTGTGTCTGCAATGCCATAAAACAGATCCAAAGCTGAGCTGATAAACTTTGTAGAAGATTACACCAGTGGCTCTGCATCTCATGGACTTGCTAATAAATTACCTTGGCAAATGGCTTTGATTCGTCTTTCCCTTTAATTTGCTGCAGAATACAAGAATGTAAAACTTGCCACCCTTGAGGACAATTTATTCTGGGATCTGTGACTAACCTTTCCCTTCTTTAGGAAGCTGGGATTACTGTTTCATAGTACAGATTAACATATTACTACAGTTTTTTAGCCATTATTTGTGACAGCACTAGCCTTTGGGAGCCAGGGCGTACTTGTATTAGGATCCACTGAACTTTTCCAGCATCTCATCAAGACTCTTCCACGTAGTCTTGCAAAATAGTACTTAAATCATGCAGCTGTTTTTTTGGAGGAGCTATCTGGTTTTTAATGATATAGGATATATCCTATATGGGATCCATAACCTTTAACTCTCAAATTGAACTATCTCACATTGTGGCTATATAGCTGATGGAGTGAGAGGCATTTTTAAAGGGCAGTTCTTCCTGTCTCTTTTAGACATCGTCCTAGTTCTAATCACCTCATACATGGGATGTGTATAACACTACTAGAGGAGAACCCCATACACAATATGCCTCAGACCATACCTATTCGCATGTAATGTTTTCATTTATACTGTAACAGGCACTTTCACTTTAAACCGTAAGCCAGCACTTCAGGGATACTGGCTGGGGGGCGGGGGGAAGAATTATAAGTGTGCATTGGTTACGTTCATGGAAGTATGTAAAAGAACCTTAGTTTCACAGTCTCAAAATTAGCATAATAGTCAAGTGGAACATGTTCTTCCCAGAGTCTTGGACATAATGTGTAGTCATCTGATAGGATTGATGCTTCCTGTCTCATAACAGTTCTATTAGTGAAGTTGGAATATGTTAAAAATTAACATAATAAATGTTAAATTAGTACTTGCAAAGAATACAAGCTGCAATGCTCAAATAATTAATTGTCATGGTATTAATGAGATAGTGAAAAATTATGTTTTGTAATTTCTTCTTTTAGTGAAAGTCATTGATAAATYGGGATTCTTTTTTTTTTTTGAAGATTGTTGCTGACTAGATTCATTCTTAGATTCAAATATAGTTATTTGAAGTCAGTGGTTGAGAATTGATTCAGAGAGTACATGATTTCTTTAAAAAAAGTCAACAAATCAAATAACAGCCTGTTGCCTTGTTTATAGCACCTACCTTGCCTACATATCATCTCTATTACAGAAACAGATGATCCAGTCTAATACTTGCTTTCATACTAAAATGTGTGTTACCTAGTATAGAAGGAAATTGTATTCAGTTGCCTACAATATCTACAAACATTATATTAGCCAGTTGTCATGCATTTCACAAGCCAATGGCTGGATTTTTACAAGGTACTTTTAAGCTTCAGGTCTCGTTTTGACTTTTCGTGCTTAACATAGTGGAAGAGAAAATAATAATCTTAAGTAAAAAGGAGCAAGGGGGGGGAATGCTAGAGGAGCTGACACATTGGTGTTTTATCCTGAAACTTCAGGGGARTGTCTCTCAAAGAGCTTGCAGTGCCCATTTTTATAATTGTGTTTTCAGTGATCTCCAGGAATAAACTGTACATTTCTTGACTCCTGTTTTGTTTTCTGTGTTAGCTGTTATGAGACTTGGCTGCCATGGGGCTTTATGAGTGTACCAATTAAAAAAAAAAAATTAAGTGAGGTTGCTATGTACATAGTTCAAATTAAAGAACTCTTCAATAAACTCTACTTTTGCATAAGGAGAAGGGAGTTAATTATGAACTTCTTAAATTTCAGTTGTAGACAATAGTTGTACTATCTTAAAATTATGTAACGGTGATTATATTTCTGTCAGGTAGAGTAGGAGCTGGTAGACCTTTTTATGTTAAATCTTTCAGGGATGTAAAAATTTTTCATCATCCTTTTAAAATAAATTTATGTGCTTCAGTTTTACAGAGCAGTCTTTAATTTCTGTGAGCGTGTAAATTAAACTTCAAGCATATATATTGTGGTTAGTGCTAATTGCACTGGCATATGGATAGTAGAAGAGTGAAAACCAAAAAGGATTTGATTTAGGGAGAGGAACAGAATGACTTGTACTCCCTGCACCTGGTTTTGCTGCCAGTCTCACTTCTAATCATTCCCTACCCACCCACACTCCTGTGTTTCCACACTCTGAGAAATCAGTAGATGGGTACCTGGGTACCTCCTGTTATTTGTTATGTATCAACTTGTCTTTATTTGGTCTGCTTTGCTAAGAGATTCAGGAGGGAATAAAATAGTCTTCTGACTGTTTCCATTTTAAAGGCAAGCAAACTAGCAACTTCCTGCTTGTGCTACAACATTATGTAGTTGCATGGCTATTTCTACAGTTTCATTCATATTTTGAATATAAGAAAAGAGTAGGTGATTCTGATGCTTTATTCGGCCTTATACTGTTTGTGTAGTGAAATGCTAAACTTGTGTTCTCTCCCTTTCAAAACAGATACAATTGAAAGAGAGATAAGAAAAATCTTCAATATTCCAGGTGAAAAAGAGACCAGATTGTGGAACAAATACATGAGTAATACTTTTGAACTTTTAAATAAACCAGACAGTACCATACAGGATGCTGGTTTATACCAAGGACAGGTACAGTGTAATATTTTTTTTATACATTTATTTTTTTGCTCGTGAAAATGTAGCTGTACCCAATGAATTTTCCTTCTTTTTAAAGGAAAATTGCCTCCTAATAGATTGTGTTAGGGATAGAGGATTTTATAAATAAAKTCATCAAAATAAAAGGAGTCTTTGAGTGTATTTTCAGGATGAAAGATGAGTTTAACTCTCCTGGTGAATTAGAAGTAAATGAACGTAACATTGCTGACTTGAATTTGGTGAAACATGAAATAAAAAAATATTCCTAGGATCTGGGGTATGTTGCTATAATGAAACCCAAAATTTGAAGAACTTTTTAGGTACTCTAAAAGAATAATGTCTTCTACTCAGATTCTACTGTCCAGATTTCAGAAATAAATTAAGAAAAAATGAAAATATTTCCAATAAGAACTATAGAATCATAGAATCATAGAATCATAGAATCATTAAGGTTGGAAAAGACCTCTAAGATCATCGAGTCCAACCATCAACCCAGTACAAATGTCCACTAAACCATGTCCTGAAGCACCTCATCCACACGTTTTTTGAACACCTCCAGGGATGGTGACTCCACCACTTCCCTGGGCAGCCTGTTCCAATGCCTGACTACCCTTTCAGTGAAGAAATTTTTCCTAATATCCAATCTAAACTGAGCAACTTGAGGSCATTTCCTCTTGTCCTATCGCTTGTTACTTGGGAGAAGAGACCAGCACCCATCTCTCTACAGCCTCCTTTCAGATAGTTGTAGAGAGCGATAAGGTCTCCCCTCTATAGAGACAAAAGAGCTTAAAAACCTGCTTTAATATGAGACTATATYATCACTTTAAAATCCCTTTATGGGAGGATTTCTTACAAGATATTTTTTTACCTTTCCAGATGTATATAAAGAACAAATATTGGAGGTTAAAGCTGTACAAATATAAATGTAAGCTGATTGAACAATTTCATCATTAGAATAACTTTTCAGATTATTACATTGAATCTTTAGTATTCAAATAGTTAGATATTTTTTCAACAGCTGTAGTTCATGCTGTCGTGCTACAAATATGAATGGATGAAATTTGATGGCAGTAATTGTAGGCAAGATTATATTATATTAAAGTATTTCCTTTTGCCTTGAAATACTTGACTTTAACCTACTTACCAGCAGTATTTATGCTGTGCTTCAGTTTTCTTTTATGGCATGGAAGGTAAATAATCAGTGCACCAAAATAACAGCTTGAACTATTGTGCCCTTTAGCTTCATGCTGCACACACTTAAACCCTCACACAGGTAATTTGAACAATGCAGAGGTTCTGCTGGAAGAACCCACATCTCCCATAAAAGATTTGCATCAAGGATGTAACTTGCAAATTGCCTCTATCCCAGTGAAACATTAACTATGAAGCAAGCATGGTCTAATAGCCATAAAAAGATTTCTAGGTGACATCTGTACTTTCAGCAAAACAAATATTGTTCAAAACCAAGTTTAACCATGGTTTCTGAAAATGCTAAATGTTGTGGTAGACCATGTGTGTTTGGTCAGTTGCACTTGCTGATACACAAGGTTGTTCTTTTTCTTGCTGAGCCTCGTAGTCTAATAATAGTTATTCTGACTAGTACGGTCTATCCAACTTAATAGCTGTTTTTTACTATGCAGTTCTAAACTATGTATGTGATTGAGTAAATTAATGTTTTGAATTTATCAGTTGGTTTCTGAAGTGAACCTTTAGGGGTTCCATTGAACTTTTAAGTCTAAATCTTCCTTTTATTTAGTAGCATTTGAGAGCCAATGGAAGGAAATATGGCAGAATCTGTCTTGCAGCATTCATGACCAAAGATAGCAGACTACTCTTTTCCAGGTAGAAATCTGGTCATGATAGAAAGCTAGTTTTCAATGTCTTAGTGTATCCAGACTGAAAATGTGATTACATCTTCAAGAGGCAGCATGACTTATGCATAAGGTTTTGAGCGTAAGTACATATGTGAACATATGTATGTCACTACACATACAGGTATCGCATGGCAGTTAATTAGCGTCCTGAAACATCAGTGTACAGTTATGCAGAATTAGTTGCATTGGAAATTGAGTTAGATTCAGTTTAAATATTGGAGTCTAGTTGCCATTTCAAATGATCTGGCTATCCCAGCTGTCAATCCAGAAAGGCATGAGCTTTTTGTAGGTCCTGTGTCATATCTGCCAGCGTAAGGCAGATATCTCAAATACCCAAAGGCGTTTCAAATGGCACTTGATGCCTGTGTTTAGGACTGAGTGTTCTGTACTCCCTTTTGTACCAATAACAACTTGAATGAAATTAATTTCATTAGCCAACTGTCCCATTGGAAAATTAATATTAGACGAATGCTTTTGCAAAAAATACATGAGTAACCAGAGAGGTATGATTTTAAGGCTATCAAGGCAGAAAATAGTTTGGTTTGGGTTTTTTTTTCTACCTATCTGTTGTGTGTGAGGCAAAATTTCTTCAGGAATATCCCTTCCTTAACAGGGCTGTTGTACAGACATGTGATTTCTATAGATTCATAGATGCTGTTTAGACATTGCAGATCATCTTCTGACCTCTTTGAGAGGTAAGGTCTTGCCATTTTATCCATGGATTGTTGAGGCATAGAAATATTAAGTGGCTTGCCCACAGTTGCACAAATTAAGAGGTGGGGASAAAAAAGTGAATAGCGCAAGAGGAAGGTGCAGTGTAATTTAATGGAATATTCTTGAACCTCAGGGAATAGTAACTTAAACATCAGTCTTTTCCATCTCAATCACATGTCAGCAAATCCATTAAAAAGATTGGAAGAGAAAGCAATCTACTGATATTTTTATTTCAGTTTTCTTATTACACTTTTTGTGGTAGGTACTGGTGATAGAACAGAAGAATGAGGATGGAACATGGCCAAGAGGTCCTTCAACTCCTAAGTAAGTTGTGAATTTAAGTCGTGTTATTCATTGTAGCTTAACTATTTTCATGTTATTTTGCTTTAAAAAAAACCTGTTTTTAAAAGTGGCATTTTATTTTGAAAATCGGCCTYCAGATGTTTTAGCTGAAAATATGCCGAATAGTGTATTTTGTTGTAAGTGCTGCATGTTGTAGAACATGACATAATAATGGTGAATTCCTGTATATACGTTGCTTAATTTTGTTGATTTCAGCCAGTGATATATGTTACACTGCTTAAAAATAGCAAAAAAAATCCATAGTAGAAAACTGTAAAACTTAGCTTATTTTATTTCGATTTCTGTTTCAAAGCATAGCGTATCTGTTAGGTGAATGTAGATATATGTATTTTATCAGTATTTTTCTTATACGTAAATGTTATCATAAATAGCTTGTTCTTTTATCTCCAGAGCACAATACTTACACATAAACATTTAAATTGCAGTCTACATTACCAGCTTCTTGCTTTTGTTCTTTGTTGGGCTGTCATCAGTTAACAGTGTTCTTTTTCTTTTCTGTTCTTCCTGCTGCCATTATCAACAGCACCTTGATAACGGCAAGTAGAAAGACTTGAGTGTGGTTTTTCTCATTTAGATGGATAAACTTTTTTTAATATTGTTTCCAGAATCTAAATCATGCTCTATTGGTTTTGAACAACAGTTGGAACTAGTAAACTAATATGATCTCAGCCTTACAAATAGTTAACTGTTGTTTTCCCTTTGTTGGCTGGTTCTTGAGTATCTCTTTCATAGAAAGTAATTTAAGTTCCTTTTATTCCTTTTGATATTCTGCATTCATGTAATTGAGGTTCACTGTTGTTTTAAAACATTTTTATAGTATCATTGCTTATCATTTGAAGGACAGAGATTCTTTATCTTTGGTGTTTTATCTCAAGCACTTTTATTAGGAGCACTAGCTTCTGTTAAGTTGCTTAATGAAGTTTGAGTTCAATTTAAGCTTAGTATGAGCAGTATAATCTTGCTTAGCAAGATGTTATGACACAAAATTGAAAATGTAGAGCAGTAGAGAGAATGGGATGCAAAATACTTGAAGTTTAATCTCTGAGCTCAAAAAGTATCTAGTAGAAATGTAAATTCCAATTCAAATTTTAGATGTAGATTTTGAAGGTTAAATAATTTAGATAACTCAGTGTCTGATTCTGTTAGAAGTTTTGGTAGGAAGATATTCTTGGTGATGGTACCTGCTTTTATTCTGCCAAATTTCCATTCTACTTTGTGGGAGGTATTCAGGAGCAGTATATAAATTAAAGAATATCTCCTGGAAAATGTTTGATCTGGGGACAAGTAAAATGGTAACTGAGAATACTGGTGTCAGAGGAGGCTATAAGTAAACCAGCAAATGAGGATGAATAGTTTTACTGTGAAGCTGGGGAATGTTTTTGAGGTTTGGCAGCTATCAGAAAGATTGATTGAAATTTGGTATTCAGATGCATTGTAATAATGGAAGGTTTGCAAAATTTAGTGGATTCAAATAGAAACTATTAACAAGCAGTAATGGGGACAGGTTTTTACATCTGTTTAAAACTATATGAAAAATCTAATAAATGTTTAAAGGGGTAGAAATATTAAACACTTGCTTTTGAGTCTTCTTTGTGAGATGCATTAGGAGTATTAGTTTGTCATCACAAATACTATACATCCAGATACCTTCCTACAGCCCTGTCATTGGTCACAAACTGGTCTCGCACCAGTTCCTGCTGTGACTACCTCTTTGTAGTGCTTGTTTTAAAAGAGTACAAATTGTAAACATAAATTCTGAGGCCAGGGAATAAAATGCCATATTTAGAAGGGTCAAAATATAGAATATTGGAAAGTATGAAAGATACATAACGCTTGAAAAGGGCATTTCRGAACATCAGCTAAGCTTTTCACAGAATCACAGAGTAGTTGAGGTTGGAAGGCATCTCTGGAGATTGTCTGGTCCAACCCAGCTGCTCAAAGAAGGGTCACCTGGAGCAGGTTGCTTGGGACTGTATTCAGTCAGGTTTTGAGCATCTCCAAGCATGGAGGCTCCACAGCCTCCCTGGAAAACCTATTCCAGTGTTTGATAACCCTCACTGTAAAACAAAATTTCTTATATTTAAATGGATTGCCTGTGGTTCAGTTTGTGCCCTTCTCCTTTCAGTGGGCACCACTGAGAAGGGTCTTGCTCCATCGTCTCCATTTCCTCCCTTTGGGTATTTTACATGTTGATAAGGTCGCTCTGGAGCCTTCTCTTCTCCAGGCTGAACAGTCCCAGCTTTCTCAGCCTCTCCACGTAGATCAGATGCTGCAATCCCTTGATCACCTTTGTGGCCTATCACTGGACTTGCTCCAGTATATCCCTGTCTCTGTGGTACTGGGGAGCCCAGAAGAGAACCCAGCACTCCGGGGGTGTCTCGCCAGTGCTGAGTGGAGGGGAAGGATCACCTCCCTTGACCTCTGCTGGCAATGCTTTTACCAATGCAGCCCACAAGGTTGTTGGCCCAAGAACACGTTGCTGGCTCATGTTCAGTTTTTTGTCCAGCAGGACCCCAGGTGCTTCTCTGCCAATCTGCTTTCCATCCGGTCACCCTCCCTGCTACACCCCAGACTGTACTGGTGCCTGGGGTTATTCATCCCCAGGTGCAGGCCTTTGCATTTCCTTTGATTTGACTTCATGAGATTCCTGTCTACACATTTCTCCAGCCTGTCGAGGTTTGTCTGAATGGCAGCATAACCTATGTTGTGACAGTTGAAAATGAGAGATAGTAAGGTGTTCTGCACATTTTCCCTGCCTCTTTCTTGTTAGCAGAAGCGTAACAGCAATCTTTGTATTGATTGCTTCTTTTGGCAATTTTTCTTTCTTCCTACTGCAGGTGATGAATGTTGGCAGTTTTTTATGAGAAACATGTTAAAGGTGTGAGCATCTTTTTCTACTGCAAGAAAAGAACATACTTACTTTGAAAGTGGCCAGACTGGGACCTCAGCTCAGTATAGGAAGGAACATTTTCGAAAATAATTCTGTTTCTCTTAAAAGTATAATGAATCAGTACAAGTGAAAAGATCAATTATCATCATAATTGTCTATTCTTCTGAAGAAATGATTTCAAGGTTGAGATCCTTTTTATATAGGAGCAGAGACCCTGCTGTGCAACTGAGAATTTTAGCTCTATGTCCAAGCTTGTCAGTGTTTGGATTTCTTTTATGTGTACTGTTCTTCTAACTTCTGAATTTACTTAATTTTGGAATTAATTGAAACATCTACTGTAAAACCCCCACTAAAGTTTAATAATATCTGCTATTGTCTCATATTTTAATGCTGCTTAAAATGTTTGTGTTTTTTTTTTTTTTTGTCTGGAAGCAGCTGAATGTGGTGTACATTCCTAAAATGTACACAGGGTCMGTCAGGCTTAGGAATAGCTGGATTTTTGGCTCTCTGAGAGGTTCTGTTTATATCAACTGTTTATATCAGCTACTGAAATGTTTGCTGCTCAGGAAGCTTGGCTTCTGTGAAACTTTTTCTAGGGAGCTCATAATGACTTCTTCTGGAATGTCTTTACTGTCATCTGCTCCCAAAATAGATATTACTAAGCATTAATGGACAGTTCTGCAGAAAATTTTGTTATACTAACTTTTCTGTGAATAACTGTCTCTTCGATGTCATACATGTGACAAACTCATGCAAATATGGAGATCCCAGTTGCTTTAGTAGCTTAGTTGCTGCTGATCCCAGTCCTTGAATGATCTGTGTGTAGACAGGTGTTTTTTTCATATCTGTATCCTTCTGTGGGAGATTATTCCCCGGGCAGAAAMACAACCAACAAACCAACTCTATTGTAATTGTTTATCATCTTCAGGAGGATGTTTCAAACTAAGATATTAAAAAATGTAAGGYTGTAGTTCAAGTAACTTAAGCAACTGTACTAAAAAATCAAATTACTTGTGTTCAGGAAAAACTGTACAGCAATTAAAACCTTTCATCCAATCTGTGGTTATAAAATTTGAGACAAGGAGAAGGAAGGAGCTTAYGTTTTGAAGTTCCACGAATTACCAAATGAATAGCCAGGACAAGGTTTCTATTAGTTTTCTGTTAAGAAGTTAAGTGTTTATGTGCAAATATAAAAGTTAAAGAAACATATAAAGAAGCTATTAACTAGGAACTTATTTCCTTCTAATTTTAGAAAAGTATTGTTTGCTGTTTTCTTACAAAACTTAATAAACAATTATTAAATCTATTGATCCATCATAGTCTTGAAAAATGCTTCTTATATGGTAAAAAACTAAGAATTTTTAATTAATCTATCAATATACATCTGTGTATAATAAAAGTAACAGATCTAATTCTGATACAGTTTTTTTAGACTTCACTGTGGAATAAATCATCCTAATCAAATAGCTGGCTACTTTGCATAATTTACAGATCGTCTGCTGTTAACTTTAACAATTTTTGCATGTAAAAGGGAATACACTGATTTTTTTTTTTTTTGACCATACAAAAATTTGAGACTGTACACATTCATCGTTTTTTCTCCTTGCAATTTTTCTTACTATATTTATCACATGGTTCGAAACTGTATGCCTTTTTATCTTGGAAAAACACTAAAAGGTCTTATTTGATTCTTTTGTGTTCCTGAGCTGAATCCCATAATGTTTTTAAGAGAAAAAAAAGTTGAATAAAAGATRCTTAGCTATCCTTTTTGAAATAATTTAATGCTTGTGCATCCAAGTTTTTTAGGAAAAAATATCCATGAGTCTTCAAAAGAAAAACTGTGTTTGTCTACTGAAATGAAAAGTATCATCTTTAACCAAGAGATTTAAAATGTGTTTTTTTCCCTGAAGCAGTTGATGTGCAGACAGGTGTGCCTTTCTACTGACTTTGCTGTARGAAGGATAATTGTGGGGAATAGAGCTAACTGGGGACTTACTGTTATGTCTTAAATTGTAAAAGCAAGAGTTGTCAGAGCTTGTCTGCCAGTCAAGAGCTGGACTGCGTTTGCTGATGCATAATAACTTGTTAGACTGTGGTAACCATGTGTCTGAGCCCCTGTGGGTAAACAACAAACATTGGTAATGTACAACTGACGTTTTCAAGTTAGTTTAACAAACATGTTTGTTAAGAGTTTCTCAGCCCTGCATTAACTGATATTAACAAATGCATGCCCTGAACATTAAATTTTTTTCTGATTGCTGAAAGTTAAAATACCATCATTTCATGCACAACCCCCAAAGAACTATGATTAACTGAATTAGTTGGTTTTTGTAAGAAGAGAATAGTTTAAACTGAAGTAGGTTAAACATACTAAAGCTTGCTTTAAAATACTAAATTGTATGTTAGCCTAATTATAGCCACACCTTCACAGAATCAGAGTCCTAGAGGATGGAAGGACCTCTTGAAATAATCTCATCCAGTCCCCCTAGTCAAAGCTGGAGGAGGTTGCCCAGGACCATGTCCAGGCACGTTTTAAATATCTCTAGGGATGGAGACTGCACAGCCACTCTAGTCAACCCGTTCCAGTTTTGACCACCCTCACTGTAAAAAAAGTGACAGTTTATCACTTTTTTTGTGTGTGAACATCATCTTATGTTCAGATGGAATTTAATTTATTTCAATTTATACCTATGGCCTTTTGTCCTTTCAGTGGGCACCACTGAGAAGAGTCTTGTTCGATCTTATCCATTCCTTCTCTTTGGGTATTTGTACATGTTGATAAGGTCGCTCTGGAGCCTTCTCTTCTCCAGGCTGAACAGTCCCAGCTTTCTCAGCCTCTCCACGTAGATCAGATGCTGCAATCCCTTGATCACCTTTGTGGCCTGTCACTGGACTTGCTCCAGTATATCCCTGTCTCTGTGGTACTGGGGAGCCCAGAAGAGAACCCAGCACTCCGGGGGTGTCTCGCCAGTGCTGAGTGGAGGGGAAGGATCACCTCCCTTGACCTCTGCTGGCAATGCTTTTACCAATGCAGCCCACAAGGTTGTTGGCCCAAGAACACGTTGCTGGCTCATGTTCAGTTTTTTGTCCAGCAGGACCCCAGGTGCTTCTCTGCCAATCTGCTTTCCATCTGGTCACCCTTCCCGCCAACCCCAGACTGTACTGGTGCCTGGGGTTATTCATCCCCAGGTGCAGGCCTTTGCATTTCCTTTGATTTGACTTCATGAGGTTCCTGTCTACACATTTCTCCAGCCTCTCGAGGTCTGTCTGAATCGCAGCACACCCATCTGGTGTATCAGCCCCTCCTCCCAGTTTTCTGTCATCTCTAATCTTGCTGAGGGTGCACTCTGTCCCGATGTTCTGGTCATTAATAAAGATGTTAGAGTTTATAGGACCTAGTATTGACAGCTGGAGTATACACTAGTGACTGGTCTCCAGTTGGACTTTGTGCCACTGGTCAAAATCAGCTGGGCCCAACCATTCAGCTGGTTTTCAGTCTATTTCACTGTACACTTAATGTAACCCGTGCTTCATCTGCTTGTCTGTGAGGGTGTTACAGGAGACAGCATCAAAAGGCTTACTGAAGTTGAGATAAAGAACATCCATTGCTCCCCCCTCATCTGCCAAGCTAGTAATCTCCTCATAGAAGGCTATCAGGCTGGTTAAGCAATATTTCCATTTCATAAATCCATACTGACTAGTCCTTGTCATCTTCTTGTCCTTCATATGTCTGGAAGTGGTTTCCAGGATGAGTTGCTCCATCACCTTCTGTGGGATTGAGATGAGGCGGACTAGCCTCTAGTTCCCCAGATCTTCTCTCTTGCCCTCTTGAAAATGAGTACCATTTGCTCTCTTCCAATCTTCAGGAACGTCTTCCAACAGCCAGGACCTTTCAAAAATAAACAAGAGTGCCATCACAGTAACATCAACCAGCTCACTCAGCAGTTGGTGCATCCCATCAGGCCCCATGGTCTTATGTATCTCCAGTGTGTTTAGGTGCTCCCTAACGTGATTGTCCTCCACTGAGAGTAAGTCAGCCTTGCTCCAGGTTTTGGTTTTAGAGGCAGCGGATTCCTGAAAACTGGTCTTGCTGGTGAAGACAGACACAAAGAAGGCATTGAGTACCTCAGCCTTTTCCTTGTCCTTTGTCACCAGGGCCCCTGCCCCATTTAGCATTGGCCCATGTTTTCCCTAGTCTTCCTTTTGCTGTTCGTGTAGTTGTAGAATCTTTCTTGTTGCCCTTCACATCGCTTGCCAGATTTAACACCATGTAGGCTTTGGCTTTCCTGACCTCATCCCATAATTGCACAGTATCTCTGTGGTCCTTCTGGGTTATCTACCCCTGCTTTCACTTAGACACTTTCCTTTCATGTCTGAGTTGAGTCAGGAGCTCCTTGTGCATCCATGCAGGCTTCCTGCTGCCTTTGCTTGATTTTCAGGATGGACCATTCTTGAGCTTAGAGGAGATGGTCCCTGAATATCAACCAGGTCTCTTGGGCCCCTCTTCTCTCCAGGGCTGTATCCCATGGGACTCTTCCAAGCAGATCCCTGAAAAGGTTAAAGTCCGCTCTCTGAAGTCCAGGGTTGTGTTACTGCTTTCTGCCCTGCTCTCTCTCAGGATCCTGAATTTCACCATCTTATGGTCATTGCAGCCAAGGCCCCAACCTTCACATCCCCAACTAGTTCCTCCTTGTTTGTAAGTATCAGATCCAGCCAAGCACCTCTCCTTGTTGGCTCCTCAGTCACTTGTGTCAGAAAGTTGTCATCAGTGCACTTCAGAACCTTCCTGGATTGCTTGTGCCCTGCTGTGTTGTTCTGCCAGCAGGTGTCACAATGGTTAAAGTCCCCCGTAAGAACTAGGGCCTGTGAATGTCGGGCTTCTTCCAGTTGTCGGAAGAAGCCTTGTCTGCTTTTTTTTTTTTATCCTGATCCAGGCAATCTATAGCAGATGCCCATGGATTATTGGAGGAAAAGAGTTTTCTGGTTGCAAGTGGTTTTGCTGATGTCCGTATTTATGTCTCTACTGTGGATCACTATGGGAGTTAAAGTATAGAGCGGTTTAACCGCAGGGTTAATGAAGTGTGTAGGGAAGTCAATATCTAATGTGAGTTATCGTCTGTTTTGGCATAGGACTACAGTAAAGTTTGGTTTTTAACCTGTCTTTTGCTGGACTGTTGAAATGCTAAACTATAAGAAATAATTCTGTGGGTTTTGTTTGTTAGATCATAAAAAGTTGCCTTTCAAAGTTATCTGTTACATAGTTCCTGATGTTTTTCCAGCTATGTTGAGAATTTGGTTCCCTCTTCTCCTGCATGTGAGAAACAAGGCCATTTACTGATTATTGGTTTTTTTACAACCAGAGTTTAAAATTGATTATTTTTGTCAAGCAAGTAACTGTATTCTTTGGACATCTTTCTGTGGAGTTTTAACACCACAGTAACATTAATACATACTGAAGTTAGTATACTACTAAAAGGATATATATTTTGTCTTAGAACCTTGCATTTAAAACATAATTGAGGTTTTTTTGCACATTTGATTACTCATTTTGTCTTAGGAAATTCCTAAGTCATTGCAGTTGTTTTACAAGTAGATACTTTTGGTCATCCTTTTTGTACAATTTTAAGGCAGAACTGAAGTATGGCAATACATTCAGCATTTGCACTTACTGTCTTTTCAGGGTTTTTTATTATCCTTGTTTTCTTCTTTTTTTTGTTTTAAATGACAGGGGGGATTTCTGCCAATGTTGTTACAAAGTTTTCCCACAAATATTGAAATGTATTAAAAGCTGTAAGAGCTGTGAATGAATTCTGTTCTTCTCTGTACACAGGATTTAGCAATGTAAGCAGCCGTAAGCAAACAGAAAGGCTGCACACCTCAGAGTAGTAGGAATCTCTTACTGGTTTACCTGTTATTATCAGTTTGTATTTGATAGCRAATGCTATCAAAGAGTAAAACTACTGTCATCTTCTCTAAGAAACAAATTAACTTATTTTTGATTCTCAGTGGAAACCAGACCTTTATTTATGTAGCTTATTCTGGTTTCTTTTAGTTTTTTAGATAACAATTATACATTGAGGTTTGAAATTTAAAACTATTGCATTTCAGTTTGGTTTAAATTATATGAAAGCTTCAAATTTGTTTTGAAAAGCTCAATTTCAGTTCAAAATGACTCAGTTCAAATAGCTTCTTCTAAAATAATGACATGTATGAATGTGCATAATGTAACTTTGTCTTGAATTTAAGTAGGGTTAAACTGACTTCAATTTTATATCTTTCTTGTGGACACAGTCTGTGTATTTTACTTCTTTGATGATAATGTTCAAAGAAGAGGATTTAGATTGATAAAGGAAATCTACAGGAAAGCTTTATGAATGTTGGTCAGAATACTTTAAAAATTAAATAACATTTTCTTCACATGGTGATATATCTTTTCTTTTGGAAAAGGTTTATTAATAAAAAAATTAAAATAAATTTGAAAATATACTCAGGAACATTCCCTGTGTAAAAATGTTTATCTCCTTGCAGAGTTTAGTTCTTGAAAGGTCCTTAAAAAAATCCTGAGCATGCAGAATTTCTTCTCTTAATATTGTGATACGTATTTCAAAGCTTTCCAATGACAGCTGGAGCTTTTTGCAAACCAGTCGGAGTTGCGAAGGACCCACAAAAGCATGAAGGTGCCTAAATTCCTTGGAGTATTCAGAGCCTTTTCCATGGTTATCTGTAGGATTTGATCAGAAAAAGAAAAATACACTGCAAGATAGTTGTATATTGTATTTAATTGTTATGTTCAGAGGGTCTGTGTGATTAAAATGATCAGTATTCTTATATTTAAAAATAGTCTTAAACAATGGGGATGAGTGATAATGCTATTACTTTTGGCAAAAAAGGTTTTTAAAGGTTATTTACTATTGTTCATAGTATCCTGGAATTTTTTAAACAACATTAATAAGACAATTTTAATTAAATGGTTTTATACTGCTATTAAACTAAACTTGAAGTACGTATCTTAAGCAGTTTTGTATCTCATCTCAACATCCATTTATGGTTAAATGAAAAATTCATAAAATTTTCATGTTAGAAACTCTACATTCTAGATTTTAGAACATCAAAATATCTATAGTCGTAGTATAAATGGAAAACAATTTTTTTAGCACAGTGGCCTGTGTTTTTTSTTTGTTTGTGTACTTGCTTTTTGTTTTTAATAGCTCTATTTCTTCGACATGATATGAAAGTTCAAAGTACTGTGAAGCATTTCAAGTTTTAAAAGACAGATTCTGAGGGCTGCATGTCCTGAGTATTTTTAGTGCTTTGCCCACTTTTTAAAGAATATTTCTCTTCCATGCTTGTTTATATGCATTGTTCATTTGTTAACATTCTTTCATAGTTTTTAATATCTACGCATTTTTATCTAATTTATCATTTTCATATTTTTAAAGGTCCCCAGGTGCATCCAATTTTTCAACTTTACCAAAGATCTCTCCATCTCTATCAAATAATTATAACAACATGAACAACAGAAAGTAAGCAATATACCTTAAAACATTATTTAATTAATTTAATCACCCCAGTGTGACATAAACAAATTTCGATGTTTTATAACTCCTAGCTTAAGGATTTTGATTTGTTTTGCAATATTTGGATTGTGAATTGTTACTGGTCACTATTTCATAGTGTAGGTATTGTAAAGCATGATATCAGGAAATGAAACGCAGTTAAAGATATTTGGTAACTCTTAGTCCTYGGTAGAATAGACACTAAAAAGAATGTTCAGAATTGTAAGAAAATACATAAAGACTTCATTTAGAGTTTATCATGCTAAAAATACATTGTTGTTATTATTATCCTGCCTGAATTCAGATGGACACCAAAAAAAGTATAAACTACTTACATTTATGGTCGTCAGGTTTTCCCTTATTTATTCGTGCTAAGGTATTCTAGCGGCATATGTGATATCACACATTGATTTGAGACCACTACAGCTGAATTGTCTTAGCTATAATGGTTGTCATAGTGATTATAGTCATTGATAATTATCAGCAGCTTAACTTCTGTGTCTTAGTGCTAGAAGRTTTGCAAGAGATCAGTCTGATAGGTGTGCTTGAATATTGCAATGAGCAGAGGCTTAGTAAAAAAGGCTTCTCACTTTTAAGGGTTTTCTCCCTTATATTCCAAATCAGAAGTTTAATAAAGAATGTGATAAAACTCTAAAAGAAGAGCTTTCATATTCCAGTGGCCAACTTTGTCTGTAATCTTTTTTTGTTGTACACAACTGTAAAAAAGTTGGTGAATATAGAAAAACATGGAATTATTTCACTTTAACAGATAATGGAGCATCTTTCAAATGCTTGAAACCAGAGCGCACTCATCTTTAATGCAAGCTGGGGGAAATTGAAGAGGCTTATTCTTACAATTCATTCAAATTTAAAATATTTTTCCAAACATGCATTTTGTGATCAAACATGAAGATGTTAAATATTAAAAAGGTGACATAAATATTAAATATCTTATACAATATCTTCCAGTTAAATACTGCATTTATCAGAAGTGATTTTTCCTAAGGGGTGAAGTGTCACTTGTGCTTCTACCAATTGTGAGTAGCCCCAACTCTCACTGTTAAACAGTTGAAATCCATGTATTTAACTGCAGTCTATTGTACTCTGTGTGTGAATGTGTAGTAAATAAAAAGTATATTGTATCTATGATTGTGTGAAAAATTACTTGACCAGAGCTGAGCCTCCATCTGAGAACTAATATCTCCTTCCCCCATAGCTTATGCAAAAGACAGTTGTAACGCCCAAACTGAAGCTTAAGAGTTACTTTTTCCTAGGGAGCCACCATTTTAAATCAAGCCAGCAAGGCTTGCCTTTTTTTTTTTTTTTTTTCCCTTTTTTTTTTTTTCTTTTTTTAATGTTAGCTTCTCCCTAGTGATGCTGGTTATTTTTAGGAAGCCCTTATGAAACCTGTTGCCAGCTCTTGCAGCTTTCAAAGATAGTTTCTTCACTTGCTTTAGCTGATTTTATTTTTATTTCATGGTTTATTTTGGAGCCAAAATGGGAGCTTTTAGAACTTAAGGTAAAAATCTGGGGTTGTTTTTTGTTTCTTTTTTTTTTTTATTTATTTTGAGGATTTTCAACAGAAATACGTGTTTAAAGGGAAGTGACATAAAATTCAGATTTGATAAGGAATTGGTCCTTTGAAGTGCCTTAACTATAACTTAAACATTTGTAAATCAGTTAGTAGGTACATGGTCTCTATAGTGTTATGAAACACCAGCCATTTTTCTCTTGTAACTCAAAACACTGTATATCTGGATGTTATGTAAGGCAGATTTTCAGTGCAGAAGTATATGGTTTTCCTTACAATGCAGTAATCCAGTTATGTGGAGTTTAAAATAAATATTTAAAAAATCACAAATTTATAATTCACTACAATATGTAATACAGGAGAATCTTTAGCAGCACTTCTGTCAGAATACATGTTCAAGATGAACTCGTTCAGTAATAAAGAAGTCATTTCCATTATGATTTTAAAGTACATACTGTTGCATTAAGAATTTTTGGCTTCAAAAGGTAAATGGAAAGATATATCTCTGTATTTAATTGTATTATATCGTTCTGGGTTAAGATCAGTTTCTTCCAATGTTCTACTCTTCTCGCAAGTATCTCCTTGTCTAAGAAAGCACTTCTTTTCCATTAATTAATGTTATCTTCTTTTCATTACTTATTTAATGAACTACTTAATGTCAGCTTTGCCTGGAATTTATTTTCGTGTTTCTGCCTTATTGTCTCTTATATTGCATGTTATCTTTAGTACAACAGTGAAATTATACATTTGTGGCTTTCCAGGATCCATTGGCACCTCCATATGGATGTGAGATGCTGTGACTCTAAAAGAAATACCAACATTTGTTTTAAAGATAATTTTAGCTGACAAAGCTGATTTGTAAGGCAGAAAAAGCAAACAACAGGTTGTGTGTAGTAATAGTCATAAATGGTAGTCATTGCAGGCCTGTTTTTGCAATTATTATAGCTCGGCTATAAAGTATAAATTATGTTAAAACTCTGAAAAGCATCATGTTTCTTTATATGGTACACATTTCTGTGATACTTGTCTAATCTAGGAAGTGTTCGGAGTAGTAGTAAGCCTCAAGTTGGTAAATATTTAACTGTGTGTTGAGCTAGTCATACGTTAGATAATAGAAATAGCTTGTGAAAATTTTATCAGGTCCAAAGCCTTCATTTCTGTAAATGTGACTTTGCATTTGATGGAATGGAGGATTCCAAATAATTGATCATTGATGTTCTTTTGCCTTTACAGGTGATCTTGTTGAAAGAATAACATAGGAGGATTAGCATAATATGTGTTAGTGGATTCAGAAGAGCAGGGAGAGACACGCATCATTTAGGTCTTACTGGAATTTCTGTTTATTGCTGTTATAAAGCAATATATTTCATGTCACACATGGTATTTTTTAAATTATGTGGGGAGGGGATTAAAAACAGTTGAACAGGAATTTTGCTTGGGGAATGAAGTGAAAAGTTGTTTTGTTTTCTTCATTTGTAACCATTGTTTCAGGTTCCTAAAATGACTTGCTTCATCATTCAGTAGTGTCAGCTTGTCAGAAGATGGACAGCTGGCAGCTTTGTTCACATGCTTGGTATAATTCAATATGCTTATTTCAAGTAGTATAAATGTTAATTACATTACTGTAGAAACAGTTTCTTCATGTTGCACCTGACACACAGGCAAATATTATGAGGAGGATGATTTTTTTTTTTTTTTACTTTATTTAAGTAGGTTATGATGTTATCTTTTGCTCTCCAGACAATGATCATGAACAATAGCAAAGATAGTAGTCTTTGTGTAGTGACATGGGCCTCTCCTGCTGCTTCAGGCATCTCTAAAAATTGATGGAACCCGATTATGGGTTTGTTAAAGTGGCTGGTCACAAAAACACATTGGCAGTGCATTAGAGTGGTTGAAATATTATGGAGCTCAGTAAGTGTTCCAAACTTTTAACTTGCAACTCAAATTCCTTTTGCAGCACCTGTTGTTGATATATGGCCCCCCACTATCAAATTGTGTTCTTTCCAAAGCTAGTGATGCTTTTCCAAACTTCTCTGTTCCAAATCCACACTTCCCAGAACTCCCAACTACACAATGAGTGCTCTGGGTTCATCATCATCTGAAAGCTGCTCTGAGGTTTAAAGGCAGGGTACAGACAGTACATAAAAGTAATTTCAAATATGGCACATGCAACTCAAAATTTATAGATTTACAGGTAAAAAAATCTCATTCGGAAACCTCCCTTTACATTTTCACTACTTCAGGAACTCTGTCTAGCTGTTCAAGGGTCTGAATATGGTTTCATTTCTTCAAGTCTTGCCTTATTTTTTGAGCAGCAGTTTCTTCTAAGAGCCATCAGTGTTTTCTTTCTGTTACAGCCTTTAACTTGACCGCCCCATTCTAGTATTACCCCTCTGCTTTTCCATGCATTGTTCCTTCATTAAAGGCAACTTTCTAAAGGTTTTGCAGGAGAAACAGATGGAGACTGGAGACACACTATCACAAGTTACTTTTTCTAGGGCATTTCTGTTTGAATGCAGTTTATGTAGACTTGCCTTGCATCTTTACTTGTTTTCAATTGTTAGCCATTTACTACTGACTGTTAATACTTTTATTTTCCGTCCAGTCTCAAAAGCATGAAAAGCAGAGGCACAATGTAATTTAAATAAAAATAATTATTCCAGAAAAAATGAAGTTTGCGGACTGATAAAGCTTTAAAGAGACATCTGCTAGTCTCCTGCACATAGTAGACACTGTATTTTGCTGGATAGGTTTTGATAAAATATCATAGAACCCTGAAAGAAAAATACATTAATAGACCTGACTCACGGGATGAGTGTGGTAATGATATTCTCTAAACTCCTCAAATGTATTTCTGTGGGCCAGTACAGAAGATGAAAAAGCTCAGAAATGGCTTTTCCTTTTGAGAAGTAAACTCTGACAGTTTGTCCCATAGAGCAAACCAACACTCGGGATCTATCTGCATTACAATTATATTGAATTAAAATATCATGATGATACTCAGCTAATTGAGGAAATCTTTCACATGAATGCATTATAGCCAAAAGACAGCAATTGCATTTCCTAGCTTTCTAGTGTCACTCCTATGATGGCAGTTTGTGAAGGGGGGAAAGCTGCAGAGAAGGAAAAAGAAGGGCAGTGAAAATCCTTAGGAAAATTACATTCAATCTGTTTATTACCCCTACATCTCCTAAATTTCCAAAGGAGATTTCTCTTCTGTTAACCACGTGAAAAGTAATTTTTGAGTCAGATGAGGAAAGCAGTAGGAAGCAAGCAGGGTTGAAAGTAGAAGTTTATTGTGTACCCTGTACATGTGCATTTCTATTGCTGCTGTGCACTGTTGAGCTGGGTCGGAGGTTATATTGTAGAGGTTACTTTAGCACCAATGGCAAGCTTGTGCTTTTTCTTCCTGGGGGAGCTAAGGCTTGCCAACGTAAGGGAATTGGGGTTGATTGCGGTAACTGGACTGCAGTTGCAAAGGGAGATGAAAGGTAATTTTCCCTGGGGATCTCTCATGCATGGGTGAACCAGGGACTAATGATAGGGAAGGGCTGACCACAGAAGCAAGCTTGAAGGGTATGTGGGCCCTGGAGTTCAAAAAGTATCTTGTGTAAACTAGGGTGAAGCATTTAAGTTAGGATTAAGCTGAACAGGCAAAACTAACTTTACAGGGATTTTTCATGGAGAGTGACCAGTAAACACAATGCCACTTAGCTAGTTTGGGGGCAAGCCAGAGAGCAGAGAAAATGCATGTGTATAGAAAAGGGAAGGACTGATAGTCAAGTGAACTATTAAAAAGAAATGATCAGATGTAAAAGTTTGAGAACAGCAGCTTTATGGACAGTGGAGCTATAAACTATACCGATTTCTGAGGCCATCAAAAGAGGGAGAAATTCTTTTCCCCTTCTGTTTGAAATTTTCAATAACTCTTGTGATTAAAACAAAATGACTGTTATTCATGAGAAGTGAGTAATTGTGCACTGAGGGGACAGCTGGAATTCAGCTGAGTGTAGAGTGTGATACCGTTCAGGGGTAATGGCCGGAGTGTATCATTGGGCACTTGCATCCTCAGACTTCTACAATTATAAATCTCAATTATTTATCAGGATTGATTCTTTGCACTGCATATTTTTCCTTGTCATTCCTAGCAATTGACTTTCAATTTTTTGTTCAAGTTGCTTCTAATGTGCATAATGCTTAGTGACTGCAGAAATACTCTTGAACTTTAGCCAAAGCTACTATCACACAGATTTCATAAACTGAAATAGTTTAAGAAGAATTTTAACCTTTCTGGTTGGTGTTTTTTTCTAACATCTGTAATATTACAGAGCATCCTCTTACAAGGTTCTTTTGCCTTTCTAGTGTTCTCGGATATGCTTGCTTTACTGTTTTGAGAGTTATTCTGTATTTAGTATTTGCATGATTTCATCTGGAAATGAAATCGCTTTAAATCTTACCATTTTACCTATTTCAGTCTTCTCCAGTTTTTCCAAACAGATGCATCATAGAGATTTATAATGAAGTTGTTACAAGGCATTTTGCGCATTCTTTTACCTCTCAAGGCTTTCCTGCATTTGCATGCTGGATTGTGCTGTCCTAGCAGAGAAGCTATAAATAGACTCTCTGATGCAGTGAGGCAGCTATGCCACAGTGGCCTTGGAAATCTCAGCTTTCACCTGTAACGCTGCATTCCCATTCCCACCGACCTCACTCTTGCAGTAGCAGGATGCAAAAGGGACGTAAATGATTGATTGCTGCTGGTGGTGTCTAAAGTCTGAGTGTATTAAATTTGATGGAGCAATGAAGAATAGAGTAAGCTATGAAGCTGCTCCTATCAAAAAGGGGTAGGGATATAATAATTACAGTTATTGCAGTACATTAGATTTTGGTTGTTTGCACAGCTGACTTTTAAATTGAAATTAATGTTATTACCRAAGTTAAATACTTCTTTAAAATCCTTTCTTGTTCACAGAAGTTACTTAAACATTTTTAATCATTTAAGTTTATAAAGTACTTGTATGTATTAAAGTACTATAGAGTACCTGTTTACATTGTGAAAGATGTTTTGTTTTTTTACAGTGTGAAAAATTCAAACTATTGTCTCCCGTCATATACTGCTTATAAGAATTATGATTATTCAGAGCCAGGAAGACACAATGAGCAGCCAGGCCTGTGTGGCCTGAGTAACTTGGGGAATACATGTTTCATGAATTCAGCAATTCAGGTACGTACTTTAGAATAAAATGAGCTTGTCTTATTACTTGGAAACTAGTATCTTGTTATATTTTGTCATGTTTGGAAACTAATATTAAGAGACTCCTTTAAGTAGCAGGATAGGATTAAAAGTGAGGAAATAATACATCTATACTGGTATATTAGAAAAGTTGATTTACATAGCTGCATTCATTGTTTCCCCTGTTTTTGCACAGCGATCAATATCAGAGATTTGACCAGCATTCTACATGAGTGAATGCTTAAATGGGATTCTTTGCTTTTTGTAATGATTGCCATGCATGCATGTCACAAAAAATACTTTTTCGTTTTGAGATGTGCATGAGTACAGATTGTAGTCCTGAAGTGTCAAAAAGTAGATGAGCRGTGGATTACTGGGCCTTTATTTCTAACTAATTATCATGTACTTTCAGTGCGCAGGTTAACATGCAGGGAACCTTTGAACATATTGACCTTTCCTCTTTGAATAGCTGCTATTTCATGGATGAGATATTTTACAGGAATATAATAGCTTGTTTCTTTGCTATGATTGCAAGAGAAATCATAGTATACCTAGTATTACTCTTACCAAGACAAAAAAAACTTAGTCCTTTTAAGTGGAAGCTGCAGTGGTAGATTAATTAATGATCAGAAAGAACGAGTAGTTTAATTTGGTTTTGTTTAGTTCTGGAACTCGTGTTTTCTTATCAAAGCAGTCTTACTTCAAAAAACTGTAAAGTGTATTTAAGTTCTTGTTCATATTTTTTTCCTGCTGAGTATAAAAGATACTAGATCTTAACCAAGCATACCTCAGAGTTAATTTCCTCCTTTGTCATCACAAGGGTTCCCAACTTACGTTTGTGATTTCTTTGGGTGAAATAAAAAAATAATAATGTTGAATTCCTTCTTTAGCCTGTTCAGGAAAAAAGTAGTTTGAGATACATTTGTAAGCTAAGTTTATGAAGTTGTTGAAATTTGTTCAAAAGAAGGAAATATTCCAGAGTTGCATAGTCTGTGCAGATTTTCTATCCCTTCTTTGTGTACAGAAGCAGAGAATAATTTGGGTTAGAAGGGACCACAGAATGATCATGGGTCCCACTTCCTGTTTGTGTCCATTACTCTGAGAAGAGTCTGGTTCCACTTCTCTGTAGCCTCCCACTAGGTAGCTGCAGACAGCCATGAGCTCTCCYCTTAGTCTTGTTGTCTTAGGGCTGAACAAATGCATACAGCTCTCAACCTTTCCTTCTATGTTGTTCTCCAGCCCCCCGACCATGTTGGTGGCCCTCCTCCACCCTTTCTTACGCTGGGGAGCCCTAAACAGGACAGCGCTCCAGCAGCAGTCTCACAAATGCCAAGTAGAGGGGAAGACTTGCTTCCTTTTCCCTCTGGCTACTATTGCTAATACAGCACAGCTTGCAGTTGGCCACCTTTCCCACAGGGATGCACTGCTGGCTCTTCCACATTTCCACAGAAAAGGACCACTGCGTCATATTATGCAAAGCTGCTTTCTAGCCAGTCAGCCCCCAGCTTGTAGTGGTATATGGGGTTATTCCATGGTTGTTCCATAATTATTTATATAAGGCATCCATAAAATTAAATTTATTCTTGTTTCTAAAAATGTTTTCATGAGGATACTTGAAGAGAAATTGAACAGTGCAGGAAGTAATTCAAATTTTTTTTTAGCATGAAAGATGACTAAACTGAAAGGGGGAGGGTCGCACATTTCGCAGCGTCCATTCTCAGTAAAAGTGCTATATWTAACCTTTCTTGATTACTGAATTGTGTTATTATGCTATTGTAAAGAAAAAAAAATAAGAATATATTTTTGTGTCTAGTGTGTGAACCAGAATTGTCTTTTAAAAGTTGTATTAAAAGAATATTCTTAGTACATAGTGAAATATTTTTTTATGATGCTACACTGTTCATCAGGCTAGACTGATTAAAAACAGGGATAATTTTGATTACTTTTTCAAACCTTTGTTAAACTGGTATACATGAATTTGTATATATGTAGATTTAAAAGTAACTGTTTAGGTGAGGGTTATAAGCATGGGTTATTGCTTTTAGGAATTTTATACAGCTTAACAAACTTATTACAGTTCACATCAGTATCCCATTGTGTTAACTGGATTTAATTCTGAGGTCTGCATTCTAAATCATGTCAGCTTTGACTTCGTTGCTTTTAAGTTATATCTAGGGAATCAAGTGTTCAAATAAGTTCTGAGAAACTGTAGTGTAAATTGATAAATACAACTTTGCTGATTCACAAGACATTTCTCTGGGTAAGAAAATCAGGTGTTTATTGAGCAGTGCAGCTTTTAGTTTGGCATGGTACCTTTAGTATGTCCTTGATGGTGTGTTTTTTCAAATGCATTATTTGGCAGCTTTCTTAGCAAGGAAGTGTAAAGTATCTTTCAGTTCCAGCTACTATATCTCTCAAAGAAAGTATTGTTCAGTTTAATGTTATCTAAGAAATCCATATGAAAATGGTTTTTAGTGAAAGTATGGCGTGTTCTTAACATACTAAGGTCTTGCAGACTGAAAGTTCTACTGACTTCTTCCTCTTGCCACCACTTAACTTCTACCTTTTTTCCAATTACACTGAAAGCATACATTTCACTGCACTAATTTGCCATTAATTTCACCTCCTACTGTTATCGGAGTAACACTGTATTATTCTGGCTAGAGGTGTAATGCCTATGGCAGAAGCACTCTGGACACATTTGATCTTGTCTAATCTTGGAAGCAATGAAGGGGTGGGCGTAGATAGTATGTGTATGGCAGACTAAGGAATTCTGCTTGGGAATATTGGGTGCTCTAGGCTTTGACCTGGATGATGGAGCACAGTGCACCCTCAGCAAGATTAGAGTTTCCAGTTCCATTCATGTTCTATTCCAAAAGCCCTTCCCTTCCATTCAGTCAGTGCTGAGTGTAATCAGTGTAGCTTCCTTCAACAGAACCAGCATTTAGTTTATCCACTCTCCTGCTGATTACCACTTTTCTCAGATCTTCATCCTTCCCAGACAACACTGAGGCCCCTTAGTGTTCACATAAGAGCCATTTCTGCTTCAGAAACCACTTCGTTTCTCAGACGGCTTCTCTTTGCTCTCATCTCATGTACAGTGAAGATGGTTTGCATCAGAATGGTTATCAGTATTCCTTGAAGAAGAGGGCCAGTTCCTTGCACATCTTGCTCTCCAGAGTCTGACAAACTTGTCTGAAGGTTTTTGCCCTGTGACCATACTAGGTAGAAATGTGATAATCCTGGCAGTTTCTTAAATTTTGTTGCAAGTTCATTAATAGTTCTTCAATCTATAGGTAAGGTTAGGCTTGCCCCTTCATCCTTCTAAGTGATTATTGTAAAGAGACCTTTGCTTTTCCAAGTAGGTGCTTTCAGTGTTACAAAGGTCAAGACAACTAGAGGAGACATGGTGAAGAGATGGGTAAGAACCTCTGTGGTACCACAAACATCTGCAAGCTGAGTAGGAGTGAGGCCAAGAGGGTTAAGATACCGTTGTATTTCTCCCAAGTGCTGTTGTCTTACCACTGTTTCTTACTAAAAAAAGCAATAATTCAATATTATTTCATATTTTGGTTGTATTGGAACTTTTCTTTTATATAGATTTTTCAGATTCTTTTGAAGGGTTATTCCATGTATCTAATTTTAATCTACTTCAGTGCTAACACCTAAGGCTTGATTTTTATTATTAAGGTCTAAATGTCTGCTTTTGCAGCTCTGAGCATTAAATAAAACCGGAAAGACAAAAGGGAGCTTGTGGACTTTAAGAAAACATATTATGAATGTTTGAACCCGTATCAAGCAAAAAAAAAAAAAGAGTATTTGGCAAGTAGATGTTTTATTCACATTCACTTATGTACATGGCTATATTCTAAGCTGAAAAAAATTAGAAAAATATGAATCTCCTGAAGCATTGCTGTGCTGCCACCTGTGGATGTTTCCTAAGTATTGCTTTGCCCTTTTGGTGGGATATTAGTGATTAGAGCTCTGTGGGAAATGTTTTTTTTTCTTTTGCAGTGAAAAGCCGAGAGTTCACAAAGTTTTTATTTTGTGATTCAGAAATAGGAGAAGAATGAAAGTAAATGTTTTAATTAAAAACACTTCTTTTTTTTCCCCACATTTTCATTTTTATGTTTTTTCCATCAGTGTGATTATATATACTTGTCTTTTGAACAACAGCTGTTGAGAGCTTTGTAATGGGGTATTTCAGCAGTTTTCTTTCCTCAGAAAGCTGATTAACATTCCCTCTACAGTTACTTATGTCTGTGGGTTTATCCAGACAAAACATCTTTCACCGAAACCTGAAATGATAAGTTTCTAGTGCTCTGTTTCAGTTGCCATAGGCATACGGAGTTTGGGTTAAGGGGTGTATTAGCTGAGCGCTTTTCACCATGTCTGACGCTAAGCGCTTCAGACAAAAGTAGGATAGACAGATGTAAAGTAGTTCACTTTTTCTCCTGTTACTTGGATCTTCATTTCATTCAGTCAGCTCTTGGTCTTTTATTAGAAGGCTGAAATATGAAATTTCAATATCCCTTGTATAAAGTTGTTATTAAGTAGGACAGCTGAAGAACCATGGTGCTTATAGGAACACTCAATTTCGTGATCTTATTGCCTGCTTCTCATTTCCCCAGTTCACTGGCATAATAGGTAATGATGTTTTCTTTGCTTTTAAATTTTATTTTTATCGTTATTTCTATGTAATATCCCTTATGGGATGTGAATAAATGTTTCCTCGTTACCTTAGGATCATAGGATAAGTCGGGTTAGAAGGAACTTCAGAAGGTTTCTCTTGCTCAAAGGAAGGTTGGCTCTGAGGTCAGACCAGGTTGCCCAAGGCTTTACCAGTTGGCTCCTGAAAACCTCCAAGAAGGCTGCACAGCCTCTTAGCTCCACTGCTTGACTGTTCTTACAGTGAAAACTTTTTTCCTTATATCCTTAACCTCTCTTGTTTCAACTTACGTCCATTGTTTCTTGTCCTCCCACTATGCACCACTGTGAAGAGCCTAGTTCCATCTTCTCCTTAACTTCCCTGTAGGTACTAGAAGGCTGCTGTTGGGTCTCCCTGAAACAGTCTCTTCTGCAGGCTGAACAAGCCCTGATGCTTCAGCCTTTTCTCACAGGGCAAGGGCTCCCAGGCCACTGACTGTCTTGGTGGCCCTCTTCATTCATTTTATTTTCATTTTATCAATTAAACAATCAGAGTCCTTGCAAACTCTTTTATCGGTGTTTTCCCATACTTAAATTATGTGGATTTAGAGAAGTATAACGTGACTATTTCTATTATTATTTTTCCACCTATGTGAAGGTTTCATAGGACAGGAAGACTTGCTAACAAGATCATAGTCTAGTATTGAAATTACAGTATTCTAGTGAGGCTACAGCATTGATATATATAAAAGGCACTAAAAATAAAGATTATTTATCGTTCATTTCCCTGTGCATCATAATGCCTCCCACACCCTACTAGTTACAGGTATCCTCTCTAAACAGTAGACTATATGTGTCTTTACAAGTGATTAAGTCTCCTTTTTGACTCAGTAGTTTAGAATTCTTCAAGGGTGTTTGTATGCATGTGTATGTACATCAACAGTACATGCAGTGATGCATGATACAGTTGATGCATAARTTGTGTGAAGCGTTGTTTCGTCCAGTCACATTGTTTGTCTAATTTTCTTGGAGGTTGACTATGATCCCTTGATACTGATTACATAAATAGTTGTTATCCACAGATTACTCTGCTATAGAAAAATCTTTTTTTTCCCTTTTGTTCCAAGTAATTAATATGTAACATGGAACTATAATTTCAGTGTTAACCTTTGTCATGCTGAAGACCAATCCTTCTCTTCTGTGGTTTGTCTCATAGTTGGTCTTGGAGTTTCTACATTCTGTTCCATCTTTTCCCATGATCATTTAGCTAAACGACCAGTTTGGGTTCAGAGACTGAGCACTTTACAGAAGTTTTGTTGGTTAAAGAAAACTTGTGGAGACTGCAGTACCTGAAATGAAGTGCCATTCTGTACCTCTTTAGTTCACAAAAGGTTTTCTGTAGTTTTACTATATTTGTTTAGCTTTTTTGGTTTCTATTATTCTTCATCTGTTGGTATACTTCTTAGTTTACCTATGTTTGTGTTTTAAAACAAACAAACAAAAACACCAAAACCACTAGGTTGAACAGGGCACATAAATATGGCGACTTTGCTGTCTAGTAGGTTGTCTTGTTTCTAATAGGTTTTTGTTGTTGTTGTTGATGTTTTCAATAAGGCTTCCTTGATAACCTACAACATACCACATCATGAGAAGATAACAATGTAGGCTTCCTTTCAAATTGGCTTCTGGATGCTTTTTTCCCCTGTGACTTTAATCATGATCTTAAATAGTTCTCCACTGTCAGTCTTTTCAAGAAGTAAGCATGTTTGTAATTATTTAGCTTTGTCAGTTATGTTGAAAAGATCAGTGGATATGTGGCCAACTGTATTAGTTCCTTTAGCAGCTACTATTTTAAAAGTTGTGGCATCTGGTATTTTAGAAAAGATGTCAGCTCTATATCTTAGAAATTGCTGTGTTCAGATAGATACTTGTGCATTCCAGTACTACCATCAGTGTCACCTTGTGTTGGAATGTGGAAATTGTTATAAGGAAAAAGGGAAATTATCTGTAGTAATGTTCCTGACTTATACATACAAATATAAATTAATATTCTGAGAAAGTGACAAAACTAATTTATCAGGTGAAAACTAGAAAAAGATAAATTCAGTTTTTGGTAAAACAACACACTGCCAGCACATTCTGTAGTGCTTGACTAAGAACCTGCAGAAAAATTTACTATTTTTGCATTATTTAGTTCCTTGTTCTGGACATTCCTCACACTAAGCTGATCAACTGAACTGATCTGATCTCCTAAACCAGCCCAAAAATAATCCAGAAGAAAAGTGAGGARTAAAAATAGTTTTTTGACAGGTTAGTGAGATTAATATGTTTATTGTGCAATCAGATGAGGATCAGCAGAGAAGAGGCAGGACTTCTTTGGGCAGTAGGATTTGTCACATAGCTCAGATTGAACTTGCAATTTTACCTAAAGTGTAGTTTTATTTATAGGTAGTTTAGTGTGGTTTGCACTGTATTGTTTCTGGGTATGTGGTGGAAGTTGGTAGTCCATCCATTCATTTAGGTTGATGCTAAAAATAATCTTCTGAAAACTCTGATTGACTTCTGTATGGGTTTTAGAGACCAAGTATTTCTCAGCTGCATGGATCAGTTCAGAATTGACAACACAGATCTGTGAGGTAGGGGGGGCTTGAGATCACCACTACTAGGAATAAAATCTCTTTGCCATGTAGCAGGAGAAAAATGAGCTTTCTTCAACCGTCAGTGTCCAAAAGGGCCTGTAATATCAGGATTTTTTTGCAGTGTTGACAGCTCATTAAAGCTTTAGGCGAAGAGGGAGGGAAAGAAAGGGGTGCAATATGGGCATGAAACTCGGCTTTCTACAGCATATGACTAGTTTTGCTTTGTAGTATTGTACATGTATGGTAGGCAGAAATAGGAATAACTTTTTTTGCCCAGCTCAATAAAGTTGTAATTCTTCCAGTCTCAATTGTTGCATCTTACGCAGTAGCGTATGCAGAGCTAAAATTTTTGTTCTTCCCCTTGTCTGCAGAGAGGCAGATGAGGCTGATGCAATATTTGACCTTTCTTGGAATCTTTAGTAGAGGAAAGAATGCAGAAAAGCTTATAATATTTAATGAAGAAACTTTGCTAAATCTGTATGCTAAGGCATGGCATGGGGATCATTTCCGAGTGATGGAAAAGGTTTTGTTTAAAGGAGCGTGAGGAGTAGCACACAAAAATTCAAAGTGGTTTCCTAAAATTGTAAATCATACTTCAGTGATGACATCCTGCTGTCTCCAAGTGCTGACAGAAGAGACAAACTGGTACAGAGGATAAGTCATTATCTCGGTCTAAACCAAGGCCCTTGCCTTCCTTGAACTGATTTCAGCTCCAAACAGCTTCACAAAATTTAAAAGAACATAGGAAGGGCTGCACCAATTCTGATTCAAGGTCTAGTCCATCTAGCATAAATTGCTGTCTTCAACAGCATCCATAAGCAGATGCCTAGGAAGAGAAGGAATAGGGCAAGCATCCTCACCTTCCCTTCCCTCCCACTCACCCCTGCCAAAAAAATTTCTCTCCGTTTTCAACTATTTTCTGCTTGCATGTTGTTCTGAATGTGGTGTAATTTGATTTAATAAGCCCTATTGGCTCTCTCTTCCAAGTACCTATGCAGTCTCTCCTTGAGGCCYTGTAAACTGTGTGCATCTAGAACAACTTTCAGCAAGGAGTTTCATAAAGCTACTATTCATGTATCAAGAACCACCTTCTTCTGTTTATTTTGAATGTCGATATAAATCGTGTTGTCGCACTGTGGTTGGCTGGACTACTATGTCTAATAAACTCTGATGTAAAGCTTTTGTAAAATATTATCTGTGCATAACTTGTAATGATAGCTGCAGCCAGTCGTGGTTTAAAACCATGAGCTGTTTCTGGAAAAGACTTTTTTTTTTTTTTTTCTCGTTGTGGGCACTAGGCATTACAGTTTGAAGTATTGTACATGGCTGCTTTAACAAAGTTCAGACATTCTTTGTTCAAACTAATTCCAATCACTGTTCTAAAAATTTTGTGTTTCTATTTACAGTGTCTGAGCAACACACCTCCTCTTACAGAATACTTTCTCAATGATAAATACCAAGAAGAGCTGAATTTTGACAATCCATTAGGAATGCGAGGTGAAATAGCAAAATCTTATGCAGAGCTTATCAAGCAAATGTGGTCAGGAAAATACAGCTATGTTACCCCAAGAGCATTTAAGGTCAGTAGGGAATATAACCTGAATGTACATTATCAGTTTTGGTTTTGTAGTTTAAGTATACAAAACTTACGGAAATAGGCAAGAATAAGAATTTGAAGTAATATTCATCAGTATGCAGTCCATTCATTTAACTGTTAAAACACTTGGATGTGTATTTAAATAAGTGTCAACKGTCCTTGTGCTTTGGTCTTTGAGAATTAGTTTTGGCTTCCTGTCTCCATTGAAAAGCTTATCTTTTGTAACTTTGTGAGTTTTATCTTTTCAACTTTCTGCTGTAGCATCTCAGAAGTATCTATTCTTTATAAAAATTAAGGTACCAGAAGTATTTGTTTTGGTTTTTTTTTTTTTTTTAGACACAAGTGGGACGATTTGCACCACAGTTTTCTGGTTATCAGCAACAAGATTGTCAAGAGCTACTGGCTTTTCTCTTGGATGGATTACATGAGGATTTGAATCGAATTAGGAAAAAGCCTTATATTCAGTTAAAGGATGCAGATGGGAGACCAGACAAGGTGGTGTTTTTGGTGTTGATCTTCTTCATTTTAGTCAAGGCTATACATTACAAGATACTTCTACATGATTGTGCACTGAAGGGTTGGGACACTGATCACATGATGCTTTTTCTGCAAGAGATTTCAGAAAATTAGCCAAGACCTTAAAATGGAGATCTTGTTCAAGTACCTTGTAAATTTCTGTTTATTTGGAAGATAAGTGGGAGGGTGAGAGGGTGTTAAGGCTTTGTTAAGACCTTTTTGTTCAATTCAGTGCTCAGTTCAGTTGGAAAAACAATTTCCATTCTGTTGTTCTTCTATTCTTATATCTACAGTATACAGCATTCTGTCTCTCTCCAGTAATCTTACTTTAGGGAAACTCTTCTAGCATTGAGCTGCAAGCATGTAGATAATTTCGTTTGTTACGAGTATGAGTTACTTCGGATGGAATTTTTAGTTTTATTTGCTTTTATCTTGCCCCAAGCCACCTGAAGTCTCTCTCAGACTATGTAATACCACTGACAGAATCTCTGTCCTAGGAAAAGCATACATCTTTTAACCTGTGATCCTGGTAGTAGTAACATATCTTACAGGATCCTTTGGAGTGAGATTTCTATGTTCAGGTGGTAACTGAGAATGTTCTGTCAAGCACTCTTACTAATAAGTCTCACTATTCATTCCCTACTACTTTGTCATAACCCGGGTCGTGCTTTAATTACAGGTGGTTGCTGAAGAAGCCTGGGAAAACCATTTAAAAAGAAATGATTCCATCATTGTAGATATATTTCATGGCCTTTTTAAATCCACACTAGTTTGTCCTGAATGTGCTAAGATATCTGTAACCTTTGATCCTTTTTGTTACTTGACACTTCCATTACCTATGAAAAAAGAACGCACTTTGGAAGTTTATTTAGTTAGAATGGATCCACTTGCAAAGCCTATGCAGGTAAGCCTCTTAGTTTATGTACAAAACTCCTGATTCATGTGGCATTAACAGTGAACCTGAGCTTCCTTACAACAAGCAAATGCAACAAGCTTTAGTTTTCTGGTATGTGTTCTGAAGTCCCACTTAACCTGAGAAAGACTATAAATACCTTCTTATATTTCTATCAGTTTCAAGGAAGATATTGGTAATTTCTTTATGGTTGTGTTAATAAGGCTTCTTAATTTTTAAAATGTATACTGTCCTCATTTTTTATTTTAGTGTTGCTATAATGAATTTGTGCAGTTATAAAAAAAATATTTATACACTTAATCCAGACTTAATTCCTCAGTTTCTTAGCCTCAAAAGGCAAAGATTGGTAATAAGTGGTGCAAAAAACCCCATGACTAAATATATTAGGTAGTCCTGAGTTCTTCTATGCTACCACTTACTAGTCAAAAGACATTTCAGATGAGATTTCTTTGTAAAGAGTATCTCTTTTGCCTTTTTTAGGAAGGGTGGTATTACACACCTTAGAATGGCATGAAACAATGTACATAGGTTATGATAACAAAATCATGATTAAATGGTTCTAACTGTACCTTATGGGGTCAGCAAGGATAGGTGAGATAAATAAGACATGGGCAGTTAGGCAGACTTGCAAAAAGGCTTTAACAGCTGAAATCAGAGTACTATAAGCAGGAAAGTGGGGGAAAAGGGAGTGTTCTCAAAGGCAATATGAGTCAGGGAAGTCAAAGGTAAAGGGACATGTATTAACTAGAAGGAGATGAGCCTGCTAGAAATATAGTTGTTTGTAAGAACAGGTTTGCATAAGGGACACCTGTATGACACGTGAGTTGGTTATGTAGAAATGAATAGTTTGGGAAGAGTACGAGTTCAGTAGAGCTGTTGTGAGTCTAACTAATACTAAGACTTAAGGAGATACCAAGTGCATGCTGTATTTGGCAGTTAATTACAAAGTTATAATACCTTATTTCTAATTAATCCTGTCTTTATTTACTGTGCAAATAATAGGTAAGAGTCCTGTGTGGAGTTTCATTACAAACTGCAGGTGTACTGCACTCAGGGAAGCCACAGAGAGGTTTTCTTTGATTGTTAATCATCAGGTTCTCTCTCTGCATGTGAAATTAGAATTCAGTCTTTATCCATTGCCTGCCATTGATGGGAGAAGTTGGAAACAACTTGTGTTGTATTCCAAATTTAGGAATCTAATCAATAACATGCATACTATTTAAATGCTTAAATAAGTAGGTGCTGTTGAAATGTAAATCTAAGTAATTGGTGCTGTTAGTCTTCTTATGGAGAAAATAAAATAACATTAAAAAAAAGCATTGTATAAACTAATAAACATAGCATTCAAAGTGTCCGTGTTTGTATGAGTAAAGTTGTGAAGGTAACTACTATATTTTTCACCAGCTTTCGGAAATTGCGTTAGTTGATTTACATAGTTTACACTTTAAGTTCAAGAATCTGAAAGAAGTCGTGAAGTATGCTGGACCTGTGATAAGTTGTTTGGGTTTTTTTCTCATGTATATTTGTTCTCTGAAGAAATTAAAGTGACATTTTATTTTTTTTTAGTACAAAGTAGTTGTTCCCAAAATTGGAAATATATTGGATCTTTGCACAGCATTGTCAGCTTTGTCTGGTGTTGCTGCAGATAAGGTAAGAGTGATTTCTTATATGAAGCACAACAATAAACATTTTAATGCATATTAACCTGATTTAATGATGTATACTCCATTTTCTTTTTAGATGATTGTTACTGATATATACAATCACAGGTTCCACAGGATATTTGGCATGGATGAAAATCTAAGTAGTATTATGGAACGTGATGACATTTATGTGTAAGTACAGATAACATGCTTCATGTCTCTCTGCATTTCTTTTAGTTATTTGCAAAAGATTAAAACTTAGACATAAGATAAAGACAAATCTTGGGGGGTTTACTACTTTTTAATTTTTCCGCTTTGTAGCCTTTTAAATGACAGTTGTCCTTTGTATTTCTGATTGTTTTTCTTTTAGATTTGAAATTGCTATCAATAGAACAGAAGATACAGAACAAGTTATAATTCCTGTTTGTTTAAGGGAAAAGTGCAGGCACACTAGCTACAGCCATAGTGGTTCTTCACTGTTTGGTCAACCTTTTCTCATAGCAGTGCCTAGAAACAATACTGAAGATAAACTGTATAACCTGCTGCTGCTAAGAATGTGGTAAGGTTATTGTTTAAAGAAAAACACGTTTGTTATGAATAATGCTAATAGTTGGAATCAGTAGGCACTTATTTTTACATGCATTGCTAACAAACTGGTTAGATTTGAGTACTTAGTATTTTATTTGCTTTCTGTTAAATATATTAAATCTAAAATTTTAGCCACTTGAGGTGTGAACTACTGTAGATTTTAATTTGATTTTTTGTTAGCATGACCTCATCCAAAAATTATTTGAGAAGACAGTAGAGAGTCAATCTGTATTGTCAGTTTAGGGGAGTTAATTCTGCTGTATATATAGCTGTTTGTTAGGGCTTGGTAAACTGGAAATGTTTTGCCAATTATTCTGCTATGGTTATACCTCCTGTATCTACTACACCAGTTTATATACTAATTTATGTTATAAAACATGGTAGACACTTTCTGAAACTAGACTGGAATAAGTGTCATTATGTGGAAGAAATTAGAATCATATAACTGCCATTTTAAATTTATGCTTCATTTTCTGTTGATGTAACTTTCTCTGCAAGTGAACCCATATGTTGTTTTGTGTAAAAAATATGGTTAATGAACAGTTAAAGAAGTGATTTCTGGACAGAGACTAATACCAAAAATCAAGTTGTATAAAACCAAGTAACTGCCAAAAACGCAAGATCATAGATGATCAGAATTTCAGATGTGCCTGTAACAGTAGACATGTTAGACAATAAAGCTATTAATTCTGAATAAATCAGAAAGGAGTGCAGGAATACAGTACACTAGAAAGGATTTGCTGTAACTGTTTAATTGTCTGGCTTGAACAATGTAAATATTTAAAAATCCATTGATTCTAAGTGTTGCTTTCATTTGTTACATTTAGCCGATATGTAAAAACATGTACTGAAAGTGAAGACACGGAAGGATCCCTGCATTGCTGTAAGGACCATGGTATCAATGGTAACGGCCCAAATGGAATACATGAAGAAGGATCTCCAAGTAAGACTGCAATATCTACCCTTGTTTAGTATTTTGTGTTCAATTTGAAACTTAAGTTAATTTTGTAGTGTCTTTCAATTATTGTTACTCTACCTCATTTCTTCCTCCTTATTCTTCCAATTGTTTCAGGTGAAATGGAAACAGATGAACAAGATGATGAATCCAGCCAGGATCAGGAACTTCCTTCAGAGAATGAAAACAGCCAGTCAGAAGACTCAGTTGGAGGTGACAATGACTCTGAAAATGGATTATGTACTGAGGAAACTTGCAAAGGTCAACCACTCACGGGACACAAAAAGCGATTGTTTACATTCCAATTCAATAATTTAGGCAATACTGACATAAACTACATCAAAGATGATACCAGGCATATTAGATTTGATGATAGGCAACCTAGGCTTGACGGTAAGTCATGGGGAACAGGTTGGGCAACATTTGATTCTGGTACGTTTTTCTGACTCCACTTCCATAGAGTAGTGTTTTATTCTCTCTTTGTGCTATTTCATATATCTTTTTTTCCAATAGTAAATGCTGCATAAATAATTAATTTGTTCTTGTAATTAACTCTTAGAAATGCAGAAATTATGCGTGCTTCAATTTTTCATCTTAAATTCATGCTAGCATTGTTCAATTCATTTTGAAGAGTGTTTACCCAAAGTTAATACAATTTAATGTAAAGCAAGAAATAATATTAAGAAAAAATATGTTTTTTATCTTAGAAAGATCTTTCCTTGCTTTGGATTGGGATCCTGAATTGAAGAAGAGATATTTTGATGATAGTGCAGCAGAGGTAAGCTGTTTATTTTGCTCCCCTTTCCAGCACTAATAAAACTTAAATGTGAAAAATACAACTTAATTCATGTGACATAAGACATCGTAAGTCTTCAGAAGAAGCAGCTAGTATATCTTTTTTCCACATTATTCATAGTAAATATGTTGTCATAAATAAGATTCATTTACACATCTAAGTAATTAGCAAATCTGAGGCTTACTAATTTGGAAGTAAATCTGAAGCTGTGAAAACTTTTTTGCTTGAATGGTTTCTGATCAGTGTTTCCATATATAGGAGCTTTGTAGTTACTGTTTATAGTAAGACGACATCACTAAAATGAGTTTTGTTTCATTTGTTCTCTTAACTCAAGAAATACTTCTCTTTAGGATTTTGAAAAACATGAAAGTGTGGAATATAAGCCTCCCAAAAAGCCTTTTGTCAAATTAAAAGATTGCATTGAGCTGTTCACAACAAAGGAAAAACTAGGTGCTGAAGACCCATGGTAAGGACAAAGAATTAAAATTGTTATGTTCCATGGTGTATTTCTCTCAAAATGTAATCAAAAACACACTTGAAACATTAACAGAGATACCTAATTGATTTCTTAATGGTATTTTGAATCTTGTCATTTCAAGTGTAGTTGAAAATTCTCAAAATGTTTTCTACTTTGATCCATTGCTTAACTAAATTTGTTACCATATACTGAAGGTTATGTTTGTATGGGAGATAATTAATGCATTCAGAATAAGGACGAAGGGTAGATCCATAAAATATTCTAGTCTGTGAACTGTGATCCACAGCAAATGAATAATACTGTGCCAAACCCAATGCAGTGGTTTAAACAAATGTTCCTTACTGAGATGAGAAAGGTTGGTGCATACTGAAGTTTTTTTATGCAAATATGTAACTTGCCTTGCATTGATATATGAAATAGGGAAGTGCTTAAACAACAGGTTTGTGGGATGGGGGATGTCTGTAGTCAGTAGAGTCTCTCAAATTCATGTTCCAACCATTAAGTTTTTGGCAGAGACTTTTATTCTGATTCATGGTTCTTCCAAATTATGATTTGGAATCATATCTGAATATTCACAATTATAGGATGTTCTTGTAAGATCCTCCTTCTCCAGGAATTTTCTAGCAGATAAGAATCCTTCATCAACATCTGAAGCTCAGAATTAAGTTTGAAAAGAGGGTCTGCCACTTTTTCTTTTGTGGATACTCAGAAGTTTTGGAGACTTCCAAACTTTGTCAACAGAGATCCTCCTTTATTTGGGCAGGGGAGGGGGCTGACTTGCAAATTCTCTTTTTTTTTTTTTTTTTCTGGGTTGGCTAGATTAAACAACACCGGGTAGACTATTTGAGATACCATATAACTCAAGTATGGTGAGCGCTTCCATTTTTGCAGCACATTTTAAGCAGAGTATTTAAACTACAAAATACAACTACTGCTGAAGTCAAGCAGTTGCTCCTAGATACATCACCAGAGGTCATTAATCACATTCATTCTTCATTTGTCAGGTCTTCACAGGTCTAATCTGCAAGAGCTCATCATCCCTAGTCCAGTGCTATTTGTATTCCAGATATTCTAAGCCAACTGCGAAAACAGTTCTTCAATTACAGCCTGCCCTTACGGTTCTTCTAATTTCTTGTCTTTATCTGATGTTGCTATGTAAAGACACTTGTGCAGTCTTTTTTAATTAGGGCTCATCTCTTTTTTTTTCCTAGATCTTTACTTGTTAGATACCAAGATGTAGAATATGCATAGACCATTTCACAGAAGAGTTGCTTCCATGCATTGTTCTTACTTACCTTCCTCCCTGAGCCTTAGTTCTTGAAAGATTCAAATATCCATTGCAGGGAACAGAAATTTATAAGTCGCAGCCTGTTTAGTACTTGTCTACTAAGGAGGCAAGTTTTTTTAGTAGGGAGTTTTTTCAAGTTCCAGTAGTCAGTGTTATCTGGTTTTAGTGGTAGGTGGGATGGGGTGAGAGATGGATGAATTTGGAAATTTAAAGTTGGAAGAACCACAGTGGTCTGTTATTTATGGCTTTTCATATTGTCAGTTTTCCTGAGGCATTTTCATAACCCTTCATCTTTTTTTATAAAATATGAGAAAGCTGTGTTTTAACTACAGATACAGGGACTACTATAGGAGATGAGAGTCCTATATTGGAGGGTGCTACTTTTGTGTTTAAAATGCTGTCGAGCTTCACTGTGAGCAYGCTTGCACACTAGAGCCTCATGTTTTAAACTCAAAGGGATATCAATGGCATTAGTAACAGGAGATGGAACATCTCTGTGTGTTTCAGCTTTTGCTCGTTCATGTTCCTCTCATGTTACTGGCTTTCTCTATGGTAATGTATTTTAACATACATATGGACTGCAGTTATTTAAAATCTGTTGTTTTTTTTTTTTCTTTTAGGTATTGTCCAAACTGTAAAGAACATCAGCAGGCTACCAAGAAGTTAGACTTGTGGTCACTGCCCCCTGTACTGGTAGTTCATCTAAAGCGCTTTTCCTACAGCAGATATATGAGGGACAAGTTGGATACATTGGTTGACTTTCCAATAAAGTAAGAAACCTAAATATTTTGGTGCTAGAATTGTAAAAGTTAGCTTGACTGGGGCACATGTTTAACCCAGCAATTACGTAAAATGGTTTTGTTCTCAGCTTCCATGCATGGATCCAGTAAACACTGATGACAAAATGCTTGTAGGGGAAAAGTATGAACTTGGAAAAATAATAATAGTAGATAAGTATGGAAGAACTCTATCAATAGTTTTAACTAAGATTACTGGTTCCTGTTCCACTCCTCACAGAGTGAAAGAGATGCACTGTCAGTGTAGTCTGGTGTATGTGTTCTTTGTGGAGAATATAAAGTAAAGGACTCAAATGGTTAAAAATATTATTAACATGACCTTCTTTTGGTTGTTTTTTTTGTGTGGTTGGTTTTTTTTTAAACAGCGACTTGGACATGTCAGAGTTCCTTATTAATCCCAATGCAGGGCCTTGCCGCTACAACTTGATTGCTGTCTCCAACCACTATGGAGGAATGGGAGGAGGGCATTGTAAGTTGATTTCAAATATCATCATTCTACATGTCAGCTTTCTTTCCATGTTTATTTTGATTTAAGTACTGATCACTTTGAATCAATGGCATTTTTTAGTGGTTGAGGGACAATTTTTTTCATTACCTTGAAATGGTTTCACAAGTATTCTAACACAAAAATCTATATGAAATGAGCTTTCGAGGAGAATTGTAGGTTCGTGTAGGTATGCATATTGTGAAAAGACAAAACGTAACAGCTCCATAAGAGCTACTGTACTCTTACAACTGATTTTGTCTTACTTGTCTGTATTTTTGTACATTGTCAATCTCCTTGAAAGAAGAGAGAAAAATGAAAAAGTGATTGAGGGATTTTATTTTGACTGTCCTTTCTCACTATACATTCTCTTAGAAGGGGAATGTTATTGGTTAAGCTTTCTTTGCTTCAAAAAATAAGTGTGAAAGTATGAGTTTAATAGTGATAATAGGTTTTAGTTAGTTAAATGTCAGGTGTTTGAACGTAACAGACTCTAGCAACTGATTGTATTACATCCATGAAGATAAAAAGTCCTTAGACGTTATACTTTTTTGTCCTAGATACTGCTTTTGCAAATAATAAGGATGATGGAAAATGGTACTACTTTGATGACAGTAGCGTGTCCACTGCATGTGAGGACCAAATAGTGGCAAGTACCTTTTGTGTTTCTAAAATTGCGACTGTTGATGATGTTTCCTCTTCTTGAGGGAAGAAAAACAAAGAGTAAATCATGAACCTTGCAGTAAATTTGTAGGTAGTAGCTTGTGTTCTTTCAAAGGACAGTACAAAACAAAAATGGTTTGCTTCGACATGCAAAAATAACTTAGATGAAAGCTTTGGATTTCTTTGTAATTTTACCTTGTAGACTTGGAAGCAAAAAAAAAAAAATGGATCACTTGGATTGTGAATGTTTTGTCTGGAGCCTTATGAGCATGTTACACTTCTCTCTTTTTCAGTCCAAAGCAGCGTATGTGCTCTTCTACCAGAGACAGGACACGATCAGTGGAACTGGCTTTTTCCCTCTTGACCGGGAAACTAAACAAGGTGCTTCAGCTGCCACAGGCATCCCACTAGAAAGTGATGAAGACAGCAATGAAAATGATAATGATATAGAAAATGAAAATTGTATGCACACTAACTAATGGAAGAACTAGAAGCCATAAAAGAGACTTTCCTACTGGGGATACCTATTGAAAGAGTGAAATTGCCCACCAAATTAAGAATAAAAATCTGAGATGGGGAATTTCAGATAGCAGAATGTAAATCTTTATTACATTTTAACATGTGCAGTACTTGAAGTGAAACAATAAAAACTTAAACAGAAATTGTCTCTAATGCATTTACAGTCTTGTATTCACAAGCTATATATAGGAAATCACAAATAAACCCCTTTTAAGTTTTCTGCTGCTGTTCTGATGAATTATGTTTTCTTTTGTTTTGGATGTGAGTTAATAACTAAAATGTTAAATCTGTGGACTTCTGACTTTTATTTTCTTAGTACTGCAAGAATACTACTGCCAAGTCTAGTTTCTGGATGAATATATACATGTTCCTTAGGCTGTCACACAGGCTACAAGTAAAAATGTCATAAATATATAAGCAGTAGTTTTCTTGAAACAGCAAATTTTTGTTTCTCCCTAAAATTTTTTTTTTTTTTTTTTAATTCGGTCACAATAGAAGAAATAGCTTGAAAAGGTGTTTTAACCTTTTGCGATATAGTTGAGCAGCGAGAATATTATGTTCATCTTGCTGCTGCTGTGGAACAGGTTCTGGATTTCATGCTGCATTAAGAAAAAGTTTTTCGATTAAATGTAAGTATCCTTTGTTGCTTGTTGGAATCTGCAGACATAATTCCTGTTATCTTGCTTATAAGACATGCATAATTTTAATCTGGTGTCAGTCCAAAATTTAAAGTTGTGCTGTAAGTTCTCTCTCCCCAGTTTTTGTAGTTTGACAGCTTGCAAACTACTCTGTAGTAGGGTCAGAGTTAATAGTATTCTGTATCCATAGTAATGACTGTGTATCGGGCTTAGATGAGGATTTTTTCAATATAACCTGCCTTTAAATTGTTAGTGGACGAAATTACTTTAAAGGTAGGCCTGTTTATTTTCTTTGTGTGTTCCTGATGGAATTCACCATAGCCTTACAGCATATCTGAAAAGGTAACTCATTATAAGAGAATTGGCGTTTGCATGTTCAAGTCAGAACCTGTACAGTATATAAGGCATACAAACTTTGAGTTGGAATTTAGTTAACTATGTTCAGGAGTCCAGGATGCCAAAATAAGTGTGACAGTTTGAAACATTTTTTAATTTGCTGCTTTCCCTTTGATCTAGTTGGAAGAATGTATTGTTGATTTGTATACAATACTGCCTTTGAGAGGGGCTCTTAAGTGCAGGGGCACACTTCACATATCTACTACCTGGAGAATTGCTTTGTGTCCCACTGTTTCAACAAATAATTTAAAAAAGAAAAAAGCAAAAAGTATGATGTTCTTCACTTGAACTAATCAAATACAATAGGTTATAAATTGTGTATTGTAAATAAAAGTTCACTCTGTGAGTGCACATTTTGGTAAATTATTTATTTATGTTAGCATTAAAAAGTTTAAAAAATTGCATTTGACCAGGATATAAATGAGGTATGTTGGACATGGCTTTGCTTTATACCTTGATATTAAAACTGGTGTTCCATCCTGGTATTTTAAAGCTGCTTTGAGGTGTTTTTTTTTTAAATGTAAACTAACCTCCTGCATGACAGAGGTTAAAATTTTGTCTGCACTTGAGTTCACTTGGGTTTACATTTGAAATGCGCATGTTTATTTATACAGATTTCAATAAAGCTATTCAAGGCCTTATTTAGTCTTCCATTTTCTTACAAATTCTTTTCCCACAGTGTTTGTGCAATGGGTAGTCTTTGTCTAAGACTTACATTGTCGGTTACAAAATGGCTATTTAATGACCAACACAGAATAAGATTAATAGTATTTCCAGAAGATAGTATATATAAAAGGGATTCTCTCCTGTCATTGTCTGGCTCTAAAAACATTTATAAGGCTGCAAAAAAATTGTTTATTGTCATAAAAACCTATTTGTTTTTTAAAAGTAATATTGTAACAATAATTAATCAAATGGAAAGATACTAACTCTGAGATGGTTGGTGAAATGAGGCAATATATTTAAGATAAGACAAACCGATATGGTGGGGGGAAATGATGCAAACTTTTGGCTTAAAACCTTGTATTTATGTGTGGAATACAGTAACCCAATAGAAAGCTCTGTACTAAATAGCTTGTGAGTTTAACTTGCTTGTTTTAATCAGAGCACTTGAGAGATGAGATTTATCTGTGGAGTAGAGGAAGTAATCCTAGAGAAGCGATCATCTCTTTGAATAACACACACGAAGAGCCCCCCTACATTCATACTCCCATTGGTTTTCCCACATCATGTTAGCCTAGAACTTGCTTGGAAAAATCACAAAGGAGCAAAGGATCTGGTTTGACTTGCCAAAGATTCACTTTGGAGTTTGTAGATCAGAGCTTTAATATCTGATAACTTGGTCTCCTAACACACTTCATTCTCCCTTTGAAAATGCAGATATATATACATATATGGGGTCTTATATTTGAAGGAATGTACTTACCTACTAATAGTCGGATCATCCAGATAGAGTTTAAAAGGGTATTGATCAAAGTAACATTTAGTTAGGAAAAAATTACATACGAAGTTTCTTATTTTTTTTGTTATTGTTAATTTGGCTTCCAAAATTACGCACACTGAGTTTATAAGCTTCCTAATCAGATATAAAAATCAGTAACATTTCTATATGACTGTCTCAAAGGTTTCTGGGAATTCAGCCAAGTTGTGAGTTTCATGAAACTATTATGTATTCACACATAAGATACGATAATTCATCCAGTGTTGACGTGCTTAAAATTAAAACTACAGAAAGTATATTATTCTTTATGGTGTCTATCAAAAGTTACTGTCACTCAACTAGTCATTTTATATAGAAAAGAAAGAGGGTCCTAACATCTCTTTTTATGAATCATGTCTGATAAAAATCTACAGTATGCTTTCTTTTTTCAGTCACATTGACAGCAAGCTTTTTGATGGCTGTAAGTATCAGTATAAACCCCAGAATGATAAGATACAGTTAACCTTGTTAATGCGAAACAAAAACAAAACAAAAACAGAAACAAAACAGAGTAGGAGGCAGAAGACAGCTTGCAATTCCCAGTTACTTCACAGATTTTGCGACAGCAATACGTCGTTTAAAGCCTGGCTGGCAGGGATGGAGAGGTGAAGAGGTACTGCCCGGACCTCTTGTTTCAGTTGGCTTCAGACAGCGTTCTGGATGCTTCAGTGCAGATCAGTTCCCTGATCTCTTCTGTCATCCACTTCAAGTGAAAGTCCCACCTGCCTTCCTGGCACACTGAAGTGAAGTTTGCAACTTACAGTTGAGATGACAGACAAGAAAAGCTGTCAGATATTACCCTGCCAGATGATGTAGAAACATCTCCTCCATCTACGTCTAGTTGCTAATGGGAAGGCCACAACCCCTTCTAGCTTTCCCAGCAAGTTAGTGCCACGTTATGGAGTGCAGTGTACTTTTTTTAAGCATTTTGAAATCTTTAGAGGGAAGTCAGTATGGCAGGCAAAGAAATTAATTGTCAAACCCACCAGTTTTCTTCAAAAATTATGCCGCCGCCTTCTATGTCAGACTCTGTAATTTCAGGGTATGGTCTCTCATTGTTTCCAAGTACTAGTTACTTTGACAAAGAAAATCACTATAAATGTAGTGAAGCAATTAAGATGAAAGCTATATTTGATAGAATAAGCATATTCTTAGTCTGCAGGCAAATTGCGCTCTCCAGATTTTTTAGTTCTTTTTCCTTGGGGGGTAAACAAATTGTGAAAACAGTTCCACTTTCTTAGTTCCAACGTTGCATGCTTTACTGGCACTGTGTGCTCCTGAGGCAGGCAGACACACCTGTCTTACTGAAAAGAAATTAAATCTTGCAATTGCATGGAAACCCCAGAGAGTCCAAATGCGACAAATTTATGGCCAATTATCCCTAGTTAATGAGTTACTATATGCCAGGTAGCATTAACAGTCATCCTGGGCCAAATAATGCAAAAGCTGATACAGGACTCAAATGATAAAGAATTCACATCAGCCAGTGTGGTTTTACAAAAAGTAAGTTTCATTATTTGGGGGGCTGGGGGGCAGTAATTGAAAAAGGGAGTTGATAAAGATTATAATATAAGTGCACCTAGAATTATTTAAGTGCTTGGCATTTAATTATCACCTTTACTATCACATTACTCATTAAAACGTAAGTGTTATGCAGTATCACCCGATACAAAGTTTAGGAACCGACCAACAATCTCAAAATAGTTTCCATGAGGAACTCTCTGTGGAGTAGGGATGTTATTGGAGAAGTTAGTGGCACTTGGTCTGAAATGAATGTTTTTATTCAGCATGTAAAATATTCAGATTGTAGCTACAGAAGGTGGAAAGTACTAAGTACCCCTAAATCCTGGGCAGCCTTCTTGGACAAGCAATTCAGCATAGGCTCCCAATGTGAAACAGTGGCATAAGAACTTGACCTTGGATACATAAGCAGAAATAAGAAGTTGACTTAATCTTCCCAGGTCTGTGTTAAGGATCCCGGGAAATGCCACCATTTGAGTTACTACCTTTTAAAAGTTCAGACTGTAACCTGGGAGACATTATAGAAAAAAATTTACGACCCCAGAGTAAATACCTTTGCACTAACAGATGGAAAGAAGAATTGTTTTCTCAGAAAGACTACTCAGAAGCACCTCAATTTGTGTGCGATACCTGACGAGGGGGGAAATAACTGTGGGGGGGGGCTATTGGAGTGGAGAGAAACATTCAAAGAATTAATGGTTCAAAACTGAAACCAGACAATCTRAAAATAGAGATAAGTGTGGGAGGCTTTTATGCCATTACTTTTTAACACRGAGAAGGAAGATACTGGCGAACAACCAGCAGAGGCAAGTGGCGGGTGCTGTGTTGACCCAGGGCTGGATGCCTTCCCTGGGCTGGGGAGGGAGGCAGCCCAGAGGGGCAATGGCCCTTCCTCTGCCGGGATGGAGACAACCTGAGCCATCTGCCTGGCTTTGAGATCTGTGAATCTGTAAATACCCTGTTCTTTTCAGGGGAATGTTCCTCCCTCTTCAGACCTAATGGCACTGCTTAAAAATTGCTTAAAAGTTTGGAGTGGAGACCTGAATCTGTAGGTATTTTCTCTGAGCTCAGCATGGTTTTGAGGGAGGGCCTTCACTCCCTAGTGTTATAAGAATTCATTAATATGGGAATAAAACCCATGCTCTTGTTGCAGGGTAGCAAATGGTATGACTTTTCTTCGCTTCCTGCACCATTCCTACTATCTTAAACTTACGAAGCCGCTCCAAATCCCACCTGAACGACCTCTTCGATTTATTGTCATTTCCTCAAAGTAACTCTCGTCCCTTGGCTACCACCTAAACTGAAACACACGTCTCCCTTTTCCTTCTTTCTTTGAGATGCTGGAAGAGCACCCCTGCTTTTCCATGACAATTTCTGTTAAAGCACAATGACCGGTTCAGACATGCCCCTGTTGAAAAATGCATGGTTCCTCAAAAATGGAAATTAAAACCTACACATCGTGCAATTGAAACAAGGTCTGCAGCCAGCTCTGGGGGCACGAAGGTGTTTTCCAGAACACAACAAAGGGTGTCTGGAAAGAATTCAGATGAGCTGTGCTTGTTTTCAACATCTGTTAATGTTATAAAATACATACTGTGCTGTGGGTGTTGTGTAAATGTGCGTGTGTCACTCAGCTGAGGAGGAAGTCTGCAAACAGAAGGGACAGTAGTTACTAACTCTGTATCATCTATACCTATTAAAAGGAAATACAGAGAACATCCCTTCTGCCAACTCAGATGGATGTTTCTCAGTGATACGAAATACACAGTTTAGGATTGCTTGTATAGGACTGGTTTCCTTGGGCAATTTGCTGAGGAAGAGGAAAAGGTATTTGGATCTTATTTGAGTTCTACTCCCCCCATTCCAATGGGGAAGGAGCAGCTTCCATTAACCCTGATACAATTCAGCTGCAAGTAAACAGGTCAATAAAAGTTACACAGCATTGCTACTCTGTAGTTGCATTTGCCAACTCAAATGAAACATATTAGTCACGTTGACTAATTTTGCATTACCTAATGGCTGCTCAATGAATTAAATGCAGTGTTTAAATAACCTATTTATTTGGTGAGACTGGTGTCCTGAATAACTTTGCCATGTATGACATGGGTCCTAAATACAACTTGTAGAGCTGAGACCTAGATTCAGACAGATTTTTCAAAAGTGTACTAGGACTGTCAATAACGGCAGTTTGATTTTCACATCTTTTACTTTAAAAACTTCTCTGCCACCAATGAATTTCTGGCCTCTGACACTATGTGAATGTTTTTGGTTTTTACTGTAAAATAAAATCATCTATATACTAAATTTTTGTTGTTGTTTTCCAAATTCTCAATTAAAAAAATGTTGTGAACATTTTAGATTCATGAACTACAGTTGGGCAATAAAGTCAATGGAAATGTTTTGATCAAGCATAGTAAAAATATTCAGATCTCTGATTCCTATAATATACAATAATCACAATGAACTGATGGGATGGAGACAATAGAACTTTCTCCATAAAATACACTGAATTGTTGAATTATCTTATTTTTACACAATTGGAGGAAATTAGATATACGTGTTGATTTTTGGTATGGGAAATAATGCCTTAGAAGTTATCTTGTGGAAATGTAACCTTAGACATTTCTGTAATATTTTTCAGATAAGGTGGCAAAGATTGAGAGATAAATCAAAAAAAGTTCATAGAACTATTTACTGTGGGAAGCATTTGGTTATCCTCTCTCTACAGTCTTTGGTTTTCTGTTTGGTTAACATCATGCACAGTCTGAGATTGTCATTTAGAAAGCTTATTTTTATGATGTAAATTGATCCCTTAATATCAAGTGTGATGTATTATAATGTCCTCATTTTCCCAGTAGCATTTGACAATATTACTAGAATTTAACAGACATGATATTCCTTCCTTGAAATAAGAAGCCCACATATACATACCAACTTAATTTATTTAACCAATAAAAATCTTCCCAAAACTTCTGTGAACAATTGTGCAGTTAAAAATACAAGGAAACAAACCAGATTTAAGATCTAAAATTCCATAGTCCATTGCAGAACAAACGTATCAAGTAACCCAGTGTGACTCTACACCAGCAGGAGACAAAAGCAAAAGAACTCACGGCAAAAAGGAAGAAATTGTGCAGAACTGTGAATGTATGTAAAAACGATGAATCACAGCTAAGACAAGGGCAGGAGTATGGAAAGGCCTATATACTGTGAAAAGATGAATGTAACGAGAAACTAGCTGTAGGATATGAATAAGGAGATGGTAGAGGATTTCAAATATGTTCTAAAAAAAGCAGATACCTATGATTGAAAAAAAGCAAATAGTGCAGAAGTCACTAACAGGCCACTGAGAATTTAATACTTCTATGGATGTGGGTTGCCTTGTAGGGAAAGAAAACAGAAGTAATTTGGCTCTTAGCAATGGATTTAACTTCTTAGTGAAAGACACAGAAAACCACTAGAAAGGAAACAATCCAGAGGTGATTCTAGCACATTATTAGGGCATTTTTAAATAAGACAGTAATAGAAGAGCCATATTATTTTTTGACATGAGTCCTCACCTATTCATTATCTAGAAAACTGCTGTTTATGTGTCCAAGTATCGGAAAATGCCTTGAGAGCAGTAGATGTGTTAATAATGTTGAGGAACAGGTTTACAAAGGAAGGCTCCAAATGTCCCGAAGGGGAAAAAAGAATGAAGTGTCAAGTTCTTTGAAACCCGACTGTAACTCTGTCGGTAAGGGGTAAGGCTCATCCTGGCTTTCTGTGATCCTGCCTCCAACAAAGAAGACATTCAAGCCCACCAGACATTTGTATCCCCCAAGCTGAAGTGCAGCTGAGCTGGTCAGAAGCACAGACATTTGGTAAAGAATTTGTCAATACTTAGTACATGTTAACTGCTAATTTTATAATTAAATTGTTTATCAAATCTTCTTAGATCATGGTGTGGTTTTGTTAGTTAAGACTGGAGCAGGGAAGTAAGGCCCCTAGAAATAAACAGCCATAGGAATCTCCTGATAATCATGCTGCCAAAGGGAAATAAGGTCTCAGACTGGCTGAACAAGTTTCACGCGAGCTTCTTACACATCCCACTTAATGATCCATTCAGTAGCTCCAGGGCTTGGCTCCCAGCTGGAAGAGTGAGTGTTCAGTCCTGGAATTCCCTGTGCTCCAGCCACCCATCAGCCACGAGCGCATCCATGCACCGGCGTGAGGAGGCGGACAAGCTCATCCACCATGCCCGGGGAGCGGGTTCCAGAAAGGGGTTCCCATTTGTGAAATACTGAATACAACTTCTAGAAATGCTCCCAAAATGTCACTAATAACTATGAAATTGCCACAGGTATGCCTCCTTGGATATGGACGTACCTGCTTGCACATGACCCAGGACATAGATACATACTGCGGTATATATCTGCTTTATCGGGGAATACGTATTCACATGTGGAGGTGAGCTGTACAGTCATTTTACTATGAAGGAAAGCATTTGGCTCTTTACGATTGGATTTCTTTGGATGTCTTCCAAATTCTCAGAGAAGTATGTTCATTCTGTCTATCTGTTTTGGCCCGGCCTGAGTAACAACATTTCTTTCAGACTGCTGCTTATAAACACAGCCACACATGCAGCCATACAAATATTTATACCAAGGGCAAAGTCCTTTGAATGAAATAAGAAGAGGTCTATAATCTTCATAAAGCAGCAAAGATGAGTGCAACATATAAGGTAAATCAAGTTCTCTCCACCAAAGAGTTCTTCATCAAGATCTCTTCCGTAAGAAATCTCTAATCCTTATGGTTTATAGAAAGAACTGCCCGTAAAATAACCGAGTGGTCACACTTCAGTTTCATCTTTGCCAACAGTTGTGCTGGAGGCTCTCAGAAGTACATAGTCATACTGAGTCTTTTCTAGGCTGGTCTGAGTTAGCTGCAAATTAAGTTGGTCATGCCGGCAGCGTAGCCGTGGCAGTGTGAGAAAAGAAGAATACCTACCTAGTGTGCTGGCCTCCACGCTACTTATGTGAGTATAGTGAGTATATCTATTTTTATAGATATTTTCTGTTTTTTATAGATATTACTGCATGCTGGCTATGTATACAGAGGCCACCCCTAATGCAAAGGAGCTAACATCTATTCAGTACATGGAAACTCTCCTGTAGTAATAGTATTGCTCAGCAGCCCCAGAGCTGCAAACTGGAATGATTATCTTCAAGAAGGATTCACCAGAGCCTGGGGGAAACATCCAGTGGTTTCTCCTCTCTGCTACAGCAGTCAAAAAGAGTTATTTTTAGACAGGGGAACACCCTTCTCCTCTCCGGTGTTGCTTTGTGATTAGTAGATTGTCTGTAGGCTAGTAGGTGTCTGGAAATATTTCCGTCATTTTCATACAAGCTGAAGAAGAGATAAAAAGGAAATGATTAAAAAGATGCAGGGAGGTTTTTGGCAAATAGATGAGAGAGCAGCAAAATAAACAGACTTCCGCACAATGCATATTTCTGACATTCTTGATGGGCATTTTTACGTTATGCATCCTGCGGTCAGAATGAGATACTCAGGAAAAGACTCCTCCCGAGAGTGCAGCTGAATTCACTATCCACTGCAAGAGCTCTGGATCAAACAACACGGCCTAGAATCACAACAACTTTGCTTCAACGCATCTATGCCTTTATTTTTAAACCAAAATTCCTGATAACGGACATGAAGATTGCAGTAAATTCTGATCAGAAGTGCAACATCGCTGAAGTTTCTTCATCCGCTGACCGTGACCTCAGGCTGTGCTGATCGTTACGATGGCAGCAGGGGTGGTCAGCACGGGGGTTTTCGATGTAAACAACTGTCAAGTAAAATCTCCATCACGGTTGCTGTTTCCTACACTTGGCAGAAAAAAAAGGTATCATGAATGGACTGGTTAGATACCACACAGGGAAAATTCACAGGTGCTGCCTGAATAGACAATAATTCTGTTATCTAATGAATAATAGTTATTGTGTAAGGGAATGAAAGACAGATTCAGCTTAATGCACAGAGTAAGGTTTATTTCCAGGCCAGCCACATACTCGCTGTGTGAGCTGGAAAAGTTATTTAATCTGTCCTGACTCATGCTCAGTTGTAAGTATGAAGGGTATGGGAGCTGCTGATAAGATTTTGTGAATATCATGTATCTGTTTGTCTGTTGTTACACTGCTAGCTCTAAGACAGCAATAAATTAATTCAAGCAGTGGACAGCAGTTCTTTCTCAGAAAAGATGTTAACAGGTTCAGCTGATTCAACTACCAGTACGCAAAAGGGCAATGCAAAAAAAAAAAGCCCACTGCTTTGAGAATCTGTTTGGACAAGATTCAGGCAGGAAAAATTGGAAAAACAGCTTTGCTGGCTGGTTACACAAGAGTCACGGAAGCATCTAAGCCTCTGGTTGAGAGATTTGTGTGTAGGCCCTGAAGTGATCGTACTGTAACTCAAGAGGGAATCATTGCTGAGCATCTAACACATGTCATATGTCTGACATTGTGGACATTGCACTTAACATTTTTGTCAGTGACCTGAGAGATAATGTGACATAATTACTGACAGTTTGCTAATGACAAAGAGGATGATTCACCGACAGACAGCAGCTGGGTTTGCCCCTTTAGTTGACTAAACAAAATAAAATGTGTATTAACAAAATGTGTATGTGTACTAACATGTAAGTACATGCTCACACCTATGCAAAAAGGAACACAGGCTAAATTCACAAGAAGGGGAATTCATGCTGGAAAACAAGGTATTTTTCAATTTGTTGGTAGATCCAATTTCCCCATACAGCCTGAAGGAACAAGGGCTTCCCTTCTATTCCATAAAAAAACCCCAAACAGGTACCAGAGGGAGGTTATTACCTCTGATAGTAACCCATTTGTGGCCACAACAGAAATACTCTCTTGCCCCATTCCTTGTGTCCACAATTTGAGAAGGAGCTTTTGAGGTGTTCACATGTGCATAGGGCTTCTTTGTGCTTACACAGACCAATACAATGCATAGGGTTTTATAAAGAACTACAGGAAGTACTCAGTATTAATCCATCTTCTTCTAATTTAAAATGTAACTTTTCTGCTGATACCAGGACCTATGTTCAAACCATTATGAGGCAAAATTCTCTCCATCATGACTCTTAGCTCTGCAGCAGAAAAAAAACACCAGAGATGTCCGCAAACACCTTTACGTGACTGCACAACTGATGATATTTCGTACCCTGAAGTTCGTTTAGTACTGTTACTACATATAGATTCATATCAGCTACAAAAGTATACAGGGGTGTTAGTAAAGCGAACTCAGAGGAAAAGCCATGATTCTTCCCCTCAGTGTGAAACCAATTCATTGCCACAGTGAAATCTGATAGTTTTGCCTCTGTATAATGTGGCAGCAGAACCCTCTTCTCATATTCACTCTGCATCTGCGTACATCTACCAGAATGGACTATAACTAGGAGTAAACTCCTGAAATTAATACAGCCGAGTGCTATCCCATGTTTAATTGAATCCAAAGGACCGATGCGCATCATTTGGAATGAACAGGAACACTGGTTCTAAGAGGTAATTTAATGAATCACAATAGGTCTCATGAGCATTTTTGTTGGTAATTAGCTACAGGGAATGATTTCAATCACCCACCACCCATCACAAAATAACATATAATTTAATAACAAAGCAAACAACAATATCATAATTGCAGTGCAATACAAAGCTTAACAGCTAACTAGCATTTTTAACTTGCTAGTCAAAAATCTGCCCTCAGAGATGTTCACATACACCGCTCCTCTTTCTGACTCAAAAGCGACTTGAATTGAAACTGTGGCATTTAAAACATACCAAAAGACAGGCAAGCACTTTTACCCAGGGTTAGGAATATGTGCAATAGTACGTATTGCAATGAAATGCAACTACAGTAAGTCACATTCACAATCAAATCACTTAAAAGGATCCTGGCTAGTTTAAATAGTTTAACCGCTCTGGTTTAGCTTGACTAATAAATCTTCTGCATTTACAAAAGGCATAAATCAAAACAGTGAGAAAGATTATCTTGTGTTTAAGAGATGCGCCTGAGATTCAGGCACGTGTATAATTTCCAATTCTGGTATCCAGCAGACCTGAAAAGAGTTTTCAATTCTGCAATCACTCGTATGATTAATTTCCAAACTCAGGAGCAATCTTGCTGTATTTGGCTGGAAATGCTGAGCAGACGGAGTGTCCAAGCTGGTAGTTGAAAAGATAGGTATGATAAACGTAAATGATAAAAAGTGAAGTATGCAAATAGAACAAATTTGTGTTGTAATTTATACTGTTTTTGTAAAATGATGGTTTCTTGAGAAAAAGCAGATTATTTCATTATGTTAATTATTTTCATCATATTAGCTTGTACCTGCTGATTACCCGTCTTTTCTTATTCCAGGTGTGTAGTGGCATGGAACTGGGAGCATGCTACAGGCTTCCCGTGTTTGTAACAGCTTGATAACAACCCTGCAACCTCTGTGAAGAGTAACATATAAAATTTTTTTTAGAGCTGTTTCTGGCTGATGTTCCACCCTTTTCACTAATGTCAATTTGCTCAGTGTTCTGTTTTGTGGATCAGAAAAAAAAAGGACTGTATGCTACTCCTCTCATAAGCAAAAAATATTAATGTTCTTGATTCTTAAAATAATTTTCTCTTCTTATTACATTATAGAATCTTAGATTTATTAATCTGCTGAGATGCATGAAAAAAAATTTCCTGCAGTTGTCTATTACCATGCCCAGTGTTTAGCTTTCAGTCATCCACTGTCCTCTCTGCAGATAAACAGCACCCTTCTTTAACTATGTCAGACAAAATTGGACATAAAATTACAATAGTACCCAACTCACAGTACTGGAATGCAAAATTAATCTTAGAATAGTGTAACAATGTATTCTGGGGAATTTCATCTGCTACTAAAATGGAGATAATTACAACTTTTTAGTATCACGTATTTTCTATTTGTACATTGTGACGCTTTTTGAAGCAAGTGGAGCACTTGTGAATTTGGTGAGACCTGCTGTCAGGATCTCAGGAAATTTCATATAAAATTACTTTAATAAGCAACATTTCTACTAATTAAAAGTGGTTTTTTTAGATCAAGTGCGGTCTCCTGTGTATCTTCTCTGAAGGCTATTCTGTGTTTGATACTTAAATCTCAGTGTCTTAGTTTAAAATTTGTGCTATTTGCATACTTCACTTTTTATCATTTACATATTTACATAAAAAATTTGTTCCTAAGAGGTGTAGTAGTTTATATTCCAGAATATTTACCACTACTGTTCTTAAATATTTTTACAATTTTTCACACACTCCTTAACAAAAAAATCATACAGCAACAAGTTGCCAATTTTACTCAAATGCAGTAATCATCTATTCCCTCAGTACTTTTACTTCAGAAGTTGGCATTCCTCTGTGAGGAAGGGTGGACAAAATTACTGCTACGGCTTTAAAGAAAACATCATACATCTTTCATATAAGTTAACTTACCAGGCATTCACAATGTAAGAGTAGCCCCCCGTCCAAACGGAAGGCTTGAGGTAGTCGTTTGGTTAAACAAGAGAGTAAGATTTGCAGGACATTAGTATCCACACACAATCTAATACACACTGATTTGCTTGGTTTAAATGTGACTAATCTCTATTCTTCTTACTTGTCTTACCATTGTTAACAGGGAAATGTGGCCATATGACAGGTTGCCTCATCTTCCTCATTTTGATTACAGGGATAATAATGACAGCGGGATGCTTTAACTCAAGATGTCACATTCAGACAAATTCTACCCAGAACACTTGCTCCCTTTTCGTAAGAAAGGCAGTGTTATAGAACAGTTTACTGACCCTCATTTCACAAGAACTTTCAATCATTTTAGTTTAGGCAGACAAGTAGATTCAGGGAATACCAATATGCCCAGAGCTCACCATGTACAGTAAACAGGTGGAAATGTCCAAACAACAAAAAAGGAAGTAAATCATTAAAGCTTACCTAAGAAATACCTATGCATAGCCAATAATTGACTCATTCTCCTAGCAAATCATCCATGTTTCTTATGAAGGTAATTGGACTGGTCTGTGAATTGCCATGGGGATTGAAGCCCAGAACGGAAGCACTTAGATGGGAAAATCCTTAGGAAAATGCTTATTGGTTAAGCATGTAAAAATAGTTCTACTGAAGACAACAGTCTTGGTTTTTGAGTTTTTGTTGATTTTTTTTTAAGTAAGCATATAAAAATCAAAGCTTTTGAGAATACACAGACCAATGCATTTTGAAAGCATAACAATGTTACAGAATCATGGGTTTGATTTTACTGAACACATGGGTGAAATCCTAATTCCTTGTCTGAAGGCACATAAAATTTGACCACCTTATCAACTTGCGCCAGTATTACAAGCAGTTTTAAAAACTCACATCCATTTATCCAGTTCTGTCAAGTTAACAGCCAGTAATTTGAAAATTATGTAAAAATAAAGATTTTAAAATAATAAATTACTTTGAAAGCAATCCTGCACTTTTTGCCTCATAAAGCACACCTGAAGATTTATGACTACAGGTACAGTGTACAATGCTGTGCCGGTGGGAGCCTGTTTACTACATGATTTGCAATGTATCTCACAGTAAATGAACCCCAACATACACGTGGGGACATTCAAATTTATGAGAAATTCTTTTCCCTTTTTTATTACAAGACACACACACAAAAACATAAAAAGAAATCTTAGAACATTCTCTGAATAAGACTGAAGACTTTCAAGAAAATCTGAAAAAAAGCCATTATTTAAAATAAAACTATTTTAAATAGTAAGGCAGGAAAAATTTATTCTCCGTTCTGATTCTTCGTGATTTTTTTCAAGATTCCCAAGTTTAAAAACTACAGACTGTAGAAACTCAAGAACGTCTTCAACTCCCTGGGTTTATGGAAGGGCAACAGAACCACGCTGCCTTAAAGGTAGGCAGCCACCGCAGTACGGTATTTACAACCAGAATATGGAGAAAGAATTATTGCAAAAGACCAAAACCTTCATGAAATGTTAACTGTTCGATGATGAATGGTGTGCTCCACAAGGAAGCTCCCAGGCAGCGTTCAGGCTGTGCCGTGGCTGAAGTTATGCAGAGAGCATTACTACAAGCGGTAGTGGTTGAACATCTTATGCTCGTTGTTCAGTTGCCTGCTTCTGAAATGGGTTAAAAAACAGCTGGTTGAAAAGATGTGGATTTTGGAGGGACACTGCTCAGCAGCTGCTGGTGACAAAGAGGGCACCCCAGACCGGACTGCCACCCTGTCCCCTCTTTCTGCCCTGCGTTTATCTTAAACTTCTCAAGGGAGGATGCACTCTGGCTTCGCCTGGAGAAAACCATGGAAAGCTGCGTAGACACACACATGGGTCGCGAAGGGCACAAACCTTCACTCCTGCAAGAGAAAGCAAAGAACTTCACGATTCACAAGGAAAACAGAACAGCCTGCCTCCTTTCTGTGTCTTTTAAACCGCATTCACCGCCGACCTCCCCCCGAGAGCCGGCCTCGGCGAGAGGGGGCCCCCCCAGCCCCTCGGCGGGGGTGGCGGTTGCTGAAGCCCACCCGCAGCGAGGCCAAGGGTCTTCACACACACACACACACACCCCTCCCCGAGCTGCTCTTCGCCAACGCCGCAGTCTGTCCCCCGCCTCGGCCCAGGCCCCAGGCACCGCCTCCTGCCCCTTCATGCCGGCCCGGCCCGCCGTGGTTTCCGTGACACAGCGGGGACGGGGCAACACCCCCCGCTCCGGCCCAAGGTGCCGCCTCCCGCCCGGGCCGCCGCTCCGCCCGCCGCTGGGCCGTGTGTGCGGAAGCGGCCTGACGCGCGGCGCTGGCGGCGCCCGGCATTGTGGGAGCGGGGGGGCGCGGCGGCGGCGGCGGCGGCGGCGCGGGGGAGGGGAAGGGGCCGGGGCCGGGGCTGACGGGTTCCGGTGTCGGGCGCAGACGTGTCGGCCGGGGCCGCGGAGCGTGAGGCGCTGCCTCTGCCCGCTCGTAACAGCGCCCGGCCCGGCGGCGCCATGTCCGGGACCAGCAGCCCCGAAGCCGTGAAGAAGCTGCTGGAAAACATGCAGGGAGACCTGCGGGGCCTGAGCCTGGAGTGCCGGAAAAAATTCCCCCCCGTCAAGGAGGTGAGGGGCGGGCTGAGCTGAGACGGGCCGGGCCGGGCGGCGGGTGCCGCTCCGGGGGGGCCTCCCTCGCCGCGGGGCCCGGCCGGAGCGGAGGCTGCCGGCGTGCCCGTGCCCCCGCGCCCTCAGCCCGGTGCGGCTCGCGAGGAGGTCCGTCCTTCATGGCCGCGGGTAGCCGAGCGCGGTCTGTGCCGAGTCGCGGCTTTGCCTGTCGCGTTTGCTTGTGGGTTGTTGTTTTCAATGCGTTACCGAGGCAGGGGACGTGGGCGGGCCGGTTCACCTCCGGCAGGGGGGTCGGGGAGAGAGATCATCTGTTGGCAGGGGCAAAACGGGGGCAGCCCCGCCTCACCCCCAGCCTGCTCCCGGAGGAGAAAGACAAAGTTTGGCTTGGCATCTCCTCGCGAAACTCGCCCGAAGCGGGCTCGGTGCTGAGGGTTTGGGCGCACCGGTGGGCAGGCACCTAGCGAGTGCCCGACGGCCGGCGCTCCGGTAGCGGCGGGCCGGTGGGCGAGGAGGGGCAGCCCCGCCGGAGAGGGCCGTGCTCTGCCCCGCCGGCGGCGCTGGGAGCGCCCGGGGGCGCCGGGCCTCGCAGATCTCGGCTCGGGTCTGTGCCTTACCCGTGCAAGGGGTGCACACGCTTTCTGAAGTGTGGCTCCCGAGTCGTCGTGCGTTATTTCTCACTATTGCACCTCTCTGTCTGCCGGTGTTAACTGTGTGGGTCCCTGGTGGTCGCTAGCGGGCTCTGTGATTGTGGGGTTATGTGGCTTTCCAATGGTATGGTTACAACCGAGGAAGCTTGGGAGACAGAGAAGTTTAGGTTACTTTTTTCTCCCTTTTTAAAAATTCCATTAATAAATTTACGTCAGTAGGATTGCATGTTTTATTTTTCAAACCTCAGCTTACTCTATGTGCAGCTTGAGGCTTCAGTAATCTTGATAAGCCGGATTACTTTAACTGAAGGGAAATTCTCTCTAATTTAAAGTATAAATTTTGACTGTGTGTTTCTCTAGTATGTTTACACAGTCACTTCAACTTTTTCCCTATCAGTAGTTTGTCACTTGCCATTTTAAAAAATATTTTTTCTATGCAATAGTGGGAGGAAAAATAATAATATATTAACTTAGATTAAGCTGCAGAACCAGAAAGGTGCCTGGGAAAATATGGTAAAGACTCTGTCAGTTTGGAAGAAAGGAATTATGTATGTAATGTGACTTGAGTTCCAATTAAGTGATAGCATGTTTAACGTTGTATGAAGTATTATACACTTTAACAGATTAATTGAAGCTAATGACTGTGCTTGTTTTGAAAGGCGTGAAGCGTCATGCTGTAGCAGAGCACGTTATATACGATTATAGGTTGCAGAGGAATGGCAGTGTGTTTGAGAAACTGTGTGTGGTCACAGGAAAACAACAGAAAGTTGTGATCAGTTTTGAGAAATTGTGTGGTCACATGTAAATAAGAAAAAGTTGTGGTCAGTGGAAATCTGTGCGTGTGTTTTGCAGGGAGGTGGGGGTGCCGCTTCTACTTTCTCCCATATATTACTGTGTGACTTCGAGTAAGTTGTTTGGTCTCTGAACAAGTTTCCCCACTGTGTTAATGTTTACTTTCTTCAAGATCTACAAAGGAGATGGGTAGTGTAATTCTTAAGCTAGTATTTTTAGTAATGCTTCATTATATTTGCCATGCTGAAGATTAGAGTAACCACTGCATGTGCAGTTCTTGATACTTGTTCAGCATGTTTATCATATTCTTGTGTAAGTATAACTCTTGTGTTGTTCCCTTTTACATCTCGACAGCAATTTGCATAGCTTCATTAAAAACACTTAAAGTTCTTCACAGTTGTCTGGAGTTTGGGTAGGTTTATGGAATAATACTGGAAGGTGTTTATAAAGAGGTGGGACTCTTTCTGTTATGAATTGTGGGCTCTTACAGAGAGGTCTGAGGTGAGAGCAGTCCTATAGTCAGATGTATAATACAGTTGCAGGAAATGATCTTACTTCCTCACTTCTGGAAGCCTTTTTTTTTTTTGTTCTAGTTTTAAAGGAAATGGGTGTCCTTTTCTATCAAATCTCAACTGCTAAACAGGTATTTTAATCGCATGCATTGGTCTGATCATGATCAGATTTGGCTAGAGTGAGCAGAGGAATGGCATGTTCTTTTTACTGATTTGTAACAGCACTAGCTTTTTAAACCATGTTTAAACACAGGGTTTTTAAACCAAATTCCTACTAGTTATAATCTCACTTTTTTACTTGCAGTGTAACTAGACTATTCCCATCACTATCACATGCAGAGTGATTTATGAGTTTATCTCGCAGCTGATGTGTATGCTTCCATGTCACTTAATAACTTATCGTACTGTGATAAAGCTATTGAAAAACACCTAGTCCAAAACTAATACTTATGGGCTGTATTGTAGTTGTTAGATTTGATAGGTGCTTTATGAAGGTAAACTGCTTTTAATAATCTTTTCAATTTCTGACATAATCTAAAATTTTACTCACAGCTATTTGTTATCGTCAGCCATTTCTAAAACAATTTGTCTATTCTGTTTTTTTTGAATGCGGATGCAACAGGCAAGGGGACAGCTGGCTGTGGGATCCCACAGACTGTGGGATTTAGACCTTATCCTCAGTTAGGAGCTGGAAGCAAACCCTTACTGGAAATGGAACTTGAACTCTTCACTGTATTAAGCACTTCCGTCTTATATTTTTCTATAACTTCTGAGTCTGTAAAGTTTTCTTAGTAGGTCACATTTATGTGGGAATCATGTAGTTGTAGGTTCAGTCACTTACAACAGTGGATTCTAAGGTTTTGCTGACTCCTTGATAATCTGTTAAGAAACATTGAGATTACTGAGTTTCTTCCAATGTTAAACTTATGACACAAATATGTGGCAAACTTCCTTCCCTTTAGTTAGAAAGAGCTTTTAACTAAGAAATGACAGAATGTATTGTTAGCCCCAAAGCAATCTGTACCTCATCTTTGCTCCATGTGACAAATAATACCTGAGTAGGATTTTCCCGGGTGGTGCCACATTGAGAATGGGAGCTGCAGAAAGAATCTGTGGGTTTGAAATTGTGTTGCTGGCCATGTTTGGGGATTATCTAATGTGCTAGACTTATTTTTCTTAATTGCCTGGGGAGTACCAGTTATTATTACACTTCAGACCCATGTCTGTCTGTTGCTAGGTGGTTTTGACTGTGTTTTATGGGTGGATAAATCCTGTGTGATACTTCCTTGGATCAGCACCGACTACAGAAGTATACTAAGCATGAAAGCTGTGTCCTATGACCAAAGAGTGATTTGGTGGTTATGTCTGTGATATGCCAAAACTGTTTATATTGGAAGATGTACAAATAATGACATTGCTGAAAAATGTGTTCTTATTTTCACAATATATTTCCATTTCCCAGTTATAAAAAATAGACACCAACCAGGGATGTGATAGAAGCTCTCAGGGCAAGCCAAAATAAAACAGTATCTTTTGGAGCTTGAAATTAGAGGATGAAGCAGTCTTTGGTACCGGTGTAAGTCGTGCTCATGTTATCTTAAGGAATCTGACATTTCTGCTAGAAAACAATACCATTTGGCCATTATACCCTTGTTTTTAATACGATGGGCCCTAAGCTTTGCTCTGTATTAGAGTATTGTAATGCTTAACTTCTAACTCTGGACTGAATTGTGTGGCACACACATAAAGCTTTATAGACTATCTTGAGCTGCTAGTGACTGGATTTTCAATATCCTGTGCTGGGTGTGTGGGAAGCTGACAGTGCTCTCTTTAGTGAATTGGAGTAAGAATTTTATCTTATCACAAAATTGAAAATAGTTCAGTGTGCTAAATAGGTTACCTGCTGTTTCTTATTACTGAACGAAAATACTGTTCTGTAAGCTGCATCTGATTTGGTTAGATAATTTCACTGCATAAGAAACCTTAGAAATACAAGGGGAAAAATTTATATTTACAGAAATAAACGAGTTAAAAAGGAAAATACGCATACCCAAAAAGTTCTTCTCAGCCTGAATTCCAGCCAGATATAACTCCTTGTTGTTTACACAGGTCCAGTCCAACAGTCCCAGCTTTCTAGTAAGCTTGTGTCTCTACATTGACTCAGTTTTTTTCTTGACTTTTAAATAGCAGTAAAAGCAAAATGAGCTTAAAAAGCCCCAGCTCCCTGCACAGTTACAGGCACACTTGTGCTGGTGGGAGAGGGGAAGGGAGAGGGCAGGCGGGGCTGGGGCGGGCAGGGGCTGCATCCTCCCCCGGCAGGATCAGCTTGGCCTGGCTTAGGCCTGTCCTGGAACGGGGGTGCCCTCTGCTTAGCAGCTGTGCGGTGGGTTGCAGGGGTCCCTGTGTTTTAGGATGTTTGCTGCTGTTGCAGTAATTTGGAATAGTAGGGCTGGAAAAGAAATGGTGTTCAACTTCCCTCAACCTGGAAGAGCAGCACAGTTTTAGCTTTGAATACTTTGGTCAGCTGAAGTGCTCTCTTGAGACTCCTGAAAGATTGCTTTTGATAGCCTCTCTGTACTGTTTCTTTTCCAGACCTTTGTCTGAAACAGCAGCATTGCTTTTGTTGAACAATTTATTGAGTTGTGTATGCCTTTGGCATACAGACGTATTTTTGAAACTGTATTGTAAATTAATTTGCTGTACCTAGGAAAAATAATAGAATACAATTTTGCAATCTTATTTTCCTTCTTTTATAAGTAACTCTACTTGCAGGCAAGTAGCCTTACAAAATTCTTCGGGTAAAGGTTAAAGAACCCAGATTTGAGTGACTTCTGGATAAAGCAAACTTTAAATTATTTAATTACAGTAGAAGTGGTGTGGGCTAGCAGAGCCAAGAGATAGGGTTTGCCCTTTCTGAGGGGCTGTCTGTTGTGTTCTGTGAACACAGGTTTTATTCATACATTTCTTCCTTTGGAGTCTGCTCCTGTCTGCAGTGAGTGACATATGTGACAGTTTTATCCCCTGGATTAAATCATTCTCGTTTTGGAACGATATGCTGATCCTAAACACATCGTAGGGCTAATGCAAAAAAATTAGTTGGGAAGCTTGTCCTTTTAGGGAACCTCTCTGATGTCATTAGGTGGCTGTATGAAACTAAATATGAGAATGTATTTCAAAATTTAAACATATGTTAAAAAGATACAGATCAGTTAATTACGTTTATAATGTGGAAGTGATCATTCTGATTCCTAATGCAACTGGAAGGAACAGTTAAAAAAATTATGTGTGAATATTAGCTGTTTGTTCTGTAACAGTAACAATATTTCAGAAAATCTGTTGAATGTAGTGCAGTAGACAAATTGGAGAAGGCTAAGAAAGAAAACGACATGCTGAAATGCCTTGTGATTTGGGCATTTGAGTCACTTGACGTATTACTAGCATTGAATGGTTTCTGAGAGCTCTGCGTTCATTCTACTCTTGCAGTAAAAAGATGAGCCAAGCGGACCTGGCAAAGAACAAACCTTTGTACGTAGACCATTTTCTGTAAGAGTAACCAAGTTTTGGAGTTTTCTGTTTTATTTTTTGCTTAACGTGAATTAAATAATTGTGATACTATAGCCTACAGAGAACTTAACCTACACTGAACTTTCCAGGTTGGTTAATTTTCAGGTCTTCACAGCATTAGTTCAGAAGGATGCAAATACTGTAGAGTTTTTTGTTTTCTTTAATGGGTATTCACTTAACTAATAACTTGAAGGTTCTTTTGAAATGTAGAAACTGCACTCTGTAAAATGCATATTGTCATAATAAGGCAGGTTGCACTCAAGCGTGTGTTTTGTGCATATGACTGGAGATTATTCTGTAGCATTCTTTAATTGCCAGCCCATAGCTGAGATGGTAACTTGAAACAGCTGATCCCTAATATTTCCTACAGTTCCTTTTATAATTCATGATCTTTACYAATTGCCGTGTCTGCTAGCTTCGTGTTTGGAATCCATTAATTTTACAGTGTTTTTTATTCAATATTGATCTGCGTGCAGTAGTATTTTTTCAAAATTACATTTTTAAAAGTATACTGTTATGTTTCTAGGGGACTGTCATCTATTCAAATGTGTTCTAAGCGTCAAGATTTATTACAAATCCTAAATTTCATGTCATCGTTTTAGTCTTTGATAAGAAATGTCATGTGTTCAAAAATGATTCACATGCATATAGATCCAGTTTCTCCATCATGTAATACCTTGCGACTTAATGAATGAAAAAAATGAGTAAAATTTTCTGTACCTCAGTCTATCTGTAAACTTTTCATGTTAGGCTTCAGTGCAGGATTAAGGTGCCTAACTTTGGGTGTTTAAGCTCCCTTCACTGATTGTGCAGGCTAGGTTTGTTGTGGAAATACTGTCAATAGAGCCGAATAGCTATTGAGAGGATCTTGTAGCCAGGGGATTGATTCAGTCTGTCACCTACACGTTAGGTATCTTTGCCACTTGAAGTACACTACYGTTTTTTCCTTGGCTTCCAGCAGCTGGTCCAGAAGAGCACGGGGTCTTCTGCTGTCTGCATGTAGTTGTTTCAGATACTGGGGCTAATACCATTTAGAGTTCTAAGCTTAGACCTCTGTATTGAGCTCCTACTAGTGGGTCAGCTGAATTAGCTTAAGGAGAGGCTTTAAGAATTAAGGAGCATTCAGTAGAGACTAAATCTCCATTGTAATGGGAGTCTAAATATTGAAATTTGTGCATCTTAATCTCTGATTGAATCCCTGTCTGCCTCCTGTGGCTTCCTGAAGATTATATGGGAAACCTGTAGCAGAAGTTGGAAATTCTTGGGGACTCCAGGTCTCAACTAGTGCCCAAACTGTTGACTGTTGTTTCTTTTTACCAGGTGCCAGGCAAACAGGCATTTCTGAATATAGTACTTGTGGCAAAGCCTCAGAAGTTTCCTGGTGCAATCTGTTCTTATCAACAAGCTGAAGGCAAAATTAGTTTGAACTTCTAAAGCTCTGAAACAGGGTGTGTGGTTGTTTTTTTTTTTTTTATGTAGAAGGATGATTGTTGTTACAAAAGTATGTAATGAAAATTCACGTGCTCTATTTCAGTGATTTATAATCAGTTGTGTTGTACTTGATGGATCACTCAGAAATCCATTAATGGTGGACATGGGCTCTCTCAAGATATCCATACACTACATAGATATAAAAATATTACATATTAATATTATATATAGAAAATATAGTGTGTATATATATATAATTTATATATAATATAATGCAAAATACAGGGTACATCCTGATTCTATCCGACTGTGGAAGAGAGAAGCGTAACAAGAATTTGTTGCTAATTGGTTGTGTTTCTTCTGTATCAAGTCTTGGTTAGCTTTTTTCTGTTATGTCTACATCAGTGCTGTTCAGTAATGATTTGTTTTATGTTGTTCATTCTGATTTGTTCTGTTGATTTATATGTGATGTTTTTTCCAGCTGAGGTGTAATATTTTGATTGTCAAATGAAAAATCCTGATATTAAATATTTGTATTTCATTATCTTTACTTCCACATTCACATCAAGTGTGGTACCTCCAGAGGCAACAGCTCTGAAGCAATTTAGATAACACTGGCACCTCTCCTGGCATGATTGACGATTAACCTTCAGGATTCTGAATTGGCTGCTGATACTGCAAACTGACAATTTCAGAAGATTAATGGATGACTCATGTCAAGTGAGAGAGCACTTTTAATGTGATGGCAACTAATATAGTTGCACTAAAGCTGGAAATGAATAAGGTTGTGTGTTTTTAAAAAACAAAACCCAAAACCTGCAGTATCATAAATCTTGAATTGGTGGAGAAAGTGCATAATAGAATCAGTTAATGCTTTTATTTTTTCTCAAAACATTGGAGCTCTGATAATTGAGAATGGCTCCATCCTTGAGTAGAGTCAAGTCTAGCAGGAATTAGAGTCTGGTATCTTCAGCTGTTGTTGTGCTTGTTGTTGGGATCAGAAATGTACACTATTTATTTCCTTCATTGAGCACAAGTAGATCATGATGTAGAATAAACCAGAGCAATTTTGCTTCTGTCTCAGGTAAAGTGTGAACAGCTGAAGGAACTACTTTGTATATGAATAGAGACTGAGGGTCTATTTGCAATTTCTTGTCTTGCTAAATAAAGGTAATACAAACAAAACCAGCAAATATATTAATTTCTTGGTTAAAAAAAAAAAAGTTAATCAGGCTGTTCAAAAATTCACGTAAATCACACAATCCAAACTTAAAAAATTGGAAGACTGTAGCTGATTTTGTATTGAAGGTTTTGTGATAGTGAAAGTGGTTTACCAAAATACAATTTTCAATTTATAGGAAAATTAATACTGTTTTACCATGATTGCTAAGATTCTGTGGAATAAAAATTACAGTGAGAAACCTGTGCAGGAATTGAAGAATATGAAGTAATTTGAAAGGAGCGTTATTGTTTTCAGTGTTCCCTGCTTTCTTTCTCTACTTGTACATGTATCCAGGATGGAGCACACATCTGAACGGTGATTGCAGACTGCTTCGTGTTCACTGCAGCTTCCCTTTAGGAAGCTGTGGACATTAACAAGCCCTCCCCTTAGTCTTGTCTTCTTCAGGCTGAACAAGTGCCGCTCTCACAGTATCTCCCTGTCTATTGTTCTCCATCCTGCAGGTGTCTTGGTAGACCTCCAATGAACTTGCTTGATCATGTCAATGTCTTTCTTGCACTGGGGAGGCTAAAACTGGTCGTATTACTCCAGCAGCAGTCCCACAATAGCCAAAGAGAGGGAAGGACTCCCTTCCCTTGACCTGCTGCCTATGTTCTTGCAAATACAGCCCAGCATGCAGTTGGCCACCTTTGTTGCAAGGGCTCACTGCTGGCTCTTGGTTCCACTTTGTTGTCCACCGGGACCCTGCGTCATTTGCTGTAAAGCCAACGCACAGCCTGTACTGGTGCATGGGGCTGGACTTTGCATTGGCCTTTGTTGAACTTTGTGAGGTTAGTACCAGCCCATTTCTCAGCCTATTTGGGTTCCTCTGAATACACATATACACCCTCCTGCGAATGTTGAACAGTACCCTGAATTTTATATTTGTCCGCAGAGTCTATGCCTTTACCCAGGCTGCTGATAAAGATGTTAAATGGTGTTAGCCCTAGTATCCATCCCTGAGGAACACCACTAGTAACAGGTACCAGCTGGTCTTTATACCGTTTGTAATGACCCTTTCAGCCAATCTTCCACCCACTTTACTGTCCACTTGTCCATATCTCGCCAGTTTGACTGCAAGGATACAATTGGAGATGGCATCAAAGACTTTGCTATAGTCAACATACAAAGTATGTACTGCTCTCCCCTTACCCACACAGCCCATCATCTCATTATAGAAGGCAGTTGGGTTGGTGAGGCTCATGCTAAATTCATGTTGGCTGTTCCTAGTCATCTTCTTGTCCTGCATGTGCCTAGAAGTGGCTTCCAGGAGGATTTGTTCCATAACCTTCCCATGGAGTGCTGTGAAGGTGACTGGCCTGTAGTGCCCTGAACGCTCTTCCATGCCCTCCCTTGAGATGTGTGTGGCGCTTACCTCTCCCCAGTCATCAATCACCTTCCCCAGTTACCATGATCCTGATAGAGGGTGGATTTTCAATTATATTGGCCCTTGGGTGCATAGGCTTTTCTGTGTCCAGTTGATTTAAGTACTTGGTTCATGTACTCCCTGCCTGTATCTGCCTTTGCGGCGGGTGGTGCTCCATTCCCAGAGACTCTGCTGGTAGGCTTTGCTCCAAGCCAGTAGAATGTGAGCAAGCTCTAATGCAAATACATCAAATCATTCAATATCATAAATCCCTGTGAGTGCACAGTGCTGCCAGATCATAACTGGCATTTCACCAGCTTAAATCACAGGTAGAATGAGCATATATAAAAGAGAAGGATCTGAGTAGGGGTTGTACTCCTGGGGAGGAAGATAAAAATATAGAAGGCAACTACAGTGCTTTTTCACACAAATGTGGTATACTCAAGTGCTTTCATAAGGTTGATTTAATGTGGAGCTTTTTGTGAGTGTGTCCTTCTCCAAATAATAGTTTAGCGGTACAGTAATGGTCCAGAATGTGCTTTTGCGAAACAAGCCAGAATAATAGCAGTGAAGTGAAACTGTTCTTTACACAGAAGGATCTCTTATCTAAACTGTTGGATATAGGGTTAGTGTTCCAGTTGGAAAGGCAGATAATGCTGAATAGAAAAAAAAATGCTCTTTTTATTTCATGTAATAGATGTGGAAGTGACCGTAGATGACATATATTACTCTCGTCCAATCTTAGTAAAAGGCTGGCAAACAATGTAATGTAAATACCAACACAGACCATCATTCCTGAATGCTTTTCTTTTTAGAAATCAAAAACTTGTGTAGTAAGAGCTGCAAACTAACAGCAATTTTAGTATCTCTGGAGATAGCAGTTTGCTCTGAGTGTACAATTGAAACATATATGGTCATTCAAAGCATTAGTTGTGGAAATTCTTTTTTTTAATTACTTTTTTGTAACAATGCTATCACATTTAGAAGTTCATACAAAAATATATTTAAAGTTAGATCAAGCCTTAGCAGAAATTAGCACATGCCTGCTTGTTACATTAAATATTTTTATATGTGTATATAATTTTTGGTATAAAAAATAAAAAAAGATGCTGACTTCTGGTCCTAATTGTGAGATTACCAGTTTCTTTGAAGATCAGCAAGTTGATCCTTTTTAAAACCTTTWAAAAACCCCCTTTTGGAAACTTTTTAAAAATTGCTTATGCAGTAGAGACAGTGGGTGTTCTTTTCACTTTCTGAAAAGGGTCACTGGTAAGAGATTAGAATTTTGTGTCATCTTTCCCTTATGAAAAGATAACTATCTTGTTGTTGTTTGATGAAGGAAGGATAGCTCTTTCACATTTACCCCAGAGTAAGGGCAAGTCCGTAGGGATTACTGTGGAGCAACTGATGTGCTGTCGGATCACATCCCAGCTGACCCTCTGGTACGTTGCTTGCCCGTTCATATGCGTTGCCACATTGCAGTCGGGCTTCCGTGATGCCTTTGCCTGTGAGAAGTAAACCACTAAATAATTATACGGTTACGTGTTCAAGCATACGCCATGCCATTATTCCTTGTGGCCATTCTTGGGATGCCAGGTAACATTATCATCATCATGGAGTTAGCTATAGTGGTATCTTTCAGTAACGTAGACTGATCCACTGCAGTTGGGTTTGAGAGCTTTCACAGTGTCCCTGAAAGACAGATTTGAGGAACCGGTGCCTTTCAGATGCACTTAACTGCTCTGCTGCTGATATGCATGGCTTGCCTTTACGTCGTCCTGACCAGTAGCTAGTAGAATTGCATACCCCAATTATCCTAATACCTCCATAGGCTATTTATGAATTACAGATCTTTATAGTCTGTGTGCACATATTTTATGTGGAGAAATTTAGCTTTGGGACTTAAATGTTACCTGGTTGTTGGAAAATGTTGATTTTGCTTGAGGGGCGGTTAAGTCTTTGCTTGCTGAGTGCCTGAGCAGAAATTACCTATCTCTGTTACCTGGTTGGTGGTTTTGGCCCTACACAAGGCTTTAAATTTCCAAAAAGTTGGAAGATGCGCATAGTGCATCTAATGACAGGAAGGTTGAAGTTCTTCCCTGTTTGAACTGAGGACTGAGAAATCCGTGAGGAGGGGAAGAGTCTTGGATCTGAGAAACTCCTAAAGCTGGGTTTGAAAGTTTCTACGAATTTCCACATCCCAGTCTCTCTTGTGCAGAGAGCCTCTGTCTATAAGGTAGCTTTAGGGTGAGGTTCTCTCGGAGCTGTGAATGTTGTTGTCAGACTGTACCTTGGGAGAGGAGCTTCGAGGCCAGGAGGCAGATATTATGCGTAGGCTTCTTCTCAGTTTACTTGCAACGGCACTATGTGGTTTCCATTTTTTGTACGTAAATTCTCCATTTGCCTTACTTTGATTTCTGTGAAGTGTGATTTCCATGTAATCAGCAAATACTTTGTAAGTTCCAAGGAAGCAGAAAGACGGTGGGGCAAGTGCTTGAGCCTGGAGGGTCCTGTCGAATGTTGCTGTGAGATTATTGACTGTTCAATTAAAAGCAAATCCAAGTATCCAGAAGAGATTGACTTGAATATGTGCTATCACTGAGAGTCAATTTCTGTTCTTCATCAGTATTTCCCCTCCCCAAACTGAGTGGTGTACTTGCTTCAGGAGAAACATGAAACAAACCCCAATAATGGCAGGTGTGTGTTTGAGACATTTTATTTCAGTTCATTTCACAGTTATTGAAGTAGCAGAGTAGGAAATCTAATTGACTGAAGGTTTCAGGTACTCCTGAGCTTTGTTACGTTACAGGACTTATGTGTGTGTGTATTTGTTTCTTTTTAAAATTAAAGAGATAACTTGCTCATTGGGCTACTATTAACTGTGGTGGTAAGGGAAACTGATAATCTTACTTTTAAAAGTGGTGTCTGCTTTAAAAACATGGTGCCTTGTATTTGTGTGAAAGTAAATTATCATATTTGACCTATAAATGCACAGTATGATGCTGGCCATCTCCTTGATTAGTGTTTTTGTAAGATCCTTTTCTAATGGGGCAGTGTCCCGGAGAGTGCTGTAGTAATTTCAAATTGATGTATGTAAATTTGTAAACTTAATCTCTATTAATATCTCTTTTAACTTGCCAAGTTAAATTGATGCAATCCAAATACACTTTTTTATTGATGTAAATGGAATAGCCAGATAAGTGTTGATAGTTTCATTTTTCTACTGGTTATTTGTAGTCAGCTGAGGTAGTTTTTTGTAAATGTTAATATGTGGTCTTTTTTACATATATAGTGGAGTATTGGGGGGTTTTTGGTAGGATGTGTGCAGCGTAATTAGTTTTTAATTGTAAACATTTTGAATTGGTATTCTAAATAGAAACCAAAGCATAATGCAGATAATCATAGAACTTCCTGTATCTCGTGGAGAAAAACTGTCTGTTATATTCAGAGTGGTAGTAAAAAGTCTAATAGCTGTTGTTTTGTTTTACCTTAGTTTTTAAAAAATATATGCTATTTTATATAAAGCTAGCATGGAAACAACTGACTGGGAGACATTATGTTGGAAATAATTTTTTCCTTCTTCATGCAGCGTGCACGCTGTTTGCGAATGTCACGCGTGTGGGCAGAGGCCTAGTATTTCTTTGATTCAGAGCGAGTTTGTCACTCCTGGCAAGAAAGAAATCAATTGCCAGTAGATGTGATGGGGTTTAGTTTGAAGATAATTGAAGTTGGACTGTGACAAATCCTTCATATTAATTAATAGGAACAATTTGTTGTGACAACATCCTCCCCTAACTGGCTGACAGTTTATGACTGAAGAAGAGCGGGAATTGACTTAAAACTTAGACACTTCAATACATTAAGTTAACGTAATTAAAATAAATGAGAACTGCATTTGGCACTCTTCATTTTAATTATGGGAAAGGTATATTTGCATGTTGCTTTGTGCTTATTTGAGCATGTTGTATGTTAGTTCAGGCACTGTGGATATTATTCTGTATATATTTTTAAAGTAGAAACACTATGTTCAGCAAAGCTTAAATAATTCCCCAGAATTTCATGAATCTCTTCAATGATGGTAAGGCCGTGTTTAGTCTTTCTATGTTTGTGTTGGGAAATGAAAAAAAATAAAAAAGAAGTTGAAAATTTCAGTTCCACATCTCTAATTTAGCTATTTTGAGAAATATATTTATCAAATCTTAATTAAAATACTAGATTTTGAATTTGTACAGTCATCTTAACCTGACTCTCTGGGAAATCTTGTTGGAGTAGTGTTTTGATGGAGGGGGAATGTTACTACTTGGTAGAACTTCATGTACTGTCGCTTTCATATTTCTGCTGCCACAGCGTGTCTGCTTCTCTCTCTAATCTGTTTTATATAGTGACGGCACACTCTTTAAGTATCGGAGGAAAAATGGAAATATTTAGTGTGGGAAGTACACAGAAATATGAAGCTAAACTAAAAGGTGAAATGTACTTTGAAATTTGGCACACTAGTATTTTCCAGTAATGTGTCCTATCATTTGGGAAGATGTGTTGCATTTATTTTGGTGCACGGTAGATTGAATGTGATTTCTTTAATTGTTTCCAGAGGTTTATAATGTATTAACGGAACTAAAAAATGGAAAGGAGCTGTTTGCAACGTGTTTTGTGTTTTTTACACAAAACTTGTCAGAAATCGTAATTTTGAAATGCAAAGCCTCACTGTTATATTTTAAGTTTGGCTTGATTTCATTAGAGAGCATGACTGCAGTGATTTCTGCTGGGAAGCATTTACGGGCAGTTGAAGAGAGGGCTGCTGTTCCCTCGCAGCAGTAGGGGATCTCCTCGGTGGGCGGCTCGGCTCTGCAGCGCCTGGTCGGCCTCCAGCCGGCCTGCGCAGACCCATCCCTCCGCCTGCACCTCTGCAGCCCCGCGGCCTGCTGGGGGGGAGCGCGAGGGAGGGGAGGGTGCTGTTGGTCTGTCGGGTCATACTGACAGGGAAAGGGGAGGAACTGTTGGTGTGGATTGTATGGTGTGCTGGGAAGAGTGGAGAGTACTGTKAGGAAGGCTTCTTCGTGGTACTGCCCTCGGATAATTTGTGTAGGATACGAAATCCATGGGAAAATGAGTTTCATTCTGATACTCGTTGTTAGTGAAAGTGTTAGCTTTCAAATACTGGAAAAATACTGCTACCCGACTGGAAGAACAGTAATAATGTTCAAGTGTCGTGTACCACATCCAGTTGATTAACTGGATTTCATTGCTTACGTATTAAGCATTGATATAATTACTGATGTTCTCAGTTTCTTCAGCATTTCAACCCCATGAATGTGACAGATTATACATCATGGTAATGGTTTCACAGTTTGAAACTGTACAGAGACTATGTAACCATTTTTTTGTTTACTAGTGATTTTATGTTTGCAGAACCACAGAATATACCCCTTCCTGTGGAATTCTGGAAAGGAATTCCAGAAGCTACAAAGATTTAAATTCTGCTTACTGAAAACACTACAAAAACATTTTTGCTCTGAGACTATACRTTTTTATGTATCTTCAGTATTCTTCTTTCTTTCCAGACACTGATATATGAAATGGCATCTAAACTACTTATTTTCTTCTCTTCCAGGCTGCTGAATCAGGAATAATAAAAGTGAAAACAATAGCTGCACGAAACACTGATATTTTGGCAGGTAATTATTTGCAATGCAATGGGAAAAATAAACTTGGGTTACAGATCAAAATGTTAAAAAGATGCCTTGGATATGTGTAATAATCCTACATGTCTTTTAGTGTGTGCTGTATCAGTGATGCTTTACTTTTGGGCACCTAGCAAAATATCCAGTAGCATGAGAATTTTTTAATACTACTACTGTTTCATGTTAGTGCTATCCTGATGCTGAGGAAGGTCTTCATTTTCACTTGTGGCTCTACAAAAGTAATAATCCACTTAGAAAAATAGCATGAAATGCTTAGACTCCAAATTCTCAATGTTTTATTCACTGTCTACGTTCACCACAGCTCTCCTTGAGTGCTCTGTGTGGAGTTCTGCAGTACGATCCTCATCTGTGTGTTTAGTATGAGAGTCTAGCCTTTGGAGACTTGTACCTGGCAGGCAAAAATCCATCTTAATCTGAGACAAGGTCATTCCATTTAAGATGTACCATTGCCTTGAGGGACAGGAGATATCTTGTGAGTTGCAGATTTGTAAGTGCTTAAAACAGTATCTCTGACTTTCTTCAGCATGAAATAGATGTAAAACTCTTTCTTGTTTGGAGGTATGTAAATCAGATATTGGTAAGGAGGCACTTTCTAGGATTATTTGAAGTAGCAGTCCCACCCCTCAATATTTCACTTTAATGCCTCTTTTTTATTTGTTTATTTTCTTTGTTTTTACTGCTGTCATGAATGCTGACATAAGTGGGAAAACTATGCCAGGTAATGTCAGCTATATCAAAATACACAAATGGACAAGAGAAATCTCTAGTTAGCCGGATTTGGGAATCTGTCAACATTATTTGGCATATTACTGTGTAAAGAACTTTATATTTTAGAAAGCTAGTTTGTAATGCCTGCAAAATTCTTTGTTTTTTAATCTTTATTTCAAAGTGAAGAGATGTGAAAGATCATTGGTTTTCCCCATAGATAGGCAGTCTTACCTTTTTGAGGGAACGCTTTCTGGTAGTTGGCCAAATTTTGTACGTACTTTTCCTTTGGAAGGTTTAAACTAGAATGTCATTAGTATTTATTTCATTCATCAAAAGCCTGTGCAGATTTGTTGTTATGAGGTTTGGAAAACCAGCAGGTCCTAAAAGTTATTTTCATTAGTTAAACTTTGCTAGGATATTAACTTTTTCCCCAGTAAGAAACTGCAGAACAGAGGGGAACATATATTTTGCCTGCACGTGATCCTAACATTTCACAGTTTAAACATAATGACATTAAACAGTCCCAATTCTTTATGGAATTGTATTTTTTGAGGTATCAGTTGTAACCTAATCTTGTAGATAAGTTAATGTCAAGAACTCTGTTGTCTCCTACCAGCTATTTAAAATTTTTTTGGAGGAAGATAGTATGTATACTTTAGTAATAATAAAGCTGCAAAAGGCAACTGTAATTGTGAAGTCTAGTAAAGTAGATACTCTTTGACTGCTAGATGATTTAGGAACATCTACTAGACATTCTAGTAATCCAAATAAATGTTTTGATTGGAATATGATTTTTCTTTATATTTTGATGTAAACTGTCATTTCACTAAAATAGATGAAAACAATTGAATCAGATTGTTTTGAATAAGTTGACCTGATGCTTTCTTGAAGCATTACACTGCATAGGATTATAATGATTAGGAAAATAGATGCAATCTTAAAATGGCAAATACATAGAGGTAGTATTATGTCTGGTGAGATGTGTTTAACTTGCCAGAACTCTGAGGTCATTTATCTAACTTTTTTCTTTCTCCCAGAAAAGTTAAGTTGAGCAGTTTCAAAGACTTCATTCTGGGCAGTCTGTATGTGCTTTATAATTTATTTATGAGGATTTGAGTAATTCCAAAAGAGAAGCCAGCTTGTGCTCTATATCACAGGAGATAAATGTGAGAAATTATTTCACGTGGCTCTGAGATGTGCAATTCATACTTTTGTTTTAGAAGTTCTTTAAAAAAATTAGAATTATAATCTTGCTGATGGAATGAAGGAGTAAGTTTTACTTTCACGAAACTTCTTTTTTTCATGTGATTCATTATGATAGATTTCTTTTTTAATATATTCTTACATAATTTTGGTAGCAAAAGGGAAGCAGACCTGGATATAAGAAAATTTTTGTGTATTTTAAGACTGAAGCTAATATAATGATCGGTACCAAACCAGCTCTGCAAAACATTAATTTTTCGGCTTCATAAAGTAAAAATCCTTGTATAGTTCCTGTTGTGAGATTATTGTTTTTAATGGATTATAGGAAAAATACTGTAAAAGGTTTAATTTTTTCTGTGTCTTGTTATTTGTTAACTCTAATGCCATTTTTGCCATTCAGAACTTTATCATGAGTCTTACATTAAGGATAAATGTTTGGTATCTTTTTAAAAATTTTGCTTTCTTCTTTCTGCTTGATGATTAGAATTTAATGGCAATTCAGAAATTTATATGAGTGAAGAAGCATTTGTGCCCATGTTAGAGTGAGCTCTAGGCTCTATTGGTCATGTCTTGTAGGTGTTCATAGACTACGAAGGCAGCTTAGACATCTAGCTCGCATGTAGACACTGACCATTAGATGCCTAAATTACATGTCTTAATTGGGAACAAACTTCCATTTTTGATGAAGTAGCCAATGTTTTGTTTTTAATTTGAAAATCATGGAGTGTTTCACAAGAGAATGGTATTGGTGGATATGGTTTATACTGTGTATTTTAAAAGCAGATTTATTTGCTTCATACTTAAATTAAAAAAACCTGTTGAAATCAAAGCAGATTGTTAAACAGGCAGTGAACCCATGTATTCATTCACATTTATGCTGACATTTTAATTGTTTTTGATTAGGCATTTGGTGAAGGGTCAGCCTCTGTCAACTGGACATAGAGCCTGTACTGGCTCTGAAAGAGGCTGACAAAACTATACAGACTGTATATGTGTTAATATCACCCTGTAAGAACTATTACCTTATAAAAAGTTGGCATCTATAATTTATACTAGCCTATTCTTTTCACAGAAACTTGTTAGTCATGTTAGTGCTTCAGTTGAAAAATATTATTAAAGTATATTTTTGTAGCTTGTACCTTGATGTTTCATTTTTTTTTTCCAAATTAGTTGTAGTGATACTTAATAATAAACCCTCCTGAGAGCCAAACTTCAAATTGCTCAACAGAAAAAGTAAAATAGATCATGTTTGCATTTTTATGTGAGAATGTATTTTTTGTTTGTTTATGGTAAGATCTATGCTCTAAAAATGTGTGTGAAACTTTTTCATGAACACATTTCTCTTATTACACATAGGCTAAAACACAGTGTATGACGTTCAGTGTAAGAACACACACTGAACTTCCATCTGTGAGGAAATGTTTAATACCTGAAATGGTGATGAGCAGCTAAAATCTTAACAGTTTGCATGAATCAGCAACCACGCCTGCAAACAGAAAAGCACTCATCGGTCAGAGTCATGTTTTCCTTTAATCTTTCAGAAATATTTTCTTCCTTTTTAATTTTATGAAGTTTATCTCAGATTTCTAGAATTACTTTTATGGAGAAAAACTTTTTAAAATGTCAGTGTGGAATGTTGTATTCGTTGTGAAGTTTTTTCTCCTAAAAAAAAAAAAAAGTTGTTCATGAAACTTGTGTTTTCTCCTGACAAAGCTTCGTTTTCAGAAGCTGCCCTTTCTCACTAAAACACTGGTTGAAAAATTCATAGCCAGGTGTACATACGCAGGGTACGAACAGTCCAGTCTTTCTCCTCCTGTTTTGTCGGTGGCATTTTGCTATTCCTGTTCGTGCCGCGTGGTTTGGTATGTCGTGTCTGTGCCACCCGTTGTGTTGCTTTTGAATTCGGTGCTGAGGGGCAGCAAAGCAGAAGGAGAAGGCTACCAGCCTGAGGCTGGTCACCGCTGCAAGGCCAGAGAGAGCTCTGGGGTGGGCAGAACCTTACAGCTTCTTACTAACCAAATGGACTATAAATGGCCGTTTTGGATTTGGATGGAAAAAGTCACTTGAGTGTAAGGGAGAAGGTGCTTGGGATTTGAGCCTCAGACAGGGTAACTGTGGAAGTGAGCTGTGGCAGCCAGTGTCTGTCTTCACTTGGCTTTTCCCTGTGGTGCAAGAGTAAATCCCATATTTCCAAGGCTGGAGATTGCATTGTATTCTTCAGAGTATTAAACATTGACTGCTTCCTTATCTCTTTTTGAAAGCATTGAAAGAGAACAGCTCAGAGGTAGTTCAGCCTTTTCTAATGGGTTGTGGAACAAAGGAACCAAAGATCACTCAGCTGTGTCTAGCAGCCATACAGAGACTCATGTCCCATGAAGTTGTTTCAGAGGTAAGATCAATCTTTATATAAATACATAAATATTTCAGTGTGAGAAATACAGGCCTCAAACTGAAGGTGAATGACTCTTTTTTTTTTTTTTAGGAGGTTGTTTATATTACAGTGAACATAATCTGCAAAATACTTTACTCGTATCTGTTTTTAAAAAATTGAAATTTAAAAGAAAACCTTTTTGGCCATGAAAAAAAAGAAAAAGAAAAAAAGAGATGAAGAAACATTAGTAACTTCTAGAGGGAAATTCATGAAAATTCAAAACAGCTCATTTAGTTTACATTCTTACACTGCAGGAACAGAACATGTAATGGTCCTTGATAAATACAATTCTTAAGGTGGCATCCACAAAGTTTAGTCTGTGTGATATCATTATGTATTATGTTCTTGTTACATGTTACTTTTAAAAATAAGATAAAATGGATGCACATTTCCTGCCACAGTAAATGTCATGATATATTATGATACTGCCTATATAGTGTGTTAAGAAGCTGTTGAAAATTATACTGTCAAAATATACCTTCAGTTGTGCTTGCATAATGTAAGATTACACTGGTTTTTGTCCGATGTGAATGAATTTTGAGGGTAAAACGTCTTTGACTGTCGCTTCTATATTTCCAAGTAGAAAATGAAGTATGTACTTTAATTTGGACTACACATTAAGAGATTTCTGCTGTGTCAATTCTTTAAAAATATTTTGGGAAGCTTATGACAATGAAATTGGCCTCATGTTCTCAATGTACTCCTATGGTATAGACAAACAGGCAAATTCAGTTATGATATGCATGTATGGGAGTGCTATTCTTACATGTGTACATGTGACATGTAAAGTATGTAAAGATCTTAATTGTTGGCAAAAAATTATTTCTTTGTAGGGTGCAGCAGGAAACATTATTAATATGCTTTGGCAACTGATGGAAAATAGTCTTGAAGAACTTAAATTGCTTCAGACAGTTCTTGTACTTTTAACAACCAATACAGTTGTCCATGATGAAGCACTGTCCAAGGTAAGAATTTCTTAGTGCCGACAATAGTACTTACAATATCCAAGAGGAAAAACAGGGAGAAATTTTACATATGAAGCATTTGGAAATAATGGAAGAGGAGGGGGCTTTTTTTATTCTGTTGTGTCCCTATTGTCTTTATATGTAGACTCTGAAAACAGGTTTTTTTAGCTTCCTTGTCAATTTGTTTTTTAATTCCTCCACAATCATACATTTCTGACTTAATGGGAACTTTAAATAAAAACTAAATAAAAACAGGCTAATGCCTGTCCTTATCATCTGCTAAATTTGTCATATGCATGTTTTTGAACTGAAACCAGAGCACATAGCGCAGTGTAAGCTCTCACTAATAAAGCAAAAATTAGAAGAAGCTGCCTGCCACCCTGCCTTAAATCTGTTTCAGAAGCAGTCAAGTTATTGCTCTTTCAGTCAGAACTGATATAACTTTAAAATTTGTATAATTTTAAACTTCTACAATTTGGGGTATTATGTTTCAACTAAGACAAAAATTAAGGATTCCGATCCATTTTAATGTTGTTACAAGATACTTTTCTTTGAAGGAGCAACATTGTTTACCCATCTGTGAATTGTGAAGTTCTGTTTAAAGTAAGTTCCTCTTCTAGATTACATTTTATATTTTTTTTCTCTTTAACTTAAGAAAGATTTTTTGCTTTTAAACAAATCATTCTAAATTGCTGTCTTTATTATTCTTTGCCTTCAGTGTATTGGTTTAAGATCAGAGCGATTTTCATTTTTTGGGTTTTTTTTTTTTGTTTTTTTTGGAGAGCTAGAGACTAGAATTGAAGAATATTTTTGAAGGCATTCTGTTCTGGTGGAAGGTTTTCAGTTTTTCTTTGCTTCTGCTTTTAATGAAATAGCTTCCTAGCTGCTTAAATGTGTAAATATTTAAATCATTGTTAATCTACTTAACCAAGGGACAGAAAGGAAAATGAAGCTAAGTTATAAAGGTCTGCTGAAGGCAGGAAAATAATGGAAAATTTATAAAACCTGTAAATGGCAGAATAGAAACTTGCTAAGGATTGAATGGTTTGTCACTGGGTTCTTTTTTGACTTGAGTAGTCAAATTATGTCAAAGACTCTTCAGCACTATCGTGTTTCTTTTTTTCTAAATAATGCTCATTTTCTAAATGAGGTGCCGTGTTCTCGGGCAGAAGCATGATTTTTGAAGAAAATGGAACTAATTTAGAAAGTGCTATTGTTGGTCATTAACTGGGTAGCAGATATTCTTTAACAACCTGCAATAATGTTGTTTGATCAAGTTTGAATCTAGGCTCTAGAAAGAGACAGTTGCTGCTTAAGTCCACCATAACTTTCCCTTCTGCTTCTCATCACTTCCCTCATTTATTCTTCTTTCCCTGCCTCCATATACCCTCTCTCCCCCTTATTGTTAGGTTCTTGGTATCTACATCCTATTTCACTTACCTTTTTTGTGTGTGTCTTCCAAACACATTTTTCAACATCCTTTACTTTCCATCTCTCCGATGTCTAGAAACTTTCTACCTTTGGACACCAACCACAAGAGCATGCGGGCACAGCAGTGTCAAATGAGTAGGGAAGGTCTTTCCCAGCACATCTTTCTCTTGTCTTGTATCCCGATCCAGAAGCATGCTCACATAATACAGTTACTGGAGAATCTAATTTCTGTACTTCTAACAATTTCCTTAGTGCACGTTAAAATCTAGTACATTTAGAAATGTATAGTCAAATTTGGACAGGGTCTGACAGGGGTAGGAAAAAAACATACCTGACAGAGCAATATCCTGTAAAATTTCTTGGTGGTGTCCAAGGCCTGAAATTACTAGAGTTTCTTAGTTAATAAAATATAAGTGTTACTTGGCATGGGTAAAATGGTGCAATGGTTTGTTTGGGTTTTTCTGCCCAAGATTCTTTTGAGAAATACCTGAAAGTTGTTTTTTTTGTTTTTCCATGTTGAAAGTTCTTAGAGAAAATCAGTTTGAGCCATATTGCATATTCATGTTTCACCTTGACTGATTTAAATTAAGAAAATTATTGGGAAACCATCTTGAAAAGCCCTGTAATACAGGCACTGCTGTTAGATTAACCTAGAGAATCAGGCAGTATCTTCTGAAAGTCCAGAGGTGTATGATTGTGCTGTAAAATTTCAAACTAATGTGGGGATACCATCTAAGCAGAGTCCCCAAATCATTTACAAGAAAAAGAAGCAAAAGAAAATTCCAAATCTTCTATGGCTTAGAGCAGGTAGCGCTATGGCCAGGTGTGGTTGAGGTTCATGCAAGTGCAAGAACACAGAATAAGGACCAAAGAACAAGAAATACACGTTTTACTACATATACAGATGTTAATTTTCAAAATTCATTATAAAATAAGTAAATATTAAATTATGTGTTAGAGGTAATACAAAATCCAATGGGAAACAGTATTCAGGTCACTGCCAGCACAATGACACATTAAAATATGCACCTTATAGAGGAATAATAGCAGTTGAGGCAACATGGTTGTGAAAGTAATGTGATTTACTGTAGGAGAGGAATGGCATTTTAGCTTTGGAGTTGACTGACCTTTCTGTGATTAACCGTATAATCCTAATGCCCTCTTGACGTTAATATTCATACAAGTTGTTTTATGTGGTTGATTACTGTGTATTCTCTGTATGATGATTGTAGTTTTATTGGCACATCGTAATGTCTTCAGTTAATACCACTTCTAGATTACCTTTGGGGAGGATTACTAAAGAGGTTTTTGGCTAGGGTAATCCATAAAACTTATTCTGGTTCTTCAAATTTAAAATTATTAAAACAATTTTTTTTTTCAGGCAACCTTTTGACAAACTGTAGTGGAAAGCATTCCTCAAGAAGCTATCTTGACTCTTAGCTATAAGATGAAAATATACTGTTGTAAGGTGATTTTTTTTTAATTATTTTTTCTTTCAGGCAATTGTACTTTGTTTTCGATTGCACTTCACAAAAGATAATATCACAAATAACACTGCGGCAGCTACAGTGAGGCAGGTAGTTACTGTTGTATTTGAGAGAGTGGTTGCTGAAGATGAACGATACAAAGGTGGGCATACTTCTTACTCTGCTTGCTTGTATTAACCTGTTTTTTGGACACATGAAATGTTTTATCTTTTTTCAGATAAAGAAGTAGTAAAAAGTCTGTAAACATTATAAAAAAAAAAATCACAGACATCATTCATTTTTACTGTCTTTTATATATTTACTTGTATTCAAAGGAGATGAAATTCTTAGCCATTGTGTCAGTCCAAGCCAGTACAGCAATATAGAAAATCTGGATTTTTTTCAAGCTGTGAGAACTGGTCTTCAGGTTAGTATTGTGAGGAATTTGAGGTGAGGGTGTCATTTAAGATGAAGGTAACTTAGATTACTGAATGTGAAATACGTGGCAGTAGTAGTTTTGAAGAGAACATTTATTGGAAAGAAGTGCTTGGTGTTGATGATCTTTGGTATTCAATCTAACATTTATTTCTGTAGACGTAGTAAGTTGCAGAAGAATTATGTGGGTGTTCTCTTAGAATCTTTTTGTAAGGRTACTTAATGTGTACTTGATTTTCAGCAGTTCTTTTGTTCACAAAACTGGTTTTTGTTTTTACACAGATATTATTGACCAGCCAGTTGCAGTTCAAGGAAATAGTAACAGAAGATCTGTCAGTACACTGAAGCCATGTGCTAAAGATGCATATATGCTTTTTCAGGTAGTTGGAGAGCATATACTTATACATTTGCAGTTATGATTGGGTGCTTCTACAGAGCCAGAGCCTCAGTCTTTCGTATGTGCATTTATTGTGATTGGCAATGATATGCTGTATCCCAGGGGGATGACTGGAAAATGAAGACAAGGAAGATGTTTTACTGTAAATCTTAAATAATAGCTAAGCATGCATGTCTGCATTAAATTCAGTTTCTTTTTTCTGTGAGCCAAACACTGCTACCATAGTTCAGTCTTGCTTCTTGTGTTTGGTTTTATATATTAATGTCAAGTATATAATGAAAAGTAGTAGTTGTATTCATCACACCAATAAAAATCTTCTTGACTTGGCAGATTCACTGGACTTGAGATATTTTTGAGGACAGGAATGAACACAATTGCTACAAGGATACCAGCAAAGTTTAAAACTTTTTTAAAAGTTTTTTGCATAATAATTTATGTGAAAGAAGTATTTGAGGAAAAATTATGTTGAAATTGGAAAATCACTCTCTCCCTCCTTTGTAATGAGTATAGATTTTGTTGTAGACTCAGAAAACTTATGTTGGTACAGGACTGTGGAGAGAATGTAAATGTTGTTGTATTTTTTTTTTTTTTTAAGGACCTTTGTCAGTTAGTTAATGCTGATGCTCCCTACTGGCTCGTGGGTATGACAGAAATGACCCGRACATTTGGCCTTGAACTTCTTGAGTCAGTCCTCAATGACTTTCCACAAGTGTTTTTACAAGTGAGTAGTTCTTGGAGGGAAAATAGGAAGACTTTTGTTCACATGTGTAGTAAAATTTACACTTCATTAACTCCTCTTTAATTTAGCTTGAGTACTGCTTTTCAAAAGGACTTTTAGCTTTTACACGTTGGGTTTTTATGATAGAAAAGTTCTGTGTGCTTTTCATCTACTTTTTTCTATTTCCATACACTTTATTTGTGTTTGTGTATTTTGTAGAGCATGTTGTACTCCGTTTCACTTTTTGTTTTGCCATTTATGTCTCCTCCAAAGAAGCATTTTCTTCTCTTGTATGATTTATGACAGCTCTGTAATTTAGTTTGTGGGATTGTTATTTCTACAAAAACATTAACTTCACCCCACTTGCAAAGTGGCAGGAATCATGACTATGAATTGTGTGGATCTACTGCATATAAATGCACCATGATCCTACAGTAACACATTTTGGCAGACAGTAGCTAAATTAAAAAATTAAATGTATAATAAATTATGTATTAGCAGCCTATTTCAATTTGCAAAATAGAAGAAGAAGGGTGCATGGTATGAACCCGACCATGTCATTTCATCATGCTTTTTGATAGCTTTACAATGGTGTCTGCTGTTCTTCCTTTTCATTTCCTGAGCGTGTAATTTATACCAAGATTTATGTGACTTCAGAGTGCTTGGTCATAACAGTAAATGTAAATAAGGTGCATAATCAGAGCTACTGGTAGCAATTAAAGAATATCTGCTTGTAATTGTTCTGTTTTCTTTTTCAGCATCAGGAATTCAGTTTTCTTCTTAAAGAAAGGGTATGCCCTCTTGTTATAAAGCTCTTCTCGCCAAATATCAAATTCAGGCAAGGTTCCAGCACGTCATCTTCCCCAGCACCAGTGGAAAAACCATACTTCCCCATCTGTATGCGTTTGCTGAGAGTAGTTTCTGTTTTGATTAAGCAGTTTTACAGTTTGCTGGTAAGAATAAGTTCAAATTTTCTTCATGCAATTCTGTTTTTCTATGTATATGCCAGTACTGTGATCAGTAATAGTGTTAATTAGTTTTTGGGAACTGTTGACTTACACTAAGGGAGGAAAAGTCTAAATATTCTTTTCCTCTTATGTGTATTTGTGTTTACATGTATTCTATATGTATGATTTTATTAAACATGGGCTTGTATAAATTCTCAGAGTAGATTAGTTGTTGTCTTTTCTGTACTTGACTGCCCTTCAGTTAAGATTTTGGGAACGTTTTGATCTTCTTACGTTGTTTTCCTGGCTTTAGATAACAAGGCTGTGCCTTGTTAATAATTGCTAAGAGGCTTTTGACTTGTGTTGCTAAAGCTGTTGACAGAATGTGCATAAAAAACACATGTTCAGCTGTTCTTACCTCTTGACTTTTAGATATTTGCTAAAAAAGATTTTTTTTTTGTTTCATTTGTTTACTGTAGCACATGTAAGAACTTTACTGCAATGTCTGTGAGGAATTTAAGTCCTTTAATACAATTGCATATGTGGTGTTAGCTTGGCAAAAATATTATTATTATTATATATGTTTTTTATACAATTTTGAGTAAATGCTTGTTGAAGGGCTTTTTTAGATCCTGTGCAAAACTTGCTGGGTTAGGGCTACTAAGATGAAAAAAAAGTTTTTGGAGAAAATATTTTGTGGGAGGCTTTTTCTTTTAATTTAATGGCTATAAACTATATCTTTTAGGTAACAGAATGTGAAATCTTTCTGTCATTGCTGGTTAAGTTTCTGGATGCAGACAAACCACAGTGGCTAAGAGCTGTTGCAGTAGAATCTATTCACAGGCTTTGTGTGCAGCCTCAGCTATTAAGGTATTAAATATATTTGAGTTTCACTTTTACATAATAAAAATTAAGAAATCTCTTTATTTTTCATTGGTGGAAAATGCTTCCTAAAGCATTATAAATATGTAGAAACTTAAATGCAATAAACTCTTTGAGATCATTTTTTTATAAAGCATTAGGCAATGCTTATTATCCAGGAAGGGCTGAATTATAGTTATGTGAGTGTTCCAAATCCTCTCTGTCTTACCAGTGTCAAAGGAGCATTTACCTAAAACTAAAGTTTATTATTCACCTAAGTATCTGCAGCTAAAATGTGCTTTTAGTTTACAGTTTGGAAAGGGGGGGAAGTTGCTGTTAAATTAGGAACTAAAAGCTTCTTTTGTCAAATACTTACACTTTATAAAATACTTTCCAGGTCCTTTTGTCAATCGTATGATATGAAGCAACATTCCACTAAAGTTTTCCGTGATATTGTGAATGCACTGGGGTCCTTCATCCAGTCACTATTTCTTGTACCAAGCACAGGGAACACATCAGCGACACCAAGCCAAACTGGTAAAGCCTTGTCCTTACTATCATTTTAATTTTCCAGCATTTTCTTGTAATAATAAATCCTGATTTGATTCAGTATATACATTTGGCTTGGTGCAGTTCTGTACTTCTGTGTTCACTGAGGTGAAAAGCTCGCTTGAGACAAGCTAGTGTTTTCAGGTCTAGTACAACAGGTGATTTTATCTACCTGTATTGTGGGGAAGCCCCCAGTCAGCAGAACAGTGCTCCTGCATTTGGATCTTCTTCTTCAGTGACCAAGCTTTGGTTTACAACTTTTCTGAGGGAAATTCTGAGGGAATTATTTCTAATTTCCGACTATAACAAATTTGTCTGATTTCTGTCTCCTTGTGCGGGGATGTCATTTATGGCAGTGTGCAACTGAAGTAGTAAGACAGTGTGCGTTTGCTTCTTCCTGGAAGGCAATAGCTAATTCTTCTGGATGTTCAGGGACAATACTGGACTGAGGAAGCCAAGAGGTAGAAAGACAGACCTGTGTTTTACAGATGATCTTTGCTTTTTCTGTAAGCTGAAAACAGTGACTTACTGACACTAAACTTGTCTTTTCTTGCAGCCAGGGTTTTGGCATTTCACTAGGTATATTTTTATTTCTATAAGATGAAATGGTCCTTCTGTTAACGCCTTTGCAGGTGTTTACGTCCGAGTTAAGGCTCTCTTCTTCCCATGGTTCTGGAAGCAGAGGTCTCAGCAACAAACAACATAAAAATAATTTCTAAGGGTGTCTTTTGACATGCCTTCTTAAAAGAGATAATAAACAGATAATCAAAATATAATTATTATCTATCATATCTGCTATTAAATTAATAAACATTAAAAACTCTGGTTTTAGACTCACACTTTCCAGGGTTCACTCATGAAGTTTGAATTCCAAGTTGGTGTTAACATTGATAACATGAAGAAATTTGTGTCAGTAGCTGTTGTTCAGTAGCTGTCTGTATGGAAGCTGATAGAGCACTAATATTAGTATTATTTCTGGGTTAGTTTAATCCACTTAAGGTAAATCAGAAAAGTACTTTCATCCTGTAACATGCATATATGAGAAGCCATTCTAAAGTATTAATTCTCCTGAAAACTTAAATTTTGCCTTCATGTGAAACAGCACTGCAGTAGGGTCATACCCTTAGTGCTGTCCCACTTGTCCAAATTGTTCCAGTTTGTTTTTTCCTCTACCTTTTCACTTCTTCTTTCTGCCTGAGTGTTTCTCATGTCTCTTTCTCATGCATGTCTCTTTCTGCCTCTTTTCCTCCTATGGCCATGTCTAACACGCAAAGAGCAGATCAATGCAACCTAATTTTCGAACTGAGTCTTCTGATTATAACGATAGTCCTGTCATAGCAAGCTGTCTTATACACTTGTAATTGGCTTTTTGAGCCTCAGTTTTGCAACAAGGTAGCTGTTTTATAGGAGAAGTTGAAAGCTGCATCTACCTAAGTTTTGTGTCGCTTTTATTATACTGGTGTAATGTAAGCCTTTTTACCACTTTAAGGAGTTATGTTGATATAAAAATAGTTGTATATGTCTGACTGCTCAGTGGGATCACAGAAGATTGACACCAGTGTAACTGTGTTAGTGTTAGCCGCAGCATTTGGTTAACCATTTCCGCTTAGCAGTATGATTTTGGTGTTTCAATCTGTTAAGCTTTACTGTGTTAAAGTGTATACATAGGCTTCTGTGGGTATTCATATTGCCTAAGTTAGTCATTTAGTCTCTTTATGTATTAAAAGCAAGCACATCAAAACGGCAGTTGTTATACTCATGTATTAGGTGCTGTGAGTCACCTTCCTGGGGACTCTGCTCTTCTCTCCCCATTGTTTGTACAGAGAGAGTCTGAACTTGTGGTACCTACTCCTAGTAAGTAGAGACCTCCTTCTATATGTCAGAAGTGTACATATACAGAATTCCTTGTCCTTTTATCTGCTTTTTTTGGCTTTTTGAATTGGAACCAAAATTTGTTCCCTCCTAGCTGTTGGTTGGCGTGTTAATTCTTCCCTGAAGTGTTTTGTTTTCTTCTGCCTTGGCATGGAAGAGATTCAAATGTTGCAGTTCTCTTTGAGTTTCTTCTTGTGGCTTTTGCATTTCTGAAATCTTTAAAGTTTGTGATGATCTTTGTTCTTGGAATGATTAATGTCTCTTTCCTACTACTGAGTTCTAGATGCAACTGTTCAAATAATCCTTAGCTTCTAAATATCTGTCTGACTCTTCACTAAAGTATATATTGTTTTATAGAGACCATGTAAGTTTAGTTGATTCACAGAGTGTTATGAATGCTGCTGTACCTTTCACAGAAACATTTTATTCCGACTGAAAATAAGGCAGTTTGCATCAATCAACTGTGCCTTTTAAACTAAATTACTTTGCACATAAAATTGTGGTTTAGACAGCAGAGGGAGCTCAAAACTAGGCTTTTGTCTTGGTGGTGGTTTTTATTATCAAGCAGGGCATCTCAGATTAATCCATGTATCTCAACTTAAAAATTAAATATAGAAAAAGGATATTTACTGATCACCAAAATTAGATTGGTTAATTTTACCACTTTGTTTTACTGAACAGGAAGCAATGCATCGGCGAATACTGGCTCAGCACAAACTAACCCAGGAGTGCTTGGAATGGGAGGAGGTGCAACTGTATTACCTGCCTTTGAGTACAGAGGCACGTGGATACCTATCCTGAATGTAACAGTACAAGGCAGTGCTAAAGCTACCTAGTAAGTACTTCTGTCTTTTTGAAAATGTATATAACAAATATTTTTATTTCCAACTTGATGTTTTAAGGATTTTTTTATTAGTGAATGTTGAGGTCTTCATTTCACTGGCGTTGAGGTATATTATGGATTTTCTTCTTGTCATTGCCATGAGGTGTTCTGATTTTTTGCTATTTTGTCCGAATGCTCTGGATTCTGATCCAAATATCCCCTATGGCTTTAGCATCTGTTGGGTTTTCTTTTTTCTACCATACTGTTGCTGTATTAACTCTTCACCTTTAGGCCTCACTACAGTATGTAACAATTTTAGAATATCTTTTGCTGGGTTATGTAATGGCAAATGGGACATCAGTGAGAGTGAAAAATATCATTCTTACACCAGCTTTACTGTATTTGCAGTTTTTATTGAACAGGATATTGTGGTATATGACCTATATAGGAAGGGTAGACTGTGAACGCTTCTTACAATGACCAGTTATTTTGTGATGACTTTATATAATGGAGATCGTGTTCTCAGTTTAGAGCTGTGAATACTACGTTACTTTTGAAATAGTGGAAGTTTTTTCATGTCAGTCATGACCATTGAGGATCAATCTCTTCTGAACTGGACATTATTTGTGCAGCCCATGAAATTTTGGCATACTAATAGTGAAATCAGCAAATAGGCTGGATCTCAATACTTTTTTTAAGGTAGAAACTCCTTTATCTGCGTTTGAGGTGCAGAAGGACAAATTCATCCTCAGATTTCATTAGTTCAACATGTATGTGTTGACCTGATTTTTTGTTCCAGCAGTGGCCATGAATGTTATTTTAGGTTACCTGACTGTTCTCAAGAAATGCAAATTTTTAACAAAAGTGGATGAAAGCTAGTTCATGCTTTGGCCATTTACTACAACCTCCTGCTTTTCTTCCTTTTCTCTTACTTTCTGTTCTTAACTGGCTCAAAAACACTGCAGCCACCATCATAATCTCCTGTGCTGCTCTGAACTTGCTTGTGTCTTACCTTTGGATCCCTCCAGTGACTCCATGATTCCCTCTGAGTAATTTTTGCTTTCTTTTTTCTTCTGTGTAAAATTATGGAATTGTCGCTAGCATGTCTTGTCAGCAGTTTTTCTCATATCTTGTACTTTTGTCTGTAGTCCCTGCACGTAAGGAGGTGACTAACTGTAACTGTAGATTTGGGTGACATCCTAGCATTGATTCTCTCCTACTGCCTCCATTAGATTTCAATACAATGGCCACATTTTATACTTATACACAATGATTTAATTGGAGATGTGAATTGTGAACAGAGCTAGCAGAGGTCTTTTTGCCAGTGTACGCCTGTCTCTTTCCAGACCACTGTGTCTTGTCTTCCTCTTTACATGAGGAAGTAAGTGTTTTTAAAAGGAATAGACAAAGACTATTCAGGATTTTTCATGGCCATTCCCATGTAACTGTAACAACTCACTTAATTTATTCAGTAGTTTGCTTTCCTGTCTTTCAAAGTAAGAGTACATGACCTCTACCTTACAGGTACGTTGTAACTATAAAACCCATTAATAATTTTAATTAGATCCATATATATACACATACTTATTTGTAGCTACAGGGTGAAATGTTGACCATTTGATTTACCTATACTGCCTATGCCCCCAGATATCTAAGGCAGCCATCTTCAGGAAATTAGAGGTAATAACTGAAATGTTACATGTTTGAGAGAAGGAAAATCCTTTGTGCAGAAAAGGGTGGTGACACTACAGTATAAAAGTGTCTTTGGTATATTGTAGCTGGAATGCCTAGCCTTTTTAAGAGTAGTTTGTAGAGCAAATGATGAAATAATGGTTGTTGGGGTGGCAGGTAGTTTTTGTAACAGACTAAGTCTCTCCTTGTGCAGACACTGCTGCTGTGGAAGCTACAATCTGTTTCCTGTTGGATTTGTAACTCTGCAGTTCTTTATGTACTTTTAAGGTAAAATATGAAGAAAAGTGGCAATGAGGCTGCAGGTCCAGCATAGTGATGTTTTAATTGCGTGCTTTTCAGCAGTGAATCATGTAGGCATTTCCTCTTTATATGAATAACTTCCATTGTTTACCTGTGCATGTAGGTGACAAATATTTCGTCATATATTATCTAGCTATGGCAGGCTTTTCTGGTCATACGGACTCAAAGATAACAATAATGGAACATCTGACTTGTTCTCAATTTGTTATAATTATATTCACACTGTCACAACTTTCTGACCTATTTCCTCTATTGTTCCTGTGTACTTCTGGTGTTCTGAATAGGTTCTGTTGCAGTGGCTTTAAGTAAAATAATAATAAAAGTATAATAATTCATTCAGTGATGCTTGCTTATATGTGTTAATTTTTTAAAATATTTATTTGCAGGTCTAAATACTGTACTCAGGGTTTGTACACTTTCATTTACTATTTTATTTAGTGGCTCATTTAGTCTTGTACTTAATGACTTAATTAATCAAGAAGGTTATTTTCTTGAGTTGCTGTAAATCTTGAAGGATGGTATTTTGGACCTGTTTGTACTTAACATTCATTTGGAATCTTGTTTTTTATTATTGTTTTTAATCACAGTGGTACTGTTATACACTTACTTGTCATGCTTTCAATTTTTTAGTTTGGAAATGCTGGACAAAGTAGAGCCACCTACAATTCCGGAGGGCTATGCCATGTCGGTGGCATTTCACTGTTTACTGGATCTTGTCCGTGGTATCACTAGCATGATTGAAGGAGAGTTGGGAGAGACAGAAACAGTCAGTCAAACCACAAAAGAAACAACTTCATTACCAGCACAGTCTTCAGAGCAGCAAGACTTGCAGTCTGTATCTGACCAATCAGAGAAGGAACTAGGTATATAAAATAAAGCAGTTTTACATAAAGCAGGATTGAAATAGTTCATGCTTTGTTGCTTAAATTTATTGTTTCTAAATTGTATATAAAAACTTTTAATGAAGTGGGTTTTGTGTTTTGTTTTTTTTTTTCGTAACGGAACAGCCGTAGTCTCTAAAAAAAGTACTTGATGTACTGCTTCTGTCCTATAGCACCTTAGCCATAGACTCCTTATGGTATATTAATAGTTTTACATTGTATGTATGTGGGATGTGAGGGAGAGATAACAGGCATTCTGTTCTCCAGAACTACTGTTCTGCCTTCGTGTGTCCTTAATTCTGCTTAACACTGAGATCCAAGGTCACAAGAGACAGCCTGACTGACAGAAATGTCTCAGTTATGACCAAATTAAAAGAAAAATGTATTTCTAGTAACAAGACAAAAAGATGTTTTAATGGAGAGATTTTAAATGAAGATGGAAGTAGTTAGGGAAGAACTTCAAAAGCAGAGTAACAGGAACTGAGGCTTGTATTTATGCAACATATGAGGAGTCTGTATATGTACGTGCAGAAAGACTTGGCTCTCAAGCGTGACTTCGGCTTGTGTAGCAGGAAGCAGAGACTGCAGTGCTGAGGTTTGTACCGAGGCACGGAGGCTGCAGCCGGGAGGGGAAGGGGCTTAGTCCGAGCGCGGCCCGCGGCCCGGGGACTGTAGAGCTCTCCATGGTGCTGCAGGCGGCACCGGCCGAGCCCGGGGTCATGGCACGGCGTGGTAGGGGGCGGCAGGTGTGGAAACGGTACGGGCAGATTATAGGTCTGGTAGACCTGTATTTTTTTTTCCTATTAAATTAAAGACATGAAAAAAATACGGAGAATTATAAATACCGGGGGAGAGTATTTTGCCTTCACTGCAAAATGTCGGTGAGTTTCTTGTCCCACATTTACCCACTTCTGAATGTTTATTTTTACAGAGAAAGATTAAAAATAGTTATATATACCTTTTTCAGATTTTTTTGGTGTAATTTGGAATAAGCATTGTCTTGGTGACATTTTTTACTTTAGCAATGTCACTTTAAATGTAACTGTTTCAGTGGTACTGGGTGAGTGTGTTTGTGTATACACGTGTATGTGTCTGTGTAAACATACATATAAAAACACTTTAAAAGATGCAGTAGCAAGCATTTTGTTTGTGATATAATTGAAAGTTATTAAGTAAAATATTGTGTTTCTGCTATAAACAAGTATATGTATTTCTCTCAAGTTAGCAGAGCTGTCTGGGAAGAGATGGTGAATGCTTGTTGGTGTGGTCTTCTGGCTGCTTTATCCCTCCTACTTGATGCAAGGTATTTGGTCTTTTCATTTTTCTTGATTTTTTTCAAAGATGACATTCTGAGCTATATTTTGAACTGACTGTGATACCGGTCAAGTTGACAGTTGCATGAGAGAGCGTTGTTCATGGCACCTGAGCAGACAGGTTTGTGGGTTAGTGATGGCTAGACTGAGTGAGGATCTGTTAAGAGTAGATGACACAGAAGTCTCCAGAAGTCTAGCATCAACCTTTAATGTATTTCAATGTAGAACAATTAATTACAGTTTCAGAGGCTTGCATTTAAGTTATTTAAATTATTTTTACTCCTTTTTACTTTGACTGAATGTTTCAACACATTGAAGTGATTCTACCCATGTCCTGATTACTGTTGATAAGAGACTAAATAATGTCTCGGTACTTGTTAGTTCTATGCAGTCTTTGAAGTGGAGAAGCTGCTTACTAGGTGATAACTTTGGTAACTTAATTGTCTCTTTCAAAGAGTTTTGCTATCAAACACCATTTTCTGAAATTAGTGTTAAATACCACTTCATAGTCTCCTTTGCCAAGTCATTCAGAACTAAAGACCAATTTTATAGGAAATGGTTCTGAAGAATTTTGTTGATTAGTTATGCTTGCTTTTCAGTATTTGTAGTATTGACAGGTTTAAGGTATATGTTCTCATTGCTTTCAGTTTTGGTTAGCTGCCTGCATCTGTGCTGTGGATTAATTCTTACTAAACGATGTGTACTCTTTCAGCACTGATGAAGCTGCCACTGAAAATATTCTAAAAGCAGAATTGACCATGGCTGCACTTTGTGGAAGACTGGGTCTTGTAACATCCAGAGATGCCTTTATCACTGCCATTTGCAAAGGATCCTTGCCTCCTCACTATGCCCTTACTGTATTAAACAGCACAACTGCAGCTCTGTCCAGCAAATGTAAGTATACAGCTTTTCCATAATTGTGTTTCCATGTATTGTCCTCTAAACCCAAATTTTCTCAGGATGTGATTGCAAAGATATGCAACTGTAGTATTTGTTAGAATCCTCAGACAGGATCTAGACTGCCTGCTTTCCAGAACTGGTTAGTCTTGCAGCATCTGCTGGGTATCATTGTAGTCAACCTAAAACTTCCTGGATGCTTAGCATATGTCAGAAGTTCATAATTCTAAGGAGATCTGTCTATCATCCTAAAGGTCTGTTAGGATATGTAATTAAGGCATTCAAATTCTGAAAAGGTCTCTGGGCAACTCAGATACCTAAGAGTTGGCTAGAACATCCCGCGTTTGTGATGTACTACAGTCTTTTCTACAGTTGTCTAGTAATAGTAGTACTTACTGAGTAAATGGAAGATCTTAAGTTCTGGGCTCTGTTCAGCTTACAGAAAGTTGAATTAATGCTTCCCACATCCTGAGAGAATGTTGTAATTCATGGGATATGCCAGTTGAGGATGTACTCTGTTTCTAATTTTGAAAATTAATTACTATGTACCGAGAAATGCAACTACCTGGAGAATAAGCAGATGGATCTAACATTAGACTTCTTAATATAAAACAAAAATACCTTACTCTGGGAACAAGGACCAGCACCTTTACTCTAGCCCATGAGCTGAGTGTGTTATTAGATCGTAAGTCTGTGAAGCAGTACGCATGACTAAGCTACACGAATCTCTATGGAAATGAAGCAGTGAACTTAAGTTATTTTATATAGGTTACTCTTCTTTTTACAGGTGCGTTATAAAATGGTTGTCCTGAAGTCCTGTACTGGAAAAACATCACGACATAGCATTTATGACACCTTTGTTTTCTGAGTGCACTAGTACAATGGTAGCACAGTGATACCATTTACACACAATTACCACAGATAACTGAGTTGAGACATAGTCTAATGCTCGTATCTTAGCACAAATATTTCAGTCTTGACATAAAATGTATTAATGTATTGCAAGCAATATCTAATAGTTAGTGAGAGGGAGTAATTACTGGCTTGGTTAACTCTATAAGGCAATGACATAATAATCTAAATATAACTGAAGGTCTCAAAGTGAGCTACCTTAAAGCTAATACTATGAAAAAATTCTCTGGAGTGTGTTTGCCAGAAGGTGGTTGTTACTACAAGTAAGTATTGGATTTTAAATTTAGATTTTTTTTCTTTTCAATTTTCCTCTAGCGTATTCCATTCAGGGACAGAATGTTCAAATGATCAGTCCCTCAAGCGAGTCTCATCAGCAAGTTGTAGCAGTAGGGCAACCCTTAGCTCTTCAGCCACAGGGAACAGTAATGGTAAGTACAACTTGTAAGTGATCTCATCCTGCTTAACTGCTTCTTTCTGCATCTCAACATGTCTCAAAAATAGGCAGCAGATCACCATTATATGTAAGAATGCTGTTTATCTGAAATATTCTCCTGAGCTTTTAATTTGGAACAGCCCCAGATAGCAAAGATCTCTAACTGTACAGAAGACTTACTCATGTTTTTTATCTGACTCTTAGCTCAGCAGCTCCCATCCATTCTGTTTGAAAAACCCTAGGTCGCAGCTCTGTTATGTACCTGTGTGTGAAGGTTCACTTATATGGCTTTTTTAAGATAGACTCTGATTTTGTGGAGAAGATGCACTTAAAGCTGGAGTATTTGAACTTGTGTCTTTGATAATAATGTGAAACTGGGAGGAGAGGGCAGTGATCAAATCGTATTCAACCCCAGCAAGATAAGACTGAGAGAAGAAGGAGAGATACTGAACTACTTCTCTAAAAAAGATACATTGCACCAGTGCAAACAAAATGTGATCTTTAAGCTATTTAGTAAAAAATTGCAAGTTTCCTAGAAATGCTATTATTGTAGAATAATAAAAATAGTGTGGTCATTTGGTGGTGTTTTTGTTTTGGTTTGTTTTTTTTTTTTTTTTAGCTGACTTCAAAAAATATCCAGTGTATGAGGACATTACTCAACTTAGCTCACTGCCACGGAGCTGTTCTTGGTACATCGTGGCAACTTGTCCTGGCTACTCTTCAGGTATAATAGGAAATATTTATACCTTGCTTTTTTGCCGTAAGTTAAGGTTTTGAGTTTTTATGTGAGCAATAGAAGGAGCTTTGATTCTACTCATGGTGTACTTTGAATTGCCTTGAGTAAGAACTGTAGCATTTCCCTTAAATTCTGTTTGGGTGGAAGGCTGCCAGCTAGCTTGAGTACAATGTTAGTTTCCTCTCTGCCTGAAAAGGCTTTTCTGCTGAAAATGATCCTTTTGTATTTCAGCATCTTGTGTGGATTCTGGGACTGAAGCCTGGTGTTGGGGGTGCATTAAAACCTGGAAGAGCTGTAGAAGGGCCCAGCACAGTAAGCATGACTGTTCATTTTACAGCTAATGATTATGCAGTATTTTCTATTGCAATCTATAAGACACATTTCTGTCTCTTTTTCAAGGTTCTGACTACAGCAGTTATGACTGATCTGCCAGTTATATCCAACATACTTTCAAGGCTTTTTGAAAGCTCACAGTAAGAAACCTTATCTTACAATTAAAATAATGTGTGTATATCAAACTTGGCAGTGTTTTGATAGCTCTTATTTTTCAGGTACCTTGACGATGTGTCTTTACATCACTTAATAAACGCTCTTTGCTCCTTGTCTCTGGAAGCCATGGATATGGCCTATGGAAACAATAAGGTATAAAAAGAGTTCTTCATTTTCTTTTTAGATGTTTTTGTGAAACAGGCAGAAGATTTGTACATTTATCATTTAAGCTAACTATTTCTAATATTAAGACAGTAATACATTTGATATTTTAGAGTAATTATGAACCAGAGTGTGTCTTGTTTATAATGGTTCATATGGTTACTAAATGCTCTGAACATTCTCTTTGTGTTCCTGCTGTGTTTTTTGTTAGCTAAGGAATGTCATGTGTTTGCATTAATCAGATTGTGGGTAGATAAAACTTTAAAAAGCCCTTGTAATTTCAGAGGTCAGGGATTCTGAATAGCACAGTATGTTCTGTGAGGTGCTCATTTTCATTTCAATTTTCTAATATACTTCAGAAAAAGCCTGACGATTTAGATATTAAAAAAACCCTGATAATTCATATTTACTTGGGAAAATGATAGTATTCCTGTCAGCCTCAGTAAACAACCTTTAGCCCAGAAAGGTTAAAGGCCCTGTGATTGAATAAGATGGAGTATATATTCTCCTGGTCATAATCTATTCCCTAAGTCTTTCCTTCCTTCCTTCTTTCCATCTATTACACTAGAGCTAATGATGACAGAAAATATGCTTTATAATATTTGACAATTACAGTAACAGAGAATGAATCAAAATAAGTAAAGTTTGTGTTTAAAATCAGTTGAAAATGAGAATAAAAAATCAGCAGAAATGGGAACAGACAATAATTCCAGTGCAACAGTCATTTTGAATATAAGTTGNAAAAAAAAAAAAAAAAAAAAAAAAAAAAAAAGCAGCAGCTTACCACAAATATTTGCATATGTATTTGATGAATGGGAAAGATGTAATATTGCTGCAAGGCATTTATGAAGCTGATGGAAGATAAAACATGAGGGGATTCTGAAATGAAATATTCTATATTGTTTGTTCATATATAATTTTAACTTTAAAGTTGTGTTGGGAAAAAAGCTATTTTGCTAGTAAAATATGTTATAAAACTGGTTGGAGGGAGGACTATGTAAAAATGAGAGTTTTGAAAGAAGTATCAGTGCTCTGGTTATTGTCAAACTTGGAGAAAACTATATGAAAAATTATGAAAGAAGTATTCTTCATGGTATGCTGTTGCTACCCCCTTGTGGCTTCTCATGAAGTACTGCAGATGCTGTGGAAACTTTTCAGCCTTGCTACCTAAGCTGTTGTGACAGCGTTCACAGCCTACAAAACACAGTACTTCAATGAGATTAGTTGCACCTTAATTTATAAATGATAATGTAGCAAAGGGCTCTGACATTATCGGAGTTACCTCGAAGTCATGTGTTCAAATTCTGTTTTATTAAGGAACCATCGCTTTTTGCTGTTGCTAAATTACTGGAAACAGGACTAGTTAACATGCACAGGATTGAGATTCTTTGGAGACCTCTGACCGGTCATCTTCTGGAGGTAACTAATCGCTTTTATCAGTTGTACTAGAACTTAGTTTGTATTACTAAAGATCTTGTGGAAACGCATTTTTGAAGTGTAATTTAAAAAAAAAAAATATGTAAATTGTATTTACATGTTTTGTTTTATGCACTTTGTTTTTGCAACTTGAATGCATCGCAATTTGAATTTAAAAGTGAATTTATATATTTAAGTTCCAATATTTTAATATCTCTTATTGACTTTGTCTTTATGGTGCTGTCAGTCTTTATACATTTTAAACACAGCAATGTTTAAAATGGTCAATTTATTATACTTAATACATGTGTTATAATTAAGGTAACGCAAACAGGTTTCAGTTTGAATTCACATAGTACAAATATGTAGGAAGATTTTAAGATACGTTTTTGTGTCCTTACCAGATAAATTGAAGCTATTAGATTTACTAACAAAGGGTTTGTTTGTTTTAAAAAAGTTTAAGCTAACATTTTGAATGGTCTCTTTAAGAGAATACTGTACAAATACAAAAACAGGTGTCATAATCCAATTTCAATTTCTTAAAATATTTTAACTTCAACATGAAAAATATGCTCCATCAAGGAAAAAAAATCTTAAATTTTGAATTTGAAATTAAAAACAGGTGATGAAATGTAATTGTAAAGTTTTAATTCTCTACACAGATATGTAGAAGAGTGAAATGCAAGAACAGGGTTCAATTTAAAGTGGGTAAAGGAGAAAGCTTTTCTTCTTCATTTTCCAGAAAGTATCAGACACTGCCATAGAACCAGTGCATTATTTCAAACAGTATTAAGGATTGGCCATCTCTAACCTTATTTATAGAGATCATCTCCACATAATCTTTTATGTAGGAGAAGAAATTTGGATACTTAGGGATTTAAAGACTTAAAGCACAGGCATCTCTCTCTTGCCTTTTTTTCCCCTCCAATAAGGGGAAAACAATAAGGTTCACCAGCCACATCTTGAGACTCTGTTTTCATCTAGTAAGCAGTCTGTTTCAGTCTGTTATCCATTGTGGGTATTTGCCACTGTTTTGTAGGAAATACATAGTCTATTTCAATTTCTTTTAAAGTACTGCCTTGTTTCCTTTTAAACCTAAGTCGTTGTGGTACAATAAGGAAGGAGAAAACACTAGCTGCAAATTCAATTAAACACAACCTGAGGGAAGAATTCATTCCTTGTCTCTGGAACTGATTATCTGGTCAGATTCAGAGCATCATGAAGTAGTTCAAATTCTCTCTTTTTTTATATAAGGTAACAAAAATATGAGTAATTCAGGAGAGTAGCTATTTCTTGTCTGCATTTTTTTAACATTAAGCTAGCTGGTCTGCATCATCTTCCTTTTCAGTTTGGCTAGTGGCTGATAAGGGAATGGTCCACCAACCAGAACCATCAGCCTTCTTTATGATCCTGCCTTGGACTTTGATTCTGGATTCTCACACCATCTGAGCTAGGGCTGGAAGGGTGGGTGGAAATAATTATGTAGAGGTCAATGAAACTGTAGACTTATTTATTTGAGAGTAATGTATCAGCTATGGGAGTACAGTTCATACTAGGTATCTATGCAATGGATTTGCACAATGTTTTTAATTTTTCTGTTCTAAGAAAAGCAATTAGCAAAACTATTAGGTTTAGATAATTAGGAGACAAAGAGAAATTAAGACACGCATTTGAAACTTAAGCTTGAAATAGTGTTCACTATTGTTTTGTCAAGTTTTTGAAATAATGGAGTGTAAGGCTTATTTTACATTTATTATGTAGTTACTTTTTGTATTTGATAATATAGAAGAGCAGACACTTTTCTGTGTTGGCTGCTGTCATGCTTCCTCACTTCGTTATGTTAAGCAGTGCGTGAAAGATGAAACTTTGAATTTTATAGTAGCTTAAGGCTAAGTTAAATCTGAGAGTTCCAGGCATTCATTGAAGAGTTGTTTGGTGCTTTTTGATCAATCATTATCTGAATTAGCAGTTAGTATATTAGTTTTGGAAAATGTATTGGCTTGAACTGCTGTGGTTTTCATTATGTTTCCTTCTGTGTCTTTCACTGCTTCCTATTGCTTCCTTATTCAGAAGGTATGTCTGTCCAAAAGATAAAGATTTTTTTACTATTAAATCTAACTTTTATCATCTAGAGATTTATGCTATTGTTGTAAAAAATATAATATTGTATGTAAATTCTAATAGAATTATAATATCCATTTTTTATATATTACATATATTCAAATCTTGGTTAAATAAAAGTGTCTTTAAACAAAACATTGCTGTGTTTTCAGGTGTGTCAGCATCCAAACTCCAGAATGAGAGAATGGGGAGCAGAAGCTTTAACTTCTCTCATTAAAGCAGGACTGACATTCAGCCATGATCCGCCATTATCTCAAAATCAGGTAAAGTTTAAGAGTAGCGGCTTTCCTCCTTTTCTAGAACTTAAAATGAACATGAAATCAAAATCTTCCCTAGAGGAAGCTTTCTATAGTTCAGTGAAAAGGAGGCATTCATAAAGCAACTTTACTATTGAGTTTATAAAGCCTACGGCTGTAACATTCAGATGTAACTATTGAGAATCACCTCATGCATTCTAATGAACTACCCTCCTCCCTTTTTCAAATGCATAACAAAGAGTGGTGATGCTTGCATATCATGTCCAATTGTTAGAACAAATAATGGATCACCCTCATGAGTGCAAAACAATTCCAGAATGTTTAGAATTGATGTGGTGATGTGGTGGCAGGTAAAAAATAAGTTACCTAACCTTCTAAATCACAGCTATTGAATCCGTTATTAATAAAACATTCTAATATTTTTACTGAGGTTCAGTGGATAGTTTTTTCAAGGTCTCTTTAGTAGGAAGTCTAGCCCTGCTGGGTGAGCATAAAGTTGCGTTATGGTTTTTATGCAACTGTGACAGCATGCTGTAGGTACTTCCTGAGGGACCTGGAGAAAAGGTGGGGGAAAAAAAAAAAAAAAAATGTAGGTTTCCTGCTGAGATCCTTTATAAACAGTTTTTTAGAAAGGCCAGTCTAACACTGAATTTGAGCACTTAATGAATGAGTTACTGAATTCATGTAATGAATCTTCAATTGGTACTGTATGTTTTCACTTACTATACATAAAAATAATTAAGGATCAGTTAAATTTTAGCATCCTTAATATGCTTTATTGTTTACTTTTAGAGACTGCAGTTGCTTTTACTGAATCCACTAAAGGAGCTGTCAAACATTAGTCATCCTGATATCAGGATCAAGCAGTTGGAGTGTGTGCTACAGATTTTGCAAAGTCAGGGTGACAGCTTAGGACCTGGTTGGCCATTGGTGCTTGGAGTCATGGGGGCAATCCGAAGTGATCAAGGGTAAGTGGTGGAAATAAAATTTTGAAATCATGTAAGATAAGAACAGTAGAAGGAATTCTCCTTTTATTTTCTTACTTTAATAACCACTTCGATAATAGCCATAATTTTCATTGTCATTTTTAGCTTATGAACAATTTTACTCAACAAAAATAGTTTTTAATTTTTCCTGTAGCACACATTTTACTGAATTAATCTTTCAGAAGACCAGAGTATTATTCCACTCTACGCTCTCCAGTGATCAGCATGCAGTATACACTGAGGAGTACTCCTTGTGCCAATTCATTTGATCTTAACCATCTGCTGGACACATCTCTGGTGCTTGCAGATAATTCTTTATGACTTAGCTGTTGCTCACAGTTCCTCTGTTGTTTCTTTTTCTTCTTAAATTTTTGGGTAGTCTCTATTGTGTGTCATCTTCTGAACACTCTCTCTTTTTGTTGAAGCCTTCCTTCCTAAATGGCTGCTGGTTGCACAAGGATAGAAGATTATTTACTTGCTGTGGGTGAATCCCGTGACTGACTAACACACCTGACTCTGTTGCCAACAGAGGGGGAATGTTACTGGACTGGTCCTCTTGTCTACAAGGGAAAGTGAGAGGTGAAGTTGCAAGGAGTTTTTCTGAAATGAGCAGTGAAATGAACATCTGGCCCTGGAACTGTAAACACCAAGAACTATACCCACACACTTAGACCATATTATTCCTTCTTTGGTGCTAGTCAAGACTAGCATCAGGATAGGTCAGCAGGTAACTCTGGTATCAGAAGAATTCACCTTGGTGTATCTCTCCTTTTGCCCCAAGTTTCTGTCTTCTGGCCATATGAAGACCTCCTAAAGCCCCTTCAAACGCTTGAAGGATTTTGCTCTTGTACCAGTATTGCTTGCTCTGGCAGTAGTACTCACCAAAATCCCCAAAGATGTTGACATTCTTGGTTGTGAGCATCCTCTTTTTGGTAACCATGCTTCCTTTGGTACCTGCTGTTTCCACACTTGGTGCAATGTGTTCGGTGGTTCCTAAATGCCTTTTGATTTTCACTGTAGTTGTTGATGGATGAGAACCAACACAGATTCCTTCTCAAGACAGTCTTCAGATCCTTTTACATCTCAAACCCGTACCTCGCTGGCAGATATCTCAAGATGTTCCTAAGATCTTGTGTTATATCTTAGTCTCCTCCTACAAAGGATATAGAATAACCTACTTTTCTTCAACTACATAGCACTGTTTGCCCACATCATACCAACAACAGTAGGAAAAAAAAAAGAAGCAAGCCTTCTTTTCCTTGGGAAGCAACTGAATTTCTTGCCTCACTTACAGCTGTGAGCACAAAATGTGGGCACTATTATCATACTTTAAATATAAACTTATTGACCATGAGACTTTCTTCACAAGTGTTGTCCCTCTGGTCAGTGAACATCCTGGATTCCAGGACAGAAATCCATTTACCTTCCCGGAGAATTTCTTGCCAGGCTGGTATAAATACAGAAGATGCCATTTTGAGAGCCAATGATACTTTGGTCACTTGATTGTACGGTACTAGCCTGCCAAACAAAAAGAATTCTTTCTCTGAAGAATTTTTCAGTGGGATGCCCTTGTTTATTTTAAGGAATAGATAAAACCCTGTATGATCTTAAGTTTTCAAGCTAAGCTTAAGTTTCTTGCATTTATATTTACTTTTTTGGTGGCCATCTATAACATTAAGGACAATTTTACATTTTGAAGAGCTGTATTGCTGTTGCCACTTGCATGAAGGACTTTGAATCCTTTCTCCAAACACATGGTAGTGTGGGACATTAATTGGGAAATGAACTGTTTTGAATTTGTTCTAGCGGCTTCGCATTTGAAGATTCAAAAGAGAGGTTACTTTTCCATTAACTCAGCTCTTCAAAATGAGTAGTGTAACTATACTTTCATTTCCTGCCTCCTTACCTTCTCTCTTAGAGTCCTTGAAGGTCACATACCTCTGGAACTTCATAGTGGAGAGGGAACTGCAGCAGGTTTGGGTGTGTTTCACTTTATAGATTCCTGTAACGGATGTGGGAGAAAGTAGTGTGTGAGCATTTTCTCCATGAGTATAGCAATGATAAACCCTTTGATCTTATGTGGTAGGATGGATGTCTCTCTGCAGTATGCATCATATTAGAGAATTATTAGTTATACCATTGTTGCCCATGTGAAATTTCTTGTGCATTCCTCTGGCTTCCATATCATGTTGGCTGTTACGATACAGTGGAAATGGCTCACCTATGATTTTCATTTTGAATTAATTGAAAAAATTATTAATTTATTTAGGATTCTGACATATCTGCATTTTGAATTTTTTCCTGGGATATATATTCTGAAGGACACTAAGTTTCTGTATTACAAACCTTTGGAATTTTATCTTTTGCACATCAAACATTAAAAAAAAACTATAGTGAAATTAAAATGCAGCTTCCCTATTTTGTATTATCTACACTCCACCACTCCTTTTGATTCCTTCATTTTGTCTCTCACTAAGCAAGGTTCTGAGAGCTCCTTCTCACAAACCTTTTCCATACTGCATTTTTATTTTATGTTTGTATTGAGAATTTAATTCTGAAGGCAAAGTATTTATTAAAGATCTATTTAATGGCACATATTTCAAAAATATTTTGTCTAACATAATATAGTATTGAAGCAAGTAAGACTACCATTACGTTAGCGTACGTCTTCCATAATAAATAAAAATATATTTTTCCCACCTGTTTGGCATACTTTTAAGTAATTTGTAATTGCTGATACAATCGTTCAGAACAGCTTACTCTTTGGAATATTATCATGCTCAAACTTAAGCTTTGTTTTGTCCGTTGTGGCTTTTTAAGAATGTTTTAGCTGACACATTTGAACTAACAAGTCCTAAAAGTCTAGAGCAGAGAAGTGGACTTTACTATATAAAACTAGCTGAGGACCACTGGAGAGTCTGAACTTCAGCTTCACTGGCTAGTTAATGTGGAGTAAAATACTTCATCAGACTTTGAAGCTTCAACTTAATGTTATATTTCAAAAAACCCTCCAGTTGAACCATTTAAAATGTTGCAAATTAATCTCAAAAACATTAAAGTTTTTTTCTTTTTTTAAATAATGCTATCTCCTGAGGTATTGTATTCAAAACATTCCTGTGCTCTTGAAGAAGTTTGAAATAAGTGTGTGTGTGTGTGTGTTGTTTTTGTTTTGTTTTTTTTAAGAGAGTCCTTAATACGGACTGCATTCCAGTGTCTTCAGCTGGTCGTGACAGACTTTCTTCCAACAATGCCATGTACTTGTCTACAGATAGTTGTTGAAGTTGCAGGAAGCTTTGGACTTCACAATCAAGAGCTAAATATTAGCTTAACTTCAATTGGTTTGTTGGTGAGTTTTACATTAACCTACAGTGATGCTGCTTGTGGCTTTCATTTTCTTTTCTTTTTTTTTTTTTTTTTAAATGAAAATTAATCTGTAGTCAATTCTACAAATGAAAGCCAAAACCTGTTTTTTCAGTTCTTACTGAACTCCCATGCTGTCATTTGGAATCATACGTAAATTGAGTGAGCGCAATTTATCTTTAATCTGCATGACTCCAGGGTTAGGTAAAGAAATAGTATTGTGTTCTAACCATGTTCATCAGTATCTTATTTTTCATAGAACCATAGAATAGTTTGGGTTGGAAGGGACCTTTAAAGGTCATCTAGTCCAACCCCCCTGCCATGGGCAGGGACATCTTCAACTAGATCAGGCTGCTCAGAGCCCCGCCCAACCTCACCTTGAATGTTTCCAGGGATGGGGCATCTACCACCTCTCTGGGCAACCTGTGCCAGTGTTTCACCACCCCCATTGTAAAAAATGTCTTCCTTGTATCTAGTCTAAATCTGCCCTCTTTTAGTTTAAAACCATTCCCCCTTGTCCTGTCGCAACAGGCCCTGCTAAAAAGTCTGTCCCCATCTTTCTTATAAGCCTCTTTTAGGTACTGAAAAGCGGCAATAAGGTCTTCCCGGAGCCTTCTCTTCTCCAGGCTGAATAACCCCAAGTCTTTCAGTCTTTCTTCATAGGAGAGGCGTTCCATCCTCCTGATAGTTTTTGTGGCCCTCCTCTGAAACAATTTATTTCATGATCATTAAGAGTATTATAATATTTTTATTGTACAACAGCATGTGTCTTACTTGTTTTGTAGTGGAATATTTCAGATTATTTTTTCCAAAGAGGTGAAATAATTGAAAAGGAGCTAAACAAAGAAGAAGCAGTGTTGCAGAAACAGGCAGAAGAAAAGGGAGTGATGCTGAATAGACCTTTTCATCCTGCACCACCATTTGACTGTCTTTGGTTATGCCTGTATGCCAAACTTGGAGAACTGTGTGTGGATCCCCGACCTGCAGTTAGAAAGAGTGCTGGGCAGACATTGTTTTCTACTATTGGTGCTCATGGAACTTTATTGCAACATTCAACGTGGCACACAGTAATATGGAAGGTATGATGTGTAAGCTTCCACTGAAGGTTTTTTAAAATTGCATTTCACGCTTTGGTAACAATTGACATGCTATTTTAAGATCAGTTAACTAGTTTATTAAGACTTCTTAAATATAAGATATGGTGGCAGAAGTCTGATACCGTCTTTTGTTTGTTGTTGGKTTTTTTTTCTCCACACTTTCTTTTCTCTGGCCCTTAAAGCCTCTTATGAAATGTAATTTTTGTATCTTGACCATTTCTTTCTTACTCAGGAGTTGTATAAAAAGGCTGCTCCCTTCCTATGAAGATGAATGACTTCTTTCTTTGTGTGAAAATATGGTGACATTTGAGGGTTGTGTGATTGGATTGATCTGATATCAGATCGAGCTTTACTTTGCACTTTGTTTTGGCTCTCTTATTTGAGAGGATCCATCAAATGCCCTTTTCTAGATCACAGTCGTGTTGGTTGTGCCTTATGGAAAAAGTCAAGCTGTAGTTGAGTCTGTTGCCTGTTGTATCTGTGAGGTATTTGAGATCCATTGGTTTTAGCCTTCTGTTAGCGCTAACACTGTTCTCAGTGGTTTTGATCATGCTGTTTCTAACCCTTCTCAAGTGAACATCAGTTGGCTGATACTTACTCTTAGCTGTTGCAGAAACTGTTTACAATAAGGGAATTCTCAAGGTGACACGACGACAGAAAGGTTAATGGAAAAATTACTATTTTTTTGTTGTTCTACCGCGAGTGCAACTATGTTATTTGAAAAGTTGCTTTTTTCCCTCTTTTTCTGACTATTATAGGTTTTATTTCACCTGTTGGATAGGGTTCGAGAATCTTCTACCACAGCTGATAAAGAGAAGATTGAATCAGGAGGCGGCAACATTCTCATCCATCATTCAAGGGACACAGCTGAGAAACAGTGGGCTGAGACATGGGTGTTAACACTGGCTGGAGTTGCAAGAATATTTAACACCAGGAGATACTTACTGCAGCCTTTGGGTAAAATTTATAATTTAAAATTATTGAAAGATACAGTAATAAACTTTCTGCTTTTGTATATTTTTTCAGTTAAAGTACTGGGCAAGAATCTTAATCTCAGCTTAAAAGTGTGTTCTGTTGTGTCTCACCTCAAATGTGATGAAAATTATGGAGTTTTTAATTCATGCTCCTTAGAGCCAAAAATCATGTGTACCAATTTCATCTTCCGTATCACAGTACTTGAGATTAAATCTCACTAGTTACAATTCTGGGTGCCAAATAGCTTTAATTTATAGTAGCCTGATAACAATAATAATTTTTCTGTTCTTTTGGTTGTCAGAACATAGTTTTCCTCTTGTCTTTCTAAGGTTATGCAACATTTGCCTAGATTCTTCCATGGCATCGGTATGTCAAGTTTAACAGTGCTCTTACAATGTAAAGAGAACTCACTTGTAAAGTCAGTGAAGTATACAGCTTAGAAAAGAAGAAAGGGAATTTTTTAATTAAAAGATTGGACTTGTTATGGCGTGAAAGATGTTGAGATTACCCACTATTTCAAGTGATTCTTTTTCTCCCCTCTTGATACTCCTCCACTGTCTTGTACAGAGATGTCAGTCTGAGTTACTTTACTCTTGTCCCTAATGCAGCTAACTGAAGTGAGTTCCCTTTTTCTTCTTCTTCCTTAAAAATCTTACCTTTCCTTGAAGTTTTTTATTCTTCTTTTGTAACTCCTTGGTATCTCTATTTCTTTCTCTTCCTCTCTCTCAGGCTCTGATTTTTCCCTATTTCTTTTTCACTTTCACCTTATAGAAATTAAACATTAGGTCATTTACCAAACTACTGTAAAATATAAAATATTACTATTGTAATGAAATGTACTGAACTAGGTAATGTAATTCAGGATTCATGCCTGTTTTGTACAGGAAAAAATGTTTTGTTTCAGTTTAGGCTTCTAAACAGAGATATTCTGATATAATTTCAAAACAGCTTTCATTTCTAGTTTGGTTAACTAGAATTACTTAAATACATTACTTTCAAAAATAAAAATGTGATATAAAGAATGTATAGCTTGCAAAGAAAATTCCCCATCACATTAATATACCTTCACCATCCCATAGTATGCAATTAATATATATAACTAGAAATAAGTTGTGTTTTATTTCATTTTGGTTATTTGTGATACAGATATCAACATATTAATAGCTATCAAGAGTATTGGTCATTTGCAGAAGTGTAGTAGATCTTAAACTATATTAAACTTGAGTTAAAACAATAAAAAATTAAAACATTGCAGGGCTATTTTAATTATTCAAACACAGTAATTAGTAGCATGGAAAATAGATGGCTAATGCTAAATTTAATGAAAAACTCAAACTCCAAAAATGAAATCTTTCTTCACAGTACAATCATCAGAGCATTTTAAAATCAGTTCTTTATAAATGCATATATAGATTACATATATAGGTTTCATCTTTAGACTAAAGGTTTGACCCTTAATTCCTTGTGTGTGCTTAACACTTTTTGAAATCAACAGCCATCACCTAACCTCATGAAATTGCTCTGTTTTAGAGTAACAAGGACATGAACAGCCTTTTAGAGACAGGGTGGGCGGGAAGGAGAATAGGAAGCCAGTTCCAAGTTGATTTTTTTCCTCTCTCTTTTTTTTTTTAATAGGAGACTTTTCCCAAGCCTGGGATGTTCTTCTTGATCACATCCAATCAGCAGCACTCAGCAAAAATAATGAAGTTTCCTTGGCTGCTCTGAAAAGCTTCCAGGAGATCTTACAAATTGTTTCTCCTGTCCGAGACTCAGAGAAGCCTGACACACCACCTGCTATCAATGTTTCTGTACCTGTGGTGGTAGGGACAACAACTGCCACTAGTCTTGGCAGATCATTCATGAGAACTGACTCCATAGGAGAAAGGATAGGAAGATACAATGGATCTGAACCACCTGTAATAACAGATGAGATTGAAGATTTGAATCTTTGGTGGGCAGCCTGGAACAGCTGGTATAGGATTGGTTCAGAAAGTACAAGGCCTCCAATTACTTGTGATAAATTGACTTTTATTCCCAGCCAGCCTTTTCTTACAGCTTTAATTCAAATATTCCCGGCTCTTTACCAACACATCAAAAGTGGTTTCAGCATGGATGATCTCCAAAAGCTGGGTGTCATTTTGCACGGTGCTGTTTCAGTTCCAATCAGTTCTGATGCTTCCCCTTTCATCCTTCCGTCTTACACTGAAGCAGTTTTGACAAGTTTACAGGAAGCAGTGCTTACAGCTTTAGATGTTTTACAAAAGGTAATAATGTGACTTCAAATGCATGGTGAAGGGTAAACTACACTGTGTCTCAATTATTCTTCTCAGAACTATAGTGTGGTGATTTAAACATGAATTTTTTAATTATTTATAATTGCACAGTGTACTGTATTAGAACAATCAGATCTCCATTCCTGGTGCAACCCAGGTGCTCTGCATTGAAAGGAATGGTGTAATCTTTATGAAATGCACTTTTGCTTGATTGCAGAAATACCTTAAGTGTGGTAGTGTGTTTGTAGCCATTTACCCCCAGTTACAAGCCTTTGCAAATACAGACTTACATAGGAAGTCTTAGGTACCTCAATTTATACAGTACCTCCCACCCCATCTATAGTTATATTACTAACAGCACAGCACTGAAATCACTAAAAAAAAAAAAAAAAGTTAAAGTATGTTTGGACATAGTAAGTTCTGTGAAGTCGCATGTTTGCTCCTCTTGGCTATCTAACACAGTACAATTCACATGATAAGGCAGCCAGCCAGTGCTGATGTGGAGCTGTGCTGGTTTTGGCTGGGGTAGAGTTAATTTTCTTCATAGTAGCTAGTATGGAGCTATGGTTTGGATTTGTGCTGAAAACAGTGTTGGTAACACAGGGATGTTTTAGTTACTACTGAGCAGTGCTTACACAGAGTCAAGGCCTTTTCTGCTCCTCACCCCACCCCACCCGCGAGTGGGCTGGGGGTGCACAAGAAGCTGGGAGGGGACACAGCCGGGACAGCTGACCCCAACTGACCAAAGGGATATTCCATACCATATGACGTCATGCTCAGCATATAAAGCTGAGGAAATAAGAAGGAAGGGGGGGATGTCTGGAGTGATGGCGTTTGTCTTCCCAAGTAACCGTTACACRTGATGGAGCCCTGCTTTCCTGGGGATGGCTCAACACCTGCCTGCCGATGGGAAGTAGTGAATGAATTCCTTGTTTTGCTTTGCTTGTGTGCGCGGCTTTTGCTTTACTTATTAAGCTGTCTTTGTCTCAACCCACGAGATACTCTCACTTCTACTCTTCTGATTCTCTCCCTCATCCCACCAGGGGGGGATGAGCGAGTGGCTGTGTGGTGCTTAGTTGCCGGCTGGGGTTAAACCACAACAGGAGCAAAGGCCATCCATCAGATGGTTTTGCTGGAGGCCACAGTATCTTCTTCCTCTGTTGAAATGAATTAATACTCCCAGGATTACACACAGAAGCTAGTGGAACAGTTAAAGAAGAGTATGTGAATACTTGCCACCTTCTTTTAAACAAAGTGTTTCTTACATGTTTGCATTGCAGGATCACATTAAATTTTGTTCTTTAATGATACAGGAAGATTTGGGTCATTTCTGATTTTCTAAGTTCTGGAACAACCTTGTAATTGGAACAGCATGAAAAAAAACCTGACATTTTTAAGACTGAGCCCCTGACTGGTTTAACAGAGAGATTTTATGATGTGCTTGCACTAGCAAAGGACATTGCAACTCAAGAACATAGGACTGGAAGGGAACCTGGGTTCTCCTTTCAGACTTCGGTGTGTTGAGCCCATTTTACCCTTTGTTTTGTTCTTAGTTTTCTTTTTATTCCTCATTAGAACTTGTTTTCTAGTCTTTGACTGCTGCAGTATAAGTGCCTGCTTCATCACTGTAGCTCAGCTAAAGTTTGTACTCAAACCCAAATTCCCTGTTTATTTTCACTGCCTCCCTACATTGACTCTGGGTCAACTCTGCAGTGAACTAGCTGGCTCATCAGACAGAGGAACACAGATACATTTGAATTCTGCTTCTGCAGGCAGTATGGATGCAAACCTCTTGAGCTACAGGTGTGGTAAACTCAAGGCTATACTTACATACGCTGGCAGGGATGGTGAAGAATTAGCTACGGAGAGCTGTAAAAAAACCAAACCAGTAGTCCATGACAATAGTTGCACTGGGAGTTGTTAGATAAATCTGAACTATTAAAAAATGTGAAGGTTAGCACCAGAATGCTTTAAAGCATAAATTTCTGAAACTGAAGTACTGTGTCAATTTTTACAACAAACAAGGATCTGCAGAGTATTTTATTTTAGGGTTTGTTTGTGTTTTGTTGTTGCCTGACCATTACTTTTTTATTTATACATGCCTCTCTACTTAAGTATGTAAATAACTGCACTTAATGCAGTAAATACTACTCTGTTTTATAAGTAGTTCTTAAAGATACTTTCAACATCCTTCATCACACACTTTGCTAGGCTATTTCTGAGTTTTTCATGTGCTTAGATAAAAGTTACCTGGTGTCAGAAGAATAAACCTCTTTGAAAAGCAATTCCAGTTAGATGAACTTTCAAAACTAAGTGACCTAATCCTCCTTTTTTTTTTAAATATTATATGGATAATTTTTAGAGTTGAACATACCCCAGACTGGATAGAAAATGCTTCTATTTGTAAAATAAAAATTTTAGAAGAGTTTCTTAAAATATGAAGAATAAGAAGCTACTCATGCACAGACTTTGAATAGGAAGTAGTTATTGCTTTTGTTCACCAGTACAGAAAAAGTAGCATCTGAAATTATTTTCCACTGATCCTGAAATTAATAATAATAATAATAATAATAATAATAATAATAATAATAATAATAATAATAATAATAAATCTAACAATGTGGAGTGAATGGCAAATGTATTTTGAAGCTTTGCCCTTACAGATGTTAAGATAGTCTTCTGTGGGTAATGTAAATTGCATCTGTGCAAGGAAGCTGCACAGATATACAAAAGTTATCCGGGGTTTGTGGATGCTCTCTTTCCCTTTCTAATCCACGTGTTGGTACATAAAAGCATTTTTTTATACCTTTTCTAATAGGTATGTAATCTTGCATTAACCTGTTAAAATTTAGTGCAGTGACTTAGTGCAGCAGTGTATCAGCTGAAATTGTTTTACATGGTGTTGAATCATTTTAGATCAGCAATTAACCTTTTAGTCTTCTGCCACACAGGTGAGTATCTAGCACCAAAGCATCTTTTTCAGAGTTCAGTACAGTCTTGAACTTTAGCACCAGAAAAGGAATATGGCTTTTTAGAAGGAGTGCTGCACTATATTCATAATGTTGATTAAGCTTTTTGAGCATTAGATGTGCATTTTGAATTGCAGGAAGCTGAGGAAAAGGGAAAGGCCACTGATGATTCATGGAGCGCTCTGCTGCAGGTTATAGATTGCCTGAAGGTGCAGCGAGGTCTTAGGGTGATCTAAGTGATGACAGCGCTTGTACCCCTGTTGACTTGCCCCCTCTCATGCCTGGGGACTCAGGATATTTGCTTGCTCATTGACTGCCACAGCTCATGACACAGCCCCAGCACGGAGGCTGCACTCGAACAGCTTTGGAGCTGTTGGCACCTTGAGTGAGTTCAGCCACAACTCATCATGGATGATCTGTCGTTAATGAAAGGGCATTTGATTCCTCACCACAGAAAAATGACAGTACAAGCACAAGGTCTTGTGGAGCAATAAATAGACTGTTTCTTGAAGCTTTGAGAGGGGAGACTTTGAAGCAAGACATATAAAATGACAGAAAGTAATTGGGGTAACTTCATAGAATCATTGTATCTGGCTTTGAAAAGAAATGCCCTAAGATTGCCTTGGGATTTATATTGCAACAGGAAATCATAAGCCTATGACAACATGATATTTCATTGATATTGTCTAAGTACAGCCTTCCTGAAATGTTTTCCATTTTAAAGCAAGATTATGAGTTTCAGCTGTACCAAAATCATATCATTCTCATTTTATTTATGTTGCTTTCTGTAAGACAATTTTAACTACTTATGAAAATCTTGTATGAATTACTTCTGAGATTTAAATGTTTCTTGAAGTAGAACTTAAAGACGATGTGGCTGAGATAGAATCATAGAATCATTAAGGTTGGAAAAGACCTCTAAGATCATCAAGTCCAACCATCAACCCAGTACCCATGCCCACTAAATCATGTCCCAAAGCACCTCATCCACACGTTTTTTGAACACCTCCAGGGATGGTGACTCCACCACTTCCCTGGGCAGCCTGTTCCAATGCCTGACTACCCTTTCAGTGAAAAAATTTTTCCTAATATCCAATCTAAACCTCCCCTGGTGCAACTTGAGGCCATTTCCTCTCGTCCTATCACTTGTTACTTGGGAGAAGAGACCAGCACCCGTCTCTCTACAGCCTCCTTTCAGGTAGTTGTAGAGAGCAATAAGGTCTCCCCTCAGCCTCCTCTTCTCCAGGCTAAACAACCCCAGATCCCTCAGCCGCTCCTCATAAGACCTGTTCTCCAAACACAGATCAGCAGACAAGACTTACATATGACTTCTATTTTGCTGTCATGTCAAAGCAGAGTTTGTAAAGAAAAGGTATCTTTTATTGGACGAAATGAGATAGCTGTTTTTACTAAACTATATATGCCCAGATACCTTGCTACTTAATTTACTTTAATAAAATAACAGAACTTACTTTCTTTAAACTTTTAGAACTGTACACTGTCTTTTATACAGCATAACTCTTGCATAGTCTTATATGGGAATTTTTCTTTAGGAGCTCCTTGTACTAATGCAGATTTTTGAATGCAGAAACTCAAGATATTTATTAAGCTTTTGTATTTTCTTTTGGTATAGGCTATATGTGTGGGCTCGGAAAGTATGCAGATAATGTATCCTGCAATCTTCGACCAGCTGTTGGCCTTTGTAGAATTTTCCTGCAAGCCTCCACAGTATGGACAGCTGGAAACAAAGCACATTGCAAATGCAAAGTATAATCAGGTAATTTAATTAGAAATCTCGCTCGTTTCACTTGGCTGGTGAACCCAGTTCAGCTTCAGATATAGGTTGTTTAAGAAGATGTGTTTATTCCATCTGTAAAAGCTTTGCTGTGCATGTTGAGTAATAAGTTAATTTATTAGTATATTTTTACATGCTTTTGTTATCTTCATTTGCTCCCTTTGAATTCTACTTTGCTTTTATACTTTGTATTCCTCTGTGTAGGAAGGGTCTTGCCTGGACACCAGACTGAAAAGTCTGAATTTGTCCAGTGGATTAATCTAATATAACTTGTCCTACATGTGATACCAAATTTAATAGAAAGGCATGATAATTTTGAATGGAGAAAATTCCCTCAAGCTGCAAATTTTTGAATTGCACATGCTGTAGAGAAATGGGACATACTCAATAATTCTTTTTATCTGGGTACTCTGCTGTTCACTAAGCATGAGCATCTGATTCACTGTAATCGAAGAGGTAACTATTATGTATGTATTAATTCTTCTTATTCTATTTGTCCTGCAACACAATGGAATCACACTAGATACAACTATTTGCACCGGTGAGTTAAATTTCCTTAAAGATTGTCCTAATGTAGTTGTCTTGCCTAGACTGCAACATTTTTCCTACTTAAACGTACTTTACTTCAATGTCGAGTACATTTTCATAATCAGACTACGTTGTATTTGCAGTTTTATTGCTTGGACCATATTCTTAGCAAACCTTGCATGCATTAAACTGAGAGTTCAATGCAAAACATACATTTTCTGTTCCTTAATTAATGTTTTCACATATAGTTCAGTAATTCACTAATTTCTTTTCCTAGGCGGAATGGGTAGCATTGAATTACGTACCATTTGCTGAGAGATCATTGGAAGTTGTCGTGGACTTATACCAAAAGACAGCTTGCCATAAAGCTGTGGTAACAGAGAAAGTTCTTCAGAACATTATTAAGGTAAAAGTTTGTCCAGAGTATGCTCTGAATTTAATGAGCTTATATTGAAAATCATGAGTGTTATTTTGAGCTAGTGTTGATAAACACTTTCTGGAAACCTTAAATCTTTAGTAAACAAATCGATATTTTATGAAGATGAGCAGCAGGTAGTGATTTCTTTTGAAACTGCACGGCTATTGATTAGGTTATATGTGGTGTTCTTKAGCTGGATAACGTCAGCATCAGTATTTCAATGTTAAGAAAAATTAACAAATGTGTTAGGCCACAAAATATTAATCTTAGAAGGTATTATGCACCTGAATCTGCTAAGCAGGCCTCTTAGTAAATATGGCATTGAAGGCCAAAGACCAATTTCTGTAGACTGGCATATATACTTCGGAGACGTGTGCTCTAACTATTACTTCTGATTTGCTTTTAATGACTTTGTGTGTCATTGATGTAGCTGTGAAACGTTACGGGTGCACAAATGTGCCTTTAAGGTGAAATTGCCAAACTCTTAACTTTTCTTGACCTTGTTTCTATTTTAGCAAATAATTTTGGTAAATAATAGAAGTAGTAGTAAATGTCTGGAAAAAAGTGTATGCAACCCAGGTTTGTTTGTAATGACTTGGCTGACATCAGGTTGTTTCTGTATAAAAATATAGAAACCTGAATGTGTTTCAAATAGTTATGTGGTATTATTTGGAATCTGTTATGAATTAAATATTTGTATTTCAAAGTTAATGCAGTTGTTTTTGACTTCTGTTTCAATGGGATAGATGAAACTGATGTAAACACCACTTTTCTTTAACGTTCACAGTTGATAATAATGTGATCTATTGCAGTAAATGAAAATGGTTTTCAATTATTTTTCATGTCTCTAAAGCCCATGCTGATATTGGAATTAGATTTGATCCCTATGAACAATAGCAGCAGAAGAAAATATTCTGTTTATCTCTAGGGTTAGAGCCTAGCTCTCATAATTTTTGGCAATAGAGAGTTAATTACAATTGACTCACTCTTGAGAGCAAGAGTGAGTCTTTCCTCTTTCCTCCCTTTGATTTCCTCAAATCAGAGACTTCACTAAAAGCATTGGGGGTTATGTGTCATACCCAAATTTAGTCACTGTGTATTTGAAATGTAAATTAAATAATTAGTTTTCCAAGGTAACTTGGTATCAAATTCTAGTTAGTTTGACTAACAATGCTAAAAGGACTACATATAGTGTAAATAGTACATATGTTTAATGTTTTTAAACTCATTAATGACATTCTTTTATAGATATTGAAGCTGTCTTTCTATCTGAAAGACTTAAAATTTGCTGTGTTTTCATTTGCTATACATTTGAGTTGTCTTCCAACCTTTATCTTAGAATTTCACTAACTCTTTCTGCTTTTAAACTTCATGTGGTTTAACAGTCAGCAATGACCAGGTGTCTTGCAGTGGTTATGTATACAGTGCGACTTTTGCATATTAGGAAAAGTTTAAATTTAAGGAGGCTTTTTTTCTTTACTGTGGAAGCACTTGGGATAGCTTTCTAGGAATGGGACTAAACTCTCCAGAATGCACTCATGATAACGAACTGCCTGCAATCTGTTAGATGTTAGGAAAGCCCATTTGTCAGGCTTAGCAGAAATGGTGGATGGCAATACTGAAAAAGAAAATTAGTATGTAATTTCATAGTGTAATTGGTAATGGATCAACTCTGACTTCTAACCTTGTAGTTGGCAACAGACCTGTGCTTTAGTCAGCTGGTATATGGTAAATCATTTTTATAATTACATTTTTAAAAGAGCGTCTCATATACCAGCAAAAAAGGTAGGGATGTGTATTATCATCTATGACATTGTCTGCCAAGATGTTCTGCAGAAACCAGTCATTTTCTTAAGTTTGTCTGAGCAACTATAAATTTTAACTTTCATTTTGCAGACACTAAGAATACCTCTTTGTCTGAAATATTCCTGTCCTTCTGAAAGCACATGGAAGCTAGCTGTTTCCTCTCTTCTCAAAGTTCTCTCTATCGGACTACCTGTTGCAAGGCAGCATGCATCTTCTGGAAAATTTGACAGTATGTGGCCAGAGCTAGCAAATACTTTTGAAGACTTCTTATTCACCAAAAGGTAAACACAATTCCCTTTTTCCTTTTTTTTTTTTTCTTAAAAAACAGGAAAATATTTCTAAGTAATTTGTTCAGTAAATGTGTCAGTAAAGTTCAGTAAAAATAGCCTTATCTTTAGAGATATTTGGTATCTGAAAATTGTTTTCATGAATGAAGGAAAGAAGGTAACCAGTCTGTCTACTTCAAAAAAGTATACTTTTAGAAAGTAGTAGAAAAAACTTGATTCAAAAGGTGAGATGTCAGAGCAAGAAAGAGCTCTGAATACAAGGCTTAGCCTTTCTGACCAGGCCAAGGAATTCTGTATGAACTCCCAAGGGTGTTTACTATAGATTTGATAGTTACTGATGTGTACTCAATTTCTTCCTTTTTTGGCTTTGAACAGAGTTGCAACAATATTTTTTTTTTTTTTTAGTTAAGGTGAGCACCATTAACTATATGTATTTCTCTTGAGTTCCATCTTGAAATTTTCCACTTACTATGAATTTTGGACAATTATTTCTTACATTGCTGTTCACTTAGAAGCCCATAGTTAGCTTGCATTTGTTTCTATCCAAGATAAATTGACTGCACCTTAATAATTAACCACACTTTATTTATAATACTTTGTGAAAAGTGTAGCTAAATAGTCAGATTTATAACTAGAGAGATAAGCAGATGCATAAGTACATGCACAGTCTCTCAAGAAAGGAACACTGTAGATGTGGGCATGTTGAGAAAGTCCAGAAGTGAAAAATAATAATGATCAGGGACTTAGACAATCTGATCTACTAGTTTGTTCAACCAAAAGCATGTATCATTAGGAAGATATGATAAGTCTTCAGAATATGGTAAAAGATTGCTCCAGAGAAGACTTTTTATTGTCCCTTGAGAATGGGTAAAAATGGATTTCAGTACAGCAAAGATTATCTAGGTTAGACATTAAGGAAACCTTTTACTGTAAGGAAGGTTAGGTATTGTAAAAGACTCCTTAGGAGCGGTATGGAATTTCCATCTTCTGTGAACATCTGTGGGTAAGCATCTTTAAGGAGCAGTTTAAGTATACCTAATAGTGTCTCAAATTAAAGGACAATGTGGAATATGAAAAACTTAATTCCCTGATTTTCTGTGTTGTATGCTGATTTCAATAACAAATTAATCTTTCTTTTTAATTGAAAATGGTAGGGTTCTTCTGTACCTAACACTAATATGCTGTGTACTTGTGTGTGTGTATTTTTCAAACACATAAAAATCAACAACCAAACACAGCTGTATTTACTAATGATGAATAAATAGCAGCTTGCCCAAAACAGACAAAAAATAAATACCAGTGAAACTTAATTTTAGAGACACATCCATTAGTGAAAATGTTTGTAATAATGAATGGGTTTGGAATTTCATCAATAGGGTTACATGACAATTGAATGAAAAAGCTTTCCTCTGTTTTTGCATTTAATTCAAAGAAATATTATTAAGTAAGAGGACCTTAAAATAAAAAAGCTCATCAAGACTACATAAAAGATACTTTAATCATCCAAGTTTTTGTTTTGATGCTTCACTGTTTCTTTAATTTAATTTAAAATAATCTTTGCAGTATCTTGTTTGGTTTTGTTTTCAGCTGCGGTTAATAGTCCTGCTTCCATTCTGAGACAGGCAGTCCAGATGAGCCAACACCCTATAATCAATATCATTGTTGGGTTTAGAAAATTAAAATGAAGGTTTTTCAGGTTATTGTAGAAGAATGCCTGTTCACTTAGAAGTTACTTTGGGAATACATACTACTATTTGCTGTAAATTAATTATTCCTAAATACCTGCAAAACAGATGAAACATATCCATTTTGCTTGTTTTTAACTGACCCAGACTGGCACTGTTACAGTTTTTGGGTATTAATCATTCATAAATCCAGGGAAGTAAGATTATCACAGATCTTCAGTGTAATTCAAGATAATCCACTATCATCTGCATGACCTTTTTGGCCAAAAATGTTGTCTGTTTTTCTTAATTTACAGCCAGTGATTTATACTTTTCTTGAAAGTTGTTCCAACCATAGAAATTCCATCTTAACTTGTGGCTTGCTAGAAATAACCGCTGTTGGCTTTAATTCTAATAGCTTTTGCCAGCTGTCATACATGGGCGAATATTCTCTGGAGGTTAAGGAAAAATAGTACTTCTGTAAATATTTATTGTGCCCTAAAACTTATCTGTCTTTGCTTAAGTCTGGTTTTGCCTCTTTAGAGACCATTTACATACAAAATGTGTTTTAGAGATCAGCATTTTCATCAGAATTAAAGATGTTCTCAGAAAAGTTACATGAAACAATTCTGTTCTCTCACATAGAAGCTTTAAGGTGCTTAGTGAGTTAGCTTTAAGTTAGTTTTAAGGTTCAAAAGAATTTAAAATACTAAAAATAGGCTGGTGGTTTATAGAACCATATAGCTACAGCAGGTTATTTGGCCTGTTATTATAATTAATGGCCATTATAATTACTCTTTCGCAGCTTTTTATGAGTAGAGTAGATGATTCTTGCTTATATAGTTGTACGTTGTATGGCTATTGAACGTCTGGTTTGGGGTTAGGGTTTTTTTGCTCCTCAATGTCCATCTTTTTCTAAATAGCAGTTTATCTTCCCGAGTGCATGGTTCTCCTACTTACAGTTAGAGCCCTATCCCTTTGTAGCTTTAGAATAGATGGCCTTTCTGTTCCCTCTATCAGCCTGAGCCTTGTGGTCCTAAAAAAATCTGCCTCATGCCAGTAGTCAGGACAATTAGTAATAGCAGTCATTTCTCCTTTTCTTCATCCTCTTCCTCCTCCTCCTCCCCACAATGCTCCTGAAGTGTGCCTCTCTCACTGTGATGCAAGGAGGGCTCTAGAGATAGCTGTGGAAGTTCCCACATTGAGGTAATTCTCTTCTGATTTCCTTTGCTTAAGTCCATCTGCACGTCTGTGCAAGATGCTGTGAAACGAGCCTTGGCAAATAGGGCAACCTGTCTCTTTTGTGTTAGAATTTTCTAAATTGTGTCTTTTCATGGATTGTAACTGCAGTATAGTCAGTTTCTTACATTTGTAGTTGTTCCATTTCTAAGTAAATTGAATTAAGAATTTTCAGATTTACTGTGTTCTTTCAATTTTTTTTCTTTGTTATAATTCTAATAGAAAATATATGTTAATCATAGTGGTGTCTTATTCCAGAATAATTTGGGAGAATCTATTCACTGTTTTGAAAGTAACAGCTAAAATTTATCGCTGAGTTGAGGTACATATCAACCTTCAGATTATAGGAGAAGGCAATGGGAATTTACTTTCCTTTCCAGCTGTCCATGTTGGTCCTTTATTTTAGGCCATCAGTGAAATTGAGTTGGCATTGTTAGGCAAGAGGTCACTGTGGCTAGAACCCTTAAATTAAAGCTCAGTGAATCTCTGTGTTTAAAATAGTGAACCTCCTCTGCATGGTCTTGCCTCTGTCTTTTGGACAGGAACAGGTTTTCAAGCCAGCTATGGGGCTGAATGAGAGGAGATACTCATTGATGTCTGAAAAGTACAAAGCACAGCAGAAATGGTCTCTGCAGCTTTGTACATCAAGAAATTTCAAATATAGCCAAAAGAGCCCAGGTAAATGAAAAAGGAAAATGTTACTGTCATAGAGAATTAACAGCTTCCAAGCAATAAGCTTCAGTTTTTTGTTTGTGGTGTTTTTTTTTTTTTTTTTTAAAGCAAGCTACAGCTGAGGAGGCTCAATAATCTTGATTTTTATTATAAATCAAAATGACATTTAAAAATTAATACATTTCATGTAACTTAATTTGCACAAAATTGTCTTCTAGTAAGAGCCTGGTCTGTTTATTATTTCATAACATTCTTCTTTCCCAGAGGCTTTCATGGAAGCATGTCAAGCCATTATATAAAATAAAATTCAACAAACGTGTGTGTATATATATAATTTACTAGAGCAGAAGTCTGTGCTCACGTGAGGGAATTAAATCAATACTCTCCAGAAAGATGCTTCAGAGCAGAGTGCTGCTGTGCACAGCAGGACTCTCGGTGGCTGTTAGCTCTTTGTTGTTATGCTCTAAAGCCCTCCCTAGGCAGTGGGCAGTGGCTGGGAGCTCTGTACCTAGGAAAGCCTGCACACAGCAACCGTCTGCTTCGCACTGCCTCTTCCCTTCCCTGGCTCTTCACCCTTCCGGTTCGGTTTGGCTGTATTGCATCAGACCAGCAAAGCTTTTGGGCCCTAGATAGATGTTTCATATAGACACCTTACTTAGAAAAATCTATTTACTTGGGAGTAATYTGCTACATGAACAAGTATGTAGCATAATCTGTAGCATGTATGGCAGATCAGATATGGATGACTGGACGGAAAGGTCTTAACACCTCTTTAAAGTAAAGCTCAGCTCAGAAGGTCAGTCATAAATTAGGAGGTGTCAGAATGAAAGCTTCCCATGTATTTCAACATGACCTGCATTTGTGTGCATCATAGTAGGTTACGTAACTATGCAAACCTTTAAATAGTAAACTTCCTTGTAAGTTACAAAAGGTACTGACTGAACAGCTACTTAGTATTTTATTTTATTCTTTGTTTTCAACACATAACTCTAAATTTCCTGACTGCCTAACACACAAACCAATAATACAGTATTTCATATTTTCTTCTTTGGGTTTTTTCTAGTCATACACGTAACACTTGAGTGTTTCACAGACAGTGGTGAAATTACCTACATAAAGTGCCTTTGAGGAAGGGAGATATATTTATTTTTCAAGCAGGAGCATTGGTACATACTGTCATAATTGTCAAAACTGAAAATTAGCTGTAGGTGTGCAGACTGAACTTCAGGTGTCTCATGCTAAGCACCCAGAAGGTGGGGGGAAAAAGGCCTATCTTGGAAAAATTTTACTTGACTTGGTCAGCATCATATAGGAGCACTGGGGGGGGGGGGCGGGGAGCCACAACCTGTTAGCTAAACTAATCAGATTTGAATGAGATTTAGAAGCCTCCAAAGTTCTTAAACCTTTCATTAAAATTGGCAGTGGGATGGAGAAGACAGGCCCAGATGAGTACCCTTATGAGGACAAGGCTGGCACAGGTCCACAGTTGTATATTTGGCAGCTGCCTAGCCAGTGAGCACGTGCTTCGCTCTGAACTACCCACCACATGTCTGTTGTTTCCTGGGAGGGACGTGGGGCGGAGGAAAAACTGGGGGCTGGGGAGGGAGTTTGGAAATAAGCCAAAGGATGCCGGTCTGCTTGTCACTATGATACTGCACCGATTCCTCTGCTTACAGAACAGCTTGGTTCTTTGTTCAGTCCAGAGCTCTCTTTTCCTTGCATCTGCCTATTCTRCTGTAAATTAGGCAGGGAATGTTGTGGCAGATTGACCCTATCGTTTTCCTCCTTTTCAGTAGTGACCATCCTGTGTACTTAATCAGATGGTTTCTCTGGAGAAAAAAAAAAAGACATTGTCTAATTTAAGATGCATTGTAACACACAAGCATACACAATAGCAGCAAGTTGAAGTACCACAGGCAAGCTTAATTCCAATATTTCTAACTATTCCTTTTAAGTGGTCGAATTTCCAAACTGTTCCTCAGCTTGAAGATGTTATATAGTTATTTTAAAAAGACAAAAAGTAAAATTGTGGGAAAAAGAGAGAATTTAATATATGAAATTATATTGACCTTATATAGCGCCTTGTCTCTGATTTTTGTAGTTAATGCTACTGGTTATTCCATTAGCTCTAGTAACATGTTACCTTCAGTGCAAATCAGACACTATGGAGAAACTGAACCCACAATCCAGTGGGTTTTGCAACTGTCTTTAAATTTCAGAGGGACATAGGCATGAGGATTCTGACTTCTGCTCTATGTCAGAAAAACGAGAATGGCGTAACTAGGTCGGAACAGACACACATCTAGACCTATGTGCTGTTTCTGTTGGATTAGTGGAAGGAAGAGTGCAAGGTGACCACATAGTGGTATTTTCATTATATGCTCCTTCAGCCTCCCAATTTACGTAGCTCAGAAAGTTCTTGTACCGCAGGTTGTCACTGGCTCATAATCGATTTTTCTTCTAATGATTTTGCTAACTGTATGTTGAATCTGTGTAGATTTTAGCAGGCAATCCTATGATTATGGGATTATAAGCAAGGTATTTCAGAGTTTATCTATTGTGTGGAGTACCTTCTTTGATTTCCCCTTCCCTCCCTCCCAAGTGCAGTAGAAGCAGATCTGTAAAGCAAAACAGTTCATGATCAGGACCCATCACCTGCAGAGTGCTCACTTTAGGTGTTTTATTTCAGAGTAGCTCTAGTCTAGCTTCCTGTCATGCAAGCATCTATGAGAGCTTGGAGTACATTTTTTGGTTTAGTTTCATCGAAAATGAATCCAGTTCTTTGCACTCTAAGACAAGACATGAACCAAGGTTTATAAAAGGGGATGTCTAAAAGTTTAACTTGAAAAGCCCATGTCTGATCCAAGCTAAAACACTGATGTAGGCACATCAGCTGAAGTACTTGGTTGCTGTCTACGTAGGAGGCCTTTACTTTTTCTGTCCTGCTGAGGAACTTGGCCCAATAACTCAGCAGAAGCATAATCCAGCGAAGGAAAGGAATTTGAATTCACTGAACAGGTAGTCCAGTAAGTACAAGGAAGGACTCAATAAAAACTTCACCAGAGAAAACTGCATGACTGATGGTTGGCATAAATTTCCAATCAAATAATACAAGATTTCCAAATTTACAATCAGGTAAGGTAGGATCTTTTAAAGTATTGGGTAATTTTCATGGTTGAATCACTTCTGGACATTTAATCTGTAAATTTTTACAGGCAGTGGAAGAACTGCAGAAAGTTCTGAATTTCTTCAAAACTATTGTTTGTAAAATGGGTTCATCTCTTCATAAAATTCATTAAGAATGAGAACAAATATATCATTTCATTTATCAAGGAAAAAGACAAAGTAATGTCCCATTAATGAAAAGTGCAGAAGAAAAAAATGCAGAAGAAAATGTAAAATTAAAATTAAGTTTTTTACAGATGTACTGCTGAAAAAGTCTCTCTTATCTTGCAAAGTGAGAGAAAAAGTAAAATGTAATAAACTGATCCCCGATGATACCTTCACAGACTCTTCTAAACAGATATTGTGACTTTTGAACATACAAGACAAGAGAGATTACTTTGAGATGCATATGAAAAATGGTGTTGGTGATGCAAGTCCTTAATCAGGTCCATCAGTTATAACTCTTCAATTTTAATGTTTTAGTACTTTTTTCCTTTGAATCATTTTTATCATCATTATTCATAATATTTTATTCTAGAATGTTAACCATTACCATATAATAGTACCAACCTGATGCATGTTGTAACTTTAAATGTAATGCATTTTCCCGTACTTATCTCCTTACACATATTGTGAATTTAAAAGTATAACGCAGTATGTTTACTTTTAGTACACCTCCTGATAATCTCTCAATTCAAGAATTTCAGAAGAATGAGAGTATTGATGTTGAGGTAAGGAGACTATAACACATATACTGTCAAATATAACGAGATAGTGACATTCACAGATTGCATTTGGTTCTGAAATAATTTTTTTAAAAGTTACCCATCCATTATTTTTTCTGTGATACTGTTTTCCTTTTTGAAAACAAGACAGGAAATTCATAGGCTCAGAATTTGGCTGCTTCAGAGCTATGCAAAAAGTAGGAAGCAGCATGTCAAAAACTACTTCTTATCCACTGAAGTTCAAAACAGCGTAGAATGGCTAAACCAGAATGTATTTCTGCCTCTAACCCATTATCTGATTCTTACTTACTGCGTTATTGCCAAGCAATTACACAGGTAATTGTAAACCATGGAGGAAGCTGACAATTAAACCTAAAGCGAGTGTTTTCTGTGTTGYGGAGGGGCATTCAGTCAGCAATGACATTGTTGCCCTCCAGATGTGTTCTCAATACTGAAAAGCTTGTGCATAAATGAAGAAATCTTGTTTGTGCAGTACAGAGACCACTGTAATTGTGAAAGARATGATGTTTGGTTGGATAAGGCCGAAGAAAATTAAGAGATGATGATACTTGGAATGAAGAGGGACTGGTCCCCTTTCACTCCAGGACAAAGTAATGTGGCAGACCAGGGATGAGGGGTGCAAAGGAAAAGGAGTTGCAGAGAAGACATGGCAATATCTGTGGGTTTGATCACCTGTCACTGCTCCAGAGTGGCAGCTGGGACACAAAGATTTCTGGATGAAAAGTGGGAGCGGTTCTGTCTGCAGTGAGCAGAACTCTTGAGATCTAATGCATTAATTTATGGAGATCTAAACCCACTTTGTTCCTGAATGGGAGCATCAAGACCATGGATAGAAAGCATTTCAGTTAATGTGTATTGCCTTAAGCTTGTTTAGGTAATTAACTCACTTGTTCTGCTTTGCAGATGTCACATTGTAAGCATGTGATATATGTGTTAATGTCATAGTGAGGTTATTGAATTGGGTGGAGGGAGAGGGAGATTCCTAATGTTAGATCTTTTCTTTTCAAAACCATAAATTCGATTTGAAGAATATACTTCAAATGTCAGTGGAAATTTGAGTGATAACTGCTTCAGAAACTCTGACAAAAGTGTGTGTGTGTGTAAGTTCATTATTTCTAGTTTAATGTTACATGTAAGACCACAATTTTTGGACATACCTGCAAATTTTAAAAGCTAGCATTGGAAGATTGTGTGAAGTTTCATTAGGCACGTCTCTTTTGTTTAATGTTTCTGTCTTCTTCATACTAGAATTACAACTTTAATATTCAGAAAGCCAATATAAATATATTTAATTTCTTTTAGGTGGTGCAGCTTATCAGCACAGAGATACTGCCATATGCTAATTTTATTCCTAAGGAATTTGTTGGTCAAATAATGACTATGCTCAATAAAGGCTCAATACATTCTCAGTCATCCTCCTTTACAGGTATGGTACCTGAATGACAGAAGATACGGTGTTTAAACCTACTAGAAAGTAATGAAAATGTTGAGACTACTTATTCTGGTAGAGACTTGAAGTTCCATGGCATGTATTCAGTATAGGCTGTTTGATATCCAGCTTGTTTTTATAAACTATATTTTATTTCATGGAAGTTGCCGAGCATTCCTTGCAATTTTTAAAAAATTATTTCCTTACTTCTTGGTCAGTATCATATGTAATATTGTACTTGTGTTACTTTATACTTTCTAGATAGTTTGTTTTGCATTGTGCCAGCTGAAATAGTTCTAACAATAATTTCAGACAATTGTAAGACAGACATAATATCCTGTTCTTAAAAACTAAATTACCTTAGCATAACTATATGGTGTACCTAACCAGATACCTTCTCTGCCAGTAAAAAACATCTATAGTTTTTTGGGAAAGATGAAAAAAATGGACATAAGCCATTACAGAGAAAAATATTTGGATTGTACAGTACCAAATATTAGTACTTACGATGTAGAACTGGGGTTTTATTTATTTATTTATTTCATGTATATTTTATTATTAAAGCAATGTCAAGTAGGTAACACGTTACTGAATGTGTTGCATATTTTATCTTTTATTTTTGGAACTATTGTGATTATTGCACAGTCACCTTTTCTTAGAATGTATTCTTAGTATTTGTTCATATCACTGTTAATCTTTTTTAATACTAGAGGAGCGATAACCTTTTTGCAAAATATAATAAACTGATTGAAATGCAACATTTAGTGTATCGGCATGCATGCTGCACAATTAAATATGACATTTTACTTTGACAGAAGCCGAAATAGATATTCGAATGAGAGAGGAGTTTTCTAAGGTGTGTTTTGAAACACTGCTCCAGTTTTCATTCAGTAATAAAGTCACCACTCCTCAGGAAGGCTACATCTCTAGAATGGCACTTTCTGTGCTCTTGAAAAGGTCACAGGATGTATTGCATCGCTACATAGAAGATGAGAGATTGAGTGGTAAATGTCCTCTTCCACGGTATGTACGTTGTCTTTAGGAAATTAAAGGTATTACCAGTACTTTATGAGAAGAAGGTTGCATTCAAAATACCACTCAGTCATTAAAAAAATATTTGGGGGGGGGAGGGGGGCGGAATTTAAAACCAGGGAAATGTTTGTGGGGAAGACATTTCAAAGGAAATGTTGATACCAATATTTTGTTGAAAAAGCTTTAAATAATAATGGTAGTGTTCAGTGCTGTTACATAGACAATAGGAATGTGACTTAGTAACTAACATTTTCAGTTACTGAAACAATGTTTCTGATACCTGCAATATAATATTTCTGAAATCTGATTTCCCTTTATTCCAGTAGAGCTATGTATAGTTTCTAAACTGAGAGGTGGAGAGTCTCCTCAAAAATAAGATATAATATCCAAACAGCAACATTGTGAATCATTACTGCAGTAATTGTTCTTGAAACAGAAAAATTGACCAAAGTACTGGGAAATTCTTTAAAATGGGAACATACTTAAATTTCACTTAACTTTTGAAGGTTTTGATAATGAATGTTGAAATTGATTATTTTCATGTTACAGTTAATCATGTACATGAGTATTTTCAGCTTGAGATGTGTATGCTGTTACTGTTTCCAGTATCAAATTTAAAGCTATCCTATCTGAGACAACGGCGATGATGGTGGGAAAGTTAAAGACAAATGATAACCTTAATCTCTAAATATCCTTTTTTTGGTAGGCTTCATTGCAGCTGTTTCCATTACGTGTTTTTTTAATATTGTGTAAGTTTCAAAAAAAACTTATACTCTTGAGACAAAAATGAGTAGTTGACTGTTTGCATTTTTCCCTTTGTAGGCAACAAGTAACAGAAATCATATTTGTTTTAAAAGCTGTCAGTACTCTCATAGATTCACTTAAAAAAACTCAACCTGAAAATGGTAAGTTACTTATTGTTAAACAACATGGTTCTAAACAAGATAACATTATATCTGCCACAAAGAGATATTTATTCTTTCTTGTAGTAATTTTCACACAAATTTGAAAGAAAAGTGTAATCTGTAAGATTCAGTATTTTGTAATTCTGTGTATACGTAGGTGGCAGGTAGACCGAAAAAAAACCCCACAAAGTTTTTCCAGTATACTTAAAAGTAAAAAGTCCTAAGATACGTTTAATAAAATAGAGAACTTCAATTTATGTGTCTTTTATTAGATAGAGCTTGGTGCCTTCTAAAAACAAAGAAACAAAACACCTTCCATAAAATATTAATAGAATTCCTAAATATACATAGTCTTGATAGATCCTTTTTCTTCTCATGATGCCTTTATAGGCCACGATGGATCATGTAGGTGCACTCTGCAATTAAAGGGGTGTACAAGTTAAACGAATGGGCAAGCTGTTAAATAGTTAAACTTGCGGTCTTGCCTTCCCTCCCTTTCTGCTCTAGTACCTCCAGTCCCCCGTATTCAGAAAGATGTCTGAGCTCATTGATGCCCAAGTAAATGGTTGACAGATGTATTTAAAGGGCTGAATTAAATGGAAGACCTCAACTTCATTTATAATTATGTGTCCTCTTCCTCCCGTAAACTACACCTACTGTATGCATAGAGAGTTCCCACCAGAAAACTTAGTCATGAGTCTTAGTTAAACCAGCTGTATTGGACTCCACAACTCTGACAGAATTGCATATACAACACTTCCCTCTACCTCCCTGCTTTTGATATTGTGAGGAGCAGAAAAAAGCTTTTAAATCCTGAAACAAACAAACCAGCCTTTCCAGAAAAACACAGGCAGGTGGGTTTCCTGAAAGGGGCAGTGCCTCAACTGCAGCATCAGTGAGCAGCCAGATCTATGATAATGTGGTTTCCAAGGCTGATGGCAAAAGGCTGAGGGCAGAACTATGCCAGGATACATAAAGCCTTTTGGCGAGCCCTGAAGGCAGCTGAAGTGCTGCTTTGGTGGGCCTTTCTCTTAGAGGGGTAGAGTAGCCAGCTCAGCTGGACGGTTCCAGACATCCCTCTTCCTGCGATGAAAGAAATTCTTCACCTGGTCCGTACATGGCAGTGATTGCCAAACCTCCTGTGTGCTTTCTTGTGAAGAGAACCACCAGACAAATCAGAGAATCACTTTACTCCCACTTCTTCTAGCTTTTAATAATTTTATTTCTTTAAGAAAATTATTAACATTGTCTGAAATCAGGGTTTTGTTCTCTTTTGAAAACACAGATAAGCAAAGAAGTSACATAATAAGATTCATGCGACGATGTTTAATTTCACTTGCTGGACTAACAAACGTGGATGTTTTTGTGTCTTGGTCCAGTGTTTCTCCCTCTGCTTTCTATAGCTCTTGTGATCTGGAATGATTTGAAATTAAAATTAATAGAAGGCCTAATTGCTGGCAAATTTCCAAAAGTGAAATGTGCACCCAATTCAATTTTCTATTGATAGCTGAGAAAAGCGGGCACAAAATGCATGTGTGTAACAGATTTAATAAAAGTAGTATCTTCAATTTGTCAGTTCTTCATCCAGAAAACACAGTAAATGACTCGCATGTAGAAACACAGGTGTGTAGCACCATTTTGTGGATATCCTATCTGGCTTCCAGCTGCTGCTGCAAAAAGGAGTAGGGCTCTCTGCAAAAATCCTACATCATATCCGAGAGCAGGGTTCAGATGTCATAGTGTCTATATAGCGTTTATATATAGTGCCTATGTTTAGGCACCTGAATGTGCCCTTATTTATACAGGTATTGAAAAAATCTACTGTAAGAATTTGGACAGTAGTAAGTAATTCAGTCTGTTCTTTTCTTCATTGCAGTTGATGCTAACACCTGGGCACAAGTTATTGCCTTGTACCCGACGTTAGTAGAATGTATCACCTGCTCATCCTCGGAAGTGTGCTCTGCTCTGAAAGAGGCACTGGTTCCCTTTAAGGACTTCATGCATCCACCAGCATCCAAGGTACAGAATGGAGAGTCTTGACCCCATAAAACTTTTTTTTATTTTTGAAGGAAAAAAAGTATCCAAAAATGTTTGTTCCTGGGTGAAGTTTCTCTGAGGAAATCTCTTGCGACTAGTACTTTGGCAACCAGTGCTGACTGCCTTTTAACTGTACTAACAAGAGCTCAGCAATTCATGAATACAGGCTATATCTCAAAAGTTCCAGAGTGAGTAGCAGTGCAAACCTTTGATAAATTTAACTGAATAGTGGGAATCATAATTATAATCTAATGTACTTGCTACAGTATCTTGAAGTGGTGATTGAAAAGTGGGCTTATGTACAGCTTGTTGTGTATGTGTTAATGATGTAATTAAAAATATTTCAATTCAGTCAGATTTATTAGGCTGGTGTTTTGCACCCTTTTTTTGAAGTACAAATTCTACTAAAATTTTATGCAAGATGGTACTGTAACATTCCATATATCTGTAACCAGCCTTTGTAAACAAAGGGAACTGATATACTTGTGTGTATAATAAATGGTACAGTTCTGTATAAAATAGTTGCATTTATTATTTAAATTCTTTTTAAAATATTGATAATGTTAAATGCTTGAAAATTTATTTATTATGAATAAGTTGTATGCTTGCATTTTTACTTACAGTTTGCCTTCTAAATTGCCAGATATGCTCATTCATATCTGATCATGTTGTTAGTTTTTGCTTAATTGAATGTATCTTCTCTGTGGCCATTGGACATCTAAGAAAGGGTCATATGACAAAAGATTGCAGCGAGCAGCCAGTAGTCTGCTGATCTCAAACTTCAAGGTAGTTGACCTGAAATAAGTTTGAATATGCAGAAATCCACTGTAGCACTTCAACACTACCATACCTCACTTCATAATATATTTGTTTCAAGTTGTTTGTATTACTCAACTCTATCCATTTTTGTAGTCGCAGCCTTGCTTTAAAAAAAAAAATACATATTTGAGGGTCGTTAGCCTTTTTTGACCTTCTTGGCAGGTATCACAGTCTTTGAATCATGACCCAAGAAAGGTGATTTCAAATATCTGAAATACTTGGCTGTAATATTTTGTTCAATAATTTTAAGTGCTTTGTTTTGTAATGTCTTTTCAACCCAAATTGTTCTGATCTTTTAATTATAAACTGTGTCTGATATAAAACCATGAGAAGTGTATTTTTGAAGATAGGTACTCATTTAGAAGTGCAGTAAAATTTGTCATTAAGTAAATGTGAATTTGTTTCACTTTCACGTAATACACAATCGATGCAAAACACTTTTAATCATATTGTTTTTAAAGTTTGTGACTTAGCACTTAATACTCTTATTATTAAATCATTAATTATGATTTCAATAATGTTTCACCTGTATTCACATATTTTTAACCTGTGATGTGAAAGCACGAAGGCCAAATGTAAAAAAAAAAAAAAAAAAAAAAAAAAAAAAAAAAAAAAAAAAAAAGGACAGGTGCCTTTCTATGGATTTCAGAATTTCGAAGCTTACCTTTAGGATTTTGTTCCTTGAAGTCTTTTGTAGATATTAAAAGAGATTATCATGCATAAGAAATGGTATTATATCTGTTTGCTTTACACTTTCCTGGCTAAAGCGACATTGATTGGTGCATGTGAATAGATGCAGAAGTTGTAGGAGCTTCAAGTTGAAGGTATGATGAACTGGTCAGGGTTAGAAATACCCTCCGTGAAAAACGTTATACAAGCATAGCTTTGAACAGCTTGCTCCCATAAGGCTCCAGTTTATAGTCCTTTTTAAAAGCTTTCTGTTTCAAAGTACAGTAAATATTAAAGAGGCTTCAGGATCTTGCACATTTCTCTGTGACCAAAGTTGCACGGAACTTAATCATTGAGCGTGGATAGTTTTTAGAGAATACGCAGTTTACATTAAAGAAACAAATACTTCCCATTAATAGAATTCATGTCAAAATAGCTTCTTTGGAGGAGCTGTTCCAGTATAATGCAGAACTGGGTCCCACATACAGATAGCATTATCCGCACTCTGAAAGTGAAAACCTGGCAACTGCTCTCTTAATTAGTGGAAGATAAGTCAASGTCTATGAGGTCATTAAAGAAACAAAGTGTAGGACCAGAAAGAAGAGTATTAATTTGGTGTAGAATATATTATCTTGACCAGAATTTCTGGAAAGAAATGTTCAGACCAAACTGTGGCTGAGTTTGTTTCTAATCAGTTTCTAATTKGTTTTTCAGTGATAACAGAGATGCATTCTTTCCAATGAAGCAAATCTTGAGCTTTATCCCTATTTTAAAAAGGGGGTGTATAAGTCTTTCCTGACTCTAGAGCTTAGAATACTTTACCACCTGTGGACATTAATCTTCAAAAGGTTTTGAAATAAACTACCAATGAGCTAACTTTCCTTCCTTTCCCCTTAATTACAAAATGAATAATATCTGTGCTATTTGAGGCATGTTTTGGACATGCAAGCTGAGGCTGACCCTATTCAAACCGCTTTCTTGTATTTTGTATAAATAGTTCGAGAACTAAAAACAAAGCTACTTAGTTTAGAGAAGAGGTTTTTCGTTGACTAATTTTGTGAAAAAGAATTATTCCCTTTACTGTGCCTTCTTGTCCATCACTCAAATACTTCTTCCAACTTGAAGTATCAGGTTTTTTTCTGTTTGTACTTTTTGCTAAATAGTCTTAGGGCTTCTTTGATGCAAACAGCATTTTTGAATATTTAGATTTCATATTTTTACATGTTTCTAGCAAGGTAAATCTTGTTCCTGAAGAAATTTAATTTAATTTAACGTTACCTATTGAGTAGACCCATGTCCAAGTTCTTTTCAAGTCTGTAGGGTTGCTTAGTCATGAGAAGTAAAATGTGGACATTTTCAGGATTGGGGTCTGCATTGTGTCACTGAACTCAGTTAGAAAAGCGGTACAGCTGACTGTATAGAAATACATCAACTGGAAGTTAGAAGAGAAGCATTAATTGCTTATTGAATGTAACTACAATCTTCACCTTTTTTCTTCTTCTCCCCAACTTTAAAAAAGACATAGATTGGGAATCCAAAAAGAAAATGTGAGGGTCTTACAGATTATTAGAAGGTTCATATCAAGATTTTGGATTACTTGCGAAAATTTGTATGTCTCAATGCCATGACCATTGCGTTAATGTGCACAAGGATTTAAGATTACACAGTAACTCTAAGTAAGAAAAAGGAACAGATGCCTCAAGCTGGGAACTTGTTATAAAAAGTCTTATTCTTAGAAGTAACCTACAGTAGTTATTTGCTTATCAGAGATGCTTATCGAACTGGACATCCATTTTGTTCCCTTGTACATGTGCCTGCTTCCCTACCTGTTTTATTGGTGAACTGTGGAATGTTACTGGACATTAAGCCACATGAAATACATGGTCACTGCTAGTTATTTACAAGAGCAAGTAGGAGTACGTCTGTGCAACTTCAGTAGTTTATCGTCATATTCTGCAGATGAGTTGKTTTTTTTTCACCCAGGTTCAGTTGTTTCTTCTTGCCTAATGGCAAACCATCTCTTGAACTGGCCTTGAACTCCTCAGGCAAGATATTTTTAGTGAGGTTAATGCCTTTCTTTTCCTCAGCACATGGCAAACACAAGTACTAGCCATCAATGTATTCTACAGAAATTCATTTAGAAGTTCAGGATACTACTGTTCTTGGGGGGAAAAAAAAAACCATGTTTTGTCCTCATCTGTTTCTGTATGGCTCAGTTCTGGGTCTTTCACTAGTTGTTCGCCTCAAAATTGCAGCTTGCTACTCATTTCCTATGTGGGCAGACATCTTCTACAACATCTTCTAAATTACCATTAGCAGAAAAGTCCTTAGTTTACAGGGATGCAGAAATTTCAGAAAATAAAATATACTACATGTATTTTCTGTCCGTCTATTCTGATCTTTCATTCTGTCATTGGTCTCCATGTCACTTTTCAAGGGGTAAGGGGAGTATCACAAAACATTATCGTTTGTGTACATGTGCATAGTATGTGTATAGAGTTGTGAAGGAGTCAGCTATGAAAATGTGACTTGCATGGTACCAATGAATAACATTTTTCTTCCCCCTTTAGCTTAGTGAACGGAGATTGTGTTGCTTTAAGAATTCTCAGGAATGTCCTCAAGTTTTATCAATAAAATACTCTMTGATAATGTATGGTGCTCGTTATGAGCCTGGTTTGGTACAAAAAAACATTCTCTCTTAATGATTAGTGTTTGCACATGCAGGTGAGATTCAGAATTTTCATCTCCAGCATCTTTAGGTAAAAATGCTTAGGTAGGGATGTAAACTGTTTGAGACCTCACTAATTCCTGCAGCTTACTAAATAACTCTATTACAAGGCTAACAGAATATGGAGAGTCTTTCCTGGCTACAGGTTATGGATAAATTTCGTGAGTAAGGTCTGTGCGGTATTTAGTTTATCTCAAGTCTCAGGAAAGAGCTTCTCAAACAGAGACCTTCAGTAGGACTTGTGCACCAGCATATAAGCACGCTTCCTGGATAAGAATACTTTCCTCACATGAAGGTTGCATCATATTTTAAGAACTCATCAAATTTAAATCTTGTTTCACAGCTGAATTGTAGTGTTCAGATTTATGTCATCTTCAAAGTGTCTGACTGCTGTCTAATTTAGGACAGACAATGTTACACTCTCTAGGAACCAGTTGCTGTGATCAAGAATGACTACACTAGCAGCAAGTGAGGAAAAAAAATTGATGGTTTTAAGACAACTTGTGTAAGAAAGATAGTGAAATTAAATATTCATGATTCATAGGGTGGAGGGAGAACATCAAAATAAAAATCACTGGACTTCAAGAAGGCAGACTTCAGAAAATTGATAGGTAAGATCTCACAGAAGACAAGTCTGAGGTAAGAGAGGAACTGAGCAGATAAGACAGTTCCTTGGAGATGCAAAGGTCATGACTGAAAATATATTCCAGTGCAGGTGACGGAGACTAGCTGTAATAAGAGACCAACTCAGTTAAAATGAGGAATTTTATTGACTTCAAACAGAAGGAGGGGAAGCCTACAGAACGTGGAAGTTCAGATACCACCAAAGAACAGTGGTAACAGATAGGGATCAAAGTAGATGAGATACAACTGTTAAATGACAGAGAATAAATACATTAGTGGTAAAAGATTTGCGCTAACAAAAGTGCTGACTACTTAAAAGAGGATGGCTATTGACATATCAAGTGATTGTGTGTTTGGTTCAGATTTGCAATTTGTGTGTTGAATTTTTTGGTTTGTTATTGTGATGACTAATCTAAAAAGTCAGAAATAACTGCCAGTGTATTGCTCGTGCAATTGATATGAGTGACAAAGACTGAAGAAGCTTACCTAGAAAAAGGAAAACAGGATAGAAAATAGTTACATGTTGTCAAATTGAGTGGGCCTGTAGAATTTCCTCCTGGTATTTAAAGAACTAATCTGAGGAACTTCAGCATTTTTAAGATCATCTTTGAAAAGTAATGTAAAACACGAGAAGTACCAGATGACTGAAAAAAAGCAAAACCAGTGCTTTAACTTTTTAAGGTCAAAATGGAGGAGAAGATGGAAATTCTAGATCAACTGGCCTGCCATTGATTCTTTTTTTTTTCTGACAAGTAAAATTTAAAATCTGTTGTTAGCATCAGCAAGATGTCCATGACGTGCATAACAACTGAGAAGTATTTGCTATGATTAAGTCACATAAACCCAGTCTAATTTTTTTCTATGAAAAAGTGATAGATCTTGTGGATGGGGGTAAGAACTAGTTGCTAAACCTTGATTTTAGTAAGGCTTTGGACACAGTTTCACATGACTGTTTTGTAAGCAAACCAGGGAAACAAAGTCTAGCCAAGCAGACAGGACCCTAAAAGCAACTATTAGCTGATCAGGGTCAGTGTGCAGACTGGGATTCTACATGTAGCTTCTCTGAATACAATATAAGGACAAGAGAGTGTGCTTACTGAATCGGTAGCAAATTGACGGATGTATTAGAAGTATGCTAGAAAACAGGATTGTATCTCAACATCTCAACTGGCAAAATGGTCTTCCAAAAATCAGGATGCAGTTCATCAATGTGACTGTAAGATGCTGCTGTTAAGAAGCAGTCAGCTTTTTCCATTTAATTTTGCCAGCTTTCTTCAATAGGAGACTTGAATTTCAAAACAGTTTTGATGGTTTTCCTTAGAAAATTGCTGCAGTGTTAAAATGGTTGTCAGTGCAAACAGCTGTCATTAAACCACCAAGAACTAGATCTGAAAACGTTTTGCAACAGGTTCTAATAATAGAAGTATAAAACTAGTCTTAACATCTTTTAAGCAATTCAAATTAAAATTTTGTATCAACTTCTTAAACTGATATATTTCTGTGCATAATCCATAATTTTGTAACATCTATCTACACAATGATTGTGTAATTGTCTTTAAAGCATCCAGTCAAAACTTTATTTAAATAAATCTTCATTTTTCAGTTGTGTATCAAACACCTGATCTCTACTCACACTGTTTTAAAAGATTTCAGCTAACAGTGTATGTTACACCTTAAAGAATGAAGGTGCATATTAAAGACAGGATGGAATTATTGCAATAAAAATAGTACTGAGTGGTATTTCCAGCAGAGTAGGGGGKTTGTGTTGCATTGTAGAATGCATCGAATAGAAGAATTACAATGCATGAGTTACCATCCACTTTTCTGATTCAGAATGTAATAGTCCTTGTGTCTTATCAGTTAGACAGTAACATGCTGAACACTGATCCTTGTATTTCTGAGGCCCTTATTTAAGCATTTATGTCTTGATTATGAAACAGATTTGATAAAAAGGATAAGATACCCGTGTGTTTACTGTGCTAACTGCAGCATTTCATTAGCAAGAGATGAGAGTGTTCATTGCTCGAATTTCCTTTATAATTTATGCTTAGAGGAGTTCTCAGATAAGCTTGTTTTTAAAATCAGTATGATACGCTTTTCTCTCCATGTAAACAAGTTTATTCCCACTGGTGGTCCACATGCTTATCTTAAGAACTTTTTAACGAATCTCCTTGGTCAGCACTGTAATCCTCTTTTCACCTGAGGCATGTTTCTTACGGAAAGGACAAGTTAAATGCAGCTGCCATCTTTTTCTTCAATCAAAAATACTGCAATGTTGAAACATACTCAAAGGCCTCAGCCCATACTGCCTGTCAGTTTAATGTTGTTGAGGGTTTTTTGGTCTGTTTTGTTTTCAGAAGGGATTGCCAATAGATAAATAAGAAAACCCCTTGTAAGTCAGGTATCTGTCTGGCGTCTTCGCAGTTTTGTTATTGAAGACCCTGATCTTCAAACTGGAATCATAACTGCTGCTCTCTGTGTACAGAATATCTGCCTTAGACTTGGCATGAGCCTCCATGACCAGTGATATTTCCGAAGTTGACAGCTTCAAGACTGCAGAGGCTGGTGAGGATGAGAGACTGTTGGAAACTTGAAACTTGACATCGCCTGGTCTGTTGTTTTTAATGTTAACTATTTCTTACTTGGAATTACTAAAGTTGCCAAGGAATTGCTTACGTTTCTGGCTTCCTTGCCAGAAGATGCACACTTCTTTCCCCCATCACATCACAGACTAATGCCTGGCCATGAGAGGGGAGACTGAGAGGCTCCACAGAAAAATGGCAGCCAAAGCTGGATTGCTACCAACAGAGGACCTTTAAAAAGCACAGAGAGGAGACTGGTTTTGATCAACCTCTCTTACGAGAAAACATGGAAGGGGACAGGAATATTATGTGCATAGTACTGCTGGCATGTACATGTACAAAGAACTGGCTTCTGGAGTACATCACAACTATTACTTGCAGATCTACTTACTGAACATGTGTTCATACCTCAGGGCTTGGCATTGTAGCATAATATGGTACTACCTTACCACTGAAATGAGCCCCAGAGTCTGCACATAGTACTGCCCTAGAACAAATGAGGGAAGAGAAACATTTATTTTAGAAAAGACTGATTTAAATTAAGTATTTTCTCTTAAAATACAAGATCAATAACCTCTGTTATAGCTGTATGCACTATAATGTCTTAAAATTTTAAGCAGTTATGTGTTGCCAAAGTCTTAAAGAGAATGCACTGAACTGATGAATGGAGTAGCACAAAACCCTTCCTCTTTATAGAGTAAGAATCAGGAAGCAAGTTTTTGAAGTGCTAAACCACAGTCTGATAGCAGTAGCTGCTTCTTGCAGTTCAATTTCACTTTAACCAGCTCAATTCAAACAACTAGTTCAAACTTGGAAACAGATTAGGAATTGAAAAAGCTTGGGTTTTTTTCCCCTTCCATACATGGGATAGATCTGTGAAGGTGAAATCTACTGTATCTAAAAGGTGAAGGCAGTGCCAGCCAGAAACAATCAGTTCTATCCTCTTTGTTAACAAGATGTGTTTCATGAATGTATCCAACGCATTTAAAACACATCAATCTAAGAATTATTTTGAATGCCATTTTTCGTATTATTCTACTTTGCATGCAAGTAGAGCTCTATGGAGACTAATGAAGTGTTAAATAAGAACAAATGTACTCATTTTCTGATAAAATAAAATGTAACCATTTAGCATCTAATAAGCTATAGAATTCTTAAGTATGTAAAATGTATTCCCTAGTTTAAGGTTGCTAATCTCAGTGCCATGACTATATTTAATTGCAAACAAACATTTAAATAATTGCTAATGAAGTAATAATCTTTTAGGAGAGATAAGTACAGATGCAAGATAAGGTTTAAAACATAGTTCCCTGCTTATTTATATCATTATTAAAAACAACTCACTTTTGACAGAAATCATTCCTACTGTAATCAAACTTATGAGAGGCAGTATGGTGTATTTGCTTTGAGAGGCACAAGTTGGATTCCTCTTCTGARATTTAGGTAACTAAAATTTTGAGGTCTACCCCAAGATTAACTAGCCTAGCTTTCATTTGCAGTTAGGGGAGACAAACAGGCAGGCCTAGCAGGAGATCCATTCCATCCTAAAAGAGGTCATGTAAGTTGCTATGTGGAAGTGCCGTTTTTTGCTATGGGAGCATAGGACAACTACTTTAAGCTTGGGTATCTGGTGTTTTGTGGGGTTTTTTCAGTTTAATTTAGACATCTCAAAATAGGGAAGATGAATCTCTGTCAGTGGCTCAGACAGCCACAGTAAATGCAACTGACTTTGCTATTGCAATGTGCTGATGGTGCTGTAGTTTTTTTGAGCTCCCCTAAGAGCATTTTCTTTGTGGTTTTTTTTTGTTTGCTTTTTGGTTTTTTACATGTCCTTTGCAGGGGCCTACTCTGAGGCTTGGCTGTTTGTTTTCCCCTCCTCGAGATGATATTCAAGTATTTATTTGTTGTATCCTGTCTCTGCAAGGGACAACATGGTCTAAATACTTAGATGAAGACTTAAGAGCTCAACAGTTACTGTTAGTGTAGAAAATAGAGCTCTTTTTGAACCTTAAATTCTCCTTGCTACTGATCTGTCTTGGTTTTCCATAGGTTCCGCAATTTGGATGAGTACSTGACATTATTGTCTTCATGAACTCAGTAAACGGAACTAAACATTTCCAGTCCTACTACACTTTTGTACACTCCTTATCAGAGAATTTTTCTGTTTGATTTTTATATAACATTTAACTGCTGCTTTCTACCCGATAGTTTCAGGTCAGCAAGGTTACAGKCGCTTCTGATACCTTTAACTTGGTGCCTGAAGGCTTATTTTTGGCATTTGAATTTCTCGTCTCTGAGGAAAAAGTGAAACTGTTTGCTAGTAAGCATGACTTCTTTGAAAGTCATTGCACATTCACATTCTCAGGAAAGAAGACTTAAGTTACTGAAAGTAACTAAGGGCACCAATCCTCAAAATCTTTCACAGCTTTGCAGGGTGTGGGACAGTGTGAGGGAATCAGCAAGGTTGGGTGGCTCCGACAAACATTAGGGTCTGGAAGCTTGCAGATTGGTACCTGCATCCATCTGCAGCCTTGCACATTTCCTAATCTTCTAGTTCCTTTTTCATTGCTTTCCAGGATCTACTTTAATAACTTGTTGGACTTACAGTTTTTAGAGAAATGCAAATCCAAAAAGAAAGTATCAGTGTAGATGTTCTGATTTGCCATATAATAAATTGTGACATATGCTGAATATCCGCCATTAGTTTTTAGTGATATCTGATAATTTAAAAATAACAATTTCTGCCTATACATGATAGACTACAAATATTTCAATTAATAAACTTAACAAACTTCCAAGAGGAAACAGTCTTCTACTGTTGTTTATAAATAATTAAATTMATCCCAATGATGTGGTTTAAATTTACATCTTACTTTCACCCAGAAATGCTGATTTTCCTCATATAGAAATTGCAAACTCCTTGTCCAAGAAACTTACTAAATGTACTCATTATGTTAAGATGGATTTCAGTCTTGTTAATTAATGAATATAAAAGAGACCTTAATTCAGGAAAACAAGTCATTGAGACATGAAATACTGATAGTCTTGTGTAGAAGTTGCTTTACATTATATAGTTGAAGTGGCCTTAGAACAGAAGGGAGCACAGTAAAAAAAAAAAAAAAAAGGTAAAAATTAACCTAGGATTAACTAAAAACATCAATATTCTGACTAAGTATGGAGGACTTTTTCCCTTATTAATACCTTTTGTAATATAATCTTAGTTTAAATCTATCTGAAATTTTATAGGAAAAAAGGTGTGAAAATATCTAGCTTTTGCTCTTATTTTTTTATAAACACTTAAACTTTCCCAATTTTAGATTGTGTTTCTTTTTCAGAATTGGGTTTTCTTGTTTACGCCAACTTAACTGAATAGGAATGAAGCATACATTTCCTTGGTGCATCCATCTCTTTGTAATACTTTGCCTCTCCTGAGTTGACCTCAAATATAGCAGAACAATTAAGTCTTGCTATCCCTGTGAGAAATAGCATTATACAGCTTTACAGAGGAAAACRGGAATTGGGAGAAAGTGGTCTGAAGATCAAGCAGTCCCTTCCAGAACTGGAAGCAAAGGACTCTTGAGTTACTGGATGCTTCCATTTTCTCACCTGTAGAATGTTCTTTTTCAGTCAGTATCAAAAACATACATACTTTATAAGCATGCAGAAACGCTTGGCATGTTTTCTCCAGCAGAATGTCACTGGTTTAAATGTCTTTGAAACAAGCAACCAGTGATCTAATTGCACCTGATGCTTAACATAGGTAGCAACTTTAAAAACAGGGAACTACATGATGATAAAGTATTTTATCTTTGTCTCTTCTCTAAGGTGGCAATGTTTTGGCTGCTTTCTAGTGTGACTTTCTCAACTACAAATTTGTCCCAAGTTGTGACTAAAGGCATTGCATTTTATTCTCAACCCATGTTGTAGATAGTTTTGCACTGGAAACTCCAAGACTATTGTGTTTCATTGGAGGTCTGGCTGCAAGCTGGGTTATTTCCATATCATCAGTCTTTGTAAACAGAACTATACATCTTTTTAAACTCTTGCAGCCTAATTCCTTTTGTGTATTGGTAGCTGTTTTTTCAACAGGTTTGTTCATAAGATCTGTTCGTGGTGAAGGCCAAAGCAAACCTGATAAAAATGTTAGTGTTTGTAACTGTTGTGAATTTGTAATGAGGTTCAGAGTCTTATTTCTTTGAGATCAGTTTCGGTCCTGGGGTCTACTTCGATTTAGAAATAAAAAACCTTGAGAGTGCAAAAACGAATTAATTTTAAAAGTTAAAGCCCGGAACCAAAGAATGCAACGTTTACTTTGTATTTTTAAAGCCAGTGCCCTCCTCTTTGCCTAGCACGTTGCAAGGAGGGGGCGTTAGCTCTGCCGCCGGCCCCCGCGCCCAGCCGCGCTACCCCGCGTTCACTCGGAGACCGTCACGCTGCAGGTATGGATGAGCTGCTGCGAGCTGCCTTTTTACCCCTGTGACTAAAAGACACAGAAAGTAGGCTGCCATTGCAGGGCCACCCTGCAGCTTTCAGCGCCTTCTCCGGCCCGTCCCGCCGGCCCTGGCTCGGGTCAGCGCCGYGGCCTCCGGGCGGCGGAACCTTTCCTGCCCTACCGGGCGCCTCCCCGCCACCCACGGCCTTAAAGCGGCGAAGATTCCGCCCCTGGCGCTGTGCTTCTCTCGGAACGCGTTTCCAGTGACAGAGCCCACTTTAAGGGCGCCCGTCCCCCCTCGCCCCGCCCCGCCTACACTTCCCGTGGGCCCCGCTCCGGCCGCCGCGTTTCCCGCGGCTGTTACGGACTCCCGGATCGAGAGCGGGAGATTCTCCCCTTCCCGGCATCCCCCCGGACGAGCGTAACACCTTCCTGCGCAGTCCGGCGGGAATCGAAGGGAGAGCCGCAGCCGAGCGGCGCAACGTCCGTCTGTGAATAGCGCCCTTCCGCCGTCCCGCGCCATCTTGAACACTAGCTGGGGGCAGCGTTCCCCCTCCCTCTTCAAGATGGCGCCGGCCGGGTGAGTGACATGTCCAGTCACGTGGGCAGCGGATGAGCCCCTCTCTCCCCCCTCTTTAAATGATCTCTATGGTTCAGCCGGACACACAGGCGGCGGCGGCGGCGGCGAGGGACGGAGCCGCGGCGGGAGCGGGGCCGCGGCGCCCGCCCGGCGCCTCCTTTGTCTGCGGCCTCGGCAAGGCGAGCGCTTCCCCCTCCTCGACCCTACGGGCTGCGCCCCGACGCCCTCGCCTGAGGGCTCAGCTCCCTCCTCCCCGCCGGGAGTAGGCGGCGGGGGCTCCCCGCTGGGGCGGGGGGTCCTTCTCCGGCCCCTTCGCCTCGGGCGGCGGCACGACGCGTCCTCGGGCGAGCGGGGCTGGGGCTGGAGCGCCCCGGCCCCTCGCCTCTGCCTCTCTGGGGAGCGGGTGGACCGGCCTGCAGGGGCCCGGCGGGCGGGCAGGACGGGCTGCCGGCGGCGGCGGCTGCTTCCCCGTCCCGCAACCCCTTTCTCCGCGGGGTGCCCGCTGCCGGGGCCGGGGCTGGCGGGGCCGCGGGGTGGCCGTGCCGCAGGGAGGGGCGGCGCGGGCAGGTCCTGTGCTGCCGCGGTTCCTGCGGAGGGTGACAAGGAGGGCGGCTGAAGCGGGCTGGGGGGGGGGCGGTGTGTGTGGGGGGGGKGTCTGTCTGCTGTGTCTCTCCCCCCCCCTTCCCCCCGTTTCTCTCCTTTCTTCCCTCCCTCCCTCCTTCCCCTCCCCATCTGTTATAGGCTTGCGGAACTGTGGCTGTTTGAAATTAAACGTGATCTGTACTGTACCAGCTGGGGTCTGTAATGTATCTGATAAATGAAGCTCTTCCCGTCGGTTTCAGGTCATGCAAGGAAAAGGGCAAAGCTGGGGAGGGAGCTGGGCGGGGTTTCCCTTGGCTTTTCACAGTCAGGCGAGAGGAGTCTGGTTGATGTCTGCAGCAGATAAAGGATACAAGAGGATCATCAAAAGACCCCAGAGCCCTTTTATCTTTCTGCTRTTTTTCCCTCTAATTTCATTTATCGTTGCTGTATTGTCTGTCTGCTTGTTTTCCCCCTTCAGAAGGGGTCGGGTGCACCAGGGCCCTGGCTGAGGTAGTAGTTTGTGCTGTTGGTCGGGTTGTGACATTGCCCGCTGTGGAGATAACTGCGCAAGCTACTGCCTTGCTAGTGCTGGTGATGATCAGCTGCGGATGAAGACAATGACAGTGGGAATCCCCTTTGTTTTCCCGGGACTGCATGCTGCTGAGGTGGCAACAATTCCTTCTCCTCCTACTTCTGCAGAAGGAGTCTAGCTTTGGCCACTGAGATGAGTAGTGGGGTTCGACCCCATCAGTAGGATGCTGCTTCTTTCGCAGAGCTGGATGAAAAACCGTTAGGTTCACACTGTTTGGAGGGCACCTGAATTTGGGCTGAAGAGCAAGTGTCTGCATTTCTTCTCATTCTGAGACCTTATTGTTCACATGGCACCCTTGAAAGAGGTGGATTTTCTATTTTGTGAAGACAGAGATCAATGACAAACTTGTATTTTCTGTGTTCTGAATATGTAAAACTTGTATGTGTGATATTAAGTGCTCTTGTTTGAATGGTAAAAAATCCTGAATATTTATCTAGCAAAAGTGAATAATATGTGTTTATCACTTTCCTTACATTGATAAGATAGTCTTTTTACAGTATAGTTGACTAATTGTACTGCTTGGTGCTAACAGTTTTTTAGGTGAACTTCTGAGATATTTTTCCTGTATATTTTGACTTATTGTGAAAAGCAAACCCATGAATCTGCTACTGTGAATTAATTAAAATTGCTGGTATACTTACAGTGACGGCTAAGGGTATCTTTGATACGAATTTTAGTGTGTTGATCACTTATTACAATGGCTTAAACTTGGTATATATTAAAACATTTACAATAAATGTACATAACTGTCTCTTATGTTTTTAAAAATGAGAGTTAATTTTTCAGTCTTTATAAGACCTAACTATGAACAGGTTGTGGTTAATCTCTTGAGTTCATAGTAAAAGTTAAAGCTCTAGCTAAACACTTGAAAATAAGTTGGTGCCTTAATACTGCTTCTGATTCACAGATCTAATGTATTTATAATATTGGGAAGAGTTGGGCAACTTACAGATATTTAACTTTGCCTCTTTTTTTTAATTGTTTGAACTCATTCTGTGTTTAGAAGACACACAGAGGTTGCTCTTGCATCCCTGCTGAATGTAAAGTGCCTTGCAGGACATAAGGAACATCGTACTTGCTGACAAGTTTAATCTGATGATACTTCATTTCTACCCTGTGCAATTCTGGTAATTCAAGCTCTGTCATGAACTAAACTTTTTAAAAGCTGGATATTCTCATGCTCACTAATAAACTAACATGTTAAGTGTTCTTAGTAGTAGACTTTCTTTGAAGTAAAATAGCCATCATAGTTCTTGACTGTCCATAAATTTAAAACATACCCTGGCTTTTTTTTCCCCACCTTAATTGGAAGGGGCAAAAAGGATACAACAGCTGCTTGCTTTTCACATCCTAACAAACAGCACATCTCAAACAGAGCACCCTGAGGATTGATCTGGAGGTTAGGGTGATATTTTCACCATCTACCTTTAGGTGTGTATTTTAGCTGGCTAATCCACTAGTCCCTCTCTTCAGTGGAGGAGGCAGAGATAGCTCCCTGATGTAAATCACGCTTTCAAGTGCCTTAGCATTATTTGATCTGAATTATCCTTTCAAGGAGCTTGTCTCTGTATGTTGATTGTAAGGGAGGTGAAGGAGCTTCAGCTAAGCTAAGTGCCTGTAGGTGGGTGGTGTGAAATTGTCCTCTCTGTTGCTTTCCCTTGTGCTCAGGGAAGTTGGGTAGCATTAGAACTTGGCTCCCTTTGTATCTTTTTGGGTTTTAGGGAGAGAATCAATGGAAGAAGATGTGTTCAAGTATACTACCATTAAGCACTTAGCTGTTCATCTCCTGTGTAAAGTATCTCCCTTAAACTTCACTTGCCACCTGAGCAATCAGTTCTTTGTGCTCTGGATGGTGACTTCAGAGTTCAGGACAATGTTAAGAGCCTGTACTAAAATAAGATAGTGCTACTGAAATAATGCAGGCAGGGGGACTGCTGGTGAGATGTGTAATGCATGAGGTAGTTTGTCCTCATGTCCACGTAGGTCTCGGTTATGTATTGCTTGGTAGGTTTTAGGTGTGTACATGTGAATTATTTCCTTGAGGAGTTGCATTCAAGATGCTTAGCTTTGCTTTAGGGATATCCATACATTTCTTAGTTCAAAACACTTCTCAGTCTTGCATTCACAGTATAGAAATTAGTCCAGACAAGTTCCATCCTTAGCATTGTCCTAGTCTCAGTCCTTACTCCTTAACTGTCCAGCTTGCGTAGCTTACTTATATGAAGAAGGCTGCGACATCATGCTTGGAGGCAAAAAGATTAATTYTTCAGTGGAATGGAGAGCCTTATCTTAGTGATGTTGTAAAAGTCGAAGCTGATATTTCTGAAAATACTGTGGAAAACCTAAAATGGAAAGAGTAGCTCGTATCTTGCCAATTCAGTGATCCTTTATTGTGATTTGGTGAATTAGTTCGGAAAGAAAAGTTGCATCATGCCAATTAAAAAGCTGTGCTGCTGGCACTTTATTGTATATGGYATTGTCTCTTGCTGAATTTTTTTTCCCCTTTATTCTTCAGAGGTTTCACTCAGTCAAACTTCTTGTGTGAATTTGTTACAGAAACATTAAAATAGGCACATGGCTGAGTTGATGGAATTTTTGTGCAAAGTTGTTTTGTTTATAGTATCCCTATTGTGTATTGTTTGCTGTGCTGGGTGAGAAAGTACTGCAAGAAATGTTCTTCTGTAGGTTTTCTGAGCACTTTTTTTGACTCATGGAATAATAAACATGCATTGAGATTCACGGCATAGTCGATTAAGCTTTAGATGCTCTTATTCCCTGGTTTGATGTCTTTTTGCACTATTGTCTTACCTATTTTGTGAAGAACAGTCACCAGCTGCTCACCCCTCCAGCTACTGTCTTGTCAATGCTGCTTCTAAAGATACTGGCACGCATCAACCTAAAATCTTAGATTCAAGATAGGCGCTTCCCTGCAGGGTGCGGTTGCCCTCTCTGTCACCAAGGAGAGTGCTGTGCTCCCATGCTAGCAAAATTGGTATTTGAGAACTTGTCTTCACTGAGGGCTGGCTTGGTTCTTCTACTGTAATAGATCCTGGGCCGTGCAGATAATGAGTGAGACCTCCCACTTACACTGGGAAGCAGCTTAAGGCAGTAAGAGGAAATGCTAGTTTCTAGAGAGTTACATCTATAAATACATAAGCACTTACTTAAAATACATCAATGCATTTAACAAGTTAAATGTGCGGCTTCCCATTGGGTGCTTTCTTTGTAAGAATGAGTACTAAACATAAGGAAATGCTTGTACTAGTAATTGTAAACAAAAGTGGACTGCATTCTTTAAATCAGTTTACTTGCATCTTCCACTGTCCTGTGCTTAAGTGTTACTCAATGAAATAATAAAAACTGGTTCTAGAAGAACGTTGCTTCTAGAAGAGGTTTTTGTCTATGTCTTATATATATTCATAGTTATGCCTCTAGAGAGATTCTTTCTGTAGCAGAAATAGAAATGTCATTCAAAACGTTAACTGTGAATGTTTGGGAAACTCTTAAATACCTACATTTTAGTTCTATAGAATACCTTTAATATTAGTCTTCTAACATATATTTGGACCATAATTTATACAAATCTATACATTTATTTTTGAGAAAGTACTCAACCCTTTTAGCTGAGCTAGTTGAGTTTTTAGCTGAGAGTCTTTTAGCCTCTCAGATGCATTAATGTATGGGCTTTATGAATTTCTGTCAAAAAGGAAGACGTGTCCTGCCACTGAAAGCATGAAAGGGGGGGAAGACAAGAAATGTAACAGAAAGTTGCCTTTACTGGGGATTTAGTGAAATCACTGAAGTGAAAGGCTCTTATTTAATGGGAAGGGGCTGGAGTGTGCCCTTGGGCACGGAAAGTGCTACATCACGGTGAAAAGAGCTGCTGTGTTCAGTCTGGGAAGAGAATCTGAAGACTGGAAGTGAACTTCTGTTTCTTCTCTCTGGCTCAGACTTTACCTGTAGAAAGGGGTCTCTTACCTGGCCTTCCAGTTTCTCTTTCTAAGTTTGCTTATTTCTGCTGTCTTTCCTTTTTCTTTGCATCTAAAATTCTCACTCTTGCCCTATCAGTTTGTGTACCCTGCTTGCTCTGCAAGCCAGGCAAAACTGCCCATCTCTGCAGTTAATAGCGTTTGAAGTTTGCSTGCCTGTTTTAGGCTTTTGGTGAAGTTTGCAATGGCTGCAGCAAAGAACTGTCTTGGTGCAACAGACAGCTTTGTCCAGAATTTAGTGATGCCAGTGTGTCAGTACACAAATGGAAAAAAATCCAGTCTTCTGCTATCTTTCCAAAAGCTGTAAGTCTCTTGTTCCTGATCAGCTAAGAAAATGGCATCTATGATGTCTGTCAGTGCCTGATCACCTTATTCCTTCTTCCGACCCTCTCCGCAGTAACTTTTGAAACCAAGAACTGTCTTCAGCCACTTGAAAGAAGGTTGAAGTTTTAAAAGAAAATTATGTTCTTCTAACTTACATGCAAATATGTTTAAACATCTCATTGATAAGTGGTGTGATATTTCCCAATTTTCCCTTTCACCTGAAGACAACTCAAAGTACGCCTCATCCCATTCTGAAGGGTGCCTTTTCTGCCCTCCATTTCATCCTTTGCAAGAAGCAAGGATTTTGCCTTGCACATGTCTTAAGCCTTGTCCCACAAAAAAAATGAGATGAAGGAATTGGTGTGAAAATGATGTCATTGAATGAGGCAAGGTCATACTTACCCCACCTTCTATGTGAAGGTTTGTGAGTGTTCAAAGGGAAGAAGAGGGGATAGTTTTGCTGTTGGTTAACTTTTGAAGTACCACATCAGGAGGGACTGTTCAACTGAGCTCAGTGACTTAGTCTTACCTGTGGTACGTGTTTCTGCAAGGATATGTTACTTTGATGCCAAAACTTTTGACCGGAAAGGCAAGAGAATCCTTCATATGCCACCTGCAAAGAAAAAAGCATGGTGACAGACTTCCAGCTGCTTTGAAATCTACCTTTTTGTCTGGTTTCTGGTTTATCTGGTAAAAATCAGTGTAGTTTGTGTGTGTGGTTTTTGCTGAGGTCTTGTGTTTCAGGCTGAAGCGCAGTTTTCAGTCTAAAACAGATCTAGTTCACAACATGGCCTTAAAGGGGAAAGTTGGGCCAGTTGAGGAGCTTCCAGAAGGAAGCTTCTAAAAGATTAAAATAAACCTAATAAAGAGTACATTTTAAATTTTATCATAAAAATCTTTGGTTAGGATCGTGAATTACATTTCAGTGTTTGAAGTATGAAGTAGTGCCTTTTTTCTTAGGTAGGAGTAAGTGAAATTTATATCACTCTTGTCCAATAAAATGATGTTTGAGGTGAATTGTGTTTCTGTAGAGTACCATGGGGTATGTGCACCGTAGTGATGCGTGCAGCTGTTACAGACATGTTCATCTCTCGTGCGGTAGCAAGTGTGATGGTATGCCTAACAGAAATAACACAGAGGGGCCAAAAGCGAACTCAAAACATGAGACATTTCTTTGAGAGCCTCTGTGGTGTTTCCGCTCCCTGTATTGGTGCACGGGACCTTCAGAACCTTCTGAAAAATGTATTACTATGTCAATGACCTATGTAATAGGTACTAATTCAGGTAAGAAAGCCACCACCTGGATCCATTTTTCCATTCCCCCTATGTTGACAGGACAGATCCCACTAGTGTGTGTTTTCTTGAATTATTTTTAGATGTGTTGTAGCTGAACCCTGAGTTATGCCAGGAGGAAGATGAGGCCAAAGAGGTTGATGTTTAACGGCGTGTGTTCTTTTTGTTCTCTCTCTTCCTGAATTGAACACGTGTATTAGAAGCTGAGGGAGATGTAGGGCCAAAGTACAGCCCTCTGTGAAACACTGTCTGTGCGATAGATGCACAGGCTAAATGGTGCAGTCTGATTCTTCTTCGTGAAGCCCAGGGCATCTTCCAGATTAACAGGTCACCTCTATACTGCAAGTCAGCAGCTATGCTTTACAGTATGAAACCTATTCCTAAATTTCTTGGCAATGCAAGCTGCTGAAGTGAGGAGACTGTTCATCTATTGCATACCTAAGGGCTACACCAGCATGCATAATTTATATAAAGGTCTTATATAAACTACAGCCCTTCAGCATGTCCTGCAAAGTTGATTCACTGCTGTATTGCATCTAGTTCTTGCTGCTTGCATCTAGCAAGGACTGCTTCAAGGCCACTGTGTTACACAGGATGGAACGAGGACGTGTACAGTGATCTGGTTGGAGTTTGGATCTTAGATTTTCTGTCATCCTAGCGCTCAAAAGCTTTCCTGCCTGGAAAGCTGCCTGCACTTCCTTACAGGTCTAGGTCAAACTGCAACTTACCCCTCATTGAGGAGAGGTTTTGGCTTAGGTGGACAAGGGGGAAATTGCCAGCAGATCCAGGACAACTGCATGAGTAGGGCTGTTTTCACAACTATGGGTGAAGAGCTGTCACTTTCCCGACTGCATCAGTACACCTGTTGTCAAGAGGGCAACTACCCTCTATGAAGCCTTGCTGCCTCCAATTCTGGTCACCCGGTGGACAATTACTTTAAAATGGGTAAATCTGATGTTTGAATCCAGGTTACTGGGTGATTTGTATCATGGTGATGCAAAAACTTATCACTTGTTGGGGATTACAGACGGGATCTACTTTTCCATATGATGTCTTCTCTAGACTTCTCAGGCTAATCAGAAAATAAATCACTTCCTTACCTCCACTTACCTACCTGCCTTACCTCATTAGGGGCCAGTATCTATATATAAGATGGGCTGTACTGAATATGCAATATCTGTGCTTCCTGAGGTCTTCTTTCCCAAGGTGATAATTGTGTTATCAGGATGTACACATGCATTGTCACTGTTCATATCTATCTTGTGCTGCTGCATGTCATGTAACCCTATCTGACTGACACAGTGATTTCGGTCAGATGCTGAGATTCAGTAGCCTAGAGATCTAGCATGGCAGTGTAATAGTAATCCTTTGAGCTAGCTCGTTGCTGCTGTGGCCTTTCATGCTGCAAAACTTGAATATGGACCCAAGAAATCATAGAATAGAATCAGAGAATCATTAAGGTTGGAAAAGACCTCTAAGATCATCAAGTCAAACTGTCGGCCCAACACCACCATGCCCACTAAACCATGTCCTGAAGCGCCACATCTACACGTTTTTTGAACGCCTCCAGTGTTGGTGACTCCACCACTTCCCTGGGCAGCCTGTTCCAGTGCTTGACAACCCTTTCGGTGAAGAAATTTTTCCTAATGTCCAATCTAAACCTCCCCTGGTGCAACAATGCTTCTGTCAGAAAGGATGCAGTAGGTTAATTTCATATAACCTCATGTAGGTTTGGCTAGAATGCCTAGATGTAAGGTGGGTCTGAAATGGTACATACAAATGTACAATATGAGAACTAGCACTACTATAAGCATTAAATGTTTGTAGGTGTGCCAGTCTGCCAGCTACGATGCCATTGTTTTCCAGGTCCCTCAGGTTTCTTCCCTCTCTTGTGACCTAGCTTTTCCACTACTCCCCAGCCTCATGAACGTCTTTCTTCTTTCCAGCACCTGAAAGATTGCTTTCTAGTCATGCTAGTCCTTGATGTCGTACATGGTCTGTCATGCATCCTGTATGCAGCTGCTGTCTTTGCTACTGTAGTACATGTTTATAGGCTGCAGTAGAAAATAGGGGAGGATGGCAGAGGAAGCAAGTGCTTAAGTTTACCAATCCTCTTTTAATGGTTGAAAAGCAAAAATGGTCTAATAAGGCAACAAAGTGCAAGGCTTCAGGGAAGTAGATAAACAGCAGTGATGCTAATCAAAATCCAAATAAAATGATCAGTGCAAGGTCTAGTGGGAGCAGAGGTCCTTAAATATTTATGCAATATGTTCTCCCCTCCCTTCCCCAGCCTTGTACTATCTACGGCCCTGCTGTTGGAACAACATGATGGTGGAGTGGTTAGGATATCACATGGCTCCCAACAACCCCTTACTGAAGTTGAATCTGGCGGCAGCATGCAAACAATTCAGGTGCCATTAGGATCTTCTGCTTCAGGAAGCCCTAATGCAGGTGGCTCAGCTGGTCACGATGATCATGTGTAAGCCTGGCCAGATGGCTGTGGTCAGCTCATGCCAAGGCCAGAGTTGGCATTTGCCCAGAAAATCCTTTATGGTAATTCTGAGGTCTTTGTGGTACCTCCACAGCCTCCTATTGACATGTGTGGCAGGAGGGGTTGCAGGCAGCTGTGGAGCAGCAGGGCCCAGCTTCAGAAGAGTCAACAGAGGCAGAGAGAGTGAACCACTGGAACTGAGCCGTGAGTGGGGCTGTTTCCCAGGGCCCGTCTACTCTGGTACATGTATCCCAAGGCCAAAATTTGCAATTCTGTATAGGGATGCCAGTATTGTTCAATCCAGTTATCAATGCTCAGGAAAGCGAAATACCGTCCATAATGATAGCTGCAGATGCCACAGTGATTGATAGGACAGTACACGTGGAACATCTACTGTTAGAAAGCAATCCAAAATGTTTCATTAGTCACAGTCCAACATATTTAATACTGTCAATCATGAAGTACCATATTTACTAGCAAAAAAGTAGGCTACATCCGCAGGATGTGTTGTATAGAGACCTAAAAGTAGTTTGAGGTAACAGATGGCAACTCTCGGTCTGTTATATAAAATTATTTGTAAACGTCAGGGAAAAAAATAAAAATAGAATTAATTCAGTCAAAAATTCCTGCTGGTTTAAAAAACATATTGAGATTATATCTGATGGATAATAGGAATGTTTGACAGGAAAAGGATTGCAGTGGACCCAGTGTTTTGAAAATTAAGCCTAGATGGTAGAAGAGGAGGGCTTCCCCTCTCTTCATCTTCTTTGGAATTCATTGTTTGAGTAAAAAGATGTGCAGCCTTTGCCTGCAAAGTCAACACCAGTGTGCGTCACCACACTTACAGACTTCTGGGTTCAATCATGATGCGTTGAAATGACAAAGTCCTCCAACCAAGCCAAGGCAGCAAGGACTGAGGTGATCTTACCATCTTTACTGACTCTGCTCTAGTCCCAACCATCACCCGAAATACCAAGACWTGGCTAGTTTTGATTGCCCCTTTGTGCTTCAGTTTCTCCCTCCTTCTTTTCTAGTCCTTCTGATTTTTGCCTTTATGCTAATCAAGTCTTGTTTAAAAAGCCTGTCTTCTTCAACCTTGTGACCAGGTAAAAAGCAGTATCTTTGATGTGATAATAGTTTTGGCAGAGATTGGGGTGACTTAAAGATGACACTTACCTTTTCATTAGTAGGGGCTGGTATGGAATAACCTAGCAAGACCACATGACATTTTCTTATTTGTTTAGCATTTAGATTTTTTCTCCCTTTCTCGCTTCTTATGTTTGTACCTCCCTTTCGGCTTGATGATGTGAATCTCTAGGCTATTTCAATTTATTTTCCCATCCCTAAAAACAATGTTAACACTATTATCAACATTTCAGCTTGTCAAGACTGTCAAAACAGGAGTGTTTTTTTTTAATTCTATATTTTGTATATCTAAAGTAATGGGAAAGAGATACATCTAAAGATTTAGGTTATCCTTCAAATGATTTAGCTGGGTAGAATTTGCTACTGCCTCCCGCACATTCATTTTAAAGGGCTTGTACGTTTCTAGTATGGTTGTCTGTGATAGAATTAAGCAGGATGAGATTGCTGGGCTCGTAACCCTGACTTTTAATACGGTACAAGACAGCATCATGTTAACCACTTTGTACTGATTTTGGCAGTATACATGGACCAAGGTAGTCAACACAGGGACTACATCTCATTAAGCAAAGATTTAAAAAAGGGCTGGTGTCATTGTAGTCCTCTTGAAGTGGACTTCTGTTACAGTGCTTCAGTATACAGAAAGCAAGCTATTAAGCTGAACAAAGTGATCTTCCCTTCATATAGCACTTGATTATTGTGTATTGATGGACTGGTCATCTTAATTCAGAAAGAAAATGGGACTATTGGAAAGAATTCAAAGAATGAAGTGTTTGGGGAAAAAAGTCTCAAGACACAAGCCATATACGTATTCAGCAGATCAAAGAAAAGGATGGGAGGTAACATAGCGCTTACATATGGCAAAGTAAACTGATTGTGGGGAGCTTTTAATAATGCATAGAGGCACAGAAGATGCAGTTGTATCTTATGCCATTAATTTCTACAGTTTGAGTGCTAGGAGTAATTAAACATTTGAACAATTGCCAGGGAAAAGTGGTAGAATTGAAACATGCTATAGGTCTTACAACTGTCTCTTTAAACAACACACACTGATCTGTGGTTGGTGTTTGACATTTGAAAAAATTGTATGGCTATTGTATAGAGCAAGTGATGACAGTGGTATTGCTAGGCCAAAACGGTACCTGGGAATGGCTGTCTTCAGCATCAAACTCCATGTCTACTCAATGGCTAAGCTTTTGCAATGATTTCAAAGCAGGATTCAAAGCCGGGTCATCAAAACAGTCATCCCTTTTTACTTCGTGCTGTGGACCCTGGACCTCTCTTTCTTAGGAGTCAGTAATTCTGCAATCCTTACTGTACTTAAATTCCTCAGCTTCATTGAGTCTAAAAGGACCATGGTAATGGTCCTTCTCCTCTTTCTGTAGTGCAAAAATCTGCAGAATACCCATGGCTATTAATTAAAAMTTCAAAGCCAGCATTTTCCTTCCACTTCTCCTTCTCTGGTGAAGAAAAATAAAATCATTAACAATGCAATGTTGAAGTATTGTACATCACCGTTTTCTCTGTGAAATACAGTTATGGTGTGCCTATCACTGGTATTTCCTTGGCTTCATATCCTGCTGCCTTCACCGTTCCTAGAAATCACGTGAAGCTTATGTTCCTGGTTCTGGTTCACAAGGCACATGTCCACCTCTAGCTTAGGGACATTCTTTTGGCCTTTGGAATGAGTCGCTTCTTTCTGCAACTGTAGTTGAGTAATTTTTTGTGTCATTCTTTCTGCTGGATGTAGCTCTTCTGAAGATCACCTTAACATATCTGACAGATGTGGTGGTCACGGAATGTGCCCACAGCTGCCCAACTACCAAACCCACTTCTGGGTCCTGTCTTCCTTCCCTGCATCTGGGCAGCCTTCTGCCCTCCTGCTGGCAACAGCACCCAGCCATGGCTTTGTCTGCAGAAGCCCGGGGTCCTTTGGTCTCCTTTCCTTCTAGCTGTAGCAACGTCTGCCCATCCTAACCTGTACAGAGATAGGTATTTTCTTCCTTGAGCAGTGGCTGAACTAATTTTCCTCTGCCTGTCACCCAAAGTCAGGCTTGGCCCATACTAATAGGGTGGTAGTGAGTGAAACCCACTACCCCTCATGCTTGGCCCATCGCGGCAATCTTACCCAAAAGGTTAGACAACTACTGCTGTGGTGGCCTGGGAAGAATGARGAGCTGTTGCTGAAAGGCACCTTCCTGTGCATTTTTACACAACAACCCTGCAGCTCTTTTTGCCTGGCTTTATACGTTGGAGTGTGAACAGACTGAGGAGGTGCTGTGCTGCTGCCTTCGAGGAAAAGGGCTGCTCACAACAGCTCYGCAAGCCACAGTCTTTGCACCACTAATTGGACTGTAGGTGGGGTGGGGTTTTTGGTTGGGTTTTGTTTTGGTTTGGTTTTTTTTTTGTTTTTTTTTTAAGCAGTCAGTGGCAAATACCTAGTGTAAATACTTGTTGGTGTTATAATTTAAAAACACTTATTTCTTATAAATGGAGAGTTTGTATGCTATAAGAAAAACTTGCTTGCCTGACAGTGGGACTGCTTTGGCAAGTGGGTTACAATCATTTTTGTGTTATGGCATGGCTGTCACAGAACACTAAGACAGCTTCCTTCGCTTTCACTGAAGTTTAGCTTCCTTTGCTATCATCATTGGCATTGGTTGTGGATAGCACATTGCTTCTCTTTGGGTGCTTATTCAAGTACTGCTACTGCAAAGGTTTTGTTTAATTTTTAAACTTTGGTTTGAAAAACAACAACAAAACCAAGATCTCTGCACCAGGAAAGTTAGTCTTCTCAAACATTTTTTTTTTTTTTGTTCTCATCTTCATTCCAGCAGGTTTTGTTTTCCAGATTACTGAAAGTGTTAGAAACATTCTTCATTCAATAGTCTATATTCTATGTAAGTCTTTTTTGGCTATAGAAGGCAACTGGGGAATTGCTGGATCCACTGCTGGTATGGTCAGTATCCCTTTGAAGTATTGCAGATCATATGCTCCATTTACGGAAGCATCTGAGCTGCTGCTACAGCAAGAAACTATCACTTAACGTGGGCCATCAGATCAGTCTACATTATGGTCTGCTTCTCACCAAAAAAAAAATCAGAAAGGCTGTGATAAAGGCTAATTTCCTTAGATTCCTCATTCTTTTTTACATGGATGATATATTTATTTTTAAGCATCTGTGTTTGTGCCAACAGATTTTTCTCTTAAGCTAGTGCTGAGAAATTGTTCTTCCTCTCCAAGGACACTCCTCCGTGGTCTACTGCAGCATAACCAGCTAAACTTAATCTCTACCTTGTTCAACACTTGAAAGGAGCCATTTACAGAATTTTTCAGGAAACACAGACTGAGATTTTTCAGCTGCCCCAAGTGAACTTGGGGAACTAGTGAAAGAACTAGGACTCAAACACAATGGTACACAGGTGGTTTGGAAGAAGTAATCTGAAGCTATGCCAAAAATTACTGACCTTTTCTATCGAACCCGTAAGTACTTGTTTGAGGAGTCCACAGCCACCTGCCACAGTGTTGTCACCTGAACCACAGGCTGGTGCAATGGCTGTATTGTTAGGCGGTACTCTGAAACAATCTTGACATTGAACCTGACCCAGAACATGGTTTCCCATTTGTAGTTCAGATGCGTTGCTGTGTAATACAAGTTGTTTAGCTGCCTTTGTATTTCTCGGGTAAGTGCCTGTAAAGCTCTACTTGTCTTAAAGCCTAGAAGAAAAAAGATAAAGGAGCAAACAAACTCTCTGTCTTACTGTCATACCTGAGGTTATCAGAAATGCTTGCTAACTACAAAAACAAACAAAAGAAGTAACTGCTTGAAAAGCAGCATGTGTGTTATATTTTCTCCCCCTCTCGCCTCCCTTTTTTTTTTTTTTTTTTTATCCTATATAACCTGAATTTGACAGTCTGCAGGATGGGTTGTAAATCACTGCATTTATATTGATATTTGCAAATGACAGACTTGATAGTGAACGAATACTGCTTCATGTAAGAACATGCTACTTTATATCAAAAAGTATATAAATAAGCAAGTTGTTAATAGTTGCACAATATAAGATGAAAGTATGATCATTTTCTCCAGCAATAATTCCACTTCTTTATTGAGTTTCCATTTTTGCTGTTTTTTCTTTTTGTATTTACAAAGTAACTTCCATTCTCCTTCAAGTGATTATGCGGTTTGAAAAAAGCACAGACCTTTACATACATGTGGAAAATAATTTTCTTAAAGTGAATGCATCTATTCAGGCACTTTTTCAGAACTTTGCCTGATGGATCTTATTTTCCATTTTTTTTTATTATTTTGGCCATTCCCATGTGACCATTTTCATTAGCTTTTTCCAAAAATGCACTGTAGTAGAGAGAATCTTAGGTCTGTGACTGAAATCAGACCAGTTTCAAACATAAACTAATGACCTCATTTGTCTTGCATAAAATATATGGGTTTTATTTTTGTTGGAACAGTATTACCTTGCTATGTAATGAACGTAAAATATATCTCCTGATGCAACGTTCCTATATCTTAACYCGTTCCTCCTTTTCTGAATTTGATTACTTCTTCCTATCAGGACTACGTCACATCTCTCATGATGCTTTTGTTTATTTAAGGTGACTTCTTTATTTATCAACATGATATCAAATTTATAGCGACTAGACTTTTGCTCTTTTCCATTTCAAATGCTGGTAAGAACGTTATTTTCCCTACACCAGCCCACAATTGTTAATGAATACATAGAGAAGTGTGTTGCAGGAATGGATTCTAGTAGAACACATTTCTAAATCTTCTTCCAGTTAATACTAACACCAGTGCATTTCTTCTGTCCATTAGGTTTATTTCCCCATCAAAGAAAGCAAGTTAGTTAGTTGCACTTGATTTCTGATGATCAAGTTGAATACTACTTATTGTCCTGCTGGTGCTTGAAATTCTGGCAGTAAGCTTAGTATTTCGTGAGGAAATACTGAGCTGTAAGCCCTTATACCCACATTTGGAAATAGTTTATGTACTTGCCATTTCCCAAAGCTCTCTCACCTCACCTGACCTGGTTATGTAGAAATAATGGTGGATAATTCCAGTTAAATACTGCTATTTCCTTTACTTCTCTATAAGCACAGATCTTTTCTAAGAGAAATTCTAGCTACAGCTTGTGGCAACAACATAAGTTTAGGTGGATTCTTGAAGACAACAGCAAGATGGGAGTGAAGGAGGAGAAGATTAGATGGGTGACTTTTTGTAGGTATTTACCAAAAGAGAACACTTGGAAAAAAAGGCAAGCAAATAGTGGAAGTGACCTTTTGAATAACTAATGCACAATTCAAATTGGCAAGACTGGCTAGTGAAGGAAAAATAAAGTCGCAGAACAAGTTTCCTTTACTGAAGGAGAGAAAAGAGAAAGAAGTAAGAAAACAGAGTAGCAGGTGAGTAGAGGAGAGAAGGCAGGATCAGCAGAAAAGAGGAAAAAAWTGTTATGATAGTGTCTGGTGCCCAAGGAACAATGAACATGATGAATGGACTGTGGAAGAGAACAGATGACAGAATGGTCTGCAGRCAGAAGAAAGAAGAGATGGGGAATCTAAGGAAGATGCAGAGGACAGATCAGAAAGAGGACATGTATGTAACTGGTACTCCCTTCTGAAGAGAAATGGGTAGGCTGTCATGAGAATGGATCCAGAAGTATGTTTGCTAAGATAAAAATTATAGATGTGGATCTGAAAACTATAGTGATCCAGTGAACAGAAGTGTACAAATTTCCTAGAAACTTTAATGGAATTTTCCCATTTCCTGAAGAAGGAAGGACAAATGTGTGATGATCAACAGATGACTCAAGAGTTGGTGCTAAAATTGATGGATTACTGAGAACAGTATAGAAAGAGAATATTCCTTAATGGATATGCTAGTATTATGGATACTTTCTGAGATTCAATTTAGACCCATGCAGGGGAGATAGAGCTATATTTACATACAGTCCATGCCTACATGAACAGAAAGAGGAAGGAAGGGCATGGGCTATGAAGGCTCATCACAGAGCATGGCATGGAGAAAGACAGACATAGTGCTGTTACAGCAATAGTCATCCTAGACAGACTTCTGGGATCAGGAAAAAAAACAAAGACTAGTTTTAAGAATGCATTTTGTAAACTCATGAGAAGGCTTATGTGAGACAGTTGCAAAACCAGCCAGGAATAAAATCTGAGTTTCCAAGAGCCCCTTCCTATTGTGTGCTCTTAAATGTTTATCTAGATGGTCTCTGTTTCTCTTGATCCTGTCTTATGACAACTTCTTTTTGTTAACCATTGTTTGTAGTGTCATGCTGCTGTTATGCACTTAACATTGCAGCCGAGTAGTTCTTACGCATTTCAGCCTTCCCCATGTCTCTTGAAACACGAAGGTAAAATAAATCCATGGTCATATGCTCTTCTGTTGTTCTTTCTTTCTCAAAAGCTTGTTCTGCTTTATAAGGTAATTTAATTTTATTTTTTTACCAATTACTTTGTTATGGCCAAACACTTTTARCCTGACTTTCTAACAATGTTTATGTGATTGTGCATCTGCTCATCTTTCCTTATGAACCTTTAATCCATTGGCCTATTTCATCCAATTTGACCAACAGGAAGAAAAATTAGAAATACTAAGTTTCTGGAAAAATGCCTTTATCTAGACATCTGGATAAAGAAGAGAGCCTGCTAGTGGAAAGGCTGTAAGAGCTCACTCTTATCAGTTACCTTAAAACCCACGAGAGGTCATCCTATAGGCACAAATCCAGAGGAAACCAGGCTTGACTGGTTCAGTTCCTCAGATCCTTCAAAATTCCCAGCCCCTGCCATGCAGTGGCACCAGGTGGTGGCATTCATAGGAGTTTAGCCTAGGAGAACTGGTGTTCTCAAGACATGGTTGAGAGACCTCAGCTGACAGCCAGATGCCTGACTTAACTATTACTGTAATGCTAGTGTAGGTATGGTGCAGTGGTGGGACATTTAATGAAGATGGCTAGCATAAATGAAGTCTTTGTGATCGTGCTTTTGAGTGTCTGTTACCTTCTTCAGCAGTTATACGGTTTCTGTCCCTGTTGTCCCCCAGATTCTGGTGGTTTTTATCTCTGGGTTTCAGAAATGTTGCTACTGTAACAATACTCTTTTTTTCGTGTTCTTCTATTTCCTGGCAAATCCTCGTTTCACTGTTCTGTAGTTTGCAGATTTAATTACTCTGATAGGGGAGAAAACATGATGAAGACACAAAAAACAATGTAAGAAAAACATATGAAACTCAAGAGCTTTGCTAAACTAATGGGATACACGCACGAATCATTCTTTGTCCTAGTTTTAAAGGACTACTGCTCATCCCCACCTAAGAAAGTATCTACAGAAAGCATGCTGAAAACTAGCATAGGGTCTCTCGGCAACAGAGAATGATCAACAGATATCCAAACATTTTTGAACAGTCTCTGTTCAAAAATAAAAATTCTGTCATTAGTAGAAAAGAGAACATGGTGAGAACAAGAATATTTCATAGTGGTTCTTTCATGAAGCGCAATTTTTAAGAACATAGGGTAATCATGTTGAAGTTACGACTTCAGGAATTTTATTCTTCTGAGTAATTTCTTGAAAACCTGTGTGTCTACCTTTGCCTGTCAATGCAGATGAGGAAAGGTGGCCTAATGCTACCCACAGGAAAAGACTGTGAATGCAATGACGGTAGGAATAATGACATTACAGATGAAGCATGTTTCCATTAAAGACTGAAATTTAAGTTAAATAGCTCTGACTATATTTACCACTGATGATAACGAGCAATTAGTTCCTTTCCATAGGAAGGAGACTGAAAGCAGGAAATACAGTATTCAGCATTTTTCTGTTACATTAGTGCATTCCATGTAAACAATCTATTTTCTTCTTCMCATCTAAAAGACTGCTTTTCTGCATAACTCACACATATATTCTGCAACACTTTTATACCTATAGGTAATAGCTATAATCCAGCGGATAGTTCTTTGCATATGAGGTGGAGTCAGCGCCTTCATCCTAAAGATAAACAAGATGGATCATACATCTTTGATCTCACAAACCCTCACTTTGTTTGCTAATCCCCTGCCAGTTGTGTACTGCTTTCCATCTGTTGCAACACCAACACGAGCAACTGATGACTTATTAACACCCTCTCCAGCAAAACTCCCAGTGACCCCTCCTCTTGTATAGCTATTGATGGCATCACTCAATGTTGAACAAAATTGCCCGTGACTTTGTGATGCATTCTGTGGAAGCAAAATTGATGTTTGCAAATTACTTTCCTTATTGCAGTCCTGCAGCTTCAAGACTCTGCTCGGAAGCTTTCTCCTACCTCTGCATTTATAAGCAATATGCTATACACCTGACTAATAATTAACAGCTTTTTTTATGAGGACCAAATCAGGCTGGGTACRTTATTGGAACTGATCCTTTCTCGAGGAGATCTCAAGTAATATTAAATCTTCTGCAAAGGTAAACAAACAAAAAACCCCCTATCTTAATTCAGTTCCATAAGCTTCATTCTAGCGATTTTTCTAGCATTGAAGCGAATATGAGCACAGCCTTCATTTCAGCCGCCGGAGTTAGCTCTAGAGCTTCGTACGCAGAGCAGTGCGTCTCTGACCTGCCGTAACAGGCAGATTTGGTTTGGGTTGGTGTGGTTCCTCTCCTGCCGGTGCCCTGTYCCCCGCAGTGGTGGCTGGTGTCCCGTGGTGGCGTTTGCCTGCCACGATGTCGGGTGGGCTCGTGCCGCGGCTCGTGTTCCCGCGGCGGTGGGTGTCACTCAGTGCACGCTCGGCTTTCGCAGGCACCGACCCCACTCCTAACGCTTCCTTATGACTGTGGTCCTTGCCGCGGCCGGGGATGCAGTACTTCTGGCTCACGATTTTAACTCTCACATGCATTTTACGAGTTTCTGTGGACATAATACTTTGCTGTAAGATGTGTAGCATTTTGACTAGAGGATTGTGGAGAGGTGCTCACGAAGCCTGTTCTATTTATGCTGTCCACTCCTCGGGCAGAACTGGGCTTTTCCTCGTCACACCACGTAATTTGAGTCCAGCAAACCCCCAAGCAGTGTCCTTTCTTAAGATATGAGTATATTTAAGAGACGTGCAACACCACTTTTTGTTGTGTTTTGTATGCAACTATCTAAAAGTGGCTAGCCACTAAAAGTGGCTTTAATCGCAGCCTTGGGCACCATAAGCAGGAGTGGGAGGGTTGTGGGTTGGTGCAGAGCTAGGAAGGTCAAGCAGCATCAGAGGAAGGGGCTGTCTCTTTCCTTGTTTTAAGGGTAAACACATTGGCGTTTCAGCATATTTGTCTGCAGATTGTTCTTGCAGTAATTAAAACCACCTTTTCATGCAAATGTTTCTTAGAAGTTCAAAGAAAAGAAGGGGGAGGATGTGTAAAAGATCACTTCATCGGGCTTATCAGTTATTAGAATTTTTTTCAAAGTTTTGGTCATCTCAGATGGTCTCTCTGGCTCTCGCTAAAGCAGGAATATTTTTGTGAACACAGTAACAGAAGTTTGGTGTTTGTTTTTTTTAAATAGAAGCCAAATGTGATGATTCTGCATATTCTGGTCCTGTCTGCTGGTGCTTCAGCAGTAAACAAGTCACATAGTTTAGACCCTGAGATGCCAATTAAACCGATCTTAGGAATATTAAACGAGAACTCTAAGATGAACAGTATTCCGGGATGTCGTGTGGAATATAGCCCCTAAAAGAGAATGTCATTTAGGTGGTTGTTTCTGTGATGATAAATGAAAAATAGTTGTACTTCTAAACTAATCTGTAAGACTCGTTTACATCTATGTGTGCTATAGTGTCAAGTGTTAGAATGAAGTCAGTGGTAAATTAAGGGATCAAAAAAAAAAGGTGATCCATTTGCTAAAAAGCAGTCATTCCTTTAGAAGTGTTCATGACGTCTGTGCTGTTGAGGAAGCTTATTTGTAATTTTCCAGAATTAGATCTGAACCCATCCAGAATGGGCTTTAAGTGGGAAGAAATATCCTGCATTATTTTGGGAGGAACAAAGATTTATTGGTATGCAGGTCAGTACTCTGAAGAAGAAGGTTTATTTTATTTGTTTAGGAGACTCTTGTCATGGGTAAAAACATTTGGTTYTGTTTGTAGAAACATTTAGTGTGCTACTCACCTTACTGATTAATTTTTCCCCATAAATTTGAATTTAAGCAAATTAATGCTGCACGTAATTTATCAAATTCTCCTAATGTCTCTATAGTGTGCTATAGGGAACAACGCAAGATTGATGGCAACACAAGATGATGGCAAGAAGATGCACAGGCTGACATACAGCTTTCTGTATTCTTCAGGCCCATAATGTGGGCTTCAGCTTTGTTTTATTTGTATGGGGTTTGGGGGTTGTTTTTATAGTCACCATTGGTCCCCCAAATCTTTTGGTGAGATAGATAGCTGTTTATGCATTTATTCTTCAGTCCCTGGACAACATGTATGAGATTTTGTGGGGGCTTTTCTACATAWTTCATAATTTATTCTATTGTCTTAGTCTTTTCACTTTTTAAAATAATTGTTATTATTTCATATTTTGGAGGACTGAAATATTGTTTCTGCTTTTTTCCCCCAGTTGTATGGAGATTAAGTGGACTACCTTAGTTTCAGGTCAGATAGCATTTCATCGGGATAGCAAAATGCCTGTAAGCATTCATCCCCCAGGGATGGAATCCTAGCCTGCAGCATTTCTGTCTCCCACCTTGAAAAGTGGCAAGACAACTACTGAGATCCTTGTAGATGGGCTTTAAAGCTGGCCATAATCCAGTGGTGAATGAAATGCAGAACCGTCCAAATCAGTGACATTTAACCCAACCACACGTCAGTCCAGGTGGCAAGATAAATTGGTACTCAACTGTTTCCAGCCCATTTTCCTGGTTAGCGCTCTAAAATACAAGAAACATTTCTGGCACCTCTTACGTGATTTTTGTACATCTGCACATGCTTGTGCAAACACACTTTATTCTGTATTCAAATTTTCTGGTGTAGGTAAACTTTTAAAGCATCTGTATTTCATTTCACGTTCCTCTTAAAAACAGTTGTTCTTTCTGGAGGGAGAGCCCTCACCTTTCCCTTTGCCTTTCATCCTCTCTCCTCTTATTTGTGCGATGAAATTGCATCACTCAGTTGTGACATTTCAGTAGTGGATGCTACGCTCATTTGAACCAAAAGAATATTCTTCTGAAACAAAACCTTGATATATTTACTTGTCAACAGATATGCTCTATAACTTCCATAAAGAGGACTGAATGATAAAAATAGTAAAATAGGTGAAGCGTTTAGGTGTTTCTGAAATCTACCCTTAAAAAGAGCAAGAGCCAGCAATCCCTTGTGCCAATCTCTTTTATCTCTTCCAAAGCTATTTCTCATTTACTGTAATGCTTAACAATTCTATTTCACAGTGTGCTTTAGATTCCCAACAACAGCAAAAAAAAAAAATTACTTAAGAAAAAACAACTTGCAAATCCAAGACCAGGCGTCTGTTTGTGTGCAGTTCTAAATGAAGCCTCACCATTTCTTAACTAATGAGGATCTTTTCCATGTGGAATAAATTCTTAGTACTTAGCAGCATTAGTAATGCTTCAAAAAAAAAAAAGTATTTAAAATGGTTCAGTTGCCAACTGCCTTTGACTGTCTCAGTAAGACATTGAAACAGACCTTCTGCTCTAAATTAGTAAGGCCAATCACAGCCACACAAAGCCCAGAATGACCGATCATTCTTCTGGTGTCCTCGCTATCTTTACTGAGGTCAGATAAATCACTTTCAAGCTGTTAAATCAATGATCATAAATTAGGGTTCTGTTTTTACAGCGCCTTGTGGGAAATTCTCATGGTTAAATTAATCTAACAGCTGCAGTGAAGAGCACCTCCCACAAGATCATGTCAAAAGTTCTCCCCCCACCACCACTTTTTTTTTTTTTTTTTAAAGGGGAAAAAGGACTGAATTACTTGTTTTTACCTAGCGCACAAAATGGAATCCCTCTGTCTATCCCTGCTAATTCGTGTTTCAATTGTACCCAGCTGTTTAAATTGCACTGCGCCGAGATTGCCTTGATCCCCAGGTGCTGGTACTCCATCTGTGCTGCTCTGAGAGACTATTTACAGCAGAGGTTAGGCCAGCGATTGCTGGGATGGAAAACTCATTTCTCAGCCTGGCTTTTATTTACACTCTTATTAAAGATCCTTTCACTCATGTTGGAATGGCAGCTAGTGGCTGCAGTGAGCGTTTGGCATCGAGCCAAGCAGCAAAATTACCATGTCGATGAAAGATAGCCTGCTTCCATTTTAACCTTTCACTGTTCTCCCCTTTCCATCTATATTTGCATGAAGAAGGATGATTATTGAAAGAGATAGGGGGACAAAGGGATGAGAGTATCCTTGTCAGCCGAGCTTTTCAAGGGATAAAATGGTTTGTGTCCAGTTTGGAAAAATCTTTACCGCCTTATTAATTTCCTACTCCTTTTCCTTAATTGCTATTAGAGTATATTTTCACATGAAGCAACAGAGCTGCTCATGCTCTGCTCGCGTCCTTCCCCCACTGCTTCCCTGTGCCTTGTGAACGCGACCCTGGGATATATCTGCAACGTTGAGGTTTCTACTTCATCCCCAATGCAGGTCACACAGAGCCACAGCAACACCCTCAAAGCATTTTTTTCCTACAAATATGCCTCTTGGAAATGAATCACCTTCCTGGGAGCAAGTGGCTCGTTGCACATCACATGTTATATTACTGGGGGAGGGCAAGGGAGAGTATGAACAGTTGCTGGGGGAGGCTGGCATGCAATCATCATGTTGTGGACCTAGATGCATTTAAAAAATAAATATAGTAACTATTTCTCCAGAAACCTCAGCACATTTGTTTTTAGGAGCAACACAGGATTGGTGAAAGGCAACAAAATCCACCTCAGCTGTTGCGAGACAATAACCGACATTGTTGAGTGCCGACTATAGCCCAGCACAAGGAGGAGACCCCAAAACCTCAAGCCTCACTACCAAGCTCCATTTGTGAGGCAGACCATGGCCTAAAGTGCTAGCAAAGCCATGCTTTTCTTTCTCTTTGGCTTCTTCCAGGGCAGAAGGAGAGACAAGTCTATGTTCCATTTTCCCCAGTAGAGGAGCAGTGACTCTACCGAGAGGTTTACAGGAGTTGGTGGTCTTGCTCCTGAGCCGTGTTTTGGGTAGTGTGCAAATACCGGCTTTCATAAAAAAAAAAAAAGAGAACATATCCTGAAGGACTTAACCCTTTACTTAGACGGTTGTGTCCTACTGTTGTTCAGCCACTCCTTAACTTGCAGGTCCCCAGGAATCGTTGTCTCCGCTAATCACCAGGAGGCTCAAATGCCTGCTGCTGGCCAGGGGCAGGYGCTTCACGGGACCAAGCCGTCTGATGGCTCCAGGCTGGTGCGTTCCCAGGACCTGCAGATATAAGAGGCTTTTCAATACAAGAGGTAGCCGTTGACTCCTCCAAAGACTGAACAAACTTGAGTTATTCCCAGTTCAATTTTTAAAGCTCAGTTCTGTTCCCGTTGAGGACGAGGCACCTGGAGAAAGGGGTGTCTTGCAATTCTTTCCCCCACTAATCCTCCTAAAAGGTGGAGGGTTTGTTAACAAAAGCACAAACGTACTTAGCTGTATTCTGGGTAACTGGCAGCTGAAATAATAGGTGTATTTACTGACCACTGCTTGCTTTCAGCTCCTGGAACAGGCACAAACAGATCATGTTTTCCAACATCTTAGTTGCTGTTCAAAGTTCCTTGCCAATTTTTTCCTATATACATACTTATATATAGTTAGAAAGTTATAAATTCAATATTCTAGAAGCGCTTATTTATCAGAACTCAGTCTGTGCCATATAGCTAACTTCAGGACTTCAGGTTAGTTGGGTGTTGTCTTCCCCATTTCCTAACTGACTGAGTACCCGAGTCCCACGCTACCCGCTCTCCTAGTGAAGCCAGCACCAGGGAACTCTTGCAGGAGCGGTAGCAGAGAAGCACTACTGGGAACTTTTACATAACCGTAAATATTTTTTTTTTATCTTCCTTTTTTTTTTTTTGGCACTAAACAGACCTTCCTTAAAACACCATTCTTAGAAAAATGTAACCACAGCAAGATTTACTGTCTGAGCATTGTGCTTAATATTTTTCCCATTCATAAAATACTTGTATGTCTGGACATGAGACTTAGTTAGAAGGGTGTGTTTTGATTCTTGTCTGGCTCATTTAAACTGCTTCTATGCTAGTGCGCAAGCAGAGAAGGGGTAAGAATGATGTTCCAGCTCTTCTAACATATTCTAAATTCCCAGATGTAAAATTCAATTGCATGAGCACTGATGAAAAACAAGCACGAAAAGGGGGCGCAAAGACCAGCAAAGTAAATTTATTTTTTTAATTGGGAGCAAAGCGAACTCAATCCTCAGAAAAATGCAGTATAAGAAGTTCGTATTAGGAGTTTGTTCRTGGAGTACCTTGATCTCAGCTAGATGAGATGCAGCTGACATTTGGCTGACAAAGCTCTAGGGAAAGCTGGAGGATGGTAAGAAATAAGACATTTGGTGCAATTAGCTGCAGTACTAACCCAGGAACGGAGGTAAACAGGCACAACGTGGGGACGAGAGGATCTTTCAGAATCAAGGTCTAAACTGCTTGAGGATGTAGCAATTCCCTGCTCTTTGTACATTCTTGGCCAATTCCCTATTTGAGTAATTGGTTTGTCTGCTTCTAGATCCTGGAGAGCTGCAACTGGATCTGGCTTCCTCCTGTCCCCCCTTCCCCCCCCCCGTAGGTGCTGCGGTGCTGCACCGGGCCGTCACGCAGYGCCCCAGCCCGCAGCCGCCCAGGCGCGCCGGCTGCAAAGGGCTGCAGGATCAAAAATTAAACTAATAATACACATTTAAGAGACCTGGATGGGCAGACTCAGTCTAAATTTTTGAAGAGACTAAAATGACTGCAGGTGTATCAGCTGCTTTTACRTCCCTGAGCTTTATTGAATATTATACTGGGCAGAGAAAGGGTCTCTGTTTAGGAACAATTTGTGCTACTYGATGAGGTGACTGTCTAGTCATTTGTCTTCAACAGTTACTCTCAGGGGAAAACAGTATCTTTTCTTGTAATTTTACTCATGGATATCTAGCAGAATTTCCATATTCTTGTCTTACCTTCCTAAAGCAAAAATAGCAAAATTTCAAAATTTGTTTGCTTAGCCCCCAAAAGTTGTAGCAATAATTACAGAAATAAGCAAYGACTGTCACATCAGAAGCTAAAAAATGCTGCATCTGAGCTTGTGCGACAACCTTCGGATCTTCCAGCCAGCTCCTCAGTTGCTGAGGAGAAGTAGTTTCCCTGGAGAATAACTGGGCCAAAGTAAAACCCTCAAAAATCAACTTAAAGCCATTAAAGTTTCCCCTTTCAAATAGGAGAATTCACATATTACATGCATGCAAGTTTTTATTTTGAGGCAATGCGCAATGTTAGGTTAATGAAGAAATCCTTTCCCTTTCTCTGGGCTTGCCTTCGGCTGGCAGCGATGGCYGCGCTGCGGGTGACGCTGCCCGTGTCAGCACCCGTAGGAAGCGAGCGGTGGGGGAGGTGGATGGCCGAGGACTCAGGGCCACGTCTGAAACRGCAGTTAACTGCTCCAAAATGTTTTAAATCAGAGAGGAGCATGGTAACGGGAGGGAAGGAAAAATACCACCCATCGTAGCATAAATGAACTAGAAAGATGCCCTGTTGGGGGACAGCCTGTTGGGAAGGGCCTCAATTTACCACAGACAAGGAAAAAATCCTGGCCATCAGACTGCAGGGGTGCCTGTGAAGCTCAGGGGCGATGCCAAACCATTACAGCCGGTTGTAGTGCTGCCTTTACAGAAGAATGCCATAAGGGATTGCCTTCTATTGCTTAAGGGAATAAATGCTCAGGGACATTTTGACTCTAGAGCCTGAGAAATTATTAACTATACACCCAAGAAAAAGGTTGGAATTCGTATCTTAGGTGGCCTAAAATTCATGAAGGTCCAGACATCTCCTCTATCTATGCATCTGAATAATCAGCCTTAAATTAGCTGCAGTAAAGATCTGATTATTTTTTGTACTGCAGCTTCCTCCCTCTCCCCTTCGTATTTTGTGGCAGAGTGCTGTGGACTATTTCTGCAGCTTCAAATTTATGATTAATTGTTCTTAAATTATTAAAGTCTCTGAATCATCTGTTCTTTATCTACCTGTAGACACATTTTGTCTACCTTGATCATGCTCCTTTTTATTAACCTTGTCATCAAAGCACAATTTCTCCTGAAATCATTTTATGTCCCTAAATGTGATGGCATCCTTAGTTTTGCAAAGTGGAGGATTTTTAAAAAAAGCCTCCGTCCTTCCTTCTAACAAGAACAGGATGTGCAGTAACTTTGGCTTATATAAGCCTTCCTGGAAAGCATGGGAGAAACTCTGGAATCAATAAAAGCTGCAGTGTAATAGCAAAAAGAAGTAAACTTTTTGTGAAAGTACGTTGCACTACGAGGATACATTAAGAAGGTGAAACTTCAGGCCTCAGTTTTACAGTAAGTGTACAAAGTACAATAAATTACTGCAATTGTTCCCTTATGTCGCTTTAGTTAACTGAGTACGTTCAGTAGAATACCATGAATATATTATTTGGCTAAGCACTGATTTATTGCCTACAGGAATTACAGAAACTGATGCCCAGATTTGAGGAGTTGTATCTATTACCTAAAAAATGAAAAGAACAAGCCTTACTTGACCTACAGTCTTACAGAATTTAGGGCATAAGAGATGCAAAAGCAAGAGGATGACGTGGAGCAAGCTCCTTTAGGTTCACTTGACATGCGACAGCTCCCATCACTGTATGCGACCAACACTTGTTGATTCAGCTGACACCAGCGAGCCAGGCAAAGCTGTGCCAAAGTTTATTTGCAGAGAAATTCTACACTTGACTCAGTGGCCGGACTGCAGTAATAAACTACTGCTTGACGGGAGAGTGAGAAGAACCAGTGTGAAAATAACAAATGGCTTACCTTTGCACTCTCCRCTATGCTCAAAGCACACAATGGGCGAATGCAGCATTTTAAAAACTGGGGTACCACTAGAACAAGTGTTCTCACTGCTCTTCTACTAAGTGTGAGGTGAAATAGGAATCGGGAAAACCGCTTGTGCTACAATGCAATATTTCAAAGATATAAACAGTAGATATATGCCTAGCTGTCATTCTCTTGCTGGCAACCCAGACGGGTATCGCCTGTGGCTCTGTGCTGGTCCAGTGTGAAGAGGCCGGTGTTATTTCCTGCATCTTTGGTACCTTCAAATACATCTTTGGTTACTAAATAACCATGACAGCTTGCTTCAGTGGAATCTATGAATTCACCTTGGTTTTACCCTAAACTTAGAGCAGAATTTGAGACTGTGATTGCTGAGAAACTGGGGAGGAGGGAAAACTTATTCCAACYGTGCTGTCATTTCAAAAATTACACCCAATTTCTCATGCCTCAGAGAGTTGATAGCTGATCACTTTGCATAGCTCTTCATTGAGTCAGAACATGGCAACTGGCAGTCTGAGCAATGAATCATATTCTGATGGCAGCACACAGCTCACGCAGTTATCCTACAGCTGAACTCTTCCAGATCAACCCATACGCTGATGCACCTCATAGGGATTTACTTCATTAAATCAAGAGTGAGACCTTTTGTCTATGAATCATCCTCTCCCTTGTAATGCAGAGTGCGCTACTTGTCTGTACTGCACAATTAGTAATACACACACAGAGACTTAGGCACTCTTCAGGACAAAGGCAGAATAATAATAATGGTTATAGATATAAATGGATATATATAATATATAATTTAAAATTTTATTTTAAAACTTTGCGCATACACTTCTTCAGCATCCTCCTCTTTTGTTCATTGCACTGAAAAGTTTCAAAAAACACAAAATATATCCCCTTACTAAACATTTTTTGTCCTTAGGTTACAAAAAGATTAACATTTCACAGTCACAAAGCAGAAGTACATTGGTCCAAAACATCTTCCTCCAGCAGGTCCTCCATTCTTCAGGACATATAAAAACTAGACAGTTGTACAGATCTCAAAACAAGATGACTTGTCAATGAAGGAAAGAAAAAGGTGGCAGCTATTAAAAAAAAAATCCCAAACCAAAATAAGACACCTGTGAAAGACCAGCACCAGCAATGGTTAAAAAAAAAAAAAAAAAAGAGAGAAAGAAAAAAGAATGAGTGGAGGTGGACAAGGGCATCCTCCTTCAAGTACATCACAGGTAGAAACACAGCAGCAGAGTTACAGCATCGTTTGGTCACTCTCTCTGTGGTAGCCACATCACCATATCTTCATCTAAGACACGTGGAGGAAAACTATCTACACGCCAAAAATGTCAGGGAGGAACAACAATTCCACACAGTTTGCAATTCATGTTTGATACAAAAACGTTGAAAGTAATTGTACATAAAATGTGAAATAAAAGCAAAACGCCGAGGCAGGAAGAAACACAGCAGATTTGCTTGGAGTGTGTAGTGTTCTTTAAAAACCTAGCAAAAGTTCAAAGCCAAAATCTGCCCAAACATCAAGTGCCGTTCTTCAAAAATATCCTGGAGGCACAGAGTCGACTGTACCTCACAGACCTCTCTTGTCACATTTTAACATGGAAGTAACTTTAATATGGAAATCCACTGCTAACAGCAGACTCTGACGGCTTTTTCTTTAGCTTGTTAGCCCTGTTGTTTTTTAGAATTTATGAAAAAAAAAAATCTCTCTCCAGCATGAGGCCACTGAACATCAGCCCATCATTGCATTAATGTATGTACCGAAAGATGGTTGTGTGCCTCACTTAAGGTATAAACAAAATTTGTAACCACCTTCTTCATCAAATAAAACAAAGAAGATTTTAGGCTGTAGTGCAAGAGAAAAATGTCTGAAATGGCTGTACCACCTTCTGCAACAGTATTCGCAGGAGAATGGTAGAAGCTTCTTGGTTTCAAGTTTCTAGAAATTGGACTGGACGAGGCACCAGAAGACAGTGTTACATTGCACTGTTGGCTAACCTGAATTATATGGCACACTATTTCCTTTCCTTGCCGTTGTCCAAGGAAGGACAAGAACTTGCCCGACTTTCCAAGCAGTGACTATGTACAGGCAAGGACACAGCACTGTGCAACAGCAATTTGAATACAGATGTAACTCAGGACTCAGGTTCCTTGCTACTGAGGCTTAAACAATTTTGGATACTAAGGGAACTTCACTGGCAAAAAMCCCCGAAGTGCTGCCAGCATCAGGCAGTAACTAAGACGACGTGCCAAGGATCTAAAATGTGGAGTTGGTGCCTAACTTGCTCCAGTTTGAGGCAAGCTGTCTGCTCCTAACGCAGGAGCTTCACCGAGCCCCAGAGCAGCTGCAAGGCTGCACGTGGCAACATCCATCCTGTGCCGATCTGAAAAATGGTATTGTGCACCATGGATCCTCCCTGCCATCAGTGGTTTCTAATGTTGTGACATTATAATTCAAAATAATTCAACCTATAAAGGGAATTAGAAATGCTTTTAATTATTCTTGCTTCTCTCACACTACTTCCCCAATAAATGTCTCCTGCCTCCTATTTATATGAGGCTTTAGTGTGTATACGTATTTGTACCAAGCCTTGAAGCAGAGCACAGGCCGCAGTGCAGGCACGTAAGCAGCTCCTAGTGGAAGCAGTTAGAAGGGGAAGCCCAGGTACTAACGCAGCACATCAAAGATGTACGGGAGACGCTCTAGGGAGGCAAGCATGTGATTGTGTAACGGATACTTTGTAAAAAGGCAAACCAAAAAGCATCACAGCATAGTTTCAGTCACGTACATCTGAGTAGGAAGCTTTTTATTATCCTTTAAAGTTGTCAGAATTTATTAATTGATGCTAATTGGTATCAATTGTTGATACTGTACTTCCACCCTTTCCAGGAGAGGGTGTGATAGCTAACACAACTCCACCTGGGCACAGCCGCTGCAGAGAAGCAGGCTGACGGACAGCAGTGCCTCAGATGACCAACAAACATATTGGAGGCTGATTCACGAAGCYGTATCAGCGCCCATGAGATTTTGCTCTGAGAAGTCACCAGCCAGTTTGCTCCCACCAAGTCACRCACTCTGCCAACCATCTCTCCAGGGGTACGTTTAAAAACACCCCTGAATGAGAAGGTGCATCTTCCATTGCCTCGAAATTACACTTTTAAATTTTGGCAAATGCTACACTGGAAATTTATTTCCACCACATTGCACTCAGTGGTTTTATAATGACTGATGTGTGTTGACACCACGTTACCAAATAATGAAGACTAACAACGCGTGGGCACTGAAATATTTGACTCAGACTTGTAGTTGGTACCAGCAAGCACCAGCTTCTTTGCTGTTCAGACGACTCCGCCGGAATTGCCAGCATTAGTTTCTTTGTGAAAGAGGATCCGAATGGCTAGAGGACTACACGACTGCATTTGCAAAGAGACAACAGGAGTTACACAGAGCATGAAAAGCATGTTTACAAGTTTATTAGGCCAAAAAAAGAGTGCAAGAAAAGATCTCTTGCTTAAACTTTAAAACATATGAGGGGCCATGTGAAAAATATTCTAGACTCCAAACCTCTCTTTTCACCCACCTGCAAACAGGAAAAGAGGTAAAGGGAAAAAACATAAGGAAAGAATAGATAAAGCATGTCAACACATAGTCAGATATGCCATTGATTTATGCTGAAGCTCTAGAATATAAMACATCCATGTTCTGCACAGCTTTATCACATGCAGGCACCGGGGAATGCATGGAACAGTGTTCAGGCTGAAATCATGCAGTTTGCTGCATGTTTGAGCCGTTACACACTCTGCGTTGCCTCCTCTTAACCCGAAACTCCTACTGGGTCTAGAGATTTAGAGCAAGGGTAGTTTAAATCCACCAAGACTGTTGCACATGTACTTCCCAATGCAATCAAATAAAGCATCCGGGCAGCTATACCGCACACGCGTTGCGCGGTGTTTACATAGCACATTATAAACTATGAAACTGGCAAGCTCTAGGCCACGCCTGTTCAGGAGAAGGTCTGCAAAGGGCACAGCATCCTCATCCTCCTTTGGAAAGGACGCAACATTTCTGAGCTGCCTAGTCGGTGCCCTACAATTATGTCAGCCCCTACCTTCTGGCTATCCAAGAAGCACACGCCAGATGAGCAGCTCCGAAAGAATATGGTCAGGGGGTAAATTAGGTTGATCTTGGCTCCCCAGACAATACACCTGCCTATACACTGGAACCTTCTGAAGTTTTTTCTTCAATTCCTGCCAATGAAGTAAGAGAGCTGCCTACCTGAAGAATAGGCAGCCCGGTTAAGCTGCAGATTTGCTCAGTTGTTTCCCTCTTGGACTATTACTTTTACTCTGATAATGTTTTACTCAGATTTTCTTTATTTAAATTGATTCACTACTGCTAAGAAAAAAGCTGCTGAAGCTAGCCAAGGGCTTGTATCTATCACAGTGATCTTCTGATCCTTGACTACAGTCCTCAATACCAAGAGGACAAAGTTATAAGCTGTCACTTTCTGATCACCAAGTCAAGCAGGCAAAGGCATACTGAATAATAAGTGAGGCAGGAAGGAGTGAAATGAYTTTTAAATAGATCACTATCTGGGTATCTAAATTGATAATGAGAATACCATTACTTCAAGTAGGAATCCAACAAAAAATACACTCAGGAGCCCAAATAAATTTACTGAATCCCAACTGATGCAAAAGCTGTATGGTCAGGGATCCTTTCAACAGGATAAAGCAGGCAGAACCATTCAATGAATGAAAATCTCTGATCCCAAAGAAACCATGGCCTCCAGGTAAACATCACATAAAGCTGAGTTTGCGTGCTCTGTATAGTCATGGTATACACACAACAGGGAATCTTGAGAAATAACTCCTCACACCAGAATAAATCTTGCCATACAGAACTGTGACCTATTTCTCCTGGACAATTTTGCAGGTGGCTGTTTTAACTGCAGTAAACAGGTATAGTCACACTGAAAACAATTTCAGTTCTCCTACTAAAATACAAGAGTACAGTCTACTGAAGAAGAAACAGGAGAGGAAAATGGGGATTCGAAGGATTACACAAGTTTGAAGTTGTCCATACGTAAGTCATGAATACAACTTTTTGAAAGAAGAAAACTCTTGAGTCTCATATATGTATATATAGGTATTTTTAAATGAGATGTGACCCAAGTCACCTTCTGAATATTTGGGGGTAGATTTCAGGAGCCTCCTTGGCCTCTGATACCCACTTCTACTTTCACAACTGAAATGGCTCTTCCAAGCTACATGGTAAACTGAGAAAAAAGTTAATTCCCTACACAGAGGGACGACAGAATCCATAATATGCTAGCAGCATTTAAATCCCATTCCTGTTAAGCACCAAAACCATTTCTATAGGGAAACTGTAATCTTAAGGGTTATCTTTAATCATATACAGAATATGTGCAGAGCCCTACCTTTCGGGCAGAAAAATACCCCTCCAGCATTAGTTTTGAATAGATTACATCAATTGGAAGTGTCCTGGTCAGATCACCAAACACATTGTCTCTCACAGGCCCTTCCCCAAAAGATCCCCATCCTATAACCACTCTTGATGCTACTTTCATGACTGTTTGTTCCCGTGTATTAAAGGGATGACGTAGACAGAGATGTCATCTCCAGAGCCCAGCCTGTCGTTGGATATTCGCCAGCCCCGGTCCTTCAGCACCCCCCTGGCTCGCATCACCAGGTCCTGTGCCGCCAGCGTGTACCTGTGGAAAAAGCAGAATACAGCCAGGGAGTGCTCGTCTTTGTGAGGAAAGTGGGTTTTTACAGCCTGCCAGATTTACTGTTGTGAGCTACCAGGACAAGCTTCGCAGTGTTTTAGAAGCAGGCAGGAGAAACACAAACCATGGCATACCCACAAAGCAACCCCTTCCAGGTCAGTGACGGCTCCTGCATCAGAATCTAAAGGTATCTGACAGGCACCAATCGATCAGAAAATCACTGGTCATTTTGGGTGCTCGGCTTCACCAGTTTTCAGAAAAATATTAACACACTTGCCTTAACAAATTGGCTTTCTAGGAGTAGTCTGAAAAACTGAGGACCCTAAATAACACTACTTGCTGTTGAAAAGTACACCCTTGTTCACTGACACACCTGGAGATAAACATGGCTCGACTATTTCAGAGACAAACTATAACAAAGTCATTTGAAAGCAAGTAATAGAGCACTAAAAATAAAATCCAAATTACACTTTAAACCAAGTAGATTAACTTGTCTGTTTTCCTTGACCGTAAGAATGATTTTTAAATCTCTTATTCTGAAACTGGAAAAGGAAACTTACAGTTAATACAGCCAGATTAACAGTCCCACAGTCCTCTCACATTTATGAGTTCAATGAAAACTGTGTGAATATGAGTTGTCAAGTGCTTAATTTAGCAACATACCAAGTTTCATGTTGCTTCAAAACTCCCAGCCTGTGCTGGGCTGAGCGGCATTGGATTTATGGGAGTTATTTTCTGTCCTGAAAAAATAACAGATGCTGCTTGGAGGCAGAAGGGTGTCAGAGTCCAAAAGATGGTGCATGACAGTGTTCTGTCATGTGCTCTGACATGTTCTCCCTTATCATTTCACCTGCTGTTACTAGATCAACGCATCTGTGTACTCATTTAGAAGTTTCCCCTGAAAGAAGTCTCATTATGGGTGAACAGCTACTGTCACGTGTTCTTCTTCATCAGTCCAACACCTGGCTGAGATGTTTTCAATTTGGTTGGGTGGAGGCAAGCTTTTCTATGATTTGATAATTAAAAATTAATCAAACAATTAAAAGACTGACAAGAAAAAACAGTTCAATATTGTGTCTGCCTGTGTTTTATTTGAAGCATAAGCATCAACCCCCAAGATGATGCGGGGCTTTATGAAGCCAAACACACAAGCCACCAGAAGCAAAGCACACCTCTGCAGTTTCCACAAACCAGGAAGGAGAAGAAGGGCCTGCATTTCAAGACCCCCTTTTCTAGGGAGGATCCTTGGCCAGAAATGATCTGCCCAGATCTCATCTGAGGAACGGGAAAGAACAGTATCTCCATTGACCAGAAGCGGGGGAGGGGGCAGGAGGGAGTTTAAGTGAGTATCCAGGACTGTTCTAACCCCAGAAATTTTCACCAGAGAATGCATTTTTAAATGGTAATTTCCATCAATAGAGACTTTATTCACTCTCGGGAGATAAAAGAAGGAAGAAGCCCCAATTACGTTCTGTTTCKACCATTTTGGTGCCATAAACTCAAATGAATCCTTTGAACCAGGAATAGATTTATTTGCTCCACTAAAAAGATTTCTTCAATGCAAATAAACCAGAATTTGACTACCCAAAAGGTTTGATGTTAAATCCAAGTAATGTTGTACAGAAGCAATGCAGCCCCTGCTCCTAATGGTACTGAGTGGTAAAAGTTCCAGCCCTCACTAGTTTTGACAAAAGATTTAGTTTTAGCAGTAAGAGAAGGGCCCAAGGCACGAACTCTAACACACAGGCTTGCACAYGCACGTGCACACTGTCCACAGGTTCCGAGGTAAGTCTGTACCAGTGACCTCGAGCTATAACAGCAGGACGTAACAAGAAGCACTGCCCGTACTGCCCTAATGCAACATGAAATGGTATTTTCTAAGGGGAAAAAACTCAAACATACATACTTGCACTCCCCAGCTCCCAAATCAGATGCAGGGCTAAGGAACAAAAGGACTCCACGTGGCAAGCAAGAAACTGGAATATTTATTCACAGCATGTCTGATGCTGAGTGAATTTTGGCTAGAACATCTTTTCCAAGGATTTCTCAGCTATTGTCAGAATTTAAGAGAAGAAAACACCCATCATTCTGGGAGAAAACTTTGCCTTCCTCCTTTTTCTAATTAACAAAGGCTCCTCACATCTAAAGAGTATGAAGGAATGAGTATTGCTGTTGATTTTGTAAAGCTTTTGCTGCTTAATGTTTGGAGAGGGCAAGATAAAAAAAAAGGAATTTTCATAAACTAGAAACTCTCGGAGAGAGACTGTGAAATGCAGAAGAAAACCAGCACACTGAAGCAAAGGAAAAGGAACAGGTGAAGGCAGTAGCGAGGTAACATGTTCCTCTCCTTGTGTAGAGCTGAATTGGAGAGATGCTGTTCAACCTGGCACTAGAGGAGATAGGGTGAGTCTCTTGTACCTGGAGATGAATAGCAGCAGCAGTCCATTACTGAATGCTTTATTCTCCAGCGCTGTGAACTTGGGATTCAGCTGTCAAGACAGCATTAGAGAACTGCTGAAGTAGTTTTAAAGTATCCACTTCCTCCTAATGAACAGCCTCGCTGGAATACAACTTTTGTGTTTTAAGAATAAATATGTATGTTTTTTTCTCTTCTGCTGAAGCTTTCAGTATTGATCAGTGAAAGTACTGCAGGAGAAATGGTGACAGTGAGGGAAACGTGCTGCTGTCTGAGCAGCTTCTTATCTTTTCACACCCAGCAGAGGTGGAGCAACTCCCCAGCATCCTCATCAATCTCTAGCTAGTGTGAGAGAGAGAGTGAGAGGGAATGAGAAGGGACAGGAGGAAGGACGAGAAATAAAAGATTCCCAAGGTCAGTGGGTAAACCTGTGTAAGTGCAGCTGAAGGAAATGGGCAAGAGTCATGCTTCTCTATCTTCATACCTTTTCAGAGAGATGATGCATGCAGAGAGATGAAAGCAGCAGTGTGTCGCTACCACCTGTTCTTCACTCAGGGTCCCCTTCATGCTCTTGTCTGCCACAATACCCATAAGAAATGAGCTGGCTAGGAAATCCAGCCCCACCACTTCTTCACTCCATCACAGCCCTCACGACAGGACTGTTCTCTAATCAAGTCTGTGCCCATCACTTGCTGCCCAAATCCCCTGAGGCTGTGTCTGCATGTCTGGGTGAAGACAGACCCGAGGACTTTGCTCTCCCTGCACTTCGAGATGCCCAGGCACACGCTACGTTTGACAGGATTCAAAGATGTTTTTCTGTGGGTAACAAACACTCACAGTTCTGACAGTAAATATCAGCAGGAGAGAGTCCCAAGAGCATTGCTGAGGGCTGTAAGCTCTTACCCATCAAACTATAAAATGACTTCTAATTCAAACAGGGGGGATATTGTTCCCTCAGAGCTAATTATGTAACAGATAAATACTCTGCAGCTCTAAAATCTTCCTCCCTAGCTTTTGCCCCCCCCCCCCTTTTTTTTTTTTTTTTTTTTTAAATATGCTGCTGTCAGGGAATAAATAGGCTACTGGGTCAGGCGGATCCTGAGTCTGCTCCAYAGGTAGGTTCTCCAGAAGACCACAGCATTACCAAACCCAGGGGGCAAATCTCTTACGTTCTGACAAGTTTTCTACATCCCTAGAGATTTCACACTTCCAGCTGATCACCTCACCACAGACTATGTCACTAGACCCATCACAGAACATGACATTTTGTGGGATAACATTTCTTTTAAACATAACACTGATAATAGGGCAAACACGATTTTCCTGTCACTGACTAGTGAGAGGAATGAACGCAGCTCCACAGTCTGAGCTGCTATGCTATTGTAAATTCATTAGTTATACCTCATTTGGACCACTGTGAAGTAATTACGTAAAACCTCTCACACAGTACTTTAAACCCTTTAAATATTCTTTACAACCAAGCAGCAAGAGCAATTCCACAAAGGTAATTTTCATAAATATCATTGTAAACTATACGAGGGACTGCTCTAATTACCTTTTGCAAGCTGGCGTAAGAAATGTCTTGCCACCACTATTTGTAAGCCTCTAAATGACCTGGCACAAAGTTACTTAAAAGAACAGATTAATTTTCAATTCAGATGTCCATTCATAGACCAGCCGGTCAAACACTAATAAATGTGTTTGTTCTAACTCATAATACAGCAGGCCCAATTCTGGAGTGTGTTGTACTCACGCTGGCACAAACAAGAACTAATCCCCCCCAATTACTGGGGCTAGACCAGCACAAACAAATCTAAATAAAACAAAGAAAATATCTTTTTTCCTTTAGTGTCTCTGATTTCTATGAGTGTTTTATAATGGATGAAAAATTACTCACCTAACAAGTCAAAAGAAAGATCAAACAAGGAATTCCCACTCCTACTGCAGCAAAGGTGGTGGCCATCACCAGCTTTGGAAAGACCAAAAGGAACAAGACAGACATGACACACCCAGGCTGTATTCACAACAGACAGGACCAGCGAGGACAGTAGGAAGCGCCAACATTTCCCAGTTACTAGATGGGAATGGAGACAGAGCAGGGCAGAGGTATTACATTTTATCAGGTGCCTTTGCAAGAGGCGACTCAGGGGTGCAGAAGTGAGAGCAAAAGCTCCCTAGCATCTCTGAACAGTGCTAGGGAATAACCAAAAGTAGACTGGGTGCGTCACCTCCTCCTACCTTAAATTAATGGCATATCTGCATAGCACAGTGCCAGATGCCCTGGAAGTGCCCCTTGCTAATCCTGCCTGATCTCCTCCCAGAAAGAGGGCAGAGGCACTTCCATGTCTCGCTGAAGTAGAGACAGCCCTGGCTGTCATTCGCACCACATCTCCTCTTCGGCGCAAGGAGGTGGGGAAGGTCAAAACATTGCAGTTGCAGCTTCATGTTAACCATCCATTCACCTGAAGATAGAATGCTTGCAGCAAAACATTGTTCTGCATTCCATGTTTGTAAGTGTCAGGGCACGAAAATACTGTTTGCGAGTGACTTTGAAGCTGCTCTCACTTTAAAACCCAAGTGGCTGTCAGGGTGTCCCAGTTATCTTCCTTGTTTGCTGATGGAGAACAGGACTGGCCCTGTGAAGATGACCACTTAAAAACACGAGAAACACCTAGCATTTTGAGATGGGTTTCCTCATGTTCTCAAGAATTGCCACATCTAAACAACTGGAACTTGAGTTCTTGCACCGTCCTGCATGTTTTCACTTCGCTGCCGAGATATCCCAGAGCTTATTTCTGAAGCTCCACTTTCTGCAGGCCAACTGGGGATGGGTAAAAAACTTTTCTTCACTCTCAGCCCAGGGTGAGGGCAGAAGACAGCGACAACCAAGCCTGAATTCAGGATCAACACACACTTCCCTTTCGGAACAGTCCCCTAGGGAAGGATAAACCTCTTTCCACTTTCACTGTCCTCCCTTTTACATGCGAGAGACTTCTGAACTCTAGCGTAATGTTTTAATTCATGGTGACACTGAACTCAGCAGCAGACAGACTGATGGACTCCCTCAAGGCAGACAGTGCTCCAGCTAGTTGTTTGGGAACTCATTTGTTTGCTTGATGGTATGTTTTAAAGAGAGAAACTGATGAAGTAAGAGGTGATAAAAGACAGGAAAATGAAGAGGATGAGGTAGGTTAAAATTGAAATGAAACAGAATCCAACTAAGTGAAACAGAGTCAGACTTCCCACCTATTTTGTCACCACACCTGTCCTGCAGCTGGTAGCATTGAGCATCCCCTACCGAAGGTGGGTTTAAAGGTCACAGCATGACCAGGAATGAGTGGGAACCACACTGTGCAGTATATATACATACATACAGTGAGAGAGAGGGAGATATAGGCTGATGATGTCCTAGTGAGAAATAATCTTTAGTGTTAAGGGACTATCCAGGGGAGAGTTAAGTGGAAACCTGTGACTGCTGGAGACAGAGACCTGTTGCTAAGACCTCAGCCTCCTACAGTTTCCACAGGACATCGTACAGCAAACAAAATGGATCCCATGCCAAGATATCATGATCCCACAACTTTTCCTTTGAAGGCAGGCAATTCTGAGTTGGATACCACCCCCATTTGCTGTAGAGGCTCCATCCAACTTATAAGAATGTCGTCTTGTAAGTGTTGCATATTTACTGAATGTTTTTCATATCATACTTTCTACAAAAATACGCTTTCAGAAAGCGCTCTTCCACGGAGAAGCTAGAAAATCAGGGATGAGCACAAACCTGTGGGGATCATCAGGGTCACAGTTTGGTAGAAAGTTAGTGACAGCTTCTGCCACTTCTTCATTTAACAGCACATCCCAGAGTCCATCAGTAGCTAGGATCAGAACATCATCTGGCCCATGCTCGTACTGCAGGAGGTCATAGACTCTCACCTAAAACAAAAAAACCCCAAGAGACATCCATGAAGGAGACTGTCAGACCTGTTTGTGAAGTGTTGCTGAGTTTGGCTGCGAGTCAGCAGGTTTGGCCAGGGCACTGGAACACCTCTCCGGCAGCACTGCTCGGGTCTGTCTCCATTTTAGCCCTTGAGATGGCAACCCTTCCTGCCCTGGCTCAGCGCGGCTCAAGTGCTGACCCCAGCCGGGAWGGATGCAAGCCTTCCTAAGCCAGGCTGTAAAGCACCGTGCCGCCCGCTGCCACCAGCACTTGAAGCCTCTCCCGCCCGGCAGCCTGGTTTTGGCGTGTCAGGCTCTTCCCTATCATTGGCAGGACTAGTCATATGGAAGCTGAATAATTTATTTGATGAATTTTTGACGTTTTCTAATAAAATATTCACAAATAATTGTTTTCACTATTTGTCCAGATCCATTTAACTCTGTCAGATAAGTTGCACGTGTTCAGAAATGCCTGTGTYGCAGAAGGCATCGCATTCACTTTTCTAGACCTGAGGCAGCTGCTGCACTCAAGAATTACGCCTAAGCAAGAGAGTAGTTCCACGAAATGGAGAAAAACTGTTTACCTGCTCAGTTATGTGTAYCTGTAAGGAGTTCAGTAGGTAGAGACCAATTCAAGATCTGCACAAAAGTGAACCCCTAAGYTTATCCACCCTATTAGAATGCCCACCAGCTTCACCTTGTCAGTGTGCAGCCAGAGTCCAGCTGACCACTGCTGCTGGCACCYTCTTAACACCCTGCCTTTAAAACAACTTCCACCGTCCTCTTCCTGACAGGGCTGGAGAAAGCCGAGAGCGGAGGGGGAGACACCGGGCAGCCAAGAGCCTGTCAGCTGAGCCAGAACATGAGGAAAGGTCATGGCAAGTGCCTTAAACCGAGCCTTTATTTGGGTGTAACTCTCCTTCCAGCACACACTGTATTCCAGCTGACAAACTGCCTGCAATCTCCAGGTTGCGATGGGGAGCTGTTAGGAAGCACTCACGGAGCACTTTAATTACCACAGCAAGAACCACAGTTTGAAAGAAGTATGACAACCTTGGCAAGGCAGACAGGAGGAAACGATCAACTGTACTGAAGTTTGGAAACGGTGCACCCCGTCACGCACCCTGCTCCGGCCTCGGGCTCCACTAACAGCAGCGGCTGTCAGGAAATTTGTCAGAACAAGCATTTGGCATAACTAGAAAATATGAGCTGTTTTATTCTCCCTCCTGGTGCATTCTCCCCTTAGGAGCCATGGAGCAGGCAATGCACATAAAATGCCTGGACCTTTTAATGTAATTATGATTTTATGGGACTGCAACCAGTACAGGAGGAGGAAAAAAAAAATCACTTAGACTTGACTGCTAATCCTTACTTGTTCACCTTTCACTCAAAAGCACAAGAAGGTAATTTGTAAAATGTAACCTTCACTTCATTATCTAAGGTAGCAGCTGAATAAGGACTTTGGAGAGGATTAAAGTCAAGGCAAGATACTCTCTTCATTAGAGTATATCTCCTTATTCAGATTGAGTGGGAATACTGTTATAGAAAAGATCCCTATATGCAGCACAGCTCTCCTCTCAAGCCCACTGCACAGAAACCAGTAGCTGTCATAGTCCCCATTCCCCAAAATTTAGTTCAGCCTATAACAGCCCAGGGTTTCAACTCGGAAATCACTGGGGTGTGGGGGCTAAGTTGGCCAACACAGCCATGAATAAGCACCATGTGTTCTGGTCAGATCTCTTGGGTACAGGCAAATATTTGAGAGAGCATCGGGGTTAATGCTCAGGGATGCACTCAGCAGCAAGCCCTTCGTAGGAATAACCAAGCTTTGAAGGTCAGTGCTAGGAGAAGCATCTACCATGACTCTCCCACCCAGGCAAAGTACACATTACACCACAAGAGCCTTTTCTGCAGGAAACCAAGACCATGCATCACTGATTTGAATCCTCCCAAAATGAACAATCATGTCTGACTGGGGAGCAGCACTGGGGCGGATAAGAAACTTGTCAAAGCTACCTGCGGCCAATCCACAGGTCAAAAGGTCCAAATCGTTGGTGTAGCACAATGCTAGAGCAACACCAAGAATTCATCATTTTACCAAGAACATGTTTAGTTTTTGGGGAAAAGAAAAAAATAATGCAATCACTGGGTTTATGGGTAATCTGGGAACAAGGTAGTTACTTCCTAAAAGCAAAAGCTTTGTGAACTGAGCACCTTCAGAAACRATTGCAACTGAGAAGGAACTAGATGTCAGAAGAGGTGCAGAGAAGGGCAGTGGGGTGAGCAATAAGGGACGCTAGGCTTGTCCCCAGGCTAAGGAAAAGAGAGTGCCCAGGTTACAGGAGGCAAGCTTGGGGCAACTTCAGGTAAGACTCTGGTATACAAGGATCAGTTGGACATACAACAAAATGTTCACTGAAATGCAGCTTTGTCTGCCTTCCAGTTACCACAGCAGCAATGCATTAGGGACACACAATACTTAATTTTTTCTTAAGCTCTTTCTTTGGGTCTTTACTCGGATTTCTAAAATACAGCTGCAGATGCCCCCAGTACGTTGCTGACAAAAATGAATTAATTTAGAGCCATCTCATCTATCATAAGTTCAGGTTATGCTCACAGACCACCTTGCCCAGGCACAGAAACAAGCCAGCTCCTAACCCTTCRTTGTTCTGCTAGCAGCTTTGTTCTAGTTCTTACTTGGGTCAACGAGGGTCTCTTGCAGTAGCGACACGTGCCTTCAGCTGGACACGGAGCAGTGTGACAGCAGAGCTCCCGGAGGCACACAGGTTGGGCAGCACCACCAGGACGCGTGTCATGGATGCTCAGACCAGCAGGACTCACCGAACATCCACTCCACGCACCCCACCTTGAGCAACTCCCCATAGCATACTCCACACATGCTGTACAAAAAGGGCAAGGGAGTGTGATATGTCAGAGTTCCAGAGCGACATGCAGAGATCCAGGGAGTTACCTTGGTGCCTGCAACAGCAAGCAACCCCGCAGCCCTGTAAATCTTATGTGACCGAAAGCAGCTCCAATGGAAATTATTACTTTAAAAAATTTCTTTTTTTTTAATTTCAGAGCCAACCTACCTAATGACTGCCTCCTTCCCATAGCTGTAATTCAGGAACTCAACAACAGCGAGGTTTAAGTGATGTTCTGTCTGTGACAGAAGTTCACACAAAGCTGCAAGTACTGCAAAACAGTATGACATAGCCCCACTAGCGCAGATGACGGCTGGCCAGACACCAGCCAGCAGTGCAGAGGTTTCCTTAACTGGTGCTGCACCCTTGACAAATTTCCTAGCAATTCCACCCAGAATCTTCAGACCTTCCATCATGACTTGTTGCTTCTGCAGYCAGATGTCAATCCTGTTAGTGCTCCACAGAACTCATGTCCTCTGCCCCAAATGCCTTGGGCTACCTGTGCTTTGTTCTCTGCCTCCCGTGCTGTCCCAAGAGCCTTGCCACCAACTCCCCCCAGCTTTCCGGCCCCTTCTGTGCCCTGGCAAAATTCCTCACCCTAACATCTCTCTGGAGCATCAGGGCACTCCTCGAAGGAGCCTAGTTTGGTCACCGTACTTCTACCATCCACTGATGTCCTCCTTGACTTGGAGCAGCTGATCTGTTAACTAGCTAAACTTGACTTTACTAACCAGAAAATGTAAAAAGCCAACGATAAGAAAGCAGCACCACCTTGGTAGCACTAAAATACATGACAATAAGAGTTGGGTTATGCTATATTTTATCCTGACTGGTACTTACAGATCTCTGCTGATAGGTAACGGCAGATACACACTGCTAGAGCCCACAGTCACACACGACATCTTTCCAAACATGTGTTATACAGTTTGTCAGATAATGCCTTTCTTCAATGCAGATATTTGCTTCTCATATTGCTCACCTACATGCAGTCAAGAGCACTGAGAAAAATGCTCTGGGCAAGGCATGAACAAACAGGTGGGCTGGTTTTATATTTACATTTCAAACAGATCTACCCACCGGACAAAACCTGTGTTTGGCTGCCGAAAAGGACCACAGCAGCTCTGCGAAGGTGCTGCAGCTTGTTTGCCAGGTTTGTTTTTAAGAGGCAGCCAACATGAGTCCCTGTGGCTTGAAAACCGCTTACAACAGAGTGACACCGAGCCTGCAACCACCTGAGGTGCTCCTCAGCAGCCAGCCCCGAGGGAATTTGAGCCAAACAACAGTGCGCATTTGCTCGCCTGCACTATTGATCAACTCGGCTACTTCAATAAATTAAGCCCTTTCTTAATTGTATCGTCCCTTTTTGTGCGCAGTGTTATCCAGCGCAGCTTCGCTGGCAAACGATGAGATCTTTCAATACCACCCTCCAAGTAATTTATATGTAAATAATAAAAAGCGGGTCCCAACACTGCTCCCTGCAGCACTCACCAATTAATCTCCTTTCAGCTTTTTACTGCCACCCTTTGTTTCCTGCCCTTTAGCCAATTTCCAGTAGACTGTGCCAACTTTCCACTTAGTCTATAGCTTCATATCTTTTATATTAATAACCTGTGATGCAGAACAGCTTCTCAAATGTTTTCTGAGAAACCAAAGTGCTCATGCAAGACCATCTACTGCATATTTTTTTTTTTTTTTTAATTCTCTGGTAGACATAACCCTGAAGGACATCAAGCTATGAGCGTGATGTTTGCTTCTTGAAACCACCTTGACTCCCTTTGATCAAGCAATACTTCTCTAAGTATTTGCCTCGCTTGTTTCTTTAAATGCTCTAATTCCTAAAGATTTCTCCAGAAGGCAGATGTGAATCTAAAATGGTCTCCTCTGACATATTTGTGGAGTTGTCAGAAAGATTTTACTAACATAATGGAAGGGGAAAAATTCTCCTTCATTACCTTCTTATCATTCGCTGTGGTGGCTGGCTTCAGGTTCATCGCTGGCAAGGGCCAAACGCTGCCGTCAGAGCCACACCTCTCCCACCAAACGGCTGAGCTGACATTCGAAAAATCTCAGGATGAAATTCTGCTTTTCAGCTGCAACCAGGCGGATCTTGCTGAGCTTTAAAAAGCAGAATTTCCTACTGAAAGCTTTCAAATGAGCTGTTCCATTATGAAAAAAAAAATTTAATTCCATGCCAGAGAGCCTCAGCCATGGCTTGCCTGCTTTGTGCTACTCCAGTTCATGATAAAAGGCTCAATTCTCTAGAGCTCACCAACCTGCAGAAGTCCTCCAAATCTGGTCTCGTAACAGCTGAGCCACTGAATCCTGATTACGTTTGTCAGTCTTGGCTACATGACTTCTCCCCCCATAGCCTGGCACTCTATCAAAGTATCATTTCACACTACCTTCAAATTACTTTTATATGCCTATTTCTGGATGTAGTCTCAGGGATGCTTACTTTTCCTTCAGCTAAATTTTGGTGGACATGGCATACCAGAGCTTTGTCACGCTGGAGGGAAAGTGTTCTGAAAACTCACCACATTGCCCCCCAACTTGGGAACGGATGCTGTGATTACGGCACAGAAACAGAAGCCAGAGGGCTTGGATCCTCTCTCTGTCACAACTCACTGTGCGCCCTCATTTCCTGTGCCTCCCCTTTTCCAGGTCTGGAAACCAGACATTGTGCTTCCCTACCTCTATGTAAACAATTCGAAATCCAATGCTGCACAAGGGCCAAATATGACTGCTGCTTGACGCCACTGCCTTTACTTCCAAGTGCCAAGCTTCCCAGATGGCAGCATAAAGACATTGTTTCTTAATGCCGGTTTCTGTGCAAGGGGCACTGTCCACATATGGACAGAACAAGTCAGGGAAAAACACGAGGAGATAAAGCACTGGGGCTCTCTCTGGGAAGAAAAGGAAGAGATGATTAAAAGAAGGAGGTGCAATGGAAAGCAAGTTGGAGCACATGTTACTTCCTAATAAAATTCAGGACTTTTTTTGCCAGCATCCCTAAATTGAGGTGGCTAGTGCTCTGTCTTTCCTCCTCCTGCCCTTGTACATCTCTGCTGAATTTAGCTGTGAAGGGAATGTGGAAACAAAGCCAATTTTGCTTCCCTTTTGCGAAGCAGTTAAGAGATCCTGAAACGTGGATAGCATATGAACTGGATGTCATATTCCAGAATTTGAACACGTACAGACACTCCACACAAATCAGAAAAGCCCATGAGAAGCTTTGGTTTATACACACAGACAAATACTGCAGCAGCAATTGGCAGAGATGATACTGCTGAGATACTGTGCTGCAGCCATTACATACCCCAGAAACACCGGGTCTCAGCATGCCAGAAAGAAAAATAAATAGGTAGAATTGCATCATTTTGCTGGCATTAAACAAATCCATTACAGTGATGAGGGCAGAGCTGCTGCCTACCTGGCTGAGGAGAACAGCAGCAGGTCCCAAGTGAGGGATACCCCACATTCAAAGGGGGGAGAGGGAAGGTACTGGATTGACAGCAAGAAAATGTGAAAAAGGGGCTGTCTGTAGATCTCCTTTTCTTCAGGGCCAAACCTCTCAGCACTTTTTTAATTTTCATGTTCTAAGCAAGGTTAATTTAATAATTTGGTTCCTTCCTAGCAGTATTATGTCATTCATGTATTTTCATTCTCTCACACTGCTATAGCAAGCAATAAATTCAAGGTCAAATACTGGGTATGGTTAAAACTCCAGCAAGCCAGTTGACAGTGGACGGCTCTCAGCATTTGGGCCGTGGAAGAAAAGCCTCCTTTTTTTGTGCTGTCATTGGATGGTTTGCCCTTGCTTAATATTTTATGAAAAATATGTGTCATCTGTTCCTTGATGTAGGAACAGGAATGCAGTTACAGAGGAAAAAAAAAAGCGAGGTTTGCACGTTTCTTGTTAACAAATACATTCAAATCCCTTTGGAAGGCTCGATATCCTTCACTACAATGTCTCTGGTGGTCGAAAACTTGAATTGTTTGTGGCGAGGCAAGTCAAAATGATGGAGGCATTTAAAACTACCCCTAACACAAATACTGCATAATCCCCTCGTTATGCCATCATCTGGGAATGCACACTGCCATTCCTGCCATTATTTGGTGTTTGCACAAAAACATCATAAAGAATTAAGAACTGGAGGTGAAGGGGCAGACAGATGGAAGCATAAAGCACTCTTCCAATTGCTCTTGGCATTTTCCTGCTTAAGAGTTGATCTGGTATCCTCTGTGTAATGCAGGATACCATGCTATTGTGGAAGACATGCAGTGCTCCCTCCCAGAGAACACAGATTTATGTTAGCTTCTGTGAAGGCAGCATGATCTAGGCCTCGAGGGGAGCTGGAACATGAGAAGGTGGGGAGAGATGGGTGTCTGTCACACTGAACGGCAAGGCTACGGGGTAACTGTAGACCGGGGCGTGAGAAGGCGTCCATGCCCTGCCAGGGGTCTGGAGCAACCAGAGACAGAGCACACAGCTTATACCGTTCCTATTACGTGGATGTTACTAATGTGCTATGCCTTTTGGAACGGCAGCATGTTACCTGGATTGGACCACAATCAGAATGGACAATTTGGGAAGAACAAATAAGCACACTAAGTATATTTGTTTCTCTCCCACAAATCAGATAGTTGAACCTTGGCTGCTTTACCTCGGGAGATGATGACAAGAAAGGTTTGATGTATATATTGGAGTCGTGCACTTTCAGGTCATGGTCTCCCAGTCCTCGGGTCACTCCAATTGTTGCCATAACTCGAGCCTGGAAATAAAGAAAAGTGACAGGATCAAATCTTGTTACTTGCACTGTGTCAACAGGGAATGAGATAACATTCCTACTCTGTAACTGCTACATTTTGGGATGAATGCCCTTTTTTCTCCCAGAAACACTAGATTTAACACAGCTAATCAACTTCCAAGCTTTTCGCTTGGAAGCGTCATCTCCATTTCTTGCATTATTCCAAGCTTTGTATTAGTCCACATCCCAGTCTGTGTACACCCATCTTAGACTGTGGGCATCTGTAAGGGACTGGGACTATGGAAACCCAACCCAGTCGCCTTGCTGTCCCACACCAGACTACGAGAGCATTCCTTCAGCAAATTATACTGTTAGTAAACAGTTAGTTTTATAAACTGTTAGTTTTATAAAAAGGATGAGGAGCCTGATTACTCACCTAAGAAACCTGCGGCCTCTTCCTATCAACATATTACCATATATTCCCACCACCAAGGAAAAGCGCCAAAGGCCACCTTAAATTGCTGAAGACAGGTGACGGTGGCACTGACCACAGTGCTCTCCTCTGTGGAGAGCCGGTCCAGGGCAGGTCTGCTGTTACCTCAGATCTACCACCTCACTCCCCAAGCACCTTCCTCTGCAACACGYGCTGTTTCCCAAGAGGTGCTGGGCTCTTCTTCATTAACGCTTCTCCAAAGACTGACCAGGCAGACTGCTTCACCAGGAACCTTGCTCTCTACATCCCTCAAACTTTAGTTTAGTCGCAGCAGCTTCTGAACAAGAGAGCTCACAGCATCAATAACAGCGAGCAACTGACTCAAAATTATTTTGCCTCACTAACCCCTGGCTCCATAAGGCAATAAGAAAGTAAATTAAAAAGATGTGCATGAAATGTTTTGCAAATAATTATAAACCTAACCAAATTCAGAGATAAGCTGCAGGTCTGAACCTTCAAAACTTGGACTAATTTTGAAGAGTGTGTATTTTTGCATTGAGATAAGAACCTAACGCAGCAGGGGAGCACTATTTAGAAACACAACGAGCATACCAATATCGGCAAACTGACACCACTGCGTCCTTATATTGATCCTACTGCTGCATCCAGCTAAGCTTGCTGGGATCAGCACTAATGATCTCACTGTTCTTAATCACGGAGCTGGAAACAAAGTACACCCAAACGGAATGGTTCGTTTCTCCCTTTCAAGAAAAACTATCAGCATTCACACATCAGAAAAATTCAACAGTGAGTTCACGTACACTAGCTGAAGAAGATACGGTTAAGGGGTGTCATACTTCCCAAATCCTGCCCTGATCCCTCCCTTTCCTAAATTAGGGTTTTGCATCTCAGAGCACTCTAAAATGCTATTAAATATCCTCCTGCTTTATTTTCAGCAAACATGAGGTACTTTGCTGTCTTCATCCAGCCTAGTTATATTTAAAATGAAAGCAGGAACATTTTAAGTCAATTATTTAAGATGGTCTCATTGTAGCCTACTTACAATGAAAGAAAAACAAAAGCAAACTGAACAGCAAATGACTATGTTTGCTATAAAAATGCTTTTTAGTATGTTGAGCTCCCCCCGCCGCCCTCCAGTCATGAGACTGATTTATGACAGAACCAAGATATTCTTTCAAGCTGTCAAAACGATAAAATAAAGAGATACTGAGTGGAAAACACTGGACTGCCACAGGCTAAATCGAGTGGTAAACAGCACAGAATTCCTTCTTCCTTTGGTCTGAGGAAAGCAAACTTGCCCACCTTCTTGCCTTCTCCGTATATAAGGGGAAACTTCAAGTCATCTTCCTCAATGGTTTTGTATGCCCTGTGGGGAGAGGAAAAACAACATTTATAAAGCTTGCACTCAATTAGTGACCCAGTGCCCTGAAACAAGCAGCTGTGATTCAAAAAAAAAAAAAAAAATCATTATTTTTTCTAGGGACACTGTCTTTGAACCAAGATGTAAATTTCTTTTTCTGTAGAAAGATTTTCCCTCACGAATTATCCATTTCACCAAAAGGAAAAGTGAACACGAGGCAATACCTAACACGCCAAGCAGCTCCTATTGCTTGCAAGGAAAAAGAGGTGGACTGGAATAACATCCTAATCAGGTAGGATATTGTTGGCTACGGCAGCAGCTATACCATAATACAGTGTCATTAAAAAAAACCAACCAAAGAAAAAAACCCCACCAAACCCACCAAGAAGCTAACCAATTACTAGATTCATACTATTAATGTGAAATGGTGAGCAATGACAGGACATGTAGACAGTCAAAGTGTGAAACAGCTCTCTGACCCTGTTCTCACCTTTCAGGACCGCTTAAACCAAGACAAGTTTCACGTGCTGAAGAGTCTTAGAAGGATATTTAGTGCTCATTTGACCTTGACCGCAACAGTCAAGGTTGTCAGAGATTTCACRTTTCACAGCAGTTTTCCCATGTGCAAGAGGCAAGAGAAGTAAATGCTCATGCTCTGATTCTGTTTACCGCACACCTGCGTACTCTACCTTTTACACATCCAGCTGTTGACACTGATGAGGTGAGAAGGTAAGCAATTTTGCCAATGAGAAATAAAAAAAAAAATAGAAAATTGACAGCTGTCATTCTTATAAGCTGTAGAATCCCGTAGTTTGTAGAACACATGATAGAGCCGAGGTGCTGGGGAGCCTCTTTGGTTAAAACACGTCACCCCAGAGGGACTCRCTTCCCTTCATACCACAAAATTGTCCCTCCCCAGCCTTTCCCTGCACGTTGTCCTTCTCTCCCAGCCCACAGCCCTCAGGGCGATACCAAAATCATCCCCTGAGTGCGCGAGTCAGCACTCCCCACCGAAGCGGAAGGGACAAGCGGGAGGAGGGAAGGCACCGCGGCGGGTCCCCGGCCAGCCACCGCCAGCCCCTGCTGCGTGGCTCTCCAGCCGGGCTGGCTGCTTGAGCTCCGGGGAGTCGCGTTCAATCATGTTTAAGCAACGTTAAGGCTGTGACACAAACCAGCAGGAAATTAAAAATTATGGGTGAAATCCTATATTGTAATCGAACTGCTCCTTGCTTCACTGAAACATGGCATAGACCTGGGATCAATAAATGGTGCTGTACTACACAGCTATATATGCTGCATCACCTAGGCAAGCCTCAGACTTAAAGAGTAGCATAGACATTTAAGCCCCACCTTTACATTTCCCAGTAATCACAGGTAGGGCCCATATTGGGGTTTGGGGGTTAGGGCAGGGGTAGAAAAAAACCAACCAAAGCACAAAGAAGAAATTAGTGAAGGACTCCGCTCCCACACTACAAAACATTACCAGGTGTGGAATCCCAAAACGGAACCAAGTGAGGTTTGCAAAACACAGTGGGTGCTTCATGGGAGACCACGTAGTCAAGAATATCTTGGATGTATAACAATGATACTTGGGCATCTCTATAAGAGACGATACAGCGAAGGCATTTAAATGGCATTTTGTACTGGGGAAGACAAACAGATTAGCTCTTGAACTGAAGAAAAAGGCACAAATCACTACAAGTAGCCAGCGTGATAATACTTCCCTGATGTTTAAATCCTGGAATAGCATTTTGTTGGGAAGGATGAGTCAGCCATGGACTTTGCTCTTGTTCCTTCCTTTATTTCCAACAGGGAATAGCTAACATCTCTGCCTCAATCACCAACTTGGATATCCTGGTTTGAATGTGGAGGAAGAATTTCACCATCCCTGACTGCTCATGAACATGTCCCAAAGCTTCCAGTGGGACCTACAGTGCTGGGAGCCCTGGTGAAACCTCCTTGAGCAGGAGTCTGAACTCCTTCCTATTCCTTGTGTAGAGCCAGTTGTGCTCTGACACCAAGAAAGAGGGTATCAGCTGAGTCCATATTGGGCATCAGAGTCAAAAGACTAATCAAACCACAAGCCTGACAAGACAATCATTCCTACTGGATTTTCAAGTTGTTGTACATATTTAYTACAAATAGCAAACAAGACTAAGTTGACATGACTTAATCATTTGCAATCCCCTTTTTAAAGAAAAAAACAAACCCATTATTTACCCACAAACTATATTACCTGCAAGATAACTACAAATACTAAAGACCAAAGCCCCCACTTTACACTGTCCCATAAGTGGGGATCTAGTTTTCTTCCCTCTTTCCCCTCCTTCCTTATTCTCCTGCATAGCACTTCACACTGACTGCACTTTAGGAAGAAGGAGAAAAAGAAGGGGTGAAAAAGGCATCATTTAGGCTGGTATCCTTCAAAAGAATGGTCTCCACTGCCAAGTCCAGCATCTTTTTGGAACCACCATAAGGACCATCATCCCTAGGGCCTTCAACTCTTACACAACGGTGCAAGGTTGCTGGAGGAGGCTGTGTTGCAAGGGCTGAAGCTAACTTGTTTCATCAGCAGATTAGGAAGGGCAGCTGGCTAGCCTATGACCTCTGAAGCTATGTGACTAAGTGAGGGAGGCCCAGAGGGCTACAGTGATTTGTTTTGTGGTTTCCCACAGCAAATCACCTCTTGGGCTCAGAACTTGGGTGTCAAGACTCATCTCAAACACGCTTTTTTTGTTGATGTTGCTATTGCCTGAAAAATTATCAGTGCTTGAAAAACAATGCTCAGAACTGCAACCACAGCAGTGGAGCTGGCACAGACACACTGAAAAGCAACCTGAGACACTCTAGAAAAGTACCTATGTCCTGCATTACTAGCGAAACAGAATTAATAATATATGAGTGTGTGGTTTGCTGCAGGAGAAGGATGAAGGACAGCTTTTCAGTTAGCAGCTCGGCAACTGCACTGGGGAGAAGGAAGGAAGGAAGCTATGAAGTTCATTTTGATTTACGCCTTGTGAAACCTCCTGTACTTTGTACGTGTGTTTATTTCACACAGGCTACAACCTTCTGGACTATTTCACTTGATTTTATGTAATAAAATTGCATTTATACCTTCCTGTGCTGTTTAGAGTGTGCTGTATATAAAGATATAATATGGCAGCAGGTATATCAAACACAGACATACGGAGAACCTGAGGGGGTGGTTTGGCTTTTKCAGTGCCAACAGGGCCTTATTCATCCATCTACATAATTCAGCCTAGCTCACTGTTTTAACAAACACAGGGTTGCAACCCCCTACTCTCCCCATCTTCCTCATCCGTATCCCAGGAGGTCTCACTTGTCAGTGGCCACCAGGGCATGACAAGACAGGTCATAAAGACAAGGCTATGCTATTGCTTGCTGCTCTGAATGAGCCTAAATCCTGTCAAGTGCTTCTGCCACGTAAACCTCTATTTTTCCAAATGGAAAAACAGGGGGGCAGAGGGGGGAGTAGAAAAGGCAAGCTTGTGTCCAGCTAGATCTAGCTGCATTTTTTTCAGTCAACTTCATTTCTTCTTTTCATTTCAAAAGAATTATGAAATGCTACTGCTGTCCAAAAATACTGAACTAGGGCTTGACATATGTACCACCCACATAGTTACATTTGGACTCAGGATCAACATTTTGGAAAAACGGGCCAAATCGCACCAGGAGCCAAAAGAGATGTCAGAACGAAAGAACTAGGACTGACATGATGTTACTCATATGCTAACTGAAATCTCCTCTAAATACATGGCAAAGTAATCACCAGAAGCTGCTAAATGCACAAGACAATCCACGGAAGAAGTTTCCTACAGTGCTGAGGTCATTAGCAGTGCTTCAGACACTCTTTAAACAAAAGATTACCAGAGTTACCTGCATATTGCTGGGTCAGAACTTGAAAAACTGGTCAGCTCCCAAATACAGATTTTAGAGCCAAAATCCTAGATAATTTCTTACATRTGTTACACATTCTTCTGCCGTATAATTTGTTCTTCAAGATTGCCTTTTTGAAAGCATATACAAATTCACCTAAGACTAGAAGTTGTTGATGACCAAATAAAATAATCCACTTTTTATTTTTTTTTTCCCCAGCAAACTGTGTAAGGTTACTGGTCACGAAAAGTATTGTGTTGGCATCCCCAGGCACAACAGATGGTGGCGAAAACACAATCTACCCTGACCTGGAAGGTTCAGTTCTGTGAACGACAGGGGAATCCAAACTCTGTGCTCTGTTTTTTCACAGCACTTGGCTTCAGAAAGTTTGTCTGTGTTTCACATCTCTGCTAGTGACACCTGATAGTAAACAGAGAATTAAACCTGAGGAAGAGCAAAAAGAATCATCATCAAAAGGCTTTGGCCTGAAGCACAGAGCAAAACCCACTTGTGGCAAGCAAGCAAGAAAAAGCACTATGGCTTCAGAAATGTCCTAGCACAAGGACGAAGGCTCTCCTTTGAGACAGGTTTGTGGATGCAGCGTATTTCTAGCACTGCTTTGCTACCACTCTGTAAAAAAACCCCAAACCCGGAACCACCTCCTAACACGCCCTCAACAAAACCACCCCAGCTAACCAACCAACCTCCTGTCCCCCAAGCTCAACTTTCCTTGGTCATATCAACAGAAAACCAGATTTTAATCCTTGAGCAACATAAACTTGGTAGAAACTGGTTTTTCCCCTCCCACACAAGGAATTAGTGGATTGGAGCTAGCCCTTTGGATAACAGCTTAAATCACCAACCCAAAAGGAAATGTGTATCTGTACTCTCTATTGAATTACAGGCATTAAACCTGTATAAGTGCGTGCTTACTACCAAGAAGAACAAATGTGTAGCACAGGTTAGGCACAGAGCCACTGAAAATTATGCAATTTATGGATGGACCCAGCCATAATTTTTTAAAAATGTCCTTACACATATGTGCTTCTCCAGAGTCAGGATCTCTAAATCCAGACAATGCTGTCTGATACTAAGGACCCTCTAGGTAGGTTAGCTTTAATGTTCCAGTGCCTCAGTATCTTTCCCCTATTACTCATCTGACATACAGTTTAATGAGGCAAAACTGCGATAAACAAAGATAATAAAAGCACACAAACTATAGTAATGTTTGTTAAGAGAAAAGATGATGGCAAACCCAAATGGATTAAAGTCGACAGATGCATGTGCATATATGCGCAAAACAGTTTTTAGGGAAATCCTAAGATACTCTCATGGAGTTTCTTTCAGGTAAAGAGGAAAACATACAAGTTTTAAAAGACATGTTTTTCCCCGAAAATTCAGAAACCGCTTCTTCTGAACCTCAAACTGTACAATGTTTCATTTTGCAAATCCCAGTTCTGTCTACCCATCTACAAATTAAAAAAAAAAAAAAATCTCAGCATGGCTTGTACACATATATGGTCTCTGACTTGGTCAAATCAGACCGGCATGTGAGCTCTGGACCTCCAGGGAGCCTTCACTACGGTGTACAGTCCTAAGAGTCTGGACTTTGTCTGGAGAAGACATGTCCCCTAGCACCACATACTCCTGTGGAAGAAATTCTCCTAAGCAAAACAAACTCCATTCATCTTGGCCAGCCCATTTTAAAGATTCAAGCASCGGCATCTTCTCTCAGGTACTTCGCGGAGTGTGGGTGATTTTTTTTAGTCCATTTACCTCTACTGGAGCATTAAAAGACAGAGGTGGAGGAAAAGTCATGGAGAAGGCAGCCAAGTACTTAGAGAGGTCCTTGCCCAAAAAAAGGGGTAAATCAGGAAAAAAAAAAAAAATTAACTGAGGGTATTGCTGCTTTTGTGCTCAGGAGGCTGGGAGGGCCAGAGCAAGCGTACTTGCTACTTGTGACCAGTTGAGCTTCTGCCACCCATGAGCGACTGAAACTGTGTGCAGACATTGCAGCTGCACGTCAAGTGGATCCATGTTCTGCAGCAGTCTCACCAAGCTAAGTCTTCTTTTTTTTCCCCAGCAAATTTGCTGTCTTGAACACTTCTAAAAATTTACTTCATCTCTTCTACTTTCAAAAGACCAACAGGAATGCTTGTCAGTAATTTACTCTGGAGATAGAGGGGTAGGGGAATTGGGCTGTTAACACCCTATGGGCTTAAAGCACTGTGATGGACAGAAGAACCATATGTAAATTCATGTTTTGCTGTACTTCTTGTTAAAAAGGATGTAGCGAGGCAGATGGGAGAAAGACTGCATGTTTGCCTCGCAGTGCGTGCTCCACAATTGCTAGCTGGAATCCTCTGGAAGGAAAGGAGATTGCTGCTAAGGAGGAATCATGGAGCAAACTATTATGGGAAAGATCGCTGTAGCATAGGATGGGGCAGGCAGTGAGACACAGCAAGCAGAGACCTCACCATCCCACAGCAGTGCTGGAAACTCCTCCAAGGAGCAAGGGGCCTCCTCTCAGCTGGGACCAGAGCCTTAAGTCAATCCTGGGTGGCAACAGAAAGAAAGAGGATTTCCTAGGGATCCAGCAGAGGCTATGTCAAATTTGTGCAGCTGGGCGAAACAGAGGAAGCAGGAGTAGGGGAAGAGACTTCACCTTACCAGGAGGAAGAGTTGTTTTTTCTTGGTTTTCATATTGAAGATTACCTTATTTCAGTTTAGTTTCTGTCTGATAAAACAGAGCTCTATAGACTGGGAGTCTTTTGTTCACCCTTGCCTGCGCGGCACCTGATCTTGTGCCAAGGCAAAGCCCAAGCAGAGTTGCACAGCCATGCAGGAACAGGCCTCAGATGTGCTGCTTCCAGAAGGAGATGCTCCTGCAGGACATGACTCAGACCAACCTCATTCTCATCGGGCTCACTTGGCCCCAGAGAGGCCATTTACAAAGAGCTTTACCCCAGATTTAAGTTTTCTCTTTTGTTGCAGCACTATGACTTTCTTGTTCCTGCTTTCTCCTGCTCCGAAGACACTGGCTCAGCTCCTGTGGCACGTGTGCACTTGGGGAAAACAGAGACATTCATCACTGTCAGGAGATGTGCTGTACGCAGCAGGTCAGCTCTCACCTCCCGCTGCTCCTGCAGTGAGGGCTGCAAATCTTGAAAAGATGCATAACATGCACATTGCAAACAGCCATTCATCATCGCAGAGCTGTGCCCCAGACACACAGGCACAACCCAGCAAGCTGCTCCGGCTGCGCRCACCGAAGAGGCACATCCCGTCCCACTCCTGGCTACCTTGCAATGAGAGACGAGAGCAAAGACAAAAAAAGCAAGGCAAAGTGGCTGTGGATTACGGTTTCTGCTGCAAAAATGACATCCTATCTCTCCCTTCTCCAGAAAGGCTCAATGCTGCAAAGGTGGCCCATAATTATTAAATTATGAAAATGTAAGTTGCTGGGAGGAAATTAATACCAGGCATGACTGGGGAAAAGGCTGCTTTCTTGTGAAGTAATTATGAAATTAGAATTTGATCTCTCCCTGGCGATTGTACAAAGGATACGGCTGAGGTCTCGAACACAACAATACAGCCAGGATTTCAACAGAAGAAGCACAGAAGGTTTCACTAGACAAAAAAGCTCAATTAAAAAAAAGCGGGGGGGGGGAGAAAGGATGACTTTTTGTAAATTACATGAATTTGGCTAAAAGGCACAATCAAGCAGGTTACGGCACAGGCTTTGCAGACTTCCAATTACTTTTTACAAGTTGGAATCAAGCTGTTAGGAAATGCAGCTTATCTGAATAAGACTAATAATGCTAAGCTAATTAGACCCACAGGCATTAGCCAGCAGATAAATTCAGGCCGAAAAGAGGGACACTGTCACTTTAAATACTGCCTTGGGATCTGGGAAAAGCTAATGAGGAGTGTCAGTTGGGGCTGTTTTATTAGGTGGTTCTCCAGAGGATATAGCCCGAGGTTTCTGTAGCAGGGCTTCTGCGCTTGATTCAATAAATCAATTTATATTAAAGGGGGGCGCAGCACGGGCGCCTGCTCCATAAAGCATTTCTGTGGCATTTCTCAATCTGCTCAGGCACTCCTCGGGCAGGCTACCTGAACGCGCTGTCAAAGGACATCGAGCCCAGCAATAAAGAATAAGATAGCGGCCGCATTGGCAATATTTGTTCAAATCAGCTTGCACATTACCAAGCAAAACATGTACATTGGCTCTCACCGGGCTATTCTGGATCCCCAATAAGTGATTAATGAGAGCCTGGTTTTTGTGAGCCGGAGTCTGAACCGCAGACGGCAAGGCGGGCTGCACAATGAAAGCAAAAGGCATCCATCCCAAACAAAATAAAACGGCTTGAAAAGTGAAGTTGCTTTTTTAATCAGATGCTTAGAGGCTGAAAGACATTCCCTGTTGGAAAGAAAAGGGCGAGCGCAGAGCAGGCTGGCGGCTTTCCAGGCAGTGGACAATATTGACTCTAGAATAAAATGGGTTTTGCTTAGGGCTCGCCCCAGGGCACCAGCCTCCCTGCTTTGGAATATGGGAATAAATCACGCGGGCGGGCGATTCCCTGGCACGGACTGACCCTGGGGTKGCTAACCGTGTGCCACAGCCCCCCCTCGCCAGACACACAGACACGGAGCTGGCGAGGGCTCCGCTGCCGCCGTGCGTAGGGTGCGCTCAGAGGCAGCGCCCCATTCCCCCACGCGCTGCCACCTCGGGCTTCAGCCCGTGACGCGTGGTGGGTACCGCACCAGCTCGAACCGTTTTTGACGGGATGCAGCTCAACTCTGAGCGCTCCTGGAGGGCAAAGGACGCAGCCAACAAATCAGGTCAAAAAATGGACTTGTTATCTAGGGCTCTTTTGGCACCCTAAAAATCAAGTCAAAAAGCTAAAGCTCTGATCTGGAAATAAGCATTTAAAGAACTCCACTTCAACGCGAGCAGCAGGAAGGCCACTGTTTGCATTCCAAAGAGGAGCAAAAAATTAATTTTGAAACCAGAAAAGCTGATGCCAGTTGGTGGTGCCTTTTGGATGCCTTTGGTTAAGTGCAGYGCTGTCTGGCTCCTCCGGCCCCGCGGGAGGCCGAGAGGGGAACCCTGGAAGGAGCCACTGTGCCAGCGAGGGACACAGTAAGCCAGAAAACCAGGCTTTGGGAAGGCGTCTAGCATATAGTCAGAGCAAAGTACTTCAAAATTGTTCACACTGGATTTACCCACGAGTAAAGAAAACCTGACCAACCGTGTCTTAACTTTTAAATAAAAGGCGGAGACAGGGAATACTAATTCTGTGCAGTCCTTTAAAGGAGCAGTTATCATCAGACCTGCTTTTTTCCCCCCATGTATTTCTACTTCAGGCTACCCACACCCCTTTTTAGCGCTGGCAGCTCTTTGCTTACGTGGCCACCGAGTCTTCCCTGATGCTTCTGTTGCCAGGACTTGTCAAAGCCACCAGAATTACCCTCTTTCTGATACAGAAGTTTAACCTCTGCAAGCCATGGGCCTGAAAACCCCAGCCCAGAGACCCAGCTGTGAAAGACTGTCAGTAACACAGATGTCTGCCAGCAAATTACGGCTCGAGACAGCTCGGAGGCTTGTTCAGCAGGAGACACAGCTCTTAAGATGCCTTGCCAGCTACAGTACGCATTTTGCAATGGTTGCTCAACCACAGCGCGCGTAGGGCAAAGGTGCAGGAGGGGCAGCTCACGGTCAGCTCCCACCTAAGTGGGATTTATTTTCGATACATTTAATACAGCGGATTTCTCATCCCAACTGCCAATGAGGAGAAAGGAGAAAGGGTGGGAGAGCCGAAGGGAGAAGGGAAAGGCTGGTCTCAAAGCAGTTACAGGCAGCCTGGACTAGTGATGCCGTACACATTGCTGGATCGGTGGTTGTCCTAATGCTGTGGGGAAACTTGGCAGCTCTGCTACCACTGTGGGTTGTTGAGACAAAGCCAGTGTGGAAACTTCACATGAAAAAAGAAAAAAAGAAAGAAAAAGCAAAAAGCAAAAAAAGAGGCCAAATGCATTATGACAGACCCAAAGACAATAACCTTTTGTAATCCAAACAAGCCGGGCAAGCCAAGCCATTGTTGAGAATCTGAAAAGCTCCAGAGCACAGGARAAGGGTAAAAACGAAGGGGAAAAAAATTATACAGCTTTTAATAGAAAACACAGAAAGTGTCCTGAATTTTAAAATAAACCAGTTCATTTTCCTGAGGAAACATCAGAGCAGAGAGAGTTTTACACCCTCTCACTAAAGGAGTCAGTAATTAAGTGTAAGAGTGGCTGTTTCTTCCTAACATCACCTGTACCTCTCTACATGTACGTGCAAATGTCAACACACAGTGAAGTCACTGACCAAAAACAGGTTCAGACAACTGATCTTCTGCATTTTAAGTGATAAAAGTTTGGCAGTGTTTTAAAGTATCAAGCTCTAGCTGGCCAAAGCTCCATCTGACATTTTCCAGAAAAGGAATATATATGCTAATTTATTCTCCATGATAGATACTGTCCTTAGAAACAAATGCAGAACAGACATGTCCTCGGCTGCTGTGTCCTGATGCATCAGTTAAATCTAGGAATTACAAAGGGAAGAAAATAGATGCAAAACCCTTGAAGTGGAAAATGACCACTGTGAAACACCAGCCACCTCAAACCATCGCCTCCGAGTGCCCACCAAGCTGGAAATCTAACGTCTTGTCCGCTATCTCCACCATTAATACTGATCCAGACTTTTTGGATAAATAGAAACAGATTGCTTCTCCTCTGCTTAGGAGATCACTGCACACAATTTGATGGAAAACAAGACTCCCTTGGGCAATCACCCTGCAAAAAGAAATGGATCCTTATTTAGAAGGGCTCTGATTTAGATAAATGTATGGCGATAGAGCAATTCCCTCACCATTTTATTGTCCTGAGACAAAAAAAGAGGTAACTGGTGCACTAGCTGTGGGATACAGAACACATAAAAGATTCTGATTTTTTTATTGAGGACAAAAATGTAGCCCCCATTTTCCACTTCCAGCCAGAAGTCAAAAGGAACAGCAGGGAGAGGCATCCTCATCACAGTCTCCACATGCTTTTGCTGGGCACAGGCCACCTCTTTCTGGGACAACACTGAGGTGAATTCAGACTTGAATTTTCAAGTCACAGTTTAAGTATTTATTCTGGAATAGGCATATTTGTGCTAAACTGGTGGTAATTTTTGCATTGACCTTATTAGAATCTGTAACTGTATCAACATGTGTCTTACACTTCAGGAAATTCAGAAAAATCAACCTGAAAATCAACTCTCTCCTCCCCCCTGCCATATGCTAGAGTTAACAGAGTTCACACACCAGCACTGAAAAACAATACATTGAATCAAATCTGCCATCTATTCAGACTTACCCAAGCTCTTCTACKTTACTCATTATTCTACATTTAAAATTTGCGTTCCTTATTTACCTTTCTTCTAATGCCAAACAGTATTAGCTATGCAATAACCATTTTGAATAAGGTGAAGTGCTATGCACAGATTCACAAATGAGGTACAAATTGATATACAGAATTATCTCTTTGTTTAATTTTTAACCATTCCAGCCCTATATGCATCCCTACATTCCACTGGTGATTTTGACTGGAAAAATCACAGTAAGCAGAACTTCCACTGAGCTTTCTGACACGGCTCTCAAGTTCATTTGGAACCTCTAGTGTGCACAAATAGTTATTTTTCCCTCTTCATGCTTTACTTGGTATTTATCAACACCAAATTTGATCACTGTGATGCCCTTTCATGTAATTCACTCAATTCTTTCTAGTTCCTCATGGCCCTTCTTGTTTACTAGGAAAAGAGCTGTGGTGTCACCTGACAATGCTGCAACTTCAACCATGCTAACCTCATTTGCTTTCCAGACCATTAACCAACCAGGGAAATGCAAAACAACTCCCATGAACCTGGAAGAAGCCTCTTTGCCTTCCAACCATGATGAAAGAATTCCGCTCTTACCCTCCTCTCAGGAGGTTCTCAGCCCATGATACTTCTGTAGCTCTCCACCAAATTAGGTGTTTTTTTCCTTCCCACCCCCCAGCATCTCACATCTTGAAAAAGAGCTTTTGGAAGTCTACATGAAGCCTTTCTTTACTGATGCCTTCAGAGATACCMGTGAGTTTAATAAGAAAACTCCCTTTGCAACTGGGAGAGCGTCTCATGATCTTCCAAATGTTCTGCTCATTAAGTCCTCAGTTGATCCAATGTTCTCATTCTGTTCCTATTCTTTTGCTCATGCCTGTAGCCTTTTTAAAATGTGAAGTCATCATTCTCAGGGTGAGACTGCATATTCTACTAGCAGCTGTCCAAGATGATGGACAATGATGGTTATTCCCAGATTAACATGTTCTGCACAAACACTCCAGAAAATATTAAACTCAGATCATTATTCTGCCATTAAAACATCATTATTTTTATGGCCTATAAAGCATGGGACAAATCAGAAGCATGTGGACTTGTAGTTGTGTGTGAGCATCCAAGTGTCCAAACCTACAAGAGTTCCGCCTTTTTAACCCCCTCCATCCTTTCCCTTCCTGAAAGGACACTTGCTAAGGATGCTAAAACACAAACAGGATGGAAGTGAAGACCATTTGCATATATAGGACCTTTGCCTTTATAGGTCACACACAGAGCCCACAACAGCAAGGATTAGGGCCTCTCTAAGTGAGTGGGAGTCACTTGAGAAGGAGCCTCTTGAACCAACACAAAACAATGAAGACATTTAGCCAGAGACAAAAACCTCATCATTCCTCCTGTCTTCACTTCATTAAGTCAATGCTGTTCATTCACGTCTTTTCATTTTAGGCTGGCTGTAACTTTTATTCAGATAGGCCCATCTCTAAAACAATTCCTCAAGGGTTACCCAAATCAGGGGTCAGCTGCACTGAAGTATGGGAGGCAGCTCTTCCCTTCTGCAAGCGTTCCTTGGCACGCAATGGCATGATAGCCCACTGATCCAGATTCTATAAAAAGCTACTTCCAAGATAGGAAAGTTGTTTAGCTTTCAGGAAGATCCCCTGGCATGTCTTCCCCTTTATGTGTTTGCTCCACTTTGAGTGCTCGCATGTTAAAATGAACCGAGGTTCTAGCTCTGGAGGGAGGTCAACTTATTTAAAACCTTAACTTCTAAAAGAAAAATACATCTGAAAGAAGGAAATACCTTTCCCTTTAGTACGCGGCGCACAACTCCACGTTTGATGCAGTTTACGCTAATCAAAGACATGTACAAAGCAGGCATTGGTTGGGGAGAAGGCTGACCCCATGCTGAGAAAGACACATTCTTACCAGCCAGTCATGTTGAAGTCACGATAGAGCATCCTCTTTCCAACTTCCTTGCGCTGCACTCTCCGTGGAAACTCTAAATGTGTGAACTCATTTCCCAGCAAGTGGGGCTGCATGTAAGCCTGTGGGCAGAAACCAAGCCACAGATACCACACGAACATCATAAAACAAACATCATCTATTTTTAATGAGGTAGCATTACCATCCCTTCCCGCTCCCTTCCCACACACACTTTTTTTCCCCCCCTTTTTTAAACAAGGAAGATGATGAGCTCCGTTTCAGCAAACGATGTGCACATACACCAGTTTTGACACTGCCTGGTGTCCAGCAGCAGCCTTACAGGGAGCAGTCCTTTTGCCCTCAAAATCCTTCACTTCTTTTCCCTGCTCTTCAACATTTAGGATCTCTAAACTATGCCTCATCCACTGACCCTGAAGGAGTCTGCAGGGCTTCGTAAAGCAGAACACATCTCTTTTTGTAAGTTAGCGACCTGAGAGAAGGGAACGATCAAAGGACAAAGCCATGGAGCAAGCAGAGACTTGGAGGGGCGTGTATGCAGCGAAGCTCAAGCTTTTTGACTCCCAGTTCAGCTATGTCAACAATCCACACAACCTAGTATTACTACTGCACTTTTTCACTGCCTTGAGAAAAATGTTCCCTTTTACCTGCTCAGTGTGCTGCACCCCATCGCACGAGACACTGCAAATAAACACAAGTTGCAGAGCACTTTATTTTCCTGTTTTCTAAAAACTAGAAATAGTAGTACAGAATAGACTTTAAGAAAAGCAGCAGCAGTTTTGTGTCATAATTGCRATTAATGTTTTTGACGGTGTTAACATTCAAATATTGCTGCTGCTGCCTTTTCTGGTGTTGCTGCTCTGCAGATGCTGGGATGCCTCTTCGCTAGAGCCGTGCCCGAGGCTCAYGTGCTCCAGAGCTGACTGTACTTGAGAGCATTGCGAGGCTCTTTGTCCACCACACAGATTTTTGGTTTGGATTTATACACAGATCACCTGACACTATAGGTTAATCCTTAAAACTTACTCATTTTTCTTTAATATTTGCATAAACAAGCTTTTCCCCCTCCCTCCCCAAAGCCGCGTTGTGAGGGAACTCTTCTGAAGACACAGTCAACCGGCTAGAGAACTGAAAAAAGTTGCGTTTCTTAACCTTTCTGCAGGTAACTCTTTTTCCTTATCCAGACAGTTAAGGCAATAAAGTCCGTCTTATCTCCAGCAGCAGCTGCCGTCAGGGCAGACCAAATGAGCTGGCTTTAGTTTGTGGGTTTGTCATAAATCTAGTGCTCAAAGGTGAGCGGCAGGAAGCAGTGGAAGCCCTTATTGATCTACCTGGCAGCTATCATGCAGATAGTTCACAATAAAATATTTCCTGCATTTAAGGGCCGAGCCTGCTCCCACTCAATTTAATAGGAGTTGGATCAGGCTCAGCACATCACAGCGCTAACCTTCCATCAGCTTGTCCCTGTTCCCGTCGCCAGACATCCTTCCAGAAAACACCTTGAGCTCGTCCGAAACGGGGCTGAGGGAGATTGCTGTGGGTAGCCGACAAGATTGGATTCTGCTTTCAAGAGGCGGCTTTCAAGTACACAGATGTGATCTTGACATTGTGATCCCTTCCTGGAACAGGAGCTCCATCAAATTCTCTCTCCATGTACAGTCAAGGGAACTACATTTTTTTTCCTGCAGTCTACAGTCAGCCAAGGTCCCCTTCCCCACCCAAATATTGTTTTCAAGGACCCTCTAATTGGATCACTGTTCCTCATTACAGAAATGGTTGAGAAGCGCTAGTGACTTGAGAGGTCTAGCAGTATTAGTCCAGATGAGGCTTTCCATAGTTCCAGAACTCTGGATTCTTTATTTAAAAGTACATGTAAACTTTTAATTTTTATTTAGTTTCATTCCAGTCGCAAAAAAGATGGAACGTCCCTAATGATTTATTTGATGTATTGCTACACATTTACAGCAGAGAGCTGGACTTTTTTKGGTATTTTTTAATTCTTTCTAGCCTATGGTATTGTAAACAATGAAGTCAGTCTGCTTTGAAAGTGCAATTCAGTACACTTTTAAAAATGCACAGCCTATCTTGATTAAATCATTACAAACCACTTCTAGCTAAAGACTACTGTCGCCTGCCTACAAAACAAGAAACCTTATTTAAAGCAAAAAACCTCATACCTGACATCAAAATGAAGTTATTTAACCTTTAGATTATGAGATTACTTATTAGGCTGGATCACAGGTCCAGAAGAAAAAAGTTACAGGCTTTTAGCATTTTTCCCCTTGAAAACAAGAATTTCCTTTATTGAAAGGGTAAAGTGATTGGGAGAGACTGCATTTCATAAAGATTTACTCAGATGGAAAGTCTGAGGTCACAAGTGAAATAAGATTAATAAAGCTGGCAGAGTTACCAGTGGACTGCTAATGTTCAAATAAGATTTCTCTTCCGTAGCCAAGCCTCAATGCTTGATTTACAATCCAGGGATCTTAACTTGATTCTAATATTTTTGGCGTCAGTGGAACAGAGGGAAAAGAGCAATTTGGAAGCTTCTGGTGCCTGTGAGCTGAATTCTTATGTGAAGAAATGGGGATTTTTGTTGGGCTTTTTTTTTTTTTTTTTAAATTTTCTATATTTTTTACCCTTTTCTTTTTAACAGTTATTTTTGATGCTTCACTGGTAATTCTACAGATAGAAGAATGTTCTACTATAAAACTCAGCTGCGACTTCCAGTCAGGTTTGTTGAGAACTGTTCTCCATTTACTACAAGGCAGGACTCTTCTCCCTCTCCACCCCAATCAAACCGTGCTGGGCAGCAGAACCAGAAAATAATAAAAAGCAACGCTTTAAAAATCTACAGATCTTTCAAGTAGATATACAAGCAGACACCATGAAATCCCCTCAAGTGATCAAACAAGAAATAAAAACGGTAAGTGAGCTGACTACCAGAATTTCACCTGTGATGAGGCACCATATTTTCCATTTTTTCATTTGTTTAGTCTCGATTTGCAAGGACCTCAGAGCAGAAACACCATTCAGGGAACTTAAAATTTAATAAAAAAAGTGACTATCAAACACTTTCGGTATCCTTACAAGGTATGTTCAGGCAACATTGTTATTCTATGTTATAGAACTGGAATATTTTCCATCACTTTTCTTTCAGAAGCTATTACAGAGTTTTTTGGCATAAATCTGGCATAGTCTGCATCATGTGTTTTTGGTACTCTGCCATTTTATGGTGTATTTTGTGGCTGGATGTATTACATTCAACATTAGTTGTTTAAAATGGAGTCCGCTCAAGGAAATAATAGTCACATTTCTCGCAAAAGACCATTTGCTTCCTGCTGTGTTTCCTGGTGATCAGCAAAGCAAACATGAAATTAAAATAAACCTAGACTTACACACTAGTGTGTCAGTTAATTAGGTGAATAGGGAACACTGCATGTATCTTATCTTACCTCGGTAAGGCCTGCTGATGCTTTTTTCAGCTCCTCCAGTATGCACTGCTCTGGGACATCACCAGCACTAGCRGCTTCACTCTATTCTGTGTTATATTCAGAATTGCTGTCTTCCTCTACGTCAACTATATCTTACAACTTTATCCTCTTATCATATTGTGCCATTTTCTCCAAGAGGATATTCCACTATATGGGACTACCGCTCACAACAGCATGCACAGCACAATGCATCCAGAAGTTTTGCAAATTACTCAGCCATTATCATACGGACACGTTTAAGCCAAACAGAGATCAAAACTGAAGGAAGTGGTGGTATGAGGAAAGAGGGAAGTGGGAGCCAAATCTATCCCTGGTTTCTCCTTTTATGAAAGGCCAAGACCCTTCCCATAAAACCACACATCTCTCTTACCGCAGCATTGTGCAATTTGTCAGATGGCCAAAGCAATCCTATGCTGGGTGATGCAGGGAGCCACAAACTGTAAGAGAAGACGCACCTGACTTGTAATTTAGGCACTGAACTGACATTTAGGAGATCTAGGTTCATTTTCTTTTCAGGCTTGGGTTCCCCAAGCATCCTTCAGCAGATAAGTTAGTATCACTTAATCCTTAGTATCACTTAATCCTCAGTTGAACAATGAAATAAGAATAGGTCCTCTTTGAACCCATGCCTGTCCAGGCTCATGAACCTTTGTTTGAATGGTGCCAAACACAAAAAGCATCCATGGCTCACTGCCACTGATGGCCACCCAGTCTCTACCAGYAGTAAAGCCTGCCCTGATAGCAGCAGTGCACCATCTTTGGTCTGAGCTGTGAACTTCTGGGGCACTGCCTGGCTACCTGCATGGGCACGGTATGCAGTAACACCACACTGACCTCACATGACACCTTCAAAGTGCAACTTTGATAACTAATAGAAATACACCATCTGCAATACACTCATTCATCATTCATTTTAAACACGTTTTCCAAGGGAATGAGTAACAAAATCTATCCATTTACTCTTGCAATTTAGACTATCATGACTGAAATTAATAGTCTCCTCAGAAGATGAAAGGAAAATTGCCTCTGGCAGTCGTTGCCTGCACAACTGCTGAATGTACCAGAGCAGTTCCCAGTCAATACTGGATTTTGTTCTCCCTCAAGATACATCGATATGGGAAGCCAGGGCTCTCCTGGAGCAGATGCTGTGTGAGCTCTCCTGCCACAGTGCTAAAAAKAAAAGAAAAACACAAAAATTCAAAAGAAAAGGAGGCTCATGAACACCCACCAGTGGAAGGGACACAGTATGGTGCACTGAAACCCCTACAGAAGCCGAAGGACCAAGGGAATACTGGTGCAAGGCTTTCATGCCTTACATCTTAGGAAGTGCCCTCTGACTGAAGGATTGATTGCCTTCTGCAATATTCTCACAAGTCCCCTGACACCAAAGTCTGCTTCTGCCATACGGCCTGCCTGAAATCTGCAGCAAAAAAAGGGGGTGCAGGTGGAGACAGGGGGATGACCATGCCCAGAGCTGCTCAGAAGTCAGAATGACTGGGTAGACAACTTGTTCCTTTGACGTTGCCATGCCAGAGGCCTATGCCCAAGGCCATTCTTGGATACATGGCAATAATTCTGCATTAAAATGGGAGCTGGATAGGGAAAACATTTGTTTCCCCCCCACTCTCAGTTACTCAACCAGTACTAGCTGAAGCACAATTTTGTCTAAGACTAGGCTGGAAGACTTCGTAGAGAGATGTTCACATGACCTGAACAACTCATTATGCTGCAGATTTCTTTGCACATGGAAATTAGGGCCCAGAAAAGAGGACGCAAATCCAGAAGACTCCAGTTAACCTAAACTAACGTCCTGTGTGGCCGAAGCAATCAATAGGCACTAAAAGTCAAGCTCCTTCGCCCTGACTGTGCTGACAGTGTCTACTGCACAGGGAGCCAATGCTCAGTAGCCTGCAGGCTGTAAATCCATACCCTCTGCCTGTGCAGTAACTTCCCCACAGTGAACAGTATCTCTGCATTTACCAAGTAAAATATTAATGCTAAAATGATTAAGTGATTTTCTTCCCATTGTGCAGGAAGAGCAGTGCAACATGTTTGAAACAAAGAAACCCAGCTTTAACTGCATATAAGAAAATAAATCCAAAGTAAGTAACTTTCAGATAAGAACAGCAGAAGAGACATATTGATGGTGCAGTAGACTGATAGCAGAACCTGGGGACAGCCAAGGTGAGTAAGGAGAATTATTTGGGATCTAATCAGCAAGACAGAGGCAACCTTTGGAGCGTAATGTTTATGCCAACCTTGTAAGAAATTTGGGATAATTTTTTTTTTAAGCACTGTCCTGGTTTCAGCTGGGATAGAGTTAATTTCTCCTAGTAGTTGGTATAGTGCTGTGTTTTGGATTTAGAATTGGAATAATGATGATAACACACTGATGTTTTAGTTGTTGCTAAGTAGCATTTACACTAGTCAAGGACTTTTCAGCTTCCCAGGCTCTGCCAGGTGCACAAGAAGCTGGGAGGGAGCACAGCCAGGACAGCCAACCCAAACTGGCCAATGGGGTATTCCATACCATATGACGTCATGCTCAGCATATAAAGCTGGGGGAAGAAGAAGGAAGGGGGGGATATTCGGAGCGATGGCGTTTGTCTTCCCAAGTAACTGTTACACATGATGGAGCCCTGCTTTCCTGGAGAGGGCTGAACACCTGCCTGCCGGTGGGAAGGAGTGAATGAATTCCTTGTTTTGCTTTGCTTGTGTGCACGGCTTTTGCTTTACCTATTAAACTGTCTTTATCTCAACCATGAGTTTTCTCACTTTTATTCTTCTAATTCTCTCCCCCATCCCGCTGAGGGGAGTGAGCAAGCGGCTGTGTGGGGCTTCGTTTCCAGCTGGGGTTAAACCATCACAGCGCTATAGTAAAAATGTTACTTACGGAATGTTATGTTTGAAATTATCTCTAATTTTGTTTCACGCTCTTGCTGTCTTGCATGTATTTACTTTGAACATGATACCCATAGCCCTCCTTATTTGTTACATATAGAATCAAAATAAACAAACAAAGGTAAAGGAATTCTCCAAAGGAAACAGCAAAAATGCTTTTCAGATCAGCTGCTGTTTTCAAATATAAGCCAGAAAGGACATCAAAAGAGAAAAAAAAAATCCCTTGTAGGCAATGCTTTATCTCGTATTTCCTACAGAAGTAGCAGACTCTCTAGATACTAAAGATACCTTTTATTTTAAAAGCAAACAAATTATTTTAAATGTAACTGAACTGTAAATATTTATCAGGCCTCTTTTCCATTTGGTTCTCTGAATATGAATACTCCCAAAGCAGTATTTCCTCTGAAATTTTCAGCTTCAAGCCAGTGAACCTCACTAAAAATCAAACATGACAACTGTGGAAACATTTACAATTTTTCTTTAAAACCTTCCACCACCACCTTCAACCACCAGCATTTTGCCCAGTTTCAAACCACAGTGCTTCGGCCAGGCTGAAGATAAGAGACATCTTAAGAACAGGGAACGCCACCAACCTTGGCCTGTCCACCTTGCGTCAGGCAAAGCTGACAGTGAGCCTGCCTTGGCTTAAGCTTGAATTTCTAAGAGGAAAAAGCAGGACACCAGAAGAAGCACAAAAGAAATCTCTCAGCCACGTTAGGAATGACATTTTGACAAACAGCCAACCAACTTCAACTAACTGACTGACCATCGATGAAAAACTTAAAAAATAACAGGATTGTTTGCATGAAGAATAACACCACGCATTTTGACTTACATTTCTTGGGCAGCTTATCAGCCAATCCAACTTGGTGTATAAAGCATCCCACATCTCCTCAGCTAGTCACCCTGTCCCAGCTTTATGGGTGCTGCTACACTAAATAAAACTAGTCTTTCTTCACCCATCCTATCCTGCAGCTACTAATGCTCACTGAGATCACCTCTAAGTTGGATATCTTTTCCCTGACCGAGATACTATTGGCATACTATTAGAGCAAATGAATAAAACCCTGCAATATTGTTCACACGCACAGAAAGAGCAGTCTGTGGTATTTTACACTGTCACACAGTAAACACTGGGATGGATTGGAATACCTCTGTGGCTTGTTAGCTCTATGTCTGAACTCTCATTATCCAACACCAATGAGCTGCTGAAGGTCTGCAGCTGAACAAGGTACACAAGCACAGCCGTGCTCATCGATGGCCTTCACAGAAGAGATAAGACTCCTTTCATCGGGATTTGCACCACCAGGCTTTTCTCCACATTTGCTGATGGCTAAAAGACATACACGGCCAGTCACTGGTGTTCAGTGGACACGTGGTCCTTCACTGAGCCACAGTAACTCAGCGGCATGTATCCGAACCTTAGATATTACCAGGCAATGCTTATCAGTAGCACCTGATTTGGTCCTCAGGTCTCTTACCAGATACTGAAGTCGCTGGCGTTCGGTCTCTGGAGTGAATTCTGAAGACATTGGAATGACTTCGCCGTTTCGGATTATTATAGCCCTGTAATAGTAATAAAACATCATCAGGTCAGGAAAAAAAAAGTAAAAAATACACAAAAAACCACAGGGTACAGTCACACTCTTATTCTCTTCAGAGTCACAGTAAAATAAAGCTGTATCTTTTCTACTGAAGTTGTCAACAGAACAGGGTAATAATTCCTGCCCTGCATTCTTTAGGCTGGATAACAATGTATATTTGTATATGCCAAGTTCATTTCAGAGCTCACAAAAACATCCAAGCAACAAAGGCAAGAGTTATTTCAGTTGATGTCTACAGGGTATCCTTATTAAGTGAAATGCAGACACCCAGAGGAGATGCTGCAGCATCACTGATTGTAGAACAACTCTTTGCAGGTTTTAATCCCAGTTGTGGCTGACACTGTCTAAACTATTGGCTTCAAATGACTCATGCAAGCACTTTCCAATTATTGATTGGTCATATGTCATGTCAGAACATTTCTACTCCAACAGCAAATGGAAATGGCAAAGCAAATCCTGTTTAACACAAATTTAACTAGTTACCTGCCAAAAGATGACAGGTAATGGAATGACTATAGATCAGCCAGGAGATTTCACATACACTTCTGCAAATGGCAGAGAGGAAATTCTCCCAAACACCTGCCTGTTGCCTCTTAACAATCTGCTATGCTGCATGCAAAATACAGTCCGATTCTTCCCCAGTGTAATGCCACTGGCTGAAACACAGTCACAAAGGGGAAGAATTTACCCATTATTCCTACCACATTCTGTGGTCACGTATTTACTCACAGAATTGCATTCTTTTATCTTTCCATTATTTATGCAGCTCTGTAAGTATAGCAATGCTTAGCGCTTTCGAAGAGCTGGATGAAGTATGTATCATCTCAAAGATTTTAATGCCTGTTTTGGAGCTGTTTCTCAACCATCAGTAGATTAACTCAGTGTTTGRATAGTAGCAGTGTACCAGCTCTCCTCTGGAATTTGCACAGAATTTGGTGTAGATAAAAGAAGCAACTGTCACCTGGATTCCAGTTTCTATATGTTTTAAATGGTCTCCTTTCTGTGATCTTTTCACCCTGTTGATGTGATATTTACGTGCTAGTTTACTTCTCTTGATAATTTTATCAATTTGCTGGCATTGCTTCTATGCCGGGTATTCTGATGGCACTGTAATGCAACCAACAAATGTGGTAAGCACACGAAGACTGAAAACTTAACCTCTAAATTCAAAACACAGGCATCTTGAGAAAACCAGCCTGGGTACAAAACTAGCTTTGTAAAATTAGTGGCACTGGATAACTTTCCAAGTCTTCTGGATATGATATTGAATGAAAATTGTCTCTGAATGACCACCTACTATTGCTAGTATGCAAAAGGAAGGAGCATTATCAAAAAGGAAAGGAACTGTTTACATTTCTGAGATTCATATGGCAAAGAACAGACAGGTACAGGATGGCACTACAATGGGAGAGGTAGAAAAAGGCTCAAGTGATGAAGGGAAAACAGCTCTGCTTTGACAAATAATAAATTTACTGCTCCTGGACTTCTAGTACTCCCTTGCAAATAATCCTACGTAGAAATTAGAGATGGCAAGAGTGCAACCTACATATTGAAGGCTCCCACTGGCCCTCCACTGCTACAATTAAAAACAATATTGTGTGCTTGAAATGAGACAGACATGGTGGTTTTAACTCATTAATTCCTTAAGAGAAATTTATGCAGAATTTTTGATGGAATTTTTTCYGCTTTATGGGATCTGAATATATGCCAGTCCAATTAAAAATAATAAAGGTTTGCTGAAAATTTTTGTATTTCTARAACAGTCATTTAAAAACAAATTAAGAACTCTACCACCTCTTTTCTGCAACAACACCTTTGCTTTTATTTTTGCAATTCCTAAGGTATTCAGCTTTGAACCAGACTCATTTACTCAAAGACAGTGGACAGTTTTTATAACCTTTTCATATGTAATTTGACTCACTTGAGTAGGCCTCCATTTAAGGGGACTGTGGGTTTAGTACAGAGTAAGTACTCTGGCAACAGTCTAGACTAGACTGATCAAAGGAGCTGATCAGCACTAACCAAATTTTACACAGTAGTTTAAGAGAGTCATAAGGGATCTACTGATCTTTTGCTTGTCTGAAAGAGCTAATATAAAAACACACATTGATATAACTTGCTAGGGCGTCAGGCTAATTTTTTAATTATCCTTTGCTTCCCCTTTAATCACCATTTCACAGGAAACCCATATTTTAAAGACCACTCAGACCAGTCTGGGGTTCACCTTTTTTTTTGTGCACACTGACGTACTTCCTATATACATTGATAGCTATCATTCTCACTTCTATGGGTAGAATTGGGCCCTGAGGGACTCACATCATATAAAAAGCAATTCAGAGGCGAGTGGGTCAACCTTTCATGGCTCAACTTATTTTCACTAGAAATTGCAGCCACCTGGGATGAAAACCACAACCCAGCACAAAAAAACCCAAAACAACACACACAAAACCTTTGGAGGGGGGGAATTAAAGCAATGCTCTTGATACCTGATAAAACAGAGCCTCAGTTTTATGTTTTTCATTAATGTTTTCAGTGGTTGGACTTTATTCAACTTCAAAGTTACAGCTGCTCATAAGAGTCAAATGATTTGATCCGAGGAATTAGACAGCTCTAGATAGGAGTAACGGGAGGGACGCAGACATACATATACAGGTCACTGGTCCGAATTCAACTCTGGTGGGCTCATTATCCTCTTACCAGTCTCTTTACCTTTCCGCACCAGCTGCTTCGCAGTTTCATGACAGCAAAGGGTATTTCTGACAGCCCAAGTAACAAAAACGGGCACATTCGTCAGCCGTCTCACTGGAGAGGCTGGGTGCGAAAGCCTGGCCTGGGAGCCACCCTGCTCGGTGGGATTTTCCCCTGTGATTGAAGAGGTGCCGAATCAGGCCCTAATTGGGTTTGGAGACTGAACTGCCCTTTCCGTGACCCCGCAGTGACAGAGCTGCCAAGCACCGACTGAAGGCTTTTCCCACCGAGCAACCTCCAGAGCCCTGAATTCAATAGCCCAAAGTCAATAACTGCTCATRGGGAGGGAGCCTGGCTGACGCGGCAGCCGCAAACAGCCCAGCAACGGCTTTTAGAGATCCACTCTATACAGTCCTGCAGGACAATTAATTTTGACTTTACGCTTCCTAATGGACTAAGCAGCAACATGGCGTTACGAGAGCATTACTGCTTCTGCCATGCATGAAAGATGCATGTACACAATGAAATAGTGCTCTGAAAGCATTTAGCTCCCTGTGCACTGTGGAAATATGAATGTATTATTTTATACCAGAATACAGCTGTCCTATTAAACTGTCAGAAATAGCTACATAGAAAGCAAGAAGAACTCGAAGAGATGCAGTGCCCAGAGAGCATCTGATTCTGCCATGTTTAATAGTGACATTTTAATTTCAGCCACACTGGTGAAACACATTATAGCAGAGCCACAGGGCGAGCCTGCCAAAGGCAGCCGGATGATTCACATTTGCAGGGAACAAGTCTATGTCAACACTAACCAAATAGTCTCTGATGACAAGGTTGCTTCAAACCCATACCAATCATTAATTTATATCACCAACGAAGCAGTAACTAAAAAAACAAAAGTTGGTTTTTGAGGATAGGAAATCGGGAGTCACAGCTCTGCAGCCCCCTTGGTGCATTGCCCTCCACGCTCTATGGCTCTGATGCCCTCTTCACACAGCATCATCCACAGCGAGCAAACAAACAAGAGAAACTGCTCTTCAATCCTCAAGCCGCAGAGGCCATTAAGTCACTTACTTTGATCCCTTCTAAAAACAAACTATAGATTTCCCTGAGTCCCCTCCGCTTTTTTGAACCCAGCTACCTAACTCCCCACCCACACAAACTACAGGATCGTACTGGCCCTTGCGTTTCACAGATACATGCCCTGCATGACAAAGAAAGCACGTTCCCTAATCTGGAGCTGGTAAATATTCACAGAAAACAGGAATATATTGGGAAAAAAGTCCCCAAAACACAGCTGAAGTAGCCTAAAATGGAAGAAGCAAAAATCTGATTTTGTATCTTTCTTCTGGCCACTTCACTGAGTATTTTCTGATCCAGAGAAGCCGTGCCCTGAACAACTAAATGTGCAGCAAGAGATGTGCCAGCGCCTCGGTGCGTAAGGCGGGACTGGCAGTCACAGCAAATCCTGCAGCGGGCTATGTCCAGTCAGTCACATGCAAATGAAAAGAAACACCAGGAGCTTAAAAGGCTGCATGTAAATCTACAGAAAATACTACATTTGTCTTTTGGATTGACATAACTGCACAGTCCATGATGACCAGCTAAATGATCTTTTGAGTATTTCAGCATTCACACAGAACCTTAAGTATACAGCTATTTTCTATATTCAGATTCAATACTTTAAAACAACATTTCGTGCTTTAGTATATATCCCCTTTTAAAATATGTGGTCAATGAAGCAACAAAAGTGTAAAAATCTGCCACTGTATTGTACTGCTGCTCTCACACTCAGGATGGAGCAATAACACTGGCTTAAGGAAAATATCAATATATCAATTGCTTTTGCATTTTTAATACAGATAAAACAGCCACCTCTCCTTGAATCAAGCAGGGTTTGGGGTTTTTTCTTTTTTTCTTTTTTTTTTTTTTTCTTTTGTGGAAAATACAATCAGCTGAGAATTGCACAGCATCCTTTCTGAGTTTCTTATGAGAAACAAACACAGGGAAACATACATTTTAGAGGAAGCTATTGTTGGTTACTCTCATTTAATCATACAGAGAAAGAAACACTTTAGTGAACAAGGTCAAAAGTGTAATTTCACTGCTGTCATGGGTCTATTGGGATTCTGGTGTTCAAAACAAAGAGGCATCTCCTACTGTTAGGAGTATTCAGGGGACACCCTGATTCCGTTACACGCTTTTTCAGCTAAAAATGATTTGAAACGCAACATTAAACYGCACATTTCTACAGCAGAGGATAAAAATCTGGTAAAGGTGACAAAGAGAGAGCGTTCGGAAAACCCTTTTTGACAGCGTATATCAATTCCAAGCCACAGGGAGGATGTATCCATTTTGTCAAAAGGTGTTAAGCATTGTGGATTCGGTACAGATGAAGCAGAACTGTCTGGCCTGCCTAAAGAGGTATTAGAAATGTGTCAATGGAAAAGAAAGAGGGATTAAACCCACAGAAAGAATAAGGCGGGGTTTTATTACATTCAAAGGGGAACCAAGCAGTAGATTTTAGTTAGGTGTATCACAAAATAGTTGAGGAAAAAAAAAGTAAATCTTAGAACTATGGAATCAGTCCAGATGGGTACTTGTTTACTATGGTAACTAAATGCATATATTTAAAGAAGCCAAGGAAGCACAATGCTAATATCTGGTGAGCTTCAAACTAGTTCTGTTTATTTACCTTTTCTTAATTGCTAAGGAGTGAAAGAAGAAGTGATTATAGAAAGAGTCAAAAAAATGTTTCTCTCCTCTCTAAATGAAGTACTGGAACTTACAGCCATTACGATTACTGATGACTTTTAATACATTCAGCCCTGGCACCTTGGTTTCACTTATTACGAACAGAATTACTCTCCCTTAGTCCCATGCAGACTCATTTCTCAATGTTTCTTTAGAAGCCAGGTGAACAAACACCTCACTGCACTGGTAATAATCATGGAACTATAGTGCAAAGCCTTTAAATGATTTCCTTAATTTTATRAATTAAGGCAGGCTGGGGATAGTGAAACAAGCCATTATATAATGTTTAGCTGGCATTAAAACAGGTCCCAGCGATGACATATCCATCACCATAAAACTCAGAGGTGAAAGCAGCAACCCTCAGCAATACCACTGGAAAAGAACCCTGGCTGCCTCCCACCCATAATACCCAAGAGATGTTTCAAAAATACCCCAACTCTTACTCGGCATCACTACCAAGAAGAAAACAAGCAACAAACCAGGGAGGGGGTAGAGCCAATGAAAATTGCCTCTGTCCTCATTTTCCATCTACTGCCACTCAACAGTCCTGCCACCCTGGTTTCTTCACATTTTTCAGTACAAACATCAGGCTGTCCTCAGAAAAATTGTGACAGAATAGAAACACTGGATCATTTTTCTTTCAGCCGAACAAAGCCAAAATTAAGAGGAAACGCACTCTCCGTGCTTGTGGCTCTTCCTGTGACAATGCAGTCTCATCGTGTATGCCGTGGTTAAAGCATGCTGCTCGGACACACTAATTCATTCATCACGTGGGGGAACTTCAGCTCCCTCAAGCCAATAAAAGGCACAAGAACTTGCCTTGGTGAGGCGCAAACCTGCACAAAGGCAGGGTTAAAGTAAATTCCTACAGGAGTGTGCTTCGGCATTTCCTGCAGGAACAATGAAGAACCTTCCCAAACTTCTGCTAAAGGCCTTTTGCAGACTGCCAGCCACCTTGGCTGCTCCAAGGGTTAACATCTCAGCAGTACAACCACCGAGTACAGCCCTGCTCCTGCTCCGGCAGGACACCTACGCCAGGCCTTCCCAGGTATTTCATTCAAGGGCCTCTCTTCACGTCCTCGCACCAGCACGGAGCCAAGTGTGCTACACCTCTCCTGTGGCAACACGAGAACCTCCTCCTGCCTTTGAAAAGAACCAGGGAAAGAAATTATGAAATCCAGACCCTGCAAGAAATGTTGAAAGTGGTCTTTCAGAGGCACCTACAAGCACACGAGCTGTTCCTGGGCACACACGTGTAGAGCTTTATGTTGTCTCCAGTTACCTGACTCACTGATATTTACATTTCTAATGCTTATTTAGGGATTCCTGTGGAGAAGGCCTCTGGGCAAAATGAGGCTGCTGATATACTCTAAAGCTACTATTCTGGTAGTCTGTTTTTCCTAAATGAATTGTATTATTTTTAATAAAGGATCACAAATGGGCAAGTAGAAGCTGTTTCTCAAAGCAAAATAATATTCACAGATTTCCACGGAAGAGCTTACTTCTCATCTACACTAGGCACCTGAGCCAGACGGTATCTTCCTTACTGCCACCAAAAATAATAAAAAGCTGAATTTTTAGAACTGATCTCACATTCCATCCCATGTATTCAACTAACAACTTAATAAGCAGCAGTTAAAGGCATTTTCTACTCCTGGTAGCCTCCCTCTACTCTATATATTGCATTAGACAGTGAGAAGCACTTGGCCATCACCAACACTGTAAATAAACACCGCAGTAGTTTCTGCATCACTACTCACTCTACAGTTTTAAATTTCAATATAATACTGAGCTTACAGATTGTCCACAGAGGAGATAGCTTAGAGAAGACACATTGCCCGGTCATTTTTGACTCCAGGAGCTGCATGCTTCTAGTTCTCGGTGCCTCTTTGACAGGCTGCAGCTCCATTCCCACGGGACTCTCCCGTGAATTCCCTGCTCTGGTTTAGGTCCTCAAGTGTATTGCTTGTCTGATGCAACCTAAGTATGGAGTTATTATTAGCAGTTGGCTTATTATTAGCAGTTGGCTTTATTGACAGTGTTTCATTTTAGCGCTAATTATACATTTTTTTTGTACGCCCACCCCATCACTAATGGGATGGCACTGGCTATCTGTATGCGATTTTTTTGTTTGTTTAATCAGGAAAGTAACTCTTGCTATTGAACCAGTGGTGACTTTGTATGTTTACCTATACACTTCTAGTATTATCTACTCTGGTTCCAGTAGCACTAAACCTAAAGTCGATGAACTAAACTAAAATGCTCTGTAATTAATAGTGTGTACTCTCCTGTCGGTTTACATCTGAACCCACCGATCTCTCAGAGAGGACTTCAGCTGGCAACTAGGAAGCTATTACAAGCCAGTTTATAGTGAGTTTATAGCGACACTGCTAGCACACAAAAACTGCCCGCCATCGGTTCCGGCATCCTTAGGTTGGAGATTTGCTGCCCTCACGGGATTCGTTTTGCCCGTGATGATTTCAGTGTATTCTTCATTTGAACACAGCTAAGTCCAGGGTTACAATGATGATACACCACCACGTTTCTGTATCACGGCTGAACAACATGCCACCAATTACTCAGGCCGTGCCAGGGAAATGAACAAAGAAGTGCAGTCACATCTCTGTGGCCAGCTCTGAGCCTCAGGACTGGTATCTGTGGAATCAAAGTCTTTTTCCCTGCTGTCCAGGATATCGCATTCATCTCCAGGACGAGTTACTATGGCAACTAAACCTGGGCTTAGTGGATGAAGGCATCGCTGTGCAAGTCAGTGTTTATTTTGCCAGTAATATGGCTGAGATATGGCCGACTACGTAAGAAGCACAGATTTTTTCCCCCCTTGCTCTTCACTGTCTTACCATTGAGGAAGTCAGAATGACTTTTAGCACCTAAAGCATCACATCTACTTTGATCTCAGCTTTTCTGCTTAATTCACCAGCAGTTGCAGGATATTGGAACAAGCTGGACCGAGAATTAAAAGCAGACTGAAAGTCGCACTCTCCGCTCACTCTGCATCAGTGAATTTTTACCCAAGCCCCGCTTCATTCACCCATGTAGAAGTGACAAGGGAAGCCCTCGCTAAAAGCCCCAGGAGCAGGGCTCAAGCTGCATTGCGTAGCTGCTGCTGAGACTGAACAGCCCGGGCTGCCTGGCAAGTTCACTGAATTCAGGGGCTGAGAAAAGCTTTCCAACACAGTAAGGACCACAGCAGTTTTGAAACATTCACCAAGCCTGGGGTGCTCCCTCAGGCCCCCYCTCCCATAGTACAGATGGAAGCTACAGGTCCAAGGCGCCCAGCCTGCTTAGCACGCCTTGGCCTTGGCCCYGTAACACTGGAATGAAGAACCTGCAGGTCTCTATGTGGTCAGCTACAAAGACAAAGATAAAAAAGATGGTTTTGAGCTTAATGCACTGCACTGGGAGATCTGGATTCTGGCATATTTGCTTATACCACAAGCTGCCTCTATTAGAGGTCACAGGCTCTTCATGCATCAGTAAAGTGCCGGTAAAAGAGTGAATAAAACTACATCTCGGCACCCTTTGCCCATCTTGCCTCAGACACTACGAGCTCTACAGGCTACATGTGCAACATACATGCAAAGATGTTATTACAGTGGCAATTCTTCCTTGATCAGTGCTTATATTCACCCATAAAAATAGGCAGCCGGGGAATTTTTACTTGCAGTGGCAGCAACCAACTTTTTTTGTCTAGCTTGATTAGTTTGTTTGGGTTTTGTTGGTTTTGGTTTTTTCTTTCCTTTTTTTTTTTCTTTTTTTTTTTCTTTTTCTTTTTATTTCTCCTTTTTATTTTTTAAAGGCTGAAAACCTATGAGAATTAAAGTTAATAGAATACCTCACTCCTGGAAACTAATACCAATGAACTGTGGCTTTCCAGTTTACTGATACAACTTGAATAGCCAAAATTCCTCTCCTTCCTCATAATCTGGAACGTAGGGACTTCATGGGTAGATGATGTCTGTGTGGTTAGGACCAAAGACTTAACTGAATGTACCACTCATCGAAAATGTTTATAATGGCTTCAACACCTGCTAGATAGATTGCCATAGACATTGCTAAGGCATACGCTCTCCCAGGAAAAAACAAGAGTTTGGAGAAGAGGCAGGACATTTGTTTTGTCTTCAAAAGCCTGTGAACATTTACTGCCAAATAAATTGTTTCTGCCAAGTCAGTGCTGGATACGACGTGCCAGTACCCTGGAACTTGTCATCCACTGGATTGCTAGAAAATGCTCTTCCTCATCACTGCACTTTGAGTGCAATGACTTATTTCTGATCCAACACCTTTTCTCCACACGTCAAAGTATTTCCTGAAGTGCCTCCAAAAGCTTTACCCAGTGCAAAATCCTGCAGTACCTGAGGTTGCTGCTATTCCTATGAATCCAGTGCTCTTGCTTCTCCCTGGAAGGGGGCCAGGCAGGAGAAGGGGAGCAGAAGTGCTTTCAGCAGGCCTGTAAGTCAGGCTTCCAAGGAAGAGAAGCACGGGAAACAGAGAGAAGGGACTTGGCCGTATCTCCTGAGTGTGACTAAGATGCCATGCTCTTTTCCAACATTTTCAGCTAGGCAGGATCAGACTTTTCCACCTACCAAACTGCAGTCAGTGAAGGAAAATGTATGTGGGAGAGACTCGCTTCATCTTGAATTCAGTCTCTCCTCATTACACAGGCTCCTGAGCAGACCAGGCTTAGGTTATCTGCTGCCCTGAAACGATCAAGCATTTATTATTTCCAAGTGATTCCATCAAAGAATTAATAATAATCTAAAAAGGGGATGTGCACATAGCTTGCCCAAAATACAGTCCATAGGCGTTGCTCTCGCCTCTTGGGAGGCATCTTTTGAGGATGTGGAGGAATTAGAACTTCAGAGGACAGAGGAGTCACCATGGATTGCGTGGTCCCAAGGTGAAAAGGCCCTGCGTGCGGTTCAGAGATTTGCAGCTCTTTTTGTCCCATCTTGAGGAGGAGACATGAAAAAGAACGCTTTTCCAAACACTGCAGACTGGAGAAGCTTAGTAACTGAGTTAGTCTTTCCTCTAGAGACCTCTAAGTACTAAGTACGAAGCACAGTTACTGTTGTTTATGCAGACACAGATGTAAAGAGACAGAGGGCTTAGGCAGACCACTCAAGCAAAACAGGCAAAATATACACCATTTAGATTAGAAGATGGGTAGTTAAGAAAATCAGAAAATTAAAGTTTGTTAAAAATACTGTAAACCAAAGACGAAACCAAACTARCTGTACGGTGGTAATATACTAGAACACTTTTTGGTTTCCGTCCTTACACAGTGTTAGAGCTTCTGGCAAAAATCACCCTGCTGGACTGCCTTGAGGAAGGGGTCAGATACCACGAACCACAACAATGGGTCAGAATCATCAATTCTGACTTCTCAGAAATTCTATTTAAGCTACAGTTCCAGTCAGCAGATACATGGCTGTTTCCATGCCTCTCTCATTTACTTCATAAAAGCAGATTAATCCCACAAATTTTACTTCCTACGATGAGAACTATGCATGAGGGAAGCAGTTGACAAGCACCATGACACAGAAGAAAAGGAAGTGTAAATGCAGTGAGATTTAACACAAGCAGCAAATCCGGGAAGAATTGAAACAGTAAGCAAAGTAGAATTCAATTTTCAATTCACTATTTTATTACACTGGGAGTTATAAACACACTCTCCCACATCTGGGCACCTGAAGCACCAATGAAGTTGCTTAACCTGCACTCAGATGGAAGTGCCACAAAAACATTCACTCAATGAGCTCCTATCATTTAACAATACCAAATGCCTTAGCATTAATTCTACACTTGCAAAAAGGAGGAGAAAATCTATTCTGGACGTGAGGATATATGTTCAAGCAGAGGGTGAACATGCCCTGAAAACATAAGCACAAGGGAGCAAAAGCAAGGAAGCAAAAAGATGATTAAAAAAGCTCATGAAGCAAAGCAAAAAATCCAGTGACCCTGCAAGTCTGTGAAGCCTCTGAAACATCAGGCTCTTTGCTTTGATCCCATCTTCTGCCAATAAATCAAAAAAGCCGAAGAACCCATTTGCAGATTTAGTGAGAGTTTCAGGGCCTATGGAAAAGTCAAATCAACTTCTTGAGTTCTGCTTCTCGCATAATGATAAAAGCACAGCTACCCTACATGGCTTCAAGCACAGCACAAAATGGCAGTGCCTGCAGTCTCCAAGCAGCTCCTTAGCCAGACAACATGAAAGCCAGAAGAACACTCGTGCCAAAGGCAGTTAATATGATCATATTACAATCACTGTAGTGATACTGGGCAAATGTTATGTTGCATGAGGCTATACAATAATTGGGCAGTAATCAGTAAAAACATTAAGTCCCTGTTTTACTACTGCTTCATCACTAGCTATAAAACAACATCYTAATAAAGAGCATGAAACTAAAAAGAAATGAGATTAACAAGGCGTGTTATGGCAGTTTAGAAGTAAAAGTCACTTTAGCAATATAAAATTGAACAATACTATTTAAAAAAAAGGAGCAGAGAAGATTTACTATTCCTTATTAAAAAAACCCAGCTATTCTTATTAAAAAAACCCAGCTATTATATATAGCTATATAATAGCTATATAGCTATTCAGCTATTCAGCTATTAAAAAAACCCGGCCTAGTTACCATAGTGTATATGTCAAACTGGTAAGCAAAGCACAGCGCATCAATGCTCACCAGAAAAGCACTATATATTGGATAGCAGACTATAGCACTATTAGTCCCTAATTAGATAACCTTGCATGGACAATCCTAACCACTAAGAGGAAGAAAGAGAGAGAGAAAAACATTAGAAAAAGCTTTGGCCAATATTCAGACATGAATTTTGACTGTACAAGTAGGTATATTTATGGCAGAGTCCAAGAATGATCAGACAAGCCATTAGAGAATGAAAGCGGCTCCCTCCAAGTTGTTTTTATCAGGCTCTGAATACATCACCTCATTTTTAGTAGGGTTCTGGTATCATGTGCAGTTAACATATAATTATTACAGAACTGTGATTGCATCGTTAGCAGAAGTTTAATTATATCATTGACATTAGTGATGCCATAACATCAAGCTCAATAATAGTTCATAACAAAATCTACAATTAGCACAATTTTCCCCCCCTTTTACACCAACCAGAAGTGTTCAGCTTGGAGAAGCCTAATAGTCCACACAGAAGTGAGCTAGGGCTGAACCTGAAAGGATTGCTGGCTGGTAATTTAGTAATATGGTAATTAAAGTCTTTTCATGATGTAATTACACATCAACTACAAAAGGACAGCTGCTATACAACACTGCCAGGGTACGTGGCATGAAATGATTAGATTTGAGAGGCTTTGGTGGTTAAACTGAATACCACAGACATAAGTCTGAGGTATAGCTGGCACCACATAGCACATTATTATTCAAGTCTCACACTTGGCGTTTCCTTAGTCTCATTGTGATAGTAACAGTTTGTTGCACGAACCTTGGTCTTGTGACAGCAGAAGCTGTTCAAAACCCACCTTTAAAAGCTTCTGCTGTTTTGAACTTGCCTGGAATTAAAAGACCTAACCTTCTTCTGGGCAGAGGCAGTACAAATGAGGTTTGTGTGAACCCAAAATGTTTATTTCCCACTCCTGCAGCACGAAACCTCCTCTCACAGACTCTTGTCTGTGGGAAATGTAGCTTGATTTATTTGTAGGCTTTTTACAGTGGGGGAGCAAAGAGGGAAGAAGGAGAGTACAGACAGAGAAGAAGCACAAACAAGTAAGCGAACTCAAAGAAACTAAAGCTCGACTGAAGAACTGAGGGTTTCGGCATCTAGTTCCAACAGCAACAAGCACAAGTCCCCTCTTTGGGTGAAAAAACAAACCCCACCCTTCTTCTCAAGCACAGACAAACTTTTTTTTAAGTAGTTTCCTTATTGTGTTTCTCACTGCCCTCATTTGTATCAGTACAAACCGCAGAGTTGACCATGCAAGGCATGATGCAGCAAAAAGGAACATATTTTTCCAACTAACCCAAATAAAACCTCTTGGCTACGTGACTGGGCTCTTAAAAATACAGGAATGCACTGTGCACCCTAGCAGTAGGCAGACAACCTCAGAGCTGCTTTTCTAGTCCAAAAATGTCCTTTTAGTGATGAGGAGCAACTTAGATGTTTTGCAATAGCTTTTCTCCTCCCTTTCTGAAACATGGGAAGTGAGGATTTGGTGGGAGAGTGGCCCAGATCAACTGATCATCTACACTTTAAAGCTTTTATTTTCTTGAGCTACGAAAATCTAGAAGTGGGATTATTTGAAAGTGAAAGATTTTGGGAATCCAGAGAATTCTCCCAGCATGAGAAAGATTTCCGTGAGGTCCATTTGGAAAGTGCAAAACCAAACTATTTTGGATCTGGAGGCACTCTGTAGGAATGAATAGAAAAATTTGAGTCTCGGTTCAAACAAGACCCAGCCTTGCCGATGGCTTCCCTTCTAATTCCTGCTCTTCCTGTTTTTCTGAAGAGATGTTTTTGATGGGCTTGATGAACATTCAAAGTCTCTTGAAGACTTGGCAGCTTTAACTACAGTGGACACTTGGGTTAATTCAAGATCACCGACAAGAAGTTTCTTCCCGTTGGGTGTCAGAGGCTGCGATGGAGCTGAGGCTGCTCTCGGGAAGCAGAGGAGGAATCCTAGGAGAACTGGAAGTACCCGGCCATTTAAGAACAAAGATCTCAACTACTCAGAAGTAGGTCCTGCATGGCCAGTTTTACACAGCACACTTAAGAGACAATAAAGCAATTTAGCCAACCCAATGGAAGAGACTCAACTGTGCTTCAAGTACAATAGCATAGGAAAACATGATTATTTCTAATTTAATGGCAAAAGAGCTAAAATTTAGTGCAGCTAGTGGTTCTGATGACTAGATAGGTGGTCTACTCAAACATGTTTGCAGCTATCCTCTGTGAGGACTCATTTGACATTTGATGCAAAAAAGATTCGTATATGTCACTTGTCAAGAGGAATTGGGTCAGCAATTTTCAATATAAACAGCAAATTCAGCATATTAAGAACAATCACCAGCATGAAAAGAATAGGAACTTTATGCACAAAGGATTTGTCTGACTTCCTACACAGTTTAAAGCAGCAATAGGCAATAAAAATGTTAGGTTTAAACTACAAAACATTTTGCAGTTGACTGCAGTCTCTGTAAATACATTATGCACACACAGYACAAACATGAACTGTGCACACAAACCTCTAACACAAATGCATAACCGTAGCAGTCCTCACCTAAAGACAACGTAGTTCAGTACCTTTGCAGACTTGAATTTCTCAGCTGGTAACTAAGAGAACACAACAGCASTCTGTATCATGCGGGAAACTATTCTCCCTGGCCTGTTTATGCAGAGYGCTGCCAAAAGAAACATGTGAAGGTCTAAAGTCTTGCAAGACCAGCCTCATTATCTTCTCTCTGATGGTGTTACGGGCAGAGAGTGAGAGAGAGGAAAAGAATGCAAGTGAGAGATTTCCAGTATGCTCCTAGCTTTAGCTAAATCAGAAGACAAAGAAAAAGCTTCTCGTCACGAGTCTTCAAGCATCCAACTTCTAAATATAACAAAGCAACAACTCCTGAACAATAGCATTCAGTTCTGAGAAATGGACAAGTACATGAGCTAGAACAGGACACAGTAAAAATCCTAACCTGTGACAGCCCCTCTCCCTCCCCTCCTCTGTGTTGCAGGAGTAGCAGTTATTTGCTTACAGACRATTACCTTCAATTATATGAATATCTGAGAGCCAGGTGGCCTTCCAGGACTAAGGCTGAGGACGGGAGCCACAGGACTTCCTACTGAACCGGTCCAGCCCTACCAGCTGCTCTGGATGCAGTCACTTTGTCAGTGTTCAACACACAATTCCATTATGCACCCAACATCTCTTCTGTTTCAATGACTCTTTAGCATCTTTCCACTTCTCTGCAACCATCAAGTCATTCAGAAACTGCTATAGGGACAGAAGTGTCATCAACCGACTGCATTCACCACTCAGCTAGATACTGGAACACTATCACTGCCATTTGCATTAGTTTCCATGAGGACCATTAAAGAAACAGAATCCTCTTGTGATACTGTTTAAAACTAAGGAACTTGGTAACGCCAGATCTGGGGAGTTTGGGATGAAGGAATAGTTGGGGAGACACCACACTTACTCACCTGCTATCACCAGCATTTGCCACGTARAGCTTCCCCAATAAATACACCACCACAAGGGCTGTGCAGCCACCAGAAATATTATACACGGTCCTCTCTCGTTCTATTTGCAAATCCTATGGGAAAAGAGAACAAGATTTATAAAGACAGCATTGCAATTAATGTTTTAGAAAATGAAGATTCCCCTAAAAAAMCAATAGAGTCTTTCTTAAACTGCATGTCCAGCTGGCTTTCTTTACTGTTGCAGCTATGGCCACGTGGTCAGGGAGAAGAATGGGAAGTAGAGGAGTATGTATTGTGATACAAAGATGTTCAGGAAAAATCAGGACAGGAGATTGTAAACATCAGRCATCAAGGAACAAATGGCAACTCTGAGAGATGCAAGGGAATTTGCTACGGAAAAAGCACAATGAAGGCAAAGATAAATGTAGCTTAACAATAGGTACCTGGTGGTGTAATGGGAGAGTGCTTTACATAGACAGCAAATAATTAATGAGACCTAGCTACGACATGACTAACTACCTGCTCTCCAAAAGGGACGCTAGGGTTGCGGAGCGTACCTTTACAAACAGCAGCAAGACACATTCATGCCACAAGGCTACCCTTCAGAAACACAGGGAATGGGTGGATGCTAAACTTGTTAAGGGGGCGGGGGCAGGAAGGTCAATAGAACAGTATTTACTGAAAAAATACTACTAATTCACAGACTTTCCAGGATGAACCACAGCATTTAACCCTGTGTCTCATCTTACTGCTYTTATGAGGTCCTGAAAAAACTTAATTTTTATGCATGTGCACAGGTCCAAATTTAAGGAGGTACGTACCTACTCAAATAGTTCTTCCTGTGTTTAGCTTCCAACTGATCCTGAGTGTAAGAAATTATTATATATAAAAAAGCCCTCMTGCTTAATAGATGTGGAGAACACAAGTCACATCTGTCACCAACAATCAATCAAGCCCAGGAATGAAAAAATACATATATATATATACACACATACATACAGAGAGAGAGAGAGAGAGGGAGAGGGAGTGTGTCTCAGGAAAGCTTGGAGGACATAAAARACACAAGGAAATGAGCTATTTTCCAGTACTCCATACATTTTAAACAAATTGAAGTATATGCCAATGAATTCATCCTGYTGCCTCTTAGTTTAGTTTGGGGTAATAACAAAGCATGTTACAAATTACCCTCCTCTCCTGTGTCCAGAATCAAATCCAATTTCAAACTGGTCTTTCCTTGTAATACTGGATTCAAACAGGGAGCATCATTTAACATTGCTATTGCAAGTACTGGCAGATCTTTTCAGCTAAACCCTGCCTACTTGTATGTGTTTTTTATTATGAATATATTTGTTTGCCTCTATGTGTGTGTATACACTCACAGAGCTGTATTTCAGCCATTTTCATATTTGAACTGAGCAACAAACAGTTCAAACTGTCCACGCCTTGGGGTATGGGATTTAGAGCTTTATTTTAGAGCTAAATTTATCTGAGGAAAAGCACCACAACAAATGCAAACCATGACAGCTGCAATTTGATTGAAAATCTGCAGAGAGGCCAGGGACCAYGCTTTGTTTCCTACGAATTTCAGGAGAGGGATGTGACCTAGGGCAGTGGCAGGGATGCTCAGCAGCGCTCGGCCGCTGTCCCGAGCAGGCTGGGCAGAGGTGTCTGTCACAAATAACGTGACCCCTCGCTGGCTGGCATACATAGGGACCGGTGCCATTTGTGCCACGAACACCGTACTGAGGCGGGCGGTGTGGCGGGGACAGGGAGAAACGGGCAGCGCTGCCCGACGAGGCCATCCTCTGCCGCACACGGGAACTGCACTCTGCTGCCGGAGACTCGGGGTTTTACTGCTGGCTCCTAGCCCATGCTCTCACTGACTTGTGGGTTTCCTTTTGCCTTCCTTTCCTTTTTTTTTTTTTTTTTTTTTTTTTGGTGGAGGGTGTGGGGGGGGTGAGGACCAGGAGGAAAACACCTCCAAGCTAAAAATCAAATCTCGCAGAACCTTTGGTCACAGACATGGGCCTATTATAAATGCCACTTTATCTAATCTTGCCATAGAGAAGCTGATTTTCCTCCCCATGGTTTCTATATATTTTTAAATTAAGCTGAAAAGAACAGTTCAAAGGAAGCAGACGTTTCTAACCACCAAAATAATTTAAACTTACAAATACTACAGTGGATTTTCCAGACACTGCCAGGAATTTTAAAAAACATTCATCTCCGCAGTTCAGAGTATCCTCTGAGATCTTCGAACAACGTACAATTCCTCACCTGGTTTCAGCTCCATCATACACACACTTTGCAAGTGCTGGAATGCCTAAATTAAAATTTATTTCTTTCAATAAGCAGAATTCAGAAGCATCTATTAGAGAAGAAGGATAATCCTTAGAGCCTCATTTTCAGAGTTTCCTTGACTTAAACTAGATCTGTGTACTGGATTTTTTCGAATCATTGCTGTTCACGGGCTCTTCCATCTAGTTGTTGTTCAGAACTTGAATTTACTACCATGACTTGCCAAAGTATATTCAGTGCCATGATTAATTTGGTATTACATACTTTGTCTGACRTTTCCTTTTTTGGCAGGAGGAAAGGAAGGGGAGGCTTTCCTACTGCTCAACAAGATTTGAGGGGAACAAATAAATCAAAATAAAATAAAGCCCACCATTGCCACTAACTCATTCTGATGTAAAGACATTGGCTTTTAATGAAATACTTTACAACAGTGCTGCTGGGAAAGTAGTGCAGCACAGCCAGGGGCAGGACGCCAGAATACCTCTGAAGTCTTTATGGGTATAAAGGAGTTCATTCTAGACAAAGTCTGAGCGTATACAAAGCTTTCCTCATTTTCTACCTGGAGAAAGATTTCAGAGCAAACTTCCCCCCACCCACTCCCCCCCTCCCCRTTTTCCTCCTCTTTTCTGTAGCATGCAGCTCATTCCCACATAGCAATCTGTGTGCAGGGGAAGAGCTGAGCAATGCCGGGCAGAATCAAACGACGCACCTTTCAGCCCAAAGGGCAGCGCATGCCACTCACTCAGACCCTGACAGAAAAATAAAAAAAAAAATTAAAAAAAAGGATTTCTATATCTTCTGTTCAAAAGGCTATCATTTCATGCCAAGGAAGCAGCTAATTTAGTCTGGGCTCTGCCTCTCTTTTTAGGATGCATGACGTAGCGGCAGGTAGGAGCAGGGTGCCCACAAGGGTTGCCTCACACCTGGTCGCCCTGGTCCCTCTTCCGAGGTGAAGGAGCACAGGTAGGATAGAGCAAAGCCTGCAGAGGACACCACGAAGTGCCACGGGGTACGTTTCCAGAGCAGGTGACAGAGAGCAGGGGTTGCTTTCTCCACYGATTACAGAAGCAGCCCGAGGACACTGCATCAGCCCTGGGACAGACCATCCCCGCCGTCCTGACCGCTTAGGTCTCCTCAGCGCCTGCCTCGCTACGGCTCAGACCTGGGCTTCCCAAAGCAAAAGCAGCAGTTAATCACCCTAAGTAATAATCTCTTCCRAAAAAGGAGGAAGATTACGCCACGAAGCCATTACCATTCTCTCTGTCGGAAGCTCCCGGACCCCCGACGGCGGCTTGCTCGTGCCACCTCGTGGAGACCCTGCGGAGGGGCTCGGGCGCCTCGCCGAGCCGCAGAGGGCTGGCGGCTCTTGGGGTGCTGCGGAGCCCCAGCTCTTCCTTCCACCTGCCTTGACCCACGCGTGTTGGACACACGAAGCGCACCAGGACACTTGCCGCCGGCAGCCTCAGCGAGGCGGGCTCGTGTGCGCAGGGTGCCGGCGCCCAGCYGGTGCCGGTGCCACGAAGGCAGGGGAGACAGCATGAAAGCAGCAAGTGTGACAGCACAAAAAGTGAATGCCAGCTATACCCGATGCTACGTTTTAGAAATTTARGACCTGGAAAACAGAGCTAGTACATTCAAATTGCAGTATCATCATTACAACAAGTTAGCATACTGCAACAGCAACTAAAATAACTATTTTTCAGCTATATCCATTCTCAGAGTAGGGGCCTTTCCGCCAGGACCTCAATCTTGCTATGACAGAAAGCAGCTTTACTCTCTACACACGCAGTATCAGGTATCTGCTTTAAAAAAAAAAAAAAAAAAAAAACGAAAACAAAACAACAACAAAAACCCCAAAACAAACAAACAAAAACACCCACACAAAACAAATCATGTTTCAGAAGGCATAAAGACAAAATTGACTCCTTAATCTGCTTTACCTCTGTCAAAAACACATCAAAATGCCTGTAACATTGTTTCAACCCTCCTCATTTCTACGGGCTATTTAATCAGAGGAAGCTTTYCAATAGGAAAACCATACAACATATGTTGTGCTCAAGATTATTCAGATTAAAATGGCACCAATCTTGCAAAGGCACCTGTCTAGATTTCATCTGAGTCAAAAAAATCTCAATAAAGAAAATCATGATACAACGTATACAAACTTATACCTTCCACTAAATCATACAGACTAGTTCTGTGCCGTTTTTTCCCAACCAGAATTAAACAGGGTTCAGTGTGGAATAGGTTCTCTCTCCCCTTAATCTTTCTTTAAAATACATACTACATCACACACATGTACACAAGGTTAAATACAGAGAAGGGATTATAGTTTGATGCTTCTATCCAGTACAGAACAGCACTTGGAAACATCCCTCCTGGCTCCCTAGAACTGAATCTATAAATGCACATCTTAAAACTCAAGAGATGAAAATTAGAGGATTTGACTTATGATACCTTCAGAACTTGAGCTTATTTAGTTCCTTTTAACGGAAATAATTGTGATCACTGACGATTACTGACATTGAGCATTTTGCATTTTTTAAACAGGACAGTAAATTATCTGAGAACACAACACAGAAACTTGCTCATCCCAGTTCCAACACAATCAGAGAACACCATCTAGAAGTGCTTCAAAACAAGGACAACTTAATTGTTAAAATTTTAAGTTAGGCAATGACTTGGTCTGTGTCAGCTTCCCACAGTGTTTTACTGCATGTAGCTGTCAGACAAGCACTGTCCAAAGGAAACCACACCCAACAAAAGAAAAATAATTTTTAAAAGCCTTTTGAAAGGCATAAATTGCATTTTATTTGATACTTGAGGCAAAAACAGGGAGAGCTTAACTAGAATTCAAAAGGCAGTTGGGGAAAAAAGTGATGGTATGCTAAATGCTCCCAGGAGAAGGGGACAAAACCATCATTAGATACACCTGTCAGGTTGGTCTGTTTTTTTTTTTTTTAAAGGTATCTTTTTTTTTTTAAAAAAAAAAAGGTATCTGTATCTACTCAGCATTTTCACCAGGTTCAAAGGGCTCCTTTGCAGCGATGGGTGTTTCAGGAAACAACACCAAGAAGTCTGCCTATGTGTCCAGGAAACGTGAGCTTTCACCACGTGCCAGATGAAGTGATACACTGTGCTGGCACAAAACCCTTGTACATTATGCACATCTCAACTGCACTGACTTAACAACATCCATGATGTTCCAGTACAAAATAGGGCTGAATAAACAATGTGCTGTGGAAGAGGCCCAAAATCTTCACCCAAAGACTACTAGGAGTACAAGCTAGCAGGAAGTTAGACAGAGGTAGGAGGAAGATCAATCATTRCAAGCATAAATGAGACTCAGAAGTGTTGATCTTATGAACTGCTCCCTTACACAGACAAAAGAAAATATTCTTTTGCCTAAACCAATTATAAGCACAAGACTCCCCCAAGAGCTTAAAGTAGATATAATTATCTCTTGCTTTTCTCAATCTGAACGTTTTTATAAGACTTCCTTTTAATGTAAAACTAAATGCTGAAATTATATTGCATTGTGGTAGACACAGAGTCATTTATATAGCAAAGACAGACAATGAACTTCAGCACTCTGATAAAGAGCAGAAGTGGGAATTAAGGTATCTGATCAGTAGCATATGAACAAASACACAGGGAAGAAAATAAAATATTCTCTGGACTTCAGTTTAGAAAAAAGGGAGGACAGATTACTATGACCTGTTCATGGAATACCCAGACATCGTATCTGTAGCGAGTTATCCAGGGTTTCTGCATTTGTCATACTCTATTCTTAAAAGCCCGCCCAAGCAGTCAGGTGCCTGGACATGAGCTGAGGTAGTCTTCTGTGTGAACACCTACCAAACAGAGGTGTGAATTCAAAATAAAGCAGAGCAGTAACAGCCCTGCTCACTCAGACGTGCTCAGGAAGGCAGCGATGGGTATTGCACATGCTGCTCTCATAAGAAAGGTAGAGCACTTGAAACTGCCCTTCTTTAGCTCTTTCACCTTCACTTTCCAGTCACATGAAAGTCCATTTCTCATCTCTCCTGCACTTGGAGCCAGTTTCAACAGGGGAAAGAGAGAGAGAGAGAGAGTCATGTCATGCACTCAGAGCCTGGCACTCTTCTGGCCTAAAAATCACCCCAACTGAAGCATGAAATCGGTGTCCCTCTCTCAAGCATGCTCTGAACCCACTAGGGTGCAGTGGGTGGGCGGTGTCATCTTTTCTTTCTCGACAAAGAAGGGAGCAAGCTAGTCCTCCCTTTCCGAAAAGAGCTTGCTAAACTGACAGGAAGTTTTCATGCATCCTCCTCTTTATTTTCAGCTAGCAGAAACTGAGCCCACTAGCCGCAGTGCATAAATCTGCTCGCATGCCCCACTGAGCGATGCCTAAGCCAYGGCTGTGGATCCTGCTGCTGGACCTACCCACCTAAAAGTCAGATGATGCTGTCCAAACCCAGCTGGTGGGTCTGTTTGCCTGTACTTCCTTGGGGAGAAAGGACAATCCAGCAAGATAATTGCTATTCAGAATTCAAAGTGAAGCACCACTTTGATATAACAACAACTGTAGTCTCTAATTAGATGCATGTACTACACAAAATTCACATATATCAGGAAAAACAATGATCAAATACTTCTTTTCAGACAACAAATAAAACCTCTGTGAAACACTCATTAGTTCAAAAACCTTCTGCTCAAATCAGAGGCTTTTCTAAAAACAACAAAAAAAAATTAAAAAAAAGAAGGAAAAGAACAAGATCAGATCTCCCAAGACCTGATCCGCATGTACTTAACTTGGCAGGCCAAGCCTCTGCTCTGTCTGACAAGAATTATTTTTAATAATGTGGAGAAGTGAAGGGGGAAGGTGCGGAGCAGCTACCTSTATTACAGAAGAGAAAAAAATCAACCTTCCATAGGGAAATTGATGGATATTCTGTTTCCATAGGGTCATGATTTCCCCCCAGTTGCTCACTCTGTACACAAGTCAAGTGGGTGGCAGGAACGTATTTCATGCCCCACTCGCCCACACCCAAACTGCCTCAGTCAAGAGCTGCACACACACTCCCTACAGTCACTACTGTGCTTTATGAGCCACCCCAACACTAATGGGAACTACAGGTCATGGGATCAAGGATGCTGCGCCTCATCCATGTCCCTGATGCGACCTTTAATGACGTGTTTATATAGTTGTGGGCAACGCAAACAAGGGTCTGTGGTGCAAGGAATTCTGAGTGCCTTTGCTGCTGCTCTGGTAGGGCAACAAGGCTTTGTAAAGTGCATGCTCATACACACAGCCTTATGATAACAGCCAGTGCTGAAGTCTGCTACTGTGAGGCAATACTAATTTTCATCTTAAAAAAGGAGGAGGGGAAAAAAACCCAAACAAAACAGAGAAAAAAGAAAAAGTGCACCAAGCTTCTAAGAGTCAAGTAATCCACAAAAGTGGCTGTGGTGCTGCCTGGGACTTAAGATGCAGTTCCTGCCTCACAGGGATGTACCAGGTAAGCTGTTGAGGCTCTTAAAGAATTCTGTCCACACTCAGATGCTGTTTAAGTAGGGGAAGAAAAAAAAAGTGAAAAAAATCCCTAAATGTTCATCTTCTCCAGGCCACGTGACTCATTAATGTATGCAACAAGGACTTCAGAGCCCTGAGATATACATACCATTTCCTTGAATGCACTTTCTATGGCCCCAATAACCAGGCACTCATGTGGGATCTTCTTCTCAGTGAAGAAGCGTGTTGGAGGGGTGCTGGGCGAGCCTGGGGCCCCCACACCACCACGCAGGGAGGCTGCCCGCGTCAGCGTCCTGCTGTTGGTGGCTGGGTTGTCGGGCTCCTCTCCCAGGCAGGTGGGTGGGAGGACGGCCGTGTTCCTTAGGATGTCCACGATCTCCTGCAGCTGCTCCAGGATATGGTGCTGCAGCAGTTTGGAAGCGACCACAGCTGCCCCTGACCCAGCGTGTCCATCAAACAGGGACCAGTAGTACAGGTTGATTCCATCTGTGTCCTGGAAGAGCAGGAGGGGAAGAAAGGGAAGGAAAAAAGAGATGGTCACCGTTACACAGCCACGAGTAAGGTGACTGGTGGCACAGGGGCAGCAGGTAAAACACAGGTAGCTTTCCCAGAGGTAACCTTATTTTTGAAATGGAGAAATACCCACTGTGTTAGCACAGCTCTGGCAGGAAAGAGAGAAGCTTATTTTTGCCACACACCACCACCATTTTTTTTTCTTTTCCTTAATCCCCTCAAAAAAAAAAAAAAAATTAAAAAAGGATGAACTTGCAATCTTCCTTACCTTACAGCCATCATAGGATGCACTGACCAAGCACAGCTATCACTGTGAGATTAAGTTAATTTCCTAATGACTGTGTAGATCAGAAGGAAAGCATTCGAAAATCACATCATTGATAAATGATAGACCTACCACCACGGAGACCAAAATCCTACACAACAGAGCACCTCATACTTCTGTGACAGACCTTTTTTTTTTTCCACTAGGCATGAGACAAAGGACCCCAGTTTGATATCTAGTAACAAGATGCCATCCCCACTTCCATAACTGGTGGATAAGGTCCGCCCATGCTGGCAGACGGGACAGCTCAGGCTTTCCCTGCCTATGCCAGCCCAGGAACCAGCACAGCGCAGAGGTCCTCGAGGATGGCAGACACAAGTGGGATCAGCTGCACTCCACCCGTGCTAGCCTACACGTTCACTGCCTAGTTCTTCCCAGTCCTCTGAAAAGTTTCCTGTACAGTACTGGAGTTGCATACACTCTGATCAGAAAAGCTATGCAAGTGTTTTGGTATAGCTCTYGGCATAATAGTGTGCTTTTAGATGTTATATTTTAGCTCAACTCCTAGCATGCTGGTCAGCAACCGCTCTCATACAGGCAGAGTATCCGGAAAAAGTAAATTTTGTAGACCTCATTATTAAAATTAAGGTATATGTAGTAATATTATATATTTGTTCAGCAGTTATTTGGCTCCCTGGACAAAATCCACCTCATGATGCAGCGTGGATAATGCTTCCACAGCTTATGTCCTCATGTCATTTGAAAGGTGCTACTCCTTTGAAGATGTCTGCCTTTGGGGGAAAAAGCATAAAGACATTACACCTCTGACTGAAATGGAAATATTTTACCTTCCACCTAGAGGAAGAAGATATTTTGTCATTGCCCTCCCCCCACCCCCAGACTATAACAGAAACTTACAATCAAGAACAAGTTTAACACCCCCTCACACACACATTTTCTTAAGTTTTCCAAAGCAAGCCCCCACCAAAGTCTGTATTAGAGCTTTTCAGAAGATAAAGGAGAACAGTTACTAACACAATTCACTCTCATTATTACAAGCACAACACTGGATATGTCCTACACTGAACAAGCCTGTGGTGGTGCATTTCCCCTCCCTCTCCTGGGCTGCTCTACGATCTCAGGAATTCCCGTTAGGCTTTGGCCTTTGTCTAATGAGTTGGGCRGTTAAGCGTCCCTTGACCGTACCAGAAACTCTTGCATGACTAAGGTGGGGAACGGCACTGACCGTACCAGGAACTCCTGTTGCCTGGTAAGAGAGGATGGATAATTCATCATCCCCTGACATCCTTATCTGGATCGTAGCTAGAGTGGAAACGGTACCATTGTTACTGGAATCTTGCTAATTCTAGTAACTACCGGCTCAGACTGTGGCCAGGATGGAAATTTAYGGATGAATAAAGCCAATCATCTTGCAACCCTATAAAAAGTGGTCCTAAGTGAGGTCCTTTGAGCTCTCCTGGACCGCAGAGGGCTGAGACCAGCATCTCCCTCTGAGTGGGACACTTCTCAGAGCTCGCAAACTCTCAAGTTTGCGATATTCGGAGGACTGTCGCCGAAAGCTGACGACRGGACCTGGGCTGAAACCTTTCACTCCTTGAGTTTCAACTCCTCACCTGTTGAGAAATGTCGAGACATTTGAAGTGAGTATRTCATGGAACTTGAGGGTAATTTTTAACAGGTATACCTTCATATATTTATSTATCTTTGTGTGTCTGTGTGTGTGAATTGATGGAAGTACCCGATAGCAAGTATAGTATAAATATTACCATCATTCTAGCTCAACTCTAACTCGATTTTTCCTTTGTATGTTTCATCCATGTAGGAAGTGATAGAGTGAACCTTGCCATTGAACTTTGTTAAGTCGCATATATTTGTTATAAATTCCTACTAAAACCACTGTTGCTAATACCGTTGACGGTGATTCTTTAAGCAATCTAAATCACTCATTCTCCACAAAGCCTCATGTGAACTTGGTAGTCAAATAAGGTGCCATCAGAGACCAGGAAGCTTTAAAACAGACCAGAACAATGGCCCATAACAAAAAGTGAAATTGAAATGCTACCACTTATTTCTTCTAAGCCAATGGGCAGCACAAATTAGGACAGAGAAGCTCACATGGGCCTGASCTGTATTCTCAGGCTGTCACAGACATAAACACGGCATGGGCATGTCAGCTATGGTGGTGGTTCTGGAGTTCCCTGATCTTGTCCTTTTTGGACTAGTAATTCTTAAACAGAGGGTGTTGTTCAGCTAAGTTCAGACATCTACATTGCATACTTCAAGATAGTTCTCTAAATTTCCCTCATACTCAGCAGAGAGAAAAAAAMCCCTGCACTTTCAGACTATGCTCATCTCATTCCAAAGTAGATTTATTTCTCCCTAACAACTGCAGAAGTACCCTAGATAACTGAGAGGTCTGTATTATAGAATAGAATCAATAGAATCATTAAGGTTGGAAAAGACCTTTGAGATCATCAAGTCCAACCATCAACCCAGCACCCATGCCCACTAAACCATGTCCTGAAGTACCACATCCACACGTTTTTTGAATGTCTCCAGTGTTGGTGATTCCACCACTTCCCCRGGCAGCCTGTTCCAGTGCTTGACAACCCTTTCAGGGAAGATATTTTTCCTAATGTCCAATCTAAACCTCCCCTGGTGCAACTTGAGGCCATTTCCTCTTGTCCTATCGCTTGTTACTTGGGAGAAGAGACCGACCCCTGCCTCTCTACAGCCTCCTTTCAGGTAGTTGTAGAGAGCGATAAGGTCTCCCCTCAGCCTCCTCTTCTCCAGACTAAACAACCCCAGTTCCCTCAGCAGCTCCTCATAAGACTTGTTCTCCAGCTTTGTTGCCCTTCTCTGGACACGCTCCAGCACCTCAATGTCCTTCTTGTAGTGAGGGGCCCAAAACTGAACACAGKATTCGAGGTGCGGCCTCACCAGTGCCGAGTACAGGGGCACGATCACCTCCCTCCGCCTACTGGCCACACTATTCCTGACACAGGCCAGGATGCCRTTGGCCTTCTTGGCCACCTGGGCACACTGCYGGCTCATGTTCAGCTGGCTGTCGACCAGCACCCCAAGGTCCTTTTCYRCCGGGCAGCTTTCCAGCCACTCTTCCCCAAGCCTGTAGCGTTGYCTGGGGTTGTTGTGACCCAAGTGCAGGACCCGCACTTGGCCTTGTTGAACCTCATACGATTGGCCTCGGCCCATCGATCCAGCCTGTCCAGATCCCTCTGCAGAGCCTTCCTACCCTCAGGCAGATCAACACTCCCGCCCAACTTGGTGTCGTCTGCAAACTTACTGAGGGAGCACTCGATCCCCTCATCCAGACCATTGATAAAGATGTTAAACAAGACCGGCCTCAAACCTGAGCCCTGGGGAACACCGCTCGTGACCGGCCGCCAACTGGATTTGACTCCATTCACCACAACTCTCTGGGCTCGGCCATCCAGCCAGTTTTTTACCCAGCGAAGAGTACACCCRTCCAAGCCATGAGCCACCAGCTTCTCCAGGAGAATGCTGTAGGAGACAGTGTCAAAGGCTTTACTAAAGTCCAGGTAGACCACATCCACAGCCTTCCCCTCATCCTCTAGGCGGGTCACCYGGTCGTAGAAGGAGATCAGGTTGGTCAAGCAGGACCTGCCTTTCATGAACCCATGCTGGCTAGGTCCARTCCCCGGGTTGTCCTGCACCTGCCTCGTGAGCACCCCCAAGATGAACCACTCCATGATCTTCCCCGGCACCGAGGTCAGGCTGACAGGATCCTCCCTCCGGCCCTTCTTGTAGATGGGTGTCACATTGGCAAGCCTCCAGTCATCCSGGACCTCCCCCATTAACCAGGACCAGYGATAAATGATGGAGAGCAGCTGGGCAAGCTCTTCCACCAGCTCCCTCAATACTCTCAGGTGGATCCCATCCGGCCCCATAGACTTGTGAGTGTCCAGCTGGCGTAGCAGGTCATAAACCTCTTCCTCTTCAATTATGGGGGGTTTATTCTGCTCCCTGTCCCCGTCTTCCAGCTCAGGGGGGTGAATACCCTGAGGATAACCAGTCTGACTATTAAAGACTGAGGCAAAGAAGGCATTAAGTACCTCTTTGGTACTTAATCCTTTTTTTTTTTTTTCCTCATCCTCATCCTCAGTGGCGATGTTCCCCCCTGCATCCAATAAGGGTAAGCATATACAGTCAGTGGAGATATAAGCATATACAGTCAGTGGAGATGACTGCCACAACGCTGCTCTTATATACACATTCTGTGTGAGATGCTCTAGGGCCTTAACTTCAGTTGGGATCTGAAGGTGTTACTGTAACCTAAATATTAGTCTCCAAGAACTTCTATGTATTCCTATGAAGCTTCATTTACTTTTGAAGTAGCAAAGAGTATAACCACAAATAACCTATTAGTTCTCTAAAAAAGGAAGAAGAAACAAATTTGTTTCCCCCACCCTGAGAATAAAAACAGCTCCTCTATTTGAAAGAAATGAATTCTCCAAAACCATACCAATTTGATGAGAATTAAATATATGATACAAACAAAGCAGCAACTCAGAGAACAAACAAGGGCCAGCAGTCAGGGCACACAGATGAGACAAGAAACACAAAAAGGTCCTTGCTTTTCCTCCCACAGCTGAGATGACCTCTGTAGCCACCAAGCGATTACCTATTTTGGTATCCATATGCATGGCTGTTCTCTCTCTTTCACATTTGGGAGGTTGAACTTCTTCCCAAAAGTGTTGACATTCTGCAAACTCTCAGAGAACAAGACATCTATTTCTACTAGCTCTGGTGGTATTCTGTCAAAAGCAGTCTTTCAAATATYAATCTCCATTTGTTCTTTTAACTGGACAGAGCTTTTTTTAACTGGACAGAGCCCTCAAGTGGGAGTATAATCGGTCACCACAGTGATTTATTTTACATTTTCTTTCAAAAGATTCAGATTTAACAACATTCTGAATAGCTACCAGATACATGAAAAGCAAACAGATCCTTCACTGCACTGACCTTAACAATTAATTTCCAGTATGTACTGAGGAGATTTAATAAGCTTCAGGCTCCTCAACTGCTGACCTAGCTTTCAGGAAGGTTCAGCAGTCTCCTGCATTTTGTAATTGTAAAATATAATTAAGACATGCAAAGTTTTGGGTCAAGCAACGGATGAGAAATCATGAAAGAAAATGCATATATATATATACACACACATAATTAGGGCTCAGTTATAGAAAAAAAACGGGCAACCTTAGCAATATATAGCAATCAATTTGGGACAAATTTTTCAGGTAAGCTAGACAGTGGTCCTACATTGCAAACCTTCAGAAATTTTTTTTATGAAGCTAATTCCAAACAGGCAAATAAATCATGTTGCCACTAAAGATTTATTCTGAAAACCACAACCCAGCCTGACTATTATTGTTCCAAATATGAACTACACTCACAAAATGCATTAGAGTGCATCTTTAGTTYTCAAAATCTGAACTGGGTAAGCAATTGCCACCCCAGCCTCAGAGAAAAGCCTCCTCATGTTAACGATGGTATGTTCAGCTACCTATGGTAGGCAACCAGCCTCGTGTCACATGAAACAAATACTCCATCCCACCTTTGTGACAAAGAAAACTGCAGAATTAATAATTATATATCTTCACATTACAATGACAATTAATAATGCATCACATTAAGTCCTGCAACCTGACTGTCACTATGACAATATCCTGGCATAGGATTCCCATTTCACTCACTGATGGTCTTCAGTATTCATCAGCAAGGTACCCTRCAGTTAAAGGCATTTAAAAATAGTACCGGTGAAAAAGCTGTGCAATTTAAAGTGAGTGTTCCTGAATGGGGACAGAGAACAAACATGATTAATCAAGCAGCAGTGGAGTGGGGTGGGGGAAAGGGRAGAGAATTAATTTAGGGTTGAATTTGCAGAGCCTTTTCTTTCGCTGCCCTGCTCAGTTTATCACCTGCTCTTTCAAGAAGAAAAACCTATTTATGCTATTTAACAGGTTTCCTTGGATTATTGTGTGTGTCAGGGCTGAAGAAATGTTCACTTCTCCATCTCCTCACTTCTGGCCCATCACCTCCTCCTTCTCACCCTCGAGAGCTCTCCAGAGTCCACCCACAGAGTCAAGGCCATGACAGCAGAACCCAACCCACACGGACCACCTGTGGATCTCCGACTCTCTTATGCTGCCTTGCCAAAGCATGGGGCTGCATTGATGGGGTCAGCATTAAATAACAATAATCACACAACCTCAGATGAAGCTGCCATTTAAGTTTCACAAACTTCCCAGAAAGCAGGCTAAAACAAAGATTGCATGTGGCCTTCTCAGAGTTTGTGGGGAAAAAAGAAATATCTGAGGACAATTAGATGGACTCTGATAAATTAAGAGACACAAATAAATTAAGTTCTAGTTCCTAGTTCCCTTGTGCTCCACACTTTAAAAACTAAACAAGAACAAGAATAAATTTTTCTTTTCCTCGGACAAATACTCAATAAACTCATCCCTTCTTCCTTCAATATTTCTACAATTTCTGAGTGCTTCACCACTCAGAGATTATTTCAGATCGTGTGTTATGGTGGGATTTCCCTAGGAGGCATTTACAGAATTCAACCTCCGGCTTTCTTACTAAATACTTACTGGGATGATATTATACCATTCACTGGAGTGTCTCAAGTCTGTATTCTACATCCTRTTGATACAGAGTAAGTTGTACCCTTATCACATTTAACACCGACTCACACGCTCCTTAAAAAATATTTGCTAACAATGCTATGTGAGAGCAAAACACAATATTATACTTCACAGCATAAAAATATGAAAATTTAAAAGCATGATACATTATAGAAATGCATACATCTTTTTTTTTCCTTTTTAAATATATTCAACTAGCAAAAAAACGTACCAAGGAAAAAATCCTACTAATTGCTAGTGTAAGACTGCCCTCTAGTAGAAAACTTTCTCCAGAAATACGCTGCTTGTTTTGGGAAAATATATTACAAATTTAAATTCACAAGCTGTGGTCTCATAACATGGTAGAACAGGTTTTACACAGCTAAATAATAAGTGCTATAGCGCTCATTCAAGTGTCATGTAGAAAACAGAAGTAAATCTATAGATAAGAAGAGAACATATAAAGAACATGATAACAAGTAGCACGAAAACAGTATACTATATTATACGGATCAGCTGGCTCCTCACTTCAGAAATTATGCTCATTTTTGGTCAAAATGTGTCAGAAATAGAAGAAAGAACAGAAGAGTTGAAATAAGCATGTTTCTCTGAAGAAGCTTGAAAGGGAGTGGCTGTTTATTCCAAAAATCGAGATAAAAGATACAGAATCAAAGTAGGAAATACACCAATGAAGAGRGGAAGAGAAATCAAAAAATTCCACRAGATACTTCTCRTAACTCTGAGCAACTRGATATTTAACAAGGCTGMCAATCATTAAAACAGATAAAAAGAACAGCTTTCAAAAATATGCAGTYAGTTTATAGACCCTACCATTATGATATCATAACAGTATGATGACCATAATGATGGATATCATCAAGGCTAGTGAAGACACCTTTCCAATAATTAAATAGTTTTATATCCCTACATTTTTAATGCAATCTAAACATATTAGCTATGTAATGTTTGGAAAAAAGTTCCTTCTGAGGCATTCTGAGGCAGATGATTAACCATGCAGTATAGTATATACAGTATAGTGTGCCTTTTGTGCTCAAGAAGCATCTGATACTACTCAACGCTGGAAGTTAACTGGACTTTGTGAAACACTGCTACAAAGCTTTCTATGTCCCATGCATGCCCCCAAAATATGAAAACACAGGCAAATTCAGTACAGCTACATTCACCCACATCCCAGATGCAGAGGCCCCTGACCAGGTATCTCACATGGTRGGCCTGGAAATTAAATGTGGTGTTAGATCAGAGCTAGTACCTCTGCACAGCACCAAGATGTGTCTATCCAGGCTGGTGTCTACACAGGCGTCTTTGCAGTGTGCTGTGTGCATGACACAGTGATGCCCTTTGAGTCAAACAAACCCATCACCTGGACGAAGCACGTTGTTGCTTATCTTGATGTGTTTTATATACATGAACAAGTACTGTGGCCAAATGCTTGCTTCATTAAACATAATTAATGCATACAAAAATTAAATACACTCATGGAACCAAGAGTCTGCATGAGCCAATAGCAGACAGTTGCACGAGCTTTCTAGGAAAGACTTTTTAAAATGCATACTATTAAAACAAATTCTGTTTTGCCTTGCATGAGTGTATGCAGAACTCATTAGTCCCAGCAAACACAAGGCACAATTCTTTATCCAGGAGTGTTCAAATATGTACTTGAAAAAAATAATCATGATTGTCTGAATACAATGAGGAATATCAGCGCACAGGAACTGGGACAGGTGATTTAAGGAAAGATTTGAAAGAGGAAAGAACAGGGCTATTTGCAAACCTGGAAAATTTGTCAGTCTGAAAATGTTGCAGCAATGATGAAATATGAAACAGAACAGGAGGAGCAAGAGGTGGGGAGGGACAGAGTGCAGGAAGAATGCTTGTTGCTCAGGACCCCGATGACCCCTGCAGCCATCAGGTGTACCAAGTCATGGGGTTTTGGGAGACAGACTGAAGCAGACTGCTAATCACAACCTGGTTTAAAACAAAAACAAAAACCAAAGCAGGGTATTTACAGTCCACTGAAGGACTAATTATGACTTAGGGAGAACTTGCGTTCTTCCAGCAGCAGAAAGACTGCATATCCACGTTGTCAGAGTCCAACATTCAGACAGGGCATTTAGCGTTACATGGCTAAATGTCTGAATCAAACACATACTATCAATCATTGCTGGAGCCTGAGCTCATGCTTAAAGAGCAGATGAAGTAATTAGCCAGTCAGGATACAAGACAGATGAAGAATAGCAGATGACTGCCAGTAGACAAATGCATGATGTACATCACTCTCCACACACAGAGAAGAGCCATAGTCCGCAAAAATCATTGAATTCAGTGTGCTGGACAACCTTACCCTACCTGCATAAACCAACCTCGCTACATGCAATGCTGCTTCAGTGAAAAGAACCCAAATGACTGTCTAACCCTTACTAAAACTGTATGAYTGTATAAACGGTGATTATGTTTATATACTTGCAGTGACTGTCACTGGACAAGTCAACCACAGCCATTAAACTCTCAGTATTCTGCAGCAATTCTCAGGATTATATTTTCACAAATGAAACAAAGAGGAAAATCCAAGGAGTATTCCCCTCCCCATCTTTAAACTAAAATGTCTTAGATGCAAGGAGCATTTTTCAATGCAAGAAATCAAAAATCAAGTAGTAGAACTAAGAAAAATACAGTTAAGTGTTCTGTATTTAAGCAGAGAGAATTAATAAGTGGTATCTGAAAATATATGAAACATTCAGTAAGTATCTTTTTTTGCCACATCCTTTTATATTTATTTTGTGCTTCTCCACTGACAAGATGCTGAAGTCTGCTTACCGAATTGTCTTTCAGCTGGAGACCTTCTCCATTGGGCAGCGACGACCTCCGTTTTGTTGAAGAGTTCTTGTTTGGTGTAGAATTAGCGCCTCCAGCTTTCTTCTTGACAAAGAGGACTTCACAGCTGGCTTGATCTTCATTGTGTGTGCTCTTCCCTGCATTTATTACCCTATGAAAAAACAAAACAAAAAAGAAAACAAGGGACACGTCCAAGTTAGCAAAGCACAGAARCCTCCACCTGTATCTCATATGCAACTCAAGATGTACGGAACCATAGCCCAGAAGTATTGCAAATACCAGCTGAATTAAAATACCTGACTTTCTTACACACATACATATACATACRCATGCATACTTGTTTGTTTCCATACACCTACATATGGCATAACATGCATCCTTCACAGAAGTATGTGAATAAGAACCAATGATATCATGAGCATATTTTACCCTTAGGCATACCATACTTTTCTTCAAAGGGACTACTTGATGGTCAAGGCCGATAACACACCTCCTAGTTGAAACATGAGATCCCCAGTTGCTTTTCTACCTGCCAGCCTCTCTGCTATGGTGAATAATGAATCTGTTGGCTATGGGTGTGTATTCTATCAAGTTCCAAGTCTTGCACAAACAAAATACCTGCTATAAATCTAAAAAGCTGTTACTGCTAAAGGCACAGAAAAATATGCAACTGCTATTAGTCTATTTAAAGGGCATATATTAGAAATGCCGTGACAGAAATACAAAGGAAAGGCTTTGCCTTATATTCCAACATGCAAGTCAAGCTTGCTTGTACCACAGTAACACAGAGATATGCATACTAAATACACCCCTCTAGTACTGCAGAACAACAAAAACCCCCATCCCCTCAAAAAAAMMCAAACAAACYCAACCTCAAACCCCCACACCTCTGTCCAACCTGCAGTGTAGAGAGCAGAAGATGATTTGCACCAAGAGCTGCAGGCGTGCAAGAAACCAGCACTAAGAGCTCAGTACACGCTTYGGACAGCCAAGGGTATCCTGAGACTTGCACCACTACTGCTTATCTTCCTTCCCTCAGTGATGAAGCTGAAATAACAGCTATTCCACCACCATTTTAAAACCCTAATCAGAAGTTTGCATTATCCAAGATACTGTGGTTACTATCACCCACCTCAGAACAGCCAAGTTCAAACAYGTTTTCCACTTTCTACATGAGAAACTCATCACAAGCTGACTAATTTTGCATCAATTGACACCATTTTCAGTAACACACATGCTTTGACAGTCTTGGGCTCACACATGGAAAACCTGTGCAAGCCGGGACCATGTCTTCTTCCAGCCACGCAAAGGCATTGCCACTTTGATGCAGGCACGTCTTCTTCCACAACCACTATCTAACCACTCCTCGCTACTACGAGGCTTGAGTCACCTAACAAGTTGACCACCAGTCAGAGACAGCATTTCCACTACTGGACAAACACTGTTTCACATCAGGCACACAATGTCTTTAAAAACAATTGCTGCCCCCCGAGAAAGTAAAACAGCTTGAAGGCACATCATAATCCTGATGGMAAGTTCAAGACATACCTGACTTCTTGATCTCTAATGTTTTCATTACASTAAAATTTTACATAACAGGAAAACACTTGCTAAAGGTTGTTGAAACGAAAACAAAAACCAAAGGAAGGCCTGCAGGGGACTCTGCCCCAGCTTGCTTGCTCTTGCTGAAATGTCAATTCTGTGTCAGCCTTGCTTAAAGGTAATATATTCTTTTGATTTTCAAGGAGCAACATGATACTGTGACGTGCAAATGAGTATTCCTGCCTCTGATTAGAAAACACAGTCGTCTTCTAAGAAAATGTGCATCCACTACAATTAACTGCTTTCAGAAACTGAGTTTCCTTACAGTGCCAAATGTCACACACTGTAGTCTGACATCTGTATGCACAATACCACCAGTTGTTTACAAGTATTTCTTGTAAACAAACACCAACTGTGTATAAAATTATTTTGTGAAACACAGAGAGCACAGATGAATGAGCATCTAGTTGCAAGGCACCTGTGAGCAGTTTAACCACTCACCCCCTGTAGTGCCTAACCTTTGAGCAACTGGAGATCAAACATTGAGCTGCAGTAAGCTTTCAGTCTGAAAACTCAACATTTTCTTGACATTAGGAAAAATGGAAGCATATATTCAGAAACGGGGCGAAGGCACAAATACCAAAGCATTTAAATCAGCTGACCAACACCCCTTTAGTTTGAAATGCTACAAGCATGATTGAAATACTGCAGCAGCACAGAAAGTATAGTTTTATCATATAAGCAGCTAATCAATATTCAGTTTAGCTAATCAGTCTCCTCACTGATGCTGCTGTTTTCAATCCCATAAAAAAAAAAAAAAAAAAAGAAAAAGAAAGACAAATCGAGACAAAAGTGACTTCTTACAAAAATCACTGCCTTCCTACCACTTATCGTTCCTTATGAAAATCACTCAAGTATTGGAGCTGCTCTGGTTTCTGAGCTTAGTAATGGACTTCAGGACTTGTATGGTAGACGATGTTCTGATGTTTAACGGCATGTTAAGTTACGCACAATATGGTATAATTTTATAAAGCTCTTGCCAAGAAAATTYGTCAAGGCACTGAATACATTAGAAAGGCTACGAGAACAAAGTGACCTAACAGACTAGCTTGGCAGTCAGCTACTGTGAAAAGCCTGGAGTTGAACCTGCGTACCAAGCACCTCGCTAGAAGAGGATATGGTCAAAAGGAACCTGGCAAGACTGAATACTGAGAAGACATGGGGGTTGGGGTGTCAGTGTATTGAGGTGGGGGACTGGGGCTGTGAACAATATGTTCCCTCTCAGAATTTCACTTTATGTCCCCAGATCCCCATTTTCCTCTCTTCAGCAGAGGATTAAGTTTATTTTGGAAATCTTTGTGAAGACTTGAACTAATCATAACATCAAAACAGTGCTTATGGGTGCTACCAGGTAATGCAGGGTCTAGATGCCAAAAGCTGCCCCTCTCCTGACATAGGCACTCTTCTACTCTCACATCCCATCTCATAGGCAAACTTTGGAAAAGGGCTGCAGTGAATCCCCCTAATTTTTAATCTCAAAGCTTGAGCTATGTGTTGGTGCCTGATGCCTAGCACAGAAGCTGGTAAAACCTTCTACTCAGCTTCAAACATCTCTCTGTCTTCGCTRCCTTTTGAAATCCTTTTCTCTCTGCAGCTTCTTAAGTCCCTCCTCGAGGCAATTCTTTCAACCAGCTTTCCAATGCTGATTTTACTGTTGTCTTTCCTCCTTGCTCTTCCAGCCTGTAACTTATCAGGACAAAAACCACACCTAAGCTGCTTATACAAATAACAAAGCAGAACTAACAAGATGTTCATATCTCCAAAAGGTAACTCTTAGACCTCTGAAAATTTTATGGAAAATCTACCATCTCCCTCCTTCCACAGTGRAAGAGCCTCAGCTTCCTAAGATTGTCAGTTTCCCTTCATATCTCTTTCTGTCTGCCTCAAAAAATAAGTTATCCTCCAGTAAAGTGAACAAAATGAGATAAAGCACTACCTTCTGACACTGAATAAAAAAAACCCTCCCCCACCAAAAAAATCCCCCCTCCAATCATACAGTTGTCTTCACTTCCATTTTATCATGGATGCAAATAATAATAATAAAATGCAGAGAAAAAGGAATAAACAAAAAGACTGAGGCCTATATAATTCTCTAGCTTTTACTCAGAGCTGTGTTTTCAAGGGAATTCTTGCTTTTGTTTTCTCTCCCCATAATTCCTCAAGGAACTGTTTGATTAGACCTAATCATGATCAACTCTCTTCCAGCCCTTCCCTTCTCTCCCCCATTACCCGTTTATCTCCTATCCAATCTTTTACAAAGTTCAACCCAAATAACATATCTAATTTGGATTAGAAGCTCCTCTACAGTATTAGATGTTTCTATTGTGTCAAACACATATTGCTCAGTAATAGATAAGTAATCCTGAGGTTTAGTTCATGGTATAGTAGTGCTAGTAAAAATACATCCTACTTTGCAAACAGGAGCTTCCTGAAGCCTGCACAGTGAGGTGGCAGGGTTTGGTCACATTTGAAGAGGTACTTGCATCAACCTTGATGGACGCTTCAGTACTTTCCGAGACTAATCTCTGACATGTCCTCAGCTGAAAGCAAATCCTCCAGATAGGAGCCAGCTAGTTTGTTTGGCTCACAATTAGCATTCTGCTGGTATCTCGCGAGACCCCAAATCCCATCGACTGAATGGAAGTGTAGGTCACACTGTGCTTCTATTCTTCATTCAAACAGAGCACAAACTCCTGTGCTGAGGTCACTGATGACAAAATCCTAAGTTTACCTTAAAAGAATCAAAACAGACCAGGATGAACAAATCCAAAACGGGTTTTGATAATAGTTTCCTGGGAAAAAAAAAAAAAAAAAAAAAAAAAAAAAAGCCCCACCAAAAAAACCAACAAGACAGCTCAAGTCTTTTGAAGCATTTCTATTCAGGTCTCTATTTTTCACACCGATATCAGTACATACACTCTTCCGTTGCTTCACTCCTCCCTATATCGTGCTCACTGAGATTACATTAAGTTGTATTTGCTTCAGCAAAAGTTTCAAGCTGTGCTGTAGGAGAGTTTTACCCTAGTCTAGATCTCAAACTCAGAAAAAAATTAAAGTAGTTGTGCAAGTACTTTCATTTTTTAAACTCACAAGTCTAGCAAAATTTTGTATGTAACATGCCTAGATAAAAATAACAGGTAAAGGCAAAGAGCTCAGCAGAAATTCTGAATGACGCATGACAACAGCAGTGTGCACAAAAAATGCTTTTTGAACTTTGAGGACTAAGAGAGCTACAAGAGCCTGGGGAGTTATGTTGCACCAGGAGAAGTGTGGGAACTGGCCGCACATACATGCTAGACCTCTCTGAGCTACGAAATAAAACCTGTAAGCAGGGAGCCTGACCTACCCCCTCAGTTTATATGAGCTGTGGGGTAACTGACAGCTACCTGCAACCATGGGAGGGCATCCCAAATCCGATCTGCTTCTCCCCCACCAAGGCACAGTTCCTCTCCACAGTAGTGGAGAGCATTCCCAGTTCCACATCCTCTGTAAGATCTGTTCCARTGGTCAAGCCATCCTACGCAAGCACTTCCAGAGCAAAGGTCTGGGCACCCTATTCCTGTACCATGTAGGTTAAGGCTGAGGCTGTGTGTATTATCTGCGTAGCCCACAGGGTCTGACACTGGAACATCCAAATACCTACAAAATGTTTGTAAAAAGAAAGTGCTGTGGAGAAAGGGGGAGATAGSACAACTTGCGTTTGTCGGTGAGGAAGCGGCCGTGCCAGGCAGGAAGCCATCCCGGCAGGAAAGGTCAKCTGGAAGTGGAAGAGGGTGAGTGAAAGAACACAAAACCAGCTTTCAAGGGCCCAAACACTTCTGATAAAGCAACAAAAAGTAAAGCTTTAAACAAAAGACCAGCTGATGGTCCCAACTTGCTGCTTTCTTAGTTAGACCTCTTACAAAAAGATGCTGTCAAATGCTTTTCTCTGTAAACGAAAAGATAAGACCCCAACTCCGCTCAAACAAAAGCTGAAAGTCCCACGAGATATTAAAAAAAAATATAAAAAACCATGAAAACAAGTTATCTGCTTCAAAATAATCCATGCCTTTCAAAAAATAAAATTTAAAAAAAAACTTTCAGTCACCAAAACCAAAATTTTTCTCCTGTCTCTTTATCTTTCTTCCCCAAGGAAATTTTCTAACTCCACCATTTATCTAATTAGCAGACGTACAATCTTAAACATTTATTAAACTATACAACTTGGAACACGCTCCTTTTTTCCCCATTATCAGTTTTCAGGTTACTAACAACATCAAAGAGTAATACCACTCATTGGGGAAGTAAACAATTMTTTTTCTAGGAAATACTGGCTGTATTCAATAATCACAAGAATTATGCAATAACAGCCACGGGCTGCTGCTGAGGTTCGTTATTTACTGTGAATAAAAGTGACTTCCTGCAATTCTGGCATATACAAGTTTGTGAAATAAAAGTATTATCAACCTTCCTGCTGTTAACGTGAAAGAAGGATAATGGCAAGATGTCATGCCCTAACCATGCACACCCCCCCCCCCAAAACAACAACAAAACCACCCCAATGCAGTTGCCTTACAYGCTTGGAGGAAAACTTAGCCCATGACAGAAAATTAAACCAGAGTCCATTAGTTGAGGTGAGGGAGAGTTGCTTGCACAATGTCCTGCAAGATGTCTTTATTTGTGGAAACYGCTCCCACTTGATCTACAGAAACTTCAATATGGTAACCCTCAGGCAAATGCAAAGCTCTTCATCTCCTCCTTAAAGCTTAGGAAAAAGGAGGTAGACAAAAGCAGATACATCCATGAGCAGTTCGTGGCTTACTGCTATTTTCCATTTTAGGCTGGGGGTTCAGAGTAGCAGTGGGCACCTGTAGTTGTTTTGACCCTGAATAAATCAATTCATCAGGCAACAGAGAGCCCTTCTCTCCTGCCACCAGGCTCCAGCCGCTCACAGGCGCTCCAGCCAGCCTCCCTCCTCATTCCAGCTGTGGTACACGCGCACCACCTGCAACCGTGTGACACCAGCTTGCATCCAACCCAACTAATAACACAGAAGTAACCCAGATGAATGAACACCATACCTATAAACAACAGACAATATGTCCCTACAGTTTTGCGTTATAATTTCAACAGTCTTAGAATGACGATTAAAGATACCRTAAAAAACCCTTTCATACAAGTACTGCTGGCTTTTCTTCTCTCTCCCTCCACTTTTTTTTCTCCCTAATGGAGAGAGCATGTGAGTGGATGCCACTGCCTTTTTCTGTGACATCTCATTTATAGTCTTAGATTTCCAGGTAGGTGGCTGTTTCCGCCTCCTTCACCCACGTACGATTTATTTCTGCACTGRGAAGTGACTTTGAAAGAGATTTCCTCCTAGCTGTTCACCTCCTCCYGCAGATGAAAGGCAGCTTTTCAAGCAGACTAAACAGTTTCATTCATTCATTACTCTAACTGTGATACTGCTCACATCAAAACCAAAACATCCACTAGTATTGTCCACTGCGGGCAGAAACTGAAGCCATCTCTGAAGCGGTTCTCTAAATCCATGGGGTTGAATAAAACCTTCATTTTATTAACCAAGGAGGAAGKGAATGTTTAGCCATAAAGATGAGCCTTGCAACGCTCCAGTGTGAAAATATGGGTTCTCGTATCAGCAATCACACTGGYATACTGGGCCAAGTTCACTTCAGGACCCAGCTAGAAGCTACTACACCTGCCAAGCTGATAAGGACTAAATATGGGATTAAAATAGGCAAGGCCCAAAAGTAGAACACCATTTATGCTGGAAATTGAAAATACATTAAAGAAGTTAAAAACAATGCAAGAAAAAAAGTTCCAAAAATTTCTGCCACAAGATCAGTGTMAGTGAATATAAACTGCTAACACAGCTTGTCTTTGGACTTAAGTCAATGACATCTTGGAAGGGAAGTCCACTCTAACGTTATTTGTATGCACTTCCCAAAATGCTATTGYGGGGCATATCATCCAGCTACACTTTCCAAAAAAGATGAAATACTATGCGACTACAAGGAACAAGGCAGCTGTAGGTCACAGTAATGGAGCAAGTTCTGTGATCACTACACAGGGATGAGCAGCTCTTTTTGATAATTAGCATGCAGGTATTACATGAGAAAAGCAATGGACTGTGAGCCCAGAGCAGATGCTGACCCAGACTGGTGGGACACAAATGTGGTTAAGCATGATCTCACTTTAGGGCTGAGCAATCTCAGCCACAGCTGGCAAAATTAATTGTCAAATTCTCCTTCCTCACTCCTCCTGTACTGGCTATCAGCATGGGGTGAGAAGAGGTAGCAAAAGCAAAGATGAACTTGATGCTGTAAGAAAACCACCATTTCTTTCCCACAAAGCACAGTGAAATTGCAGAGAGCACCAGGTCAGACTGCTCACTGTCCTATTTAGAGCAACTTTGTCTGGCTGTCTGTTCAAAGCTTGCTAAAAAAACTAAGCAAGAGACCCAGAAGATAATGAGGACAAACAACTTAGTGTTGACCACTAGTGTCTTTCTAGTCCAATTTCCACTAATACACTGTCTTACACCTTTTTCTTCTCCTCCTTAATCCATACATTTTGAAATCCTGATGATTTGGGAAAAATGGGTYTGAACTTACTTCCACGGTATACAGAAGAAGTTGCCTTGAAAGTTCTTCGAATGATGCTTCTTATATGAATAGGGCATATTCAGTCTGGTGAAGTCAGCCTTGAGATGAGCATATTTGCACAAAAATATTGAGATTTTTATGCATCACTAGATTTTTCTGGATTTCTGTTGTTGATAAGGCAAAGAATGCTTACCAGCTTTGTCTGGTATGACAAGTTTAGAGCTTCAAATTGAAGCAGAAAGCATTTAAAAACAAAATAGGTGTGAAAAAAAAAAAAGTAACCTTCCTCAGGAATATACTTCATCATGGTTCGTTAGCCTGTGAATAGTCCTTTGAATTCACTTTACACATTAGGACCGACAAGTCTTGAAACTGAGGCACCTGGTTCTGAAGAAAACACACTATGCACATCATGATAGTGACTTTTCTTTATTTTGTTCCCAGCCATTTTATCACATGTGTGACTTCGCTGCCTTAGCCTTGAAGGGTGATCCTGAAAGCTCATTGACAAGCAATACTTGGCTTTTGACTGCACACTGAGAAACACATCTATGGATAGTGGTTTTGAGCTGGTTTTGTATGAGAAACTTCTTTGGATCTATCCTTGAGCTCACATTCAAGACAAGAACCYGAGTTCTACCATTCCTTTCCCTCTAATGCAGGGGAAAAGTAGCCTCTTCCATGCCTGTTCCCATGAGCTGTACAACTCCTTGTGCACGTGAGGCTGAGGGTAGTCTTGAACACAARCAACCCTCATCAGGAGGGCAGAGTAGACACACAAGTCTGATAGAAGAGAGAATGGCTGCATGAGGTCCAGCTGTCCCCACTCAGTTACGTGGCAGAAATACACAAATCACACTAGTTAAAATGATCAAAGGGCAGGGACAGCAGCCTGCCCCTAATGTCTACAGCAAGGAGCATCCGGGCCTCAGAAATATTCACTTTGCCTACAAGCTCAATACAACTATTACTACTACACCAACTACTACTACTACACAAAAAACCCAACCAAAGGCTCAATTTGAATTAAAAATATTTTAGTTTTATTGTAGACTCATAAATGAGTGTTTGCATATGGCAAGGATGCATGAAGAAAACAAAAATGCCACTTTTTTTCTACCTGATTTCCTTCCCAAAGTTCTACTTTTGAAAGCAYATCCAAAATAAACCCTTTCTTCCTTAGAACAATGCCAATTATATGCAAATAAAAGCTCTTCTTATGCTTACAAYGAGGCAAGTTATGTGTTTAAAGTACTTCGTAAATCTCACATCATTAGTCTATGATGCTGTAGACTGCAGTCTCGGCTCTCTCAGGGTTAAGAGAAATCAAGATAAATGGCTTATGCAAAACTGGTCCAAGCTTTAAAAAAAAAAATTTCATATTTAGCATGTGTGAAAGTTAACTGCAAGAGTTGGGTGGTGATGGTACTAATCCCTTTTATACAGCTGTCAACTTAAATTAGCCCCAAGCTAATCTTTGTAAGTGTGACAGAGAGTGTACACATTTCCACAGATAAGCACTAATGCCTTCTTCACAATATCCCTCTACTGCRGCAGATATTGTGAAGCCCCTATAACATGAAAGAAGTCAATCTGCTAATTTATTCTTAAAAAGTCATTATAGCAAACTGTATATGTATGAAAGCACACATATGCAAGGCAAGGAAAAAAAAAAGAAAAAAGAAAACATTACATASAGGTTTATTACCAAGAATCCACAAGTAGAAAATTAATTCAAAGCCATCATTATGTTGGTAATTTTTAAGAATAGCTTAAAGAAAAATTACACCCTGCTGCTGGAGTTTTACATCCATCACTTTTCCTCTGGGAGAACATTAAATGGCAGATCTGCAGGAAGGGGCCACGTGCAAAAAACACTACAATGACTCTTTGCCATAGAAACGTGCCTCAAAACCCAATCTTTTACTTCTATTATTAAAATTACTTTCCTAGATCTCATATTTGAAGCTGTTAAAATATAAGCTAAATGCAAGCCAATGAAATACCAGAAATYCTGAGCCTGAAATAAAAGGAGTTGTAGAAAAATGGCAGCTACCTTAATCTTGATAGATCTTGATGATCCATCAAAACATTTGTATTGTGTTCATTCATTCTGCTTGGGAGCTACATCCAACTCCAAAATTAGCTTTCCCAAATTTAAGGTAAAAAAAAAAAATAATCACAGTATTTAATGCAAAACAGGATTAAGAAAATATTGCAGTAATTTATGTATTTTATATACACATACACGCTTGCCCCTGTACAAAATACTAGGTATTTCTCTGGGAAGCTATTCAAAGYTCAGTTAAATGTTATATCACTGAAAACATCTATTTTTCATGTAATAATGGTCAAAGTGCTTAATATCTTTGCTCAGTTGTTCAGGCATCACAGATACAAAATGTCAAATGCAGTGACTATTTGCAGCCGAAGTCAACATATCCCCTATTTATTCCCTTTATCCATAGGGAAGGTACTCAAGCTCTGGGGTCTGCACACCACCTACTACCATGGTATGCCACGTCTTAGGGGTGTGCTGCAACCAGTCCCGCTGCACCTCAGATGGTGTGGAYGTGAGCACTAGGTAGGCACCAGAGCTGAACCTCAGGGCAAAATTGTCCCCACAGGCTCCTGCTGCCCTCGCCGGCGGGTGGGATGAAGAAGTGTGCCTCCACCCAAAAGCAGAGGAGGCACAGCAAGGTTAAGGAGCAGTTTTGGAAGGTGCAATACCAGAGAATCACARAACAGTTGAGCTTGTAAGGGACCTCTGGAGGTCATCTGGTCCAACCCCCCTGCACAAGCAGGGTCATCYAGAGCAGGTTGTCCAGGAYCACGTCCAAATGGGAACGCAGAGGAAGCAAAACGCAAAGCGACAGAGACCTGCCTTACCCGGTGCGTGCACAGGATCTGGCACACAGAGCAGGACCTGCTCACTGCCACCTTGTGAAGCCTGAAACAGTGAATGGTGCTGGGCTGGGACCCAGCTCTGGTCTGAATGGGAGCGGGAGCAACTGCACAGCTATTACCAGGWCATGCTTCTCCAGCATTACTGTTTCTTCTACTTGTGCTGCAAATCTGCCTCCATTATGAATCTTACCTCTTCCAAAGTCAATAGCAAAAGAACCACTGGCTCCTATGAACCCTCAATCCAAGTCTTCACTTGCAAACACATCCAGGCACACCGGAAAACCTACAGACCAGCAAATACTTAGCACAAACATAGTAAGCAGGGCCAACATCAAGTATTTTAAGAGCTATAACTAAGGAGAGTCAATTGTGTCCGAAGAGGCCCACAGGAGATGGGGTAGCCCAGCACAAACAGACCTAAGCAGCACTGGTGGGATGAATCCTGCGTGGCATGATCAAAGGCACTCACAATCCCAGAGAGGTCTCAAGAAGAACAAAATCAATACCAGAACCAAATGACTACTGTAACTTGTATGTAATCCTCCCCATTCCTCTCAGACCACTGGGAAATTGAAATCGTGTCAAGATCTGTAAAAATATGTATCAGGAAATAATAAAGTATTAGTGTGTCCCTGCATCCTGCTACACCAAGGAACAACTTGTTTTCAGAAATKATAATTACAGTTGCACAAATGAGAAATATGCACTAAGGCAGTGACTGAAACCGGAAGTTTGAATTTATTAACCCCTTGACAAGATTGTAAATAAATATTAAACAAAGCTGTATGCGGACTGAAAAGAAAACCCTGCAGAATTCAACAGTTGACAATTCAGAAAATTAGCAAGAAAGCCAACTTCTCAGGCACAGGATGAAAGGTGAACTTTCACAAGTATCCCCCTCTCTTGACTTTCCCCAGTGTAAGCAACCTCCACCTTCACATGGCAGCGTGCTGCCCCACAGGGACACCTGTGCAGCGAATTATTTTTTTTTTTTAAACCCAAATCAACATACTGTCACAGCAAGACTGAAGAGACAATATGGAGGCAGAAATAGCAAATGATAGGGAGGRGAGGTCCTGCTTAAACTAACATTTCTGGAAAAAAAAGTTACGAAGTTGTATCTTACAAGTCTAGGAAGCTAGCAATGAAAAAGAGATGGTGCACCACAGTTTAGTGCTGTGTAACTGCGGACATCAAACACTGACCTATCTCCTCCTTGGAAAAATCCACTCGGGTTTGCCTTCAACTTCGAGAAGTCAAGCCCAGAGCACCTTCACCTCGACACTTGCAGTGGCTCTGCATCAAGAAGCCAAGTAGTTTTAATCTTCTTAGGTGTCAACATGTGTCTACAGTCACCTATATGTGACTGCTGCTACAAGTATGGTCCCCAGAGGTGAGATCTAGTCAGACCTCTATGGTGCAGACAGCTAAGTCTGAGCTAATCACCCAGACTTTGTTTATAAGCAAAGAGAAAGAGGACATTTGGGGGCATGATTCATCTGACCTATTTTAGTTGTTTACATCAGCATGAAATGTCTGTTCCTCTTTATGGACAATAAAGCTGGGCCTAGACACTTGCACAGCAGGCCGTCAGCATGTGGTAAAATGATTCCCACCTTAGGTGCCTGAGCTTATGGGGGTGGAAGGAGGAACACAAAAAAAAAACAAACACACAAACAAAAAAAACACACCCCCACCCAACAAAAAAGCCCACCAAYTTCTCTTTCAATAAGTTTTCTTGCTATTTGAAATGCATTTTCCTCAAAATGCATCTTTGTATAGAAGTCCCTTAGTATGACTAATAATGCCACCCAGTGCAGAGAACCAAGGTTGAAGGGGAAGTAGAAGAAACAGAATTAAATGTAGCAAAAATTATTTTTAAAATAAAGGCCAAGGACAGATTACCAGGTGCCTGAAATTTTGCGTTATAGCTCCTGGTGTGACAAGTGAGTTTAGCATGGTGCRGCAATTTAAATGCATCTAAAACAGCTGGTGGGACTCTCAGACACAAAAGGAGATAATTGTCAACCTTATTCACAGCAATTAAATCTGTATAGGCTAAAATAGSCTTTATTGTTCCCCCCAAATACTGGGATTGGAGCCAGAAGTAACTTCAGTGGAGCAGAAAGTTGGCAGTTTGGAAARGGGCTGAAAACTGTGTAATTCTCTGGCATAACAGGGAAAAAACCCAACCCACAACCAGASAGCGAAGACAAGTTCAGAGATTTTTACAGAAGAAGAACTTCTCCTCTTCCGAAAGTACCAGGGAGACATCAGAAATTAGTACTGAAACAGATGTCAGCATAGACTTATCTCAGTGTGTACTCTGCACAAATGGAAGTGTATCCAGTAATTTCTTCTGCTGACTGAAAAGAAGAAAGCTAGAGATTATTATTGCTATATTTAGACATTTGCACACTACCCCAGTATGTTCCTTTGGAGTCATCTGAGCACATGATATTTAGACAGGCAYAAGAAAGCTGGATAACTGTTATTAAGAGGCCAGCACTGCCACTAGAGAAACAATCATTAATCTGCTCTCAATTCAAAATGATCAACAAGTGGCAGCAAAGGATTTGCAAATCATTTGCCAAGGACAAAATACCTCCAAAGCAGCATCAAGAGACAGCTGCTAGGGGGAAAAGCCACAAGGAGGTGGCACCAGGATCTTCAAAGCAGTGCACAGGTTGCCCCAGGTTCATCAGCATGTCCCAAGGAGACCGATGTTCATYCTAGCTGGGGTGGGGGCAGTAAAGGCAGCACATGAGAAATCTGTTTTGAAGGAAGGGAACAAAAAAAAATATCCCTCTAACCCATCTGAGAACATGCCTCTCTCCTGACTGAAAACCTGCAAAACCCAGACTGAGGGTGGGCCAGAATGTGGGGCTGTGTCTTCTGCTTGGTAAGTCTGCGTGCAGCTTCCATCTGCTCCTTTACGGAAAGCGTATTTAAAAAAAAATATTTTAAAAGTTAAGTCTGCACTTTAAAGAATAAAAATCTGTTTAGGACTCTGACAGAATGTCCTGATAGAAGAAATGCAGACTTCCCCTAACTGTAGGMTGGAAGGTGTACCAAAGCTCCCTCTCCAACTTTTACATCCATCCCTATGACTAGACCACACTGCAAAAGGCTCCAAGGGCAGCTTGTCTACACATCTGGTACCATCCTCTGCTTCAAGGTTTTGCCCTCTCCCTGCACCACGTCCATCGCTCCAACTTTTTGCTCATTCACCCACCAGACAAACACCACCACCACCCCAAATATCATTCATTTTTTGTCAGATCTATTTCCTGATGGTTTCCACAAGTTCAGTCAGCCCAGAAGAAGGCTGGAGACCTTGAGCCCAGTGGAGGGGAAGCACCATGACTGCCCTGGCCGGGCAGCAGCAAACTCTGCACCTGCTCCACTGTGTAAGCCTGCTCCTGGGTTACACCCGTACTACTACATACAGCTGGCCCTTCTCCAGCCCAGAAGCCAAGGGGCATGGGCTACTCTCTTCATCCTCTCCCAGAACTGAGTGTCTGCATCCAAGCTGCCCAGCACGGCCCAGGCTGCTCCCAGATACCATGTGGAAAACTGCCAGATTGCACAGGCCACAGCCGTGCTGGGGACGTGCTAAGAAACAACATGCAGAAATGCAGGACAAGCACTGAAGCCAACATTTGCTTCAGTAGCATTTCCTAGCATGAACGCTGTCCTGGCAGCCAGAACAAGACCTGCAATGAATGGCAGTTTATCTCAACCTGCAGACTTGGGAATTCCTGCACAGTCCTGTAAGGTTGYCAGTGCCAGACACTGTCAGACAGGATGCTCAACTGTGCCTTTCTTSTTGAGAAGTTCTCAGGAACTTCACAGAAACAAAAACGAATTCATTTTTCCTACACACTTTCTCTTGAAAAGAAAAACAAACCCCACTCTTATTTCACCATATGAATTATCATTCTGCAATAAAAGATAAGTACAGATAGCTGCTGTTATGCACCAAAACCACCATAATTAAAAATCGTTCATCTTCAAAAGATCTTTCTCCAAAGCTTCAAACATGTTGTATTATTCATTGAAAAGGCTTCTACTGCATTTAGGGAAAAACAAAGTTAACCATTCTTCCGCAGCAAGAGTATTTACTAATACAAGACTGTTTTATAGTGCAGAAAAGCCCAGAGTGGTTTTTGAACTTGCTAACCAGGATATGTTGGTAACTATGAGTCCCAGCAACTTGAGAAGGACAGTGAATTGGCAAGTCCCAACAGCACAGCATCAGCACCATGGTGTCACGGCCATGGCAGGGTGWGAGCCATTCCTTTCTGAGCACCACCCTTTTGGATGGCAAAGACACTGGCCAGCCCGGCRCAGGCATTCTCCTGGCTGCTGCTCGGCTCTGCACGATCATGCTCCCGGTGCTGTGCCCGAGCTCACTCCTCAGGGACACGCAGCACTAAGGTGTCCACGTAATCAGCTCTACAGCCTAAAGGATTCTCCGCGCCTGTTAGCTAAACCAAATCTGATAAAGCCTAACCCTGCCTCACATTCTCCAGTCCCCTGGCAAGCTCTTCAGGGTTCAAGCAAAGTCCTCCTGAGCTCTCCTCACCACTAGATACAACTGCAATGTTATGCCAAGCCTTTTTTTTTTTTTTTTTTCTTTTTTCTTTAAACTTACTCTGTCTCAGGTTCCTCTGCTCCTGCCAGGCCCCTTGGTTAAAGGGAATATGCTGTGGTGAGGCCACATCCCTTCCCCCAGTCCCCAGGATAGCATCAAGCTTTCTGACCCAGTCCTTCAACCTTCTCTAGCTGGTTCTCATCCCACCACCAAAAAACTTGTTTCTCTTTTCTTGTTACTAGGAACTTTCTATTCCTGCATCACCCTCCTTGAAGGGAAGCTGAAGGAGGTATTTTCTACTTTCAGCCAACACTGTCCAAAGATACTGCCACTAAAAGAAAAAAATAAARACTCCTAGTCATGTAGTTTAATAACCAGCAGTAAACAGAAAGTTCATAGCAAACCAATATACACATTACTCTTCAACTGATTCTCAAAATTATCCTCCAGCTCCGCAAGATTGTCTCCTAATATAAGACAGTACAGCAGCTTAAATACATTACTTCTTGCCTCCAAATTTCTTAATGCGTTGTACAAGACAGTAGAATGATATAACATCCAATGGGTTTTACATATACAGCAAACAAAACTTGGAAGCACCTACAGAATAAGAGAACAAGAAGAAAGAAAAGATTATTTTAAGCACAAGGGACAACTGCTTAATAAAAAATATTCTCTTTAAATAATACTACATCTATATATAAGCAATGAGTTGTATTGTATCTTATATACAAATACACAAACACAAATAAAAATATCTTCAAAATAACTAGTGAAGCAGCCAGAACCTTCCACCTTTGCATTGGACTTCTCACTTCCACATGGCAAGATTGTGACATTAATATATTTTCCTTCCCTTTACCCATCAATCAGCTTAGAATACCCACCTTATCCCATCAGAGTATGTATGTGTGTCACAGGTTGGGGAAATATTTCAACATCGAAAAAGGAGATCCTTTACTCCAGACACTCAAATARCCACAAAATATGATCATACCACCTACTGTATGAGTTTAAATGGGGTTTTTGGGACCAGTTAAATCACCATACTTCCTTTACCTCCATCTTCKTTGGAGACACACACTCCATGTATATTTTAAACAGAGATAAACTTATCCAGTTAGGACAGATTTTATTTACCACACAAAGATTAAGAAATACAATCTCTGCAGTTCTCAGAGTGTTGAAATAAAATGCCCCACAGAATACAGGAGTAATCAGCACAACAATTAGAAAAGAAAGATTTAAAACASAGAGGAGTCTTCCTCTACCGGGAAAAAAGAAAAAAATTTACCATTCCTCTGAAATACGGATTATATCAGTAAGTACAAAATTCATTCTTACAAAGAAAGGATTTTGAGTAATGCATTTCTGAACAGAAGAAATATGTCTCTCCGTAACTGACAAATGGACGGTGGTTGCAGCAGGGGCAAAGGGGCCTTCTGCCACATTACSTGCCCTTACACACCTCCCTCCTATAATGCATAAATTAAAAATTGCATGTCTCCATGGTGTCAAACAAGGCAAAGAAGTGGACCTGAGAGAAGGTGGGTTAGCTGACTTTCTCCAGAGCAGCATTACGCACGCAGGGGTGAGCAGGCTGCCCATTTGGGTCTGCAGAGAAACAAGCCGGTGGGAGACAACAGCAGCAACTATGTCTTTCTGCTCCCCTACCCCGGGGGGATGGTGGTGCCAAGGGGAAAGGAAGGATGCTGACCTTCAATCTGGCAGTCCCATAGTCCTTATAATCTGCTTCCATATATAAACTGGAACAAAAAAATAATATTAAAAAAAAAATTTCAGGAGCATCTTCAGAACTGCCTCAGTACAGCTCTGCTGTCCCTGATGTCTCAGGGCTCTGACGTAGCATTTTGGAGTAGACAGCAGGGAACAGGTAGAGCAATTACACTCTTTACTAATAGTAGAGCATTTTACAAATGAACATCAACTTCCCGCTGTAGTCCTGGGACCAGACACCTGACATAAATGCCAAARGAATTGCCCACTTTCTGCTCGATGGTCTTCTAGTGTACATGACGGTTGCTCCAACCTCAGTTAATCACATTTTATCACTTGAGCTTACATAAATACGGCTCCCACATATGTGACTCCTCCCCTTCTTGTGAAAGTTATTTTGGCTGGCACTTCATGCCTTTTATGAAGAAAAGAGGCTTTTCCAGGAGGTTGGATGCTGAAGGGAAATTGCCTGTCTTGTTTTGTTTTTCCAAGCAGTATTTCTGCTCAAGAAGGCATGATTTTTCAATTACGGAAAAAAAAAAAAGTACTAAAATTGTTTAATCCTCTTATTTCCACATGCATGTAACTTTGCACAGTCTTCTGGATTTACTGTACTTTTCAGACCATAACTACCCATTGACTATAAATTGAATTTCTGCCATAAAGACATCAATGGGAGGCCAGAGGATTAAGCAACAAGCATCCCATCCTTCCCATTTATATACACATGCAAAAACTTCACTGCACTCTATTTTCTTACCTCTGTGACAACAGTTTTATTTCYCTCACCCTTGATTTATCTCCTGCCTACCAGTGCAACCTGAACTACATGGAAGGAAAAAAAAAATATATATAAATGCCTAATTAAAACTATCAAACATTCTAGTTGGTAGTTGGCATCATTAAATATCATAMTTTTTTTGCATTTGCTTCATCAGATAACAGATCTTTGGTATAATGTGCTGTGAGGCGTAGCAACTAATATCCTCTTGGGATCAGGTGTATTTTGAATGTGACCCAAACATTTAGGAGACATTTTCTCTAGAGATGAAACTTAGTGTCCAATTAACATTTTGAATAGCCTCAATAACTACTGCAAAGAACACTACAATGATAATTGTATCCATTAGACTTCTGTGCTTCAAGCATCTTTATCTGCCTATGACTCCACAGTGGCCTTCAACTGRGCTTTAAATATCACGATAAAAAAATTAAACAAGAACACTGTTACAGTTAATTCTCAATAGTACACAGACTTTCAAAAATATCTTTGATTAAGGTAAGACCGATGATTTTTACTCTATATTAACACAGAAATCCATTGTTTGGACATGGGAACAATACTCCCCAAACTGTTTAAKCATCTCAGGCTTCATCCTTTACAAACTGTCTTCAAAACATTAAGAGGGTTATCTTCTGTAACAAAAGGCAGTATCACTTTATTAACAGCACAAGAAAGCAAGGAGACAAGGATCACACTCAGCTTATTCGCTTTAAGAATATTTCCTGCATCATCACCTCTCTGCAGGCATTTATGAGACTCAATGGATTATAATACAGTCAAATTAATATTCAGTTTGTGGGGCATAACGTATTTAGGTACACGCCACAAGCTGAACACTTCTCAACCCAATCTATTTTGGGTCTCCAAAAAAACATTAAGAATCTAATAGACATTCTTATCTCTAATAGAGAAATACCTAATCATTAAGAAGCTTATCTACCTGAAGAATTGCTCTTTGAAAAATAAGGAGACCACCTTTGCTTTCAGTGTATTTTGTGATGCCTGTTTAATCAACGAAAGGACTATTTCTGTCACTATGTGAAGAAAGAGACTACCCATGTTGCCTAGTCAAATGAAGGGGTGGGCATGCTTTCAAGCACTATCACTTTGGTCAGAAGTTAATGGAAACAAGCAACAGCTCAGAGATACGTACAGAGCTTGAGTCATCTCTGTGTTGTGCTTATTCCTCACCTTTCAGGCAGTCTGATACTCACAGCTCTTCATATCTTYAAAAGCAAGTAAAAAACTCCACAGAAGCCTGAAACAGCCTAATAGGACAAAAAGCTTTTCTTTCCAGCCTGGGAGATTACAAGAATAACAAAGTTTMCAAGCCTCCGGTAGCTAAATAAAAAATAATAATAAAACCCCACCAACTGGTATGGGCAATTACATAAATGAACAAATGCACAAAAAAACTACATAAACAAAAACAGAAATTAAGTGTTTCCCTTCTGCTGTATTAGCTTATTGCATCTACCTCCCAGTGATGCAGGCCTATAGTCTACAATACATTTCAYAGCACTTTGACTGATGCAGGTTGAAGTGACGCAGGCAGGACTGCTGCTCATTAGAATGTGCCAATTTTTTTTCTGATTTCAGAGTATATTCCAACTATCTCTCACATATAAAATCAGACCACGGCTTCAYTTATATTTACCACCGAGAGAAGGCAGTGAACACCAGAGGACACAGCTTTCAAGCAAAGCCGACACCAAGACTATCCGCYGCGGTGAGATACCTGCAGGAGCTCACGTCACATCTCGGGGCCAGACYCCATCAGCTTTGCTCATGCACCACAGACGAGCTTTACTGATGGCATACACATSTACAGGGGTTTCCACTGGTAAGCAATGGTTCAGTGGTAACGTGCACGGTAACAAAAACTTTCCAGTCAGCTAAAATGCAACAGAACATACGCAAGACCATTTTGCTACAGTAAAATCAGCCTCTAAATAGAGCTTTCTGATATAAAGCTAGCACAATAAGGAGGACAAACAGTGTGAGGAACGCTAGCTGGGGGAGAGGAAAGTGACAGATGAATGGATCTGATAATGCATTAAGTACAGTGGAAGAACAGAAAGTTTAAGATTTTTTTCCAGGTTTTACAGGCCTCCTGAAGTGGAAAGTAAGTTTTAGACTGGTGCCATCTATCAGCATCCCCAACAATTAAGCAGAACAGTCTTTCAAAGTATTTAGTCACAGTTTTTGATTTAGAGTACATCTCTAAACAAGCATCCAGGAACTAGCATAGACTGCAATTTTTCATTTAACAATGTGTATCTTTTTGTTACTTTTTAAATGCATAGTATTAATCAGAAAATAATCCCTTTCTCACATCTCTCAAGTGAGACRGAACTGTAAAAATGCACATTTCTTTCAGACTAACGAACAGTATTTTTCACCTACACGAAGGTCATTGGCTTAGGAGAAGGGTCAGAAAAATATTTCCCTACTCTAAATCCCACCACCCCACCTCTCCTCCCCGTCCACCCCACACAAAACTACCAAGGATGCTTTACACTACACCTGGAGTTTCCCTCACCTGTGGCGAGACCTCCAGACAGGCAGTTTAGCCAAAYACACTCTTTCAGAAACATATCTCTCAGGGCTGAAGATCTCCACTGGCTGCTCCTATTCCCTGGGGGCTTGTTGGCAAAGCCAAGTTGGGAAAGGAGCTTGAGGGCAACCAGGGTTTTGTTCCTTCGTGGCTTAGGTGMCACTGCAGCCTTTGGTGTCACATTTTGTTGTTGTCCCCAAGCCAAGCRAGGACAGATAGGGGCCAGTGACATGGTGCTGATGCTCAGCCCATGGCAGTTTCTCAWATACCAAACACAGGGTTTGTTGCTTTCAAGACTGGGGAAACCAGTTCCACAGGTCAGCATTAACGGGCAATTCTGCAGATGAAGCTGCTAAGGACTGTGGGGTAAAACCTTCAACAGCCTCAAAAGCAGCGATGAAAGAGCCAAGAAGAGGGGGACACGGGATACTTGTATTTTAAATTTAGGCCTTTTTCCTACATAGTACCCAAGAACAATATTTTGTGTTTCTTTGTATACAGCTGCTTCGCCATTTACAAAAWTTTTCCTTTCTCCCAACTATCACTAAAAATAATTACAAATACAGCATTAAATATAAATGGCAGGTTCAAATCATCCCAGTTTGTAGGGGCAGTTCATCACCTCCAAAAGGACCACCTCTAGGCAAAGGACTGACAGAATGAACACCCGACCTCCAAAGGGTCCCTAGCACCCAAATTGGACTTATTTCTGCAAGAAACTGGAAGACCAACTTAGAGTTCCACATCCCCAAGGAATGAACTGAGTTAACTGCTTCCCCCCATCCCTCCAAACAGGGAGTTCATACTCTGCTCCCTGGGAAGGACACATGGCTGGTTTACAGAGCACTTCTCCTCACCTCCCTCACCCCCCTCACCTCTGACCTTCAGCTGTAGTAGTTAAGCCAAGGGAAGAAAGGATTACAGCAAACTTTTTCAATATCCAGCTAAACCTGCATACCCAGGACAAATTCTAATGCAGCAGAAACCAATATTAGCACTATTTTTAAAGAAGGAAAAGCTGGCTCCCACTCGGCATCTCATTTATTAAGAGATCACAGATGTTCTTAACAYACATTGGAAAAGCAGGATAAAATCAGAAAAATGCATATGTATTTGCAACCAGCACTGCACTGAAAAAGGCAACACAATTTTTTATGTCCTACCAGTCAAGCCCGCAGAGGTTTACCAATCACAACCTGCAATCACACTGAACATAYTGGTTGCCTTAGGCAACTGCCTTTTTTGCCTCAGCAGAAGAGATAACCCGGCTATTGAATCAGATAAACTGTAATTTTTGATCAACAAAAGCCCATATGTCAGGCTTTTATCCTCCCATCAAATCAAGAAATAACTATGCTGAACCAAAGGCTTGGGGTTCAGCTCAAGCAACAAGCCCTCGCAGAGCTGGTCTTGCGATCCCGACTCGTCAGCCGAACAAACAAGCGGCTGAGCCTTGACCGCCCTCCGGGTGTCTTTMCCACCTTCTCCGCCGGGGTTTACTGCTCCTGCTGACTCTCCACAACCCGCCTCCAGCCCTCTGCCTGCCCGCTCGCAGCCAAACCAGTCTCCTCCAGTGACCGATGCCRAATCGCCAGCCAACACGGCTGAGCCGCAGACACCACACTATCCTGATGACGGTTACAAAAGTGTTAATCTGGTGGACAGCACAGGCAGGCAGCTCAAAGCAGGCTATCTTAAAGCTACATTAGCTAGATATGCCAGTTTTTCTGGGGGAGATGCTTGAAAGCYTTTGCCTCACTCACCAAAGCACAAAGCAGCCCAATGCAAGCACAACGCTAGGTCGGGTTCAGAGACCTGCTCCTGTTCCCAACTCCTTCATGCATTGGCTGTGAGGTTTTGAGAAAGTTGCTTCCACTTGGGACAAATTTCCAATTTATAGTCTTGGCAAAAACAGGCAAAAACTGTATCAGTAGGCCCTAGATAAGCCAGCAATGAGAAGAGTCTCACTCCCAGTGAGGATTCTTAAGACCTTTAGGTAAAACTGTCAGTAGATCAAATACAAAAGTCTCTTTTCCATCGCCTAGAAATTCACACTAGGATAACTTAACAGCTTGCCATTTTGTTGTCTTTGTCTTTTTGGACAGTAGTGTTTGTAGGTACCACAGGAAGAGGGAATTAAGGAAGAAGTGGTTTAAAACTGTTGTTCCTCCTTGAAGTTCTGCCATAACGTGGTTTCAGGAGGTGAAACTACAACTTCTGTGTATTGTCTCAACAGTTATTTCTCTACAGCTGCACTCAGTAGCAGAAAGCACTTGTGTTCTGGTGGGATCTCAGGATGTGAGAAGTTGAACTAGGCTATTAATAATGTTAACTCAGTGTYTGATCAAAGACTCCAAGAGCAGAGAGAGGCATGAAGAAAAAGAAACTGAAGATTATACAAAAGAAAAGGATGCTCCAGATTTGGGTTGGATTGGGKTTTTTTTGTTTTGTTTTGTTTTTTAAGCTGAAACTTAAGGCTCAGGTTTGTTGCACCCTTGTCCCAGATGCTAYCCCATCTCCCACTTTACTGTCCACAAAAAATGGAGCGCATGCTAGTACCTCGGCTGCTCTGGTTTCCTTCATGAGCCATCACTGGATGTGAAATTTATGCTAAGATGTTTAAGTGTAAATAAAAGCAGCTAAGGCACAGGAGCTCCTTCCAGTTTGCCAGCAGTACTTTCCAGTTTGCCAGCAGTACTCTGGGGGTTTGTTCAAGTCAACAGCCTTCTCCCAGCTTTGCAGGCAGGTTTTACAGCTTGCACTAAGCTGCAGGCTGCCCTGACCACAAAACATTTACCTGGTTAGCTTTCTGCCAGCCACACTCTGCATGTGATCCATGTGTACCTCGATGTGGTTTCTCCACTCAGCAAAATTCACGTTGAAGGCTTGAACTCTGCAGCAGCRCAGGGCAGACATCCGACATGGTTATAAAAGAGCCATCTTGTACCGTACAAGATTTCTTGTGTGCAACTTTGATATTAATCAACTCTCAAGATATTCCAAGAGAAAACTCTTCAATACCAATATGGGAAAACAAGTTTGAGASAGAAGATACTGAAGTGGTTAGACCGTCTTTTTAGCTTCCTGGTCCTCACTTTAAGCAGCAGCTTCTTTCAGAGGGTACTTCTCAATTTTTAAAAGAGGTGATCGAGGAAAGGCGACATGGCAAGTGGCTTTGCCATTTTGCAAGCTAAGGAATTTGAACAATTCCTCAGACCTGAGGAATCTTGCATCTGTTTTCTGGGGTCTTTCATCAGCAGAGCCYGAGCAACAGTCTCTCCCCAAAAGGCCGTACTGATGCTTACAAAAAAAAAAAAAATAAATGCAAGTGCCATGGAAAGCCTAGAGTTGAAAGACATGTGACATCTCCCGCATCTGATACCCACTGAAAGACATGACATCTCCAGCATCTGATACCCACTGAGTTATTAGACCAATAACCACTCCCTACCCAGTCAATATTTCTACAGAACACGTAGTAACTGTCAAACTTAGTTTGAAACCCACTGGCTATTTTCAACCAAGTAAGGAGATGTACATGGAGCATTCACACAGACCTTTTCCGCAGAAAACTCAGTAAATAATTGATCAGAACAATGACAAAGATTAAATATAAAAAGAAGAGTAGTTGATGCAGACTGGACTATAGAGCTTAACAGGAATGGCAAGTTGGTTTCTTTGTGGKGGGTTTTGGGATTTTTTTGTTTATTTGTTTTTAAGAACTAGGGGAAACAATGTGGTTTTACCCAGTAGATAACTACAGAATGAAGAATCATACAAAGCTGCACTGTAACTCTAGTGCAGCATAATAGAGATAATGCCCAAAACACCAGGTTTCAGTGCTTTGCTTTCAGCTTCATTTGAAGCTTAAAGAGGTTTTAATCAGAAATCTGATATCCACACACAGCTAGACACAAACAATACTACAACAGATTCAGCATRATGCAATTTGTTTAAATTCCTGGTGCTCATTTGCACACCTCCTTTTTGACGACACATGCCTAAACAAGTACAGAGTCTTGTACCTCAAGTAAATAAAGTAGAAATATTGCCCAACTGAAAATAGATTTGTATAACTCATTAAAGAAAAGCCACCTGAGAGTTGCACACTTTTTTCACACTATCAACTTTAAAAAAATGCTCTTAACAGTATCCTAGAAGACCCTCCTCCTCTTTTCAAAACTAACACTGCACGTGGCCRGAAGAGAGAGTTACTTAATATAAACACTCAAATTCAGCTTTGCAGTAACAAGTTCGGTTTTTATATGATGCTCACAAAGAAAACAGCTATAGGCATATTAAGCTGAATTTAATATATTCAATCTTTCTCTACATCTACTATACTGTTTTACATTCTATACTGATAAAATGTAATATGTGATGACAACATTAAATGCACAATATGCCTTGTAAGCACCTGAGGTCCAGAATGGGAGATGTGCTGGGTGACATACTCAATAGAAACTTTAATCAAGAGAGCCTAAGAACGCGGAGGGAAATGTCTTCATCTCCCACACCATGAGATAACAGGCCAATGTCTAGTGAAAGAAATGATGACGGGAAAGTCAGGACATTCCTCATGTTCTAGGCAGGGAGGGGAAAATAACTCAGAGCAGCCGCTCTGACTAGCTCTAACAAGTGCCTTCAGRAGGATGTATTACCTGAAAGAAGGATACAGGATACAGGATGAAGATGTAGCTTTAGGGACTCTCTGGGACATGCCAGCCCAGCTGCAGGGCTCGTTAGCCACCATCACAAGCTAGTTAAGATGCTGAAGTAGCTAAGAAAGAATCTTACTGTTAAAAAAAACAAAACAAGCAAACAAACAAACAAAAAAAAAAAAACCAAAAAAACAACTTAATGTCTAAACATAACTCTAAAAATACATTTTGATGTGTCATCTTTTTACAACTTTGAAAACAAACTTTTACTGTAGTGGATCAAATAAATATATTTTTAACCCTAAACCTCTACTTAGAACCAGTCTGACCTCAGGACATCTGGTATGCAAAATAAGGCATCCCACCACCAAGGACATTAACGATTCTTGCGATGCTCAAGTCCCGGTTGAGTTCAAGGGTTCTCAGATGATAACAGAGTGCTCCTTTACTAAACTGTATGAGTACTCAGGGATTGCATGGGTCATTGCAGAGATCTGGGTGGAAAAGGGGTTTGTGTGACAAGCCTTGGGCAGACCATCTCCTTGGTACTCAACAGTTTACTCTAAGCATGTCTAAACCTTGAGAGTCCTCAAGGAATTCTGCAATGACTCATATGCCAACTTCATGTTCATCAAAACACAGGGCAGGAGTAAGCTTTTAAATTCAGTTACAGCCTGATTTGAACCAACAGAGATGTCATTTTACTTCGGTGGCCATAGCAAGTTGTGCTATATTTTTGATCAAGATCTACATTAGTTTTACCTTGAATAGCTTTATGTTTCCAACAGGTCGCTGACGTAGTCCGGAAATTATGATCAGTTTAGAAAAAGTTGAAAAAAAAGGGAAAATTTTTGTTTCGAGATAACATTTGGATTGTAGCAAAAAATCATCCCAGGGTCTGTCTACTCAGAAACAGTACATCAACGTACACTGATGAGACAGATGCAGATATGTCTTTCTTTAGTCATATATAATCATGTTTAAAATTGCTCACTGAGGGGAATGTCATAACAATCACAACAGCAGGAAAACTCGAGCGAGGATTTCCCTGCTGGCCTCCCCAAGACAAGTTTTTACTGATGATTTGGATCAACATTTGTCTTGAGCACCAAGTTCCTTTCTGGGTTACAGAAAACAAGCACATACATTTTTCCTCTCCATAACAGCTAAAACATTTTCTAGAGGAACTTAACAGGTGTTAGCATCAAATGTTCAAGTACTTTGTGTAGACTGGTTGAACATAGTGTACTGTTTGCCAGAAGAAGAAAATACCCAAATTCTTCTGTTCTTGGGGTCCATACCCCATTGCCCGGCAAAGAGCAAGCATGTTAACACTCACTTAACACACTCAGTGCACGTGAGCAGTGGTTGGTTAGTGACAGCAGATTCACATCCCAGCTGGTGAGGAGATACCTCCTCTACCCAAGAAGATTCCCRCACTGCTAGTCAAAACCCTCCTCTGATGCTTGTACTTTGATGTGGTGGAAGGCTTGTCCCAATGACCTCGAAAGCTATTTTCATCTGGAATTATAAAACTTGGAGTTAGGGCAATACATGTCGGATAAAGGGCAAAGATAAAAAAAAAAAATTAATTGGTCATCAAAATAGGAGGGTGAGAGTTGACCATTTGCCATTTCTTAAAAAAACACAACAAAACCAAACAAAAGCAATAGGATCATCATTAAAGCAAGCCCCAAGATGAAAATAAAAGCAGTTTTCAAGACTTTTGCAGTGTGTAGCAGTGTGGGAAGAACCTAGGCTAATATCCAGTGCCAAGTAAAATCACTGAGACAACCAAAGTTCCTGATTGCCACAAATTCCCACGGAGGTACTGACATAAACATGTGATTTAACTCTTGTCAAAGGCCTGGTCTACAGAGCCCCATGAGCAATACCAAGGAACYCGAGAAAGGGCTGTTCATGCCCCATTAATTGGACATAATCAAGGAAAATATTTGTCAGAGAAGGCACAAAAAAAACAAGGAAGAAGAAAGGATAAAACCCAGGTTTTTTTAGAGCATCTCATTCCTCTACATTAKTGATTTTCTTAAGTTCTGACTGAAAAACCTTTTATCCAAGTAAGCGTACAGTCTTGTTTTTAGTCTTTCCTATTTCTTGGCCTTATTGCTGCATTCAACAGAATTASTAAAACACAAATTACGTATAGTAATACACAAACTCTTTGCAGGAGTAACATTTAAAACTGGRAGTAATCATAAAGCTTGTTTCTTTTAAGTAATTTTAAGTAATTTAAGTAATCATTAAGCTTCTTATTTTTAAAAGTTTCTTTTAAATCAAGTTTTTGTTCGGACAGTAACAGAAATTGCCATRATGCTTCAGCCAGCTATATCTGAAACCTGTCCTGTAAAAATTGGATGCTTCAAATCATTAAGACACTGCGTATTGCAGAATATAAACCAGAATTATGTTCACTCGCCAGCTGAGAAGTGTTTGCTATTTATAATGTGCAGTAGTTCTGATGCATATACTCCATCTTAAAACCACATAAATATATTTGGCACTGGAATAAAAGGAAAAAAAGTTTCAGCATTCAAACTCATCTAATAATATCGATGAGATCACATTAAAACAAACAACCCCCTGCCAGACAGATAAGGGAAACTATTAGCACTGTTAGATCAAGTCATAATAGATTCATTTGATAAGAATTTAAAAACCCCAGGACTTTCAAAGGCGATACATAACCGTCCACCTGCCAAATGGTCAGAACAGCATCCTCCCAGGCAAGAATTCACAGCATCAAACTGACAGTGTTGAAACATGCAGTTATCCTGGATGCTACATTTGCTTTTTCCTCACCCACAGTGAAGAAAACCACAGGCAAAACTATCACTACGATCCAARCATGAAAAAGGCTTACCTTAAACACAAACCTTTTCTACCATGAGCTCTCAGGAACTCACTGAAACTATGCCCAGATCCAGAAGGCTGCCACTTTAATCCACAAATGTTCCTCCACCTCCTCCCTCCATCCCCTAGTTAAATAAAATAAAGCAAACACAGCTGGGGCTGGAGAGAAACAGAGAAATCACGTTGCACAAAACCACCTGATAGCACTGACCACAGCAGCCATCTTTCACCACGTCCCACCTCAGACCCAGCCTGGTGGGACTGGCAGCCGATGACTGCGGAGGAGCGTGAGGAACAGCAGGGATGAATAYGCCCTCCTGAATTCCTAATTTTTTAATTAAGTCCAAATTTTAGGATTTTGGATTGCATCACCTCTTGCCTCTGTTCTCCATTGGAAACAGTTTTAAAATAAACATACTGAGTTTGGAAGCTGCAGYGTTACATGGCAAAGTCAGGTCAGTAGAGGGCTAATCCTGTCCACAGTGGGATGACCCCCTCCCCGAAGAAACCCAGAAAAGCCATCTCCACTTCCAGGGTGAGAAAACAGCCATTAGCAGAGGGTGCAGACAAGACATACCTGAGCAGATTTATCATGAGTCCCAACACAACTTTGGCATTTCAAGAAGTACAGTGTAGCTCCAAAACATATAAGATGGGTAAAACGGAGAATAAATCARACGACTGTGAGTTTAAAGATAAGTGGTAGTATTGGATTACACTGTTATAAGAAGTACACTTTCACTTAAAAACAGGAATAAAATTGTATCAACATTCAATGCTCCCAGAAAGCATAATCTGCTCCTACAACATGTAGCAAAATTAATTTAACAAGCTTACATGAAATCCGGTGTAAGATGACATAYGAGACTTAACCCGTCAGCAAAAAGGCTTTTTCATTGTAAAACTGTTAAAAAGAGACGAGCAAATAAGCCACACTGACACTCCACTCTCAGTCCTGAAGACGATGAATACACATTACCTGCTGGCATGCAAGAAAACTTTGCTGGCATGCAAAGTCTTGGGGTAAAAAGGAAAGTCCATTCCCCAATTTTTTCTGCCCCTCAATTTTTTTAATACTGGGGGAGGGGAGCGTGTTTAAAGCCCACTGCTTTAAGACACAAGGAAGGAGAGCAGAGCAATAAGCAAATGACTTTGCAAAATCATCTCAGAGAGCTTGGCTATGAAGCAAGCAGATTGAGCTGAAGGTATGGGGGGGAAGGAGGGGGGCAAATTTACCTATTAATCATTTGTCATAGCAGAAAAGTGAAATAAAGAAATATTCCCCTTCATTTGGAGGYTATTTTTAATACTTTAAAATTGGCTTTCCGTTTTAAACATTCAGCCCAAACCTGTGCTGAACTGAGGAGACACAAATGCAAGCTTTCCACACCTGGAACAGTAAGAAGCCTCCACGTCTGTTTACAACACTTCAGTAAGCAGAGGAACCTGCTCTTTAAATAATGCATTTAAAAAAAAAAAAAAAATCCAGGTAGAATCATTTACCAATCATGACTTGTCAAAATCCTGGGGCAGATTAATTTGTTTGCACCAAACAGATGAATATTATGGAGGAGAAAAAAAAAAAAAAAAAAAAAAAAAAAATCAAGCAGTGTGCATACTTTGCATGTATTTAACTTGAATAGTGACATCCCTGCATAATAACCCTGTATTTCATTCCAAAACAAGCTTCTAGCACAGGAATTGCGGGTAACAAGTGAACTCACATTTTGCTACAAAAAACCCCCAATGTTTCTCAAAGTAAGTGACTTGCCTGTATTCATTCTTTCATGATCCAGCACTTTCTAAGCAATTGTCTTTTATTTTTAAACCTCAGGAGGATACAACTTTGAAGTGAGGTCTCATGAGGCCAGCGATGATGGAGACGTATATGCCCATTCAGACTGTACATGCAGAAAATTAAAGTGGGCTTTATAACACTGTAGGATTACAGTCCTAAGAATGAAACAGTCATCTACACCTCTAGCTTTCCACAGGAGTCACCTCTGATGGTTTCTGAAAAGTTGTGAACTACTTTATGAGCATATTTAGTRATTCAATGGGCTGTCATTTTTGCTTTGTCTTAACTGCAGAGTTGKACGATTCTACCTGTTTAATTTAAAAGATTTGAAATTATTGAAGCAAACATTTAAGAGGTTACCGATCTGTGCTGCTTTTCATCACCCAACTATATATCATCTCTCATAATTTGAATTTTTCTCCTTTCTTTRTATTCAAGGAGTGAAGAAAAATTCAAGACAAAGCCTTCTGACTTTAAATCTAGATTTGTTAAAATCCTAATGAGAAAAATCCTAACAATTACAGAAATTTTACACAGAGAAGGTGAGAGGCTTCATCTAAAGCTACAAAGCACAAAAAATCAAACCATTCTTTGCTGATACTAAGTAACCATGTAAGAAATTAGGAGGGAATATAATTCCAGTAAAATTGAATATTGGATTATGGAACATATGTCACCGCTTGATTAACAGCTTAAGGATATCAGTGAATATAAAACATTCAGTAGAGAATGACATATCCTGGCAGTTCATCTCCAGTGCTCGTGTCCAAGAGATACAGCATCATTATCTTTGCATCCGGCTCCCCTTCCTCTCACTGTCCCGTACTACGTGGAATTTGGGTTTCCTAGTCCCAGGGTCGCTTCTGGACAATCATTAAAGGACTAGAAAGCAACAAGAGGTTATGCCACCAAAGCCTCACTTAATAGAACAGCTATCCCACAAAGCCATCAGGCTAAACAGCCTAGTCAAAAACTAAAAGCATTTTTTCCTGAAAAGTTATAACTTTACAAAGCTTTAAAGTGCAGTCACTTCATTTCATCACTGTTGCATTGTATCTAGTATGACATAAAGCATTTTCTAATCTGTAAACACATACCTGATGATGGTGTCCCAGGTTTATGCAGCATGAGGGTGAAAAACACACCCCCTAACACCAATTCTTAAGTCATCAAGCATCAGGAAATGTGCTCCTCTGCAAAGTCCCACAGGATTCTGCTGCTGCTTAAACCTGACAAATTTTTCCCATGTGAATTATTGCTTTATGATTTGCCTTAAAAATCAAAAGCCTAGAAGGCATTTAGGCTGTTAAAAATTAGTGAACAGAGGCCTTTTAGCTCTTACTTTATACTCAAATATCAAGAGGTCCTCTGTGAAGGATTTCACTAATTTGAGCAGAATTGATGGAAGCTGCCCACACCGCCTCTCCTTCCCCATTACCTGTGTACCACAGTAATTGTACGAACACCTGGAAGCTGCCCACACAGCCTCTCCCTTCCCAATTATGAGTGTACCATAGTAATTGTACGAAAATCCGCTCCCTTCCAMATGATGCAGAAGTAATGCTTTCATCCATGACTGAGCTCAGACGGAAAAGCACCCAGATCTCTGTACCTGTTTGCATGTATATCCTTGTTATTGAAGAAAAAAGCCTCTTCTCCCCTAACCCCCAACGCACATACACACTCTGCAYGCTTACATGTAAATGCCTCTGTAATAAGCCACGAATAAGGACTTGAACTGGGAACTTTATCTTTCATATTATTCAAATAATGAAGTTAGGCAAGATGTTTCAGGAAATAAATTATATATGATAAGCATAAATACCCAAGAGACACATTCACAGGCTAAAAGCAGATCAGTGTAGAGATACTGTACAAACAGGAGAAAGAAAAAAAAAAAATCGGTATAAACACACACCCCCATATCTGTCCCCCAAACCAGCCAAACAATACACACAACTATCTTAAWWAAAAAAAAAAAAAAAAMAAMMMMAMACATTTCTGGATCATTTCTCCCCCTCCATGTTTCTGTCCCTCCCAGCAACACCCACACAGTAGCTACATACAGCAAAGCAAAAAATTTTCAGGACTGTTTCCACCTGTAAGGACAGCAGGCAAAAACAGAGGTAAAAATAAAGTAAATAAATAAAATTTATTTAGAGCAGCATTCCTTCCTTCCTTCCAAGCCATGAACTTCAGTGCTGGGTTTTAGGGCCCCTTCTATATCTGTGGRGAAGAAGAAGAAAGTAGCTGCGAGCTCCCTGGGCCAGCCCACGAGCTGTGCCTGGGAATACGTGCCCCCGCCGCGGCACTGCCCCTCCATCCCGCGCACGGGCCTGGGTGCAATGCAAGTGCACAGCTGCTAGAAGCTTCCTTCACTCCGATTACTTCTTCCTGCTGGAATACATTCCCACTCTGAATATGTAAAATTGGTTGAAAAATGCCCTTTGCAAATAAACCAACTGCAATTCTCACTTGGGACACGGGAGTGCACTGGAGCAGCCAGCAGCTGACACCCAAGCACTTCACCCGTCGCTATCAGCGTTCCTGCAAGGAGGCACACGACAAGAACTGACTCCTACTGTGAAAATACCAAACCCTACAGATTCTCAGCTGCAGGTGGGCACAACCAGTGAGGTAGCTGACAGCACTAGCCACGTAAAAATGGATACATAGAACTTACTCTTTCAGGTTTGGGCTACACAGAGTTTATCTGTCTGTCCTCTCCATGCCCAGCCAAACAGCTGAATCAACTTATTTCATTCACTCACTGGAGATGCCCAGTCACAAGACATCAGTTCTGCCAACTGGGCTCTTCAATACAGACTCAGGAAGACATGTCTTGAGGGCTGACATGATCTGGATCTGTCACTAAGCCTCCTAATTCCCTTTGAATTTCACTCCAGCTCAGGAAGCCTGCAGCTGGCTATAAGCAGGAGCTCATGGCAAACAGAGGAGGCAACCTTCATGCTTTGCATGGGATGGCTTCTACACTGAGAAAGAGCTGTCCTGGAGGACATCTGCAAATTTCCAATTGAAAATGAATACTGGGGGAAGAAGGTTTTTGTTTTCTCTCTCTCCTTCCCCCCCCTCCCCCATCTGTTCCAAAAACAATGGTGTTAGGCTGGAAAAAGAAGTGCTCAGCTTAAAAGCTAATTTAGCATTATTGCTAGTGAACAACATAAAGCAGACAGCAAAAATGAAGACTACTAAATGCCAGTTAGTCAAGAAAAATGCTAACAATCAAACAATCAGCAGCAGCAAAATTCAGATTCCTGCAGAAATGCAGGCCAGCAACCCCAGGTACAGATGGCCCATGTTTCAGCCTGGCTGGTCCTGGCTCAGTGCATTACATCAGCCAGAGACTCTTTGAACAAGGCTTTCCAGTTCCTCTGATGTGTCCTTCACCATGCAGTTAAACAGGCTCAAGCCAGTTAAAGATATAAGATAAGTGAAGAACTCATTCATATTAAAAACAATACTGAACTGCCAGTGCCAACCCATAAAAACACTACCGTTGGTGCTTGTGCAGGTTAAAATAAATCTCTATCTTCACCCCATTTTTCTGGCCTGGTACCTGCCTATTAACACCACAGTGCTGTGGTAGTTCTGGACAGCCACGTTCAGGGTAAATCCTACAGAATAACTTCAGCAAGGTCAGTGACAGTCACAACTGGAACTTATCAACAGTTTTTGCCAGAGACCAGTTATCTAGACTTCACGACAAAGAAGAGAGAAGAGGAATGTCATCAGCGAAGTCAGTAGACAGCTGGCAGAGATGCAACTTTGTAGAATTAAAGAAAACAACAAAATTCAATAATCAGGTCAAACATACAATATAAAAGCTGGGTTACAGCATAGGTACTCAGTCAGCCAGCTATGAAGAAAGTTAATCAGATAAATATTTAAAGTTTCCTTTCATCTCTTCTCTTTTCAAAAATTGCCTTTAAAATAGGTGTTTAAAAAACTACTGACATACATACAGTTTRTACTACCCCCTTTTTTGTTTTCTTAAAGGAACTAGTGGAGCTCAGTTAGGGTAACAAGTTAATCCCTAGAAAATCTGAAATAAACTTACGTGGTACAGTACTCCCTTGAAAGCATGGAAAAGAAAGATCTATATCCACAGTCCTACAGCCAGTACTACTAGCACACAAACTCCAGATAAAAAGTCATCTTTCGAGTAATTTCAGAAACCCCAGATTAATATTTCTATAATCAGTGTCAAACACTAATTGAGTGGGGAGGTCAACCGTCTCAAATACTGCTATTAAACTCACTCTCTAGCATAAGGGAAAAGTAATACATAGTCTAGAGATCTGCAGAAGCAGTGTAATCAATCATTATTACCAAGTCCTAGGCAAAAGAGATCAAACATTACCCTACCAAGAAGGATATAACCGGAGTCTCTCGAGCTCGGCGCGGGCTGGGATAGCGCAGCACAGCTTGCGGCCCGGGACTTCCCGCGCTGGCAGGACGGAGGCTGGCTGCACCCGCTGGGTGCCTGTGCCTGCAGGGCAAGGAGCGATGGAGCAGCGTCAAAGAAAAAAGGTGCATTAGACAAAGTCAATGTCTTTGCACTGAAAGGGCTATGAAAATGGGTGTTTCCCACACTTTTAAAAAATGTTCAGAAGTACAATGATGCAGCTGCTTTGAAATAACATGCCAAAACATAACATAAGGCTTTACTAAGTTCTTGGGTTGGAACATAAGTGTGCGTAGAGGTGACAGCCACCTGAAGCAGCCGAGACAATTCCGTCCACCCAAAGGAGACTAAGAATGATGGTTGCACTCTCAGAGCGAGAAGGGAAGAGGAGACCCTGTCAGGTCCAGTAAATAAAAAGATAAAAATATTTTTAAAATAAATAATAACAATAAAAAATATTTTTTTAAAAAAAATCACTTCTGCTGACATCCACATAGCCATTTTGGTTTCTTTGGGGCTTTATTTATAGAAGTCCACATAATTCAGGGTGAGACACTCTCCTCATTCCAGGTGCTCAGCAGCACCCCCACAGTGCCCGAGGAAGCACCCATTCCCCTCCCCATACGGACTTCTCAGTTATCATGACCAACACTGAAATGCTTTTTACCAATGACATTTCTCTATATGCTAGAAACAATGCTGAAACCCACCCACGCTACTGAGTCACACTCTATGTGATGAGTCGCGAATAAGGGAAAACAAACTGAAAAAGCCCAACCAACTTCTATTAAAGTCTTCCCCTGAATTCAACTTTTGTTGCTAATGATAAAGCTCTAATTCAGAGCTTGTCTATTATAGGAAGAACAAGATGGGAGATACCGCTATAGCTACAGCACCTACTCTGTCAGCTGACTGCCAAGCTGATGGACAACATTCAAATTCCCTGCAAGGAAGAAACAGTCTTTGACAGCACTTCATTTTTTAATTTCTATGTATTTATCTGAGGCAATACATTAGTGTCCAGAACAGTGGTCTCCACTGTGATCGTGCATCCCATCAGTAAAAAAAAAAATTTGACCATGCACCCACAATGTATATTTCTTTATAGATTATATACATGTATTACTGAAGTTCTAGTATTTCCTTCCTGCACCCCAAGGGATAATCTTGCACACCCCATTTTGGAGACTACTGGTCTAGTAGAGGAAGCTTCACAAAAAGCCATTTATTCAAGAGATTCCAAAAGACATCACATACTAAGATGAAAATGTATCTAACAAGGCACCCCTTTTCTAGAGGCATACCAGTTTCTCCACAGCTTCTGCACAGAAACACTGATCCTACAAAGATTCTTCCCAGGACTCACCAACAGGCAAAGACAATGTCCCAAAAATCACCAAAACCAGAGAACATTCACATCTCTCCTCTGCAACACTGCCTAAACATCTGGAAAACAGAGTTCCTACAGGCCCTATACCCAGGCTCTCCCCAAAGCACAGGTTCCTGGGTTTTGACCCCCAGCAATGCTACACCCTCAAACTGAAATGTTGGACTAACGTTTTTCCAGCAAAGGGACAGTACCCATATGCTAGCCATTGCCCTCTACCCAAAAAAAAAAAAAACAACAAAACCACAACATGTACGCAGAGTCCATGTTTGAAGTGCTGTATCATTGTATTTGCGGTTTTTAGGAAAAACAAAATCCTCACGTAGCTCATTTTTCTCYGAGTTTACAGATGATGATTCTGTTTTCAAATTGCATGTTCCTTTCACATAGGATTCACTAGCTACAGCTGTACTACACAATTTCTCACTGAACCATATAATTASGTTACATTTTTAGCTGACTACATAAATTGACCTTCAGATGTAACAACTGCATGAGCAGACTGACATTCTGGACATGCACAACTAGTCTTGGCCGTATCCTGCTTCCATTGAAACAAATGGCAAAGCTTCCTTTTACTCAACGACTGAAAAACACATTTTATAGAAGAAAGCACAGAAAACGTAGCCAAAGAACAACAAACTAACAATACTAGTTAAATACATTTAAGGAAATAGGAGTAAATTCAGTGAAAACTGCTGGTGAACGGTAATTGATGACCCTGGGACAAGTGCCTGACYGTTGCAAGAGAACTGTGTCTGTATGGTTAATGCAAAGAGGAGTTACGAGCCCTGCAAGTCATCAGATAGACCCAAGTACAGGGTTCATCTAAGGTTTTTATGTCTTTATCAGTGTTTACAATTCATTTTCATAAYTAGTTTGCTTCATGAGAATAAAAGGTTGCTATAATTCTTTATCTCAAACTTATTCCTACTTGAAATTAACAGCGTTTCAAAGACATAATGATGCCTTTCAAATTCTTCAGTTGGAGAACAGACAGAAATGGCCCTTTTGGAGGAACTGAACTCTCAGATACAGAATTAGTCTCAACTATGAGACTGTTCAAGTTTAAACAAGGATTTATTTTTTTTAAATAGTTTAGAGATATTTGCAAGTCAAGTCATCTAATAGGAGCCTCTCCATAATAAACAGTCCCCACTCAAGGATTTACTTCCTACGGCATACTGTAAGTCTATTCCTGCTTCCACGAACCAGCTGATCTTTTGAGTTCTAGTAACAGCCAGAAAAGTGTTCAGGTCACTTTACTGAAGCATTTATTAGACTTACAAAAGAAACAATTCATTCACAGTTTGATGAATGTTTCTCTGTGGCCTGTATTCTTCTTAACAAGAATTTGAAAAGGTTATTCTCAGTATCTTGAATGAGTAAAGACATCTGTTCTTAAACACTTTCTAAAACCAGACTGAGATCAAGTGACTGTAAGTACCATAAATCCGAAATTCCCATCCCAGGTCTCTGCAATATCAAAGTGATAAATCCTATTGGGTTCTGGACTTCTAAAGTATGAAAGTTATTTTCCCCCCGAAATCATGGGAGACCGGCCTAGACTTTTGAGTCCCTCCACTCCATTCGTCAATTTATTTGCCACCACTACCCCAGTCATCCAGGCGTGGTATTGCAGCAGTTGTTCTGACCCCAAAGCTCTCGGGGTTTATTGGGATTTCAAGGAAAGAATAAGACATGAGGAGGATATGGCCTTTCTAAACTAAACTCAGATAAAGGATAAATCTCAAAGCACGGCAGGCTCAGCAGCTCTTATAGTGGTGTGTAGCCACCTTCTCACAACAGCCTTGAAGAGTGATCCCTAGATCTCCTTCTGACCAACATTGTCCTCTTATGCTTGCTCCCCCAACATCTTGTTAATCATTACCATGAAGCTAACATGCTTGACATTGAGACACTCTCCCTCATACTCTAGCAGGTCTTTTTGGTCAGTTGAGGTTGAGGCTTTTTGTTTGTTTGGGGTTTTTTTTGTTGTTGTGGTGGTGTTTTGGTGTGGTTGGTTTGTTTGTTTTTTTACGGCAAGTTGAATACTTCTTTCTTCACTTCATACCTAAGTTGTGGTCGAGTCTTCTGTTTTCTCCCTTCATAGTCTGTAGAACAGATCTTTTCTTTCTAGCCCATTTTCCAATTGCCTGCCTTTCCCTCCTCTTATTTTTTGGTGTTTTTTTTTTTTTTAAAACCTCTTGTCTATGTGAGTGAATACAATGACGCAGAGCCTCTCCTGTGAAACAGCACAGCTCACAACTGTACATCTAAATCTTCCCTCCACTCCCCTCTACCTCACCTCAGGAGAGCCTTATCCATACTSCCTACTGGGAACTACCCCTGGTCTGTGCACAGTCCCAAACTGCACCAAGGCATTGCCYGAGAGCACCAGGCGGCATGGCCCAAACCTCTCAGTCAGTCCAAACAACCGTGGCATCAGGCTTGGAGCCCATGCCATGGTACCACTCCACTCAGCAGCACGAACCGCCTACAGCAAGAGCCTTGTGCCTGCAAGGTATTGCTCCTGACTTGGTTGTGCCAATCATCAGGCTGCATCCCCATTTATGTGCATCACCTTCGAGTTATTTTAACGCATACCACATGGCAGCTCATTCTTTCCCCACTCTGCATCCACTTGCTTCCTCCTCTTCTCTCCCTGGCTCTTTAATGACAGCAAACCCAGCCTCCTCCATCCAGCCAGCCTGCCTTGCAGGTTTGCAATAGCATTAACAGACTTAAGTTTTTAGCACCTCACCTTAGCCAGATCATTTCTAATTTTGCTCCTATAGCTCTTCATTGTACTGCTCCTCTGAGTCTTTCTGCTTTTGCCATCCCATCACACGTCTGTTGCCAGGCAAACTGCTGAACTTGGGCATTGCAAACTGAAGGACGACCCCTCCACCCTCAAAAGCAAGGTGGGATAAACAGATGCAACTTCTTTGCAGCAAGACCWCTCCTTTTAGCTGGCACAGGACCTGCAAGGTACTACAGAGGAAGACTTAAGGGATGAACCAGTTCATTTACCATTAAGAATAACAGATTGCAACGGCTCTGAAACATACTTTTCCAGCACAGACAGAACAAAAACAGTGATTAGCAAATCAATCCAGCAATCACCGGCCATCAATCCAGCTTGTGGATCACCCCCACATAACAGCTGCTGGGTATACCTGATGGCACCTTTCTGTCAGCTGCCACCACYGCGTTCCTTCCTATGGCCATCACCCAAGCCTCAGACACTACTGACCAAAGCAAGGCTTCCACGAGCCACTCCATTTACCTCCTCCATCTGCAGCTACACGGTTTTCTCTTCTTTTTATTACTTACACCTACATATATTATTACTTATTATTAACTATTCCCCTGGTTTAAGTGAGTTTTTAAGAGGCAATGTTAGACTTGCAGCTTTTCTGAAATTTAGAGATACCATGAATGTCAAATCCTGCTGGAGGAGATCAGATTTAACCTAACATCCCTGATGTTCAGACTTCGAAGGAAGTTTGGCGGCATTGAACTTTCAAATCCTTACTACTGTGTTGTATTAGATGATGGATGTCATCACCTTTGGTAAATTTTGATAAAAAGACTATCACGGACAGTATGGATTTTACTGCATATTGTTAGCTTGTTCTTTAAAATCTAAAGGTGCTGAGTGCTGCATGGGACATTTGTTTTTGAAACCAACTGAAACATCAGTGTTCAAAAATCATCTACATGGCCCATAAGAAATAAGTACTACAATTAAAAAGAAAAAACACCCTTAGCAAAACTGTTTAGGCTTCTAGTTAGCTGATGCCTGAGTTCAGAAATAAATGCTCCAAACAGCATTTTGTATTAGTATTATTATTAGTATTAKTAGTAGTATTTTAACAGAAGTAATTATAAGCAATTATCACTAACCTTTTACTACTTTTTTTTTTTCTTCTCCCTTTTTTATAACTTCATTTCTAAGTTTTTTTATCCGGAAGAGGAGGGAGACAGCAATCTGCATTTTCTTAACATCATAAAACAAACAGGGACACAAAATGGGTACTGTTTCCTCCTTATCTTGTAGCATATAAAGCATCTTTTAACTTAGAACCACTAAAGTCCTACAATCAATATTTTTAAATGCACAGCCTAGCAAGTTATAAAAAGAATTCCATTAAGGATAAATTACACTTTAACATAATGCTAAAAAAGGTTATTTCTGATACATTTTATTTCTGCTCTGTGATATCAACTGGCCCTTGCTTTAACACATCAATAATTAGGAACCGGGGCATTGATGCTCCCTTAAAGGTCAATAAATGGCTTGTCTCCTCTGCATTTCAGAAGACTGGAATGATACCATCAATGCTCCTCTATTAGCAACACTGAGATACAGCAACTCTGACAGGAAACCAAATATTTGTGTAGTTCTACATGGCAGAATATTAAACCCCCCTATTCATAGTATAATTTTCTTTTAATTTTTTTTTTTTTATTTCTTTCAGAGACACACTAGTGTAGGACTCAAGCCAAGTCCCACCAGTGGGCCACCTGAGCTGACTGCAGAAGCCCCAGGAGCCTTCACATTTGGGGAGGTGCAAGATGCTCCATCAACAGCAGAGATAATGAAACTTGGTTTCTCACATCCTTATGCCTCTTGAAGCACAGTAATACCATACCCATCTCTGTCCCAGCTATCACCACAGCCCCGGTGTTCTCCCCTTCTCTTATGAAACAACACTTAATCTTCCGAGATTATTTCCAGCTCCTTCTGCCCATCCTTCCTTGCAGGGGAAGAGTCACCTTGTGTTATGCCCAATTCCCAGCTAAGCATGTACTGACTCACTGGCCAATATGCCCATCCTGACTGACAATCAGGCCAGGCCAAAGAGAACAGATAAATCAAGATATTTTCAAAAAGTCTGAGAGTATTTCACTCRGAGTCCTGCTCCTTGGACAAGTTTGGCTGAAATTTTCCTCTACAAAACTTCAAGCCATGGATCGACCCCTGAGAGACAGGATAAACAAGTGTGCATCTGTCCTTCACATCATTGGGCTTCATCTTGCCCATAAAGTWATGTGGGGTTTTTGTTTGTTTGTTTTGTAAAATCAGTTTCACTTTAATACAGATTTTGAAACAGGCAAAGGATACTACACTTGAATCTTTTCACCCCATTTATGATATTTCCAACCCCAGCTATCTAGGGTAAGATAACAGGAAGAAAGACTGGTGATGAAAATACTAGTCTTTACAATGACAGCACAAAGGTAAGACTAAGCAGAGCAGGCGAGTTAAAATGCCAGCCCTGCCTCGAGCCAGGTGTCCTCAAAGGTTTCCCTCTACCCTCAGCACATGTGAGGTCTCCAAATAGCTGATTCACATGGTCTGTGATATCTCGATGGAAACTTACTCTAAAACATGCGTGTGTCTATATTTATAAATACACATATACAGATATTCACACACATAGATACATTTTATATATTTATAAATATATACTTATACTTACATCTATAGATATTTAGAGAGAGGGAGACAAAGACACAGAGATCCCTACACATTGTTTCTCACAGGGGATCATTGCTTTCTTTATACRTGAAATTTAGCAGGCTGTCTTTTCATTGCTCATATTACCAAATGACATATACACATTAAACTAAAATAAGGAACAAGAAATTCTATTAATACAGTCACCTCACAATTAAGTATTTATGTAGATACTGCAGAAAGCTGGTGGATATTTTATAACTCCTTRGGGGCTGAATAAAATGAAATCAAAGGGAGAAGGAAATGTAGTGACGCAAACGCTTGCCTTTAATCAGAATTAATTAAAATACAAGTCAGTGTTCTTCTAGCAGTCAAAGCAGCACCAGGATAAATGTGAAGATATAGTAAATAACCCAGCAGAAGTATAAATGGTCCAAGTACAGGCACCCCTAATTAAAATGTTTTGGGGTTTTTTTTGGKTTTTTTTGTTTTTTTCAAGACTGTGAACTGCCAAAGATATGTGTTTGCAGAATCCCTTCAGGTATTTTGCAGACCAGTTGAGAGAAACCATCTTCAAGAACCACATTTAAATCTCAGCCTTGTTAGTCTGAAACTGTGGGCTGCTGCTCCTCTGAAGTGGGAAGGAAAGCTGCCACTTTGCAAGTGGCAATGCTGCAAGCGTCACTGCCACCACATTACTCTCCAGCTGCTTCTCAAGGGCTATTCTACAGCTCAGGCTTTTACAACTTTGCCACCAGGTACAAGGACTACCTAGCGCACCTATTCTGAACGCATGCACACAGCATTTGGGGGTTCAGCCACTGCTCAACTAATTGGCTACCTGCTTAATTACAACCTCATCTGAGATAATCTTTTCTAAATGGGTGAAAGTGTAGAGCATCTCCATAGCTACTAATAAGGCTGATACAATCTCTAATCAGAGCAGTGTAAGCAACACTGACTAGTTACACGTGAAAGACTTTAGCCAAGTGCTATAACCAATTGCTATGTTACAGTTTTATTTAATACAGGTATTCTAAAAAGTATATTCACAAAAAGTTCTGAAGCCAGAAGAGAGAAGGTAATGATCTAGTCAGACCTCTAATCTACCACAGATCCKTATACGTGATTCAAATATCTCAGGATCAGCATCAGTCATTTGTGYTTGTAGAAACATTTGGCGTCTAGAATATTCCCTCGTCAAGTTAGGACCACAAGATAGGAGCTTCACCCATTTCCCTGACAGAGCCCTGAATTACCTACCACCCCATGGAAGATTTGTGCTTCATTTCTCATTCGTATTAACAGTTTCAGCTTCCAGGCCTCAGKTTTTTTTCCGCTTTTCTTCACTAGATAGAAGAGTCCCTTCATAACGCATTTTTCCCATCAATATTTTCATAACTGTAATCAGCCCATTTCTCAACCTTTTTTTGGTCAACTAGATAGATTACATCCAAATCTCCTGCTGTAAGGCACTTCCTCCATCTCTGGAATAACTTCCACAGCCCTCCTCTTCACTCTGCAGCTCTTCCAACATCCTTTAAAGGATGCTGACACCAGAACATCACCCAGTGCCCCTGCAATGTGATATGCAGAGGCAAAGCCTTATCCACCCTACATTTCTGCGGCATGTTACAGATGCAACAAAGAGATATAGCCAGGCTGTCTGTAAAGCACAGGGTGTCTTTTCATATATGTCTCAACGGTAAAAGCAAGGCCTAAACTATCAAAGCCCAAAAGCCTTCAGCTCTGCCTACTTAAAACAAGCAGTGATTCATCTCCAAAACCTTCTGTGTTGTCTCCTCTTTTGCTCTCTCCTCTTTCAGAGCACGCCAGCTTGATATCCTCGTGCTTCTGCTGAACTCTCCAACATCTCAGCCTACGGAGGAGAGCTGAAAAGCCTCCATTGAGGTGACTTGCTCTGTCCTACACGCTCCCCTCGGGTATGTCCCTGTAGCTTTGTGATGGGTTGACCCCGGCTGGACGCCAGGTGCCCACCAAGCCACTCTGTCACTCCCCCTCCTCAGCTGGACAGGGGAGAGAAAATAYAATGAAAGGCTCGTGGGTCAAGATAAGGACAGGGAGAGGTCACTCACCAATTGCGATCACAGGCAAAACAGACTTGACTCAGGGAAATTAATTTAATTTATCACCAGTCAAATCAGAGTAGCGTAATGAGAAATAAAACCTAAATCTTAAAACACCTTCCCTCCACCCCTCCCTTCTTCCCGGGCTCACCTTCACTCCCGATTTCTCTACCTTCTCCCCCCGAGCGGCGCAAGGGGACGGGGAATGGGGTTTGCGGTCAGTTCATCACATGTTGTCCCTGCCGCTCCTTCCTCCTCAGGGGGAGGACTCCTCACACTCTGCCCCTGCTCCAGCGTGGGGTCCCTCCCACGGGAGACAGTCCTCCATGAACTTCTCCAACGTGAGTCCTTCCCACGGGCTACAGTTCTTCACAAACTGCTCCAACGTGGGTCCCTTCCATGGGGTGCAGTCCTTCAGGAATGGACTGCTCCAGTGTGGGTCCCCCGTGGGGTCACAAGTCCTGCCAGCAAACCTGCTCCAGTGTAGGCTCCTCTCTCCATGGGGCCACAGGTCCTGCCAGGAGCCTGCTCCAGCGTGGGCTTCCCACGGGGTCACAGCCTCCTTCAGGCATCCACCTGCTCTGGCGTGGGGTCCTCCATGGGCTGCAGGTGGATATCTGCCCCCYATGGACATCCATGGGCTGCAGGGGGACAGCGTGCCTCACCATGGTCTTTACCATGGGCTGCAGGGGAACCTCTGTTCTGGCACCTGGAGCACCTCCTCCCCCTCCTTCACTGACCTTGGTGTCTGCAGGGYTGTGTCTCTCACATATTCTTACTCCTCTCTTCTGACTGCTGCKGGTGTTGCCCAGGTTTTTTCCCCCTTCTTAACTATGTTATCCCAGAGGCGCTACCACCGTTGCTGGTGGGCTYGGCCTTGGCCAGCAGCAGGTCCATCTTGGAGCCGGCTGGCATTGGCTCTATTGGGTATGAGGGAAGCTTCTAGTAGCTTCTCACAGAAGCCACCCCCACAGCCGCCCCACTACCAAAACCTTGCCACACAAACCCAATACAAGCTTTCCCTTCTCATCCCAGGAAGCGCAATGGCCACCTCGAACTTTGTCGAGGGGATAAAGAGTGGTTTGTGACTTCAAAATACAGTATTAGGTAGTAAAAACTGTGTCTGTACTCTGCAACTTGGAAATTTCAAAATGTGAAAGAAACCCTGTACATGAAGTATGTGTTATTTTAATAGACTTCCCTTGCTAGCTGCAGTCTCTGCAGATTTATAAACCAATTTGGCAGCAACTCCGGTGACAGCATTGCTACACAACAATAATTACCAAAGCAGGAAACACTCAATAATACGGAAATAATTCACTGTCATTACAGATACATATCTTTCATATGAAGATGTTTCTTTTTACCCTTTTCTTAATACACCAAGCAGAAAAAAAAAGTAACCTTCACCCCAAACAAAAGAACTGCATGAAACTCTCCGCACAGTACTCCCCACTGCTGGCAAACGACACCAGGGAGTTGGGGAACCTCCAAAGCACCCTTTGGGAGCAGCTATCAGACTTGCCCAGGCGTTCTATCCTGGAATAAAGGGCAATTCTRCAAAGCAGATACCTTGCCTATAGGAACCAGAGAGATACAAGGGCCAAACTCAGCCCTGTAACAAAGCAGCAGCAGTGCTCTTGCATTAGCGACAGTGATGCTCTCACAACACTGCACGGTTTTATTTTTATTTTTTAAACAGTGCATTCAGTACATTGCAACCTTCATATAAAATGATCACTCAGCCACTCAATTATCACAACCACTTAAGGAAATTCTGTAGTTTATACAGCATTTTTAATTACTCAGTATAAGAAAGCCCCAAATTTGATCTAAGAAGTGACAGCTTGACAAAATCTCCTAAGAAACAAGACGTCTCAAGCACTGAATCTTTATCAAAGCTTTCTCGTCTGCAAGAACAGTGCAGAAGTGAAAATACATAATAAGGACTTTTACCAGGCCCAAGCCACAGTGRCTATGGAAGATGATACAGTGTTTGTCTGTAGAAGGAAAATCATAATGTATCTCCATTTAGAATATGCATGTGTGCCTATTTGCTCTAGATGCATGTATAATCAGCCCTAATATAAATTAGAAAACATATGAAGGATTAGACATCAATTGCCTGTCCTCCTACACTTCCCATCCCTCTGCCAGGTCCTGAGAAAAACAGAAGGCACGGTAGCAATGGTTGGAAACAGACTCTGAAATTGGAATAAAAGAGGAAAATACCCATTTTCTTTTTGTAGCAGAAGCAGAACCTGTATGAACCACATTAGTGTTTCACTCTCAACAAATGCCACCATATTCTGAAATTAGGAAATTCTGATGGTTTTAACAGGATCTTAAAGATGCAGCATAAATAAGCATCAATAAAATGTGGAGCTGTGACAATTACATTTGACAATGGAAGTTACAGTATTATGCAAAGAATTGTTTTAATATTACTTGAGCATCCCACATATTATAACTACTTCTGGGCAACTAGGAGAGTTTCACAAAATCTTTAAGTGTAATCTTTTGCTAGCTTCACCATCTGGGAGTGCACAGACAGTGCTTAATCCTACTGGCTTTTTTCCAAGAGACTTACAGTAAGGCTGTGGTATGCCTTTCTTTTAACAATCAAATGAGGGGTTTATTTACTTTTTGACTGTGGCTTAAAATAGCCCACTATCAAAATAATATTAGGGAGATCAGGTCTCCAGAGAGCAATAGCATCTTTTACTAGCTGACAGAGCTGAAACTTTGCCCAACATTTTTACCCACGTATGCACAAACTTCTCCAGAAATGAACAAATTCAGAAAACTTCAAACTAAATGTAGATCATAAAGAAACAAGTTGCTGGTAGAACATAGGGCATGTCATAAGATAAGAAGGGCACTAGCTGGTGAGACAATGGGAGAAAGGGCACACTAGGAACCAGAGGGGCCAAGCAGGAGAGCAGGGTATAATTACAAGCCAGGCCATAAAGCCATTATACATATCTGGGGATAWCCCTATCATTATGCATGTGTGAATCTCTACCATTATCTGTTATGCATATCCAGGAGAGATACAAGTTTGATTTCCCAGGTTCATCTTTGTAAAGCTTTTTTTTGTTTTGTTCTGGATTTTTGGGGGGTTTGTTTTAAAATAACTGAGAAGGATCAAGGCCAGGAAGACAATGGGAAGATACGAAAGATGTTTCCTGCTGAAAACAGAGTGTTCCAGTCCTTCACCAACTGTCTGCAGGAAAGCATCTGGGTGTAGTCACCCACACAATTCCCATGATGGCATTGCTGCTCTGGATGGAGTCTACTGTATTCCAAGCAAACGTTAAGTTTCAGGAATTCCTACAGCTCTGTCCTCCAAAGCATTTTTTATAAACACGTGCTATTCTGACACAGCTTAGTTTCAGTTGTTTGGTTGGTTTTTTTTGTTTTTGTTTTTGTTTTTTTTTTTAGTCCATTGGAAGTTTCTTTGGTAAGGCTGATGGCTATTCTGAAGGCTCAAGAAGCGAGGGCAGAAAAGGAATGTGGGTTGAGGATAATGAAAAAAATTCTTTCAAGGTTTGGTCTTCCAGTTCTGGCTGTAAAATATGCACTGATCTATCATGGTCACAGAATAGGATGGTAAATAAAGGGATGAACAATTAACGAGAATTTTTGTTCCAAATGTTTTAGGAGACATGGGCACAGCTTGTACAGAGAAACAACAAAGAGTGTTCTTCAGATGAAATGGGGCTCTCCCTAGAGTGCTATGTTGGCACCTGAATTGCATATAACACTCTGCTGGTGTGTTTCAGATGCCTGCCGGTTTTGCGGGTGAAGGTTTCTTGGTTTGTGGCCTGGACCTCAGAAGTTTGGCAAGGTCTGAGGAATGAACGTGTGACGACAACTTTCTCGTCCCCTAACACTCCACAGGTCAAATGGACAACACAGCCATRCTGGACATCACAGACTGCAAGTTGGCAGAGGCAAATAATAATATTGGCTCTCTTTAGACATAACTCTTCTGTTTCATGCTGATTTGCCACACAATTAATTAAAAAGGATCAACAATCACAGAGAAACATAATTCACAAAATATACCTGTCACGCTGCAAGATCAGTCCAGCTGAAAAGCAGAGCAACATGTCTTTTTTATCTCAAATCTCTTATCTCAAATCTTCAGTAAAGAGTGGCAGCTCTCTTAGATAAGGATATAATTAGAAGTTTTCCATTTCATTCAACTGTTGCAAACAAACAGCGGGGGATTTCAAGTGCACTATTTGACAGGAAGGGCCGAAGGAAAGTAATAGGCAAAAGAAAACAAAACACTTTCAAGAACCCACCTGTCCTGAGAATGGCAGCCTGCTGGGCGCACTCTGAATAGGCAAAGGCGTTGTTTCAGAGAAAAGTCATGGGTTTGTTTTCTTTAAAAACCTGTCTAAGATGGCTTTCCTCAAAACATCATCTAATACATCATTGCCGACACATACAGATGAAACCTATACTCTCAGCTGTGGTACACGCTCCCCAGCTGCTAACACCAGGGAAGGCAGCTGCTCACTCACAAAGCCTCTATTTGTAAYGGGGCAACACCAGTAATGGTCCTAGACTTCAGTGAGTTGTCAAATTCTTACTTGCAGATTTCTAGACCAAATTCCTATTCAGAGCTGATCGAGTGGAAATGTATTTTCCTCAAGTRCCTTGTCAGATGACTATGCCATTCGGTGGCCACATTTCATTCTTCTGTAATAGGAATTACACCCGTGAAACATAGAGAAAGAGATGGATAGAAGTCAGCTTTGCAGTCACATCACCCCTTCACTCTGGAAGGAGATCTAAAGACATCCTACACACTGCATGCAGAGACTGTGAGAAGCCAATGCTTTCCATAGCGAATTCTTCTTCCYGTCAGGGGCTGACCACCACAGGTCCAGTCTCCCACTCCACGGCCATGTTACCACTGGCTCCCTTGTCCACAAAAATTAACATTGCTGCTGCAAAATCAAAGCTTTTGTAGCTCTGCATCTCCCACTGCTGCAGGGCAGCAGAGCACCAGGTGAACAGACACAGGAAATAGGGAGGACCTTTCCTACAACCCATCCAAAGCCGATCAAGTCCTCTGCAAAGGGTACGCACAGCTTACACAGCTACCTAGAAGTGTATTATTTCTTACATCTCAGGTATTTGTTCAGATTTCATGCTGTTTCCTAAACCAACGTGTTGGAACTCTTTCACCTTCACTTTTGAGACTCCACACTTCCTCCTTTACATAGCTAAACTCACACAGCTTACCAGGTTTACTTTCTATTTGATTTACAACCRATTTTGCTGAAGAATATTGCATAAGCTCTTATCTGCAGATATGCATAATGCCCRTTTCAGATGCAGGAGAGTAATAGCTCATGAAGGTGTTCTAGAAGCAGCGTTCCTGAACAAGCTTACTTCGTGCCTACTATACGAAAACCCCCATCTCTGTCTACACATTCACAAACATCCTTTTAATTTTGGTTAAGATAAGCTGTCCTGCAAAATGCTACTTTAGCTCCGTATATGACTTACRACCCTCATTATGCTGCGTGACCAGCATTGGGAGCGCCAAGTGCCCTTCTCCGCATTTAGAACAAATCCCACCTGTTTGACATTGCTTGTGAGTATGACTGTTTCACTGTAGGTATTTTAGTTCTGTCAGGTTTCATTAAAACCCTCACATGGGAAACAATTTCCAAACTCCATTCTTATTTTCAAAGTCAAGACCACTTTGTCATTCTTCCAGATTGAGCTATTTGTTCAATGATTCTTTATGACTAATCCATTCACTACTCATGGATCTTTTGTGCCTTATAACCTGCCTGTAACAATGCTCAACTGTTTATTGTAGCAGTATGTTCACTTGATTTTTGTGAAGTTTTCTAAACAGTACTCCTGCAACGCTGGGGAAGGCTGTATAGAGCCCCACAGCTCTGTGATGCTTCTGGAGGCTGGGACTCCCAGCAGGAGATCCAGAAAGAGAGGAAAAAATGGATAGGTATCTGCATATATTTCTTCTGCCTTTTTGTTTCAGGAATGTGGGCTAAAATATTACACAAGAACTGAAAGATGAAGAAAAAGACGTTACATGACACCAATGGCCAGTCATAATTATTTTTCTTCTTGGTGAGATAGCCCTCCTCAATTCTTAGCTGGGGAAAAGCTCTTACTTTGGAATACCATAAAATAAGCACATCCACCCTTGAACAAAAAAAGTTGCTTTCTGCAGTACTTAAATATGAACTCCTAAAATTAAAAGACTCCCCACCCTTAAAAGGGCTTTTGTTTTAAAAGGAATTTTCTCCCCATGCAGAAAATCTACACACCACTTCTTGGTATAGCTTGTGCTGCCACTTTCAATTTCTRTTGTGGTCTCCATGGAAGGGCCTTCTCCCACATTTTGGTATTTCCTMTGTGTACTAGGTTTGGCTGGGATAGAGTTAATTTTCTTCATAGTAGCTAGTATGGAGCTATGGTTTGGATTTGTGCTGAAAACAGTGTTGATAACACAGGGATGTTTTAGTTACTGCTGAGCAGTGCTCACACAGAGTCAAGGCCTTTTCTGCTTCTCATCCCACCCCACCAGCGAGTGGGCTGGAGTGCACAAGAAGCTGGGAGAGGACACAGCCGGGACAGCTGACCCCAACTGACCAAAGGGATATTCCATACCATATGACGTCATGCTCAGCATATAAAGCTGGGGGGAAGAAGGAAGAGGGGGACATTCAGAGGTATGGYGTTTGTCTTCCCAAGTAACCATTACACGTGATGGAGCCCTGCTTTCCTAGAAATGGCTGGACACCTGACTGCYGATGGGAAGGACTGAATGAATTCCTTGTTTTACTTTGCTTGCATGYGCGGCTTTTGCTTTACCTATTAAACTGTCTTTATCTCAACCCACGAGTTTTCTCACTTTTACCCTTCCGATTCTCTCCCCCATCCCACCGGGGGGAGTAAGCGAGCGACTGCGTGGGGCTTAGCTGCCAGCTGGGGTTAAGCCATGACACTCTGGATTGATTATCATTCCAAACAACAACAACAAAAAACCAACCACCTTTGGAAGAATTTTCTCAGCAGCTCAGTTCACACTCCACTAGTTGCACTGCTTTCTGCTGCAGGGGCAAGTCCAGGTATTGCAGGTGGAAATGTGAGAAATACCAGGTTAATTCAGGAATGAACCCAGCCATASCAGAGCAATCCCCTTAATGCCCAGTAGAGTCCTCTGTCATGCAGCAAAGCATGAGAGATTATATCTTCTTTACTTTAAAGAAAAAAAAACACTCTAGGTTTTCATGACACCTATCTCTAACTTTATTTTAAATACCTTTAGATCTAAGGTCTCAGAGCATCCTGAAACAGAAGACCCTGACCTACTAAAGAAGCCTTCCACAACTGTATGTCCTCGGGCAATTAATTCTGCCCATATACTCTAAGTTACATGGGGAAGCATTATCTGTTATCACTGTATACAGTCTTTCATTTTCTGTCATAGGGGTTTCTATTCCTGTTAAACTTTTTCCCCAATACAAAAATTTTTAGCCTGCCTTCAGTGTGCTCTCTCCTGGTTTTGTAGGCTTCATTTTTGTTCCCTCTCTTCCAACTCCTCTATGTTTCCTACTTGCTTTTTTTCCCATAGTCATTACTCCTCCTCTTTAGCTTTGCCCATAATTAAGGGTGAACAGTCTTCTCAATAGTGTTTTAAATGTAGACTTTTACAGAGGCAATCCATTTTCCACTATCGCATCCCACTTCCCTTGTACGCTAACACTTTCTTTGGCTTTTTGACTACATGCCGAGCAACTGTTTTGGCGTGCTCTCCAGAAGGATGCTAGAGGAGTTACAGCAATTTCAAGATGTGTAGCTGTGTAACACTAGTTCAAATTATCCTTGCCAAACACCACTACATTTCTCCAAGATTAAATCCATCTAGTTCCTCATCTAGTCTTTCCAAGTTCTTCAGGGAGTATGATACAGTTTCAAAGGGGAAAGAAGAACAAAAATTTCCTCTTCAATTATTTGATACAGGTTTTGGGTTTGTTGGTGTGGGTTTTTTTATGTTTTGTTGTTGTTGTTTTAAAGGCACTCATTTATTTATTTGATAGCCTAAAGAYGTTTTCTGGCATTAGACAAAGCTGTGAGGGAGCACAGCAGTTACACCACAAACCAAAACATCAGGCTCGTAAACAAGTGCAAGAGGCAGTATGCCTTACACCATAATTAAACTAAGTGATAGTTTTTATTTGTAAACAAGGCAGTCCCACACAATCTCTCAAAACACCAGCTTGACTAAGCTTGTAAGTTTGTAAGATTGGTATTGCAGCATTTTGTTGCTACAGCATCGTCTCTCCCATCCCTCCCAAGCATCTCAACTACTATGACAGGACTGATACCTGAGGCCAACTTGACACAGAAGACGGAAGTGAATAATATTCCTTTTCAGTGAATTTGCCCCCACCTTGCAATCTTTTGGGGAGCTGAACAGAAAAGCTGTGCTACCGCTTATGCCAGGCATCCCTCCCAGCAGCGCCTGGGTGCTCCCTCCCCACCCCGGGACGCTCGGGGCAGCCGCCACCGGCACCTCCCTGCCCAGGGCCCYGACACCACCGCTGCCATGCGAGGAGGGGGAACCTGATGGGAAGACAAGGGAAAGCCTCAATTCACACAATTTCTCTAAATTGCAGTATCTCAAATTTGCTGCTCGAACAAAAAAAGCCACTAGTTCAGTCCTCAAACCTCATCCCTCTCCAGAGCCGTTCACTCCAGAGGGTTCAGGAAGCATTTGACTCCAAGACCAGCCATGYGTATTTCCAATTTCTCCAGCAAACAAAGACGACATGAACAAGGTCTATTTCTGCCTGCTCCGACAGCTACCTGCTCCCTCCTTTCCTCTGGAAACAGAAAACAGGGCGAGCCTGCAAGGGCAATGCTTCCTTCTCCCCAAACAGGAGCTGTGGGGAACACCCAGCCTTTGAACACAACTAATCTGCTATTAGCAAACAATGGCATTGAGAGACCTTGATCTCAGGTTGCATTCTGCCTTTCACACAAGAAGAAGATGGCCTTTGTCCCCAAAGTGGTGTGTTGTTTGTCTTCATACACGGCAACAGGCCACAGTGAGGTTCATTCCTGTCATGGAGGGTCCTGCAGCCAACAGCATTTCTAACACTTCACACTAGAGCTTCCACAGAAGTTAGTGTTTTTGTTCCCCTAGCACTACAAGGAAAAACAAGTGCCTCAGTGGGGAAAAAAGTCCCCAGACCATTCACTTCAGGTAGAAGCTGCAGCTTTTTTTAGTGACAGGTCTGTCTCTGGTCCACACTAAACCAACCAGTTTCAGCAGCAGCMACATATCAGCAAATAACAAGATGCCAACGTAAACCTTTGGGCCTACAAAGCCCTAAAGAGCAATTTGCAGTATATGCGTAAGTTGTTCCTTGCCTCTGTTTATACATAGACCTAGATACCTGAAAGGATGATGCTCATTTTGTGTTTCCACTTACATGCTCTTGGTTTCAGATTTCTAAATTACGCTGTGCAACAAAAACTAGAAACCCAGTGCTGGCTATGAGAGTTTCTTTTTCTCTTGCTTCCAGTGTTTTTCAAAGACAAATRAGCTGAGTACCAAAATAATTTCCCGTCCCCTCCACAAAAGCACTTCACAGAACTAGCTTGCGATTTAGGAATCAGACACTTCTAAGATCAAGCAAGAATGGGATTATGGCTAATCACATTAGCCTATAACTTTTTTCCCTTTAAAAGCAGGATTAAAGGCAGAGATGGGTAACTTCCCACATTCCCGCACGCCAGCTGCATTCTTCCAGACTCGGCTTGTGGAACGGCTAATAGACTTACCATCCACAGACCTGGGATTTTCAGGGATTACTCTGGAGAGGTTGCTGAAGGACCTCACTGGGCCTTAATTCCCAACTTTGCACTACCGGAGAGGGACAGAGACCTTAAAATGACATTGAGAAGTACGCCAGAGGGAGTCCCAGCCTGAAGAAGTTGTCATCTACATTTTGCAAGGGCTGTGGAGACACTGACCTTAATTAAAGTTTATTGAGAAGAATAAAGAAATTAACGGAAAGCACAGGACTGGAGATGTGATCAATGAGAGAGGTGACAAGGTAAGGGAGAAGGAATCACCCTCCAAGTTTGATGTTGACATACCTTTCTTTAATTTTTAAAAAGATCAATATAAGTTCAATGCCTTACCAATTCCTGCATTATGGTCGAGAGCATATGTGACTGATTTAAGTTCTCACCTTCAAATGATGCATGAAAACAGCTGAAAAATAATTATTTTTTGTGTGAAGGGCAGGAGGAAGACAGGAGAAAAAATTCTATTTATATTCTGCAAAATGGAAATCACTCACTTCAGACCAACTACCCACAAAACTTTATGATCTATGAGATGATATAAGCAACAAATTCACTGAGGTTAACTTTATGATCAGTATTTTCCATTTCTAAATGCCTAACCAGATACCTGAATCTAAAGGCATACTCCATCCCCAGCAGCACCACACATACAATGCAGGTTTCACTGTACGGCTCTTAAAATTTCTAAAGGAAAAACATTGCAAGTTTGAACTAAGATCARGTCCTTGGAAAGAAATGGGAAAAAAAACCTTTTAATTTCCTTTTTCAGTCAAGACACCTACAAATAAGTTCAGCAAAGAGAAACAAAAGCTAGTTCAAACTGGATTTTAGATCTAATTTCTACTCCAAAATTTAGCATTCATTTGTGAATCAAAGACCCTTAAAACAGATTCAGAAGAAAAAGCACTTTCTCCAAAATGCTGTTTTAAAAAAACACTTATAACCAGCAATTTAAGGAACCTAGTTTTTTTGCACAGGCTTCTGCAAAGCATCACGTACTGCTGAACAAATAAACAAAAAAAAMCAAGACCTGCACTCAGCCTGCCAAGGCACTTGCACAGACGTGGAGCCAGTGGAATTAATGGCGGAGGGACAGGACAGGACACGGGAGGAGGCACTAAGCTCCCTGCACGGCCACCGAAACCAACAGAGGTGCAACACCTTGCACTCCCGGGTACAAGCAGAACTGCTCAGTTGCTTTGTGAGCCCCATCAGCAAGGCAGGGATGTGGTGGGTTTTATGCAGCGGCTCTTGCCTTTGAAACGGATCATCCAACACAACCCTGAACCCTCTGGAGAGGACCCTGCTCTCAAGGGTTACAACGCTTGGGCCTGAAGCAATTTCAGGAGYGCTCTTCCCAACCATAAAGTAAAGGAAGGTTTGCTTCCCACTATTAAGTCTCACAGCTTCTCGCTTTCTCCTCCTCATAGACAGGCAGCACAGATTATGAATCAAAAAGTCCAGAACCAAGGATAAAAAGCAACTTCCCTCAAGAGAAAAGGGGAAAAGAATAATAATTAAAAATAACAATTAAAAAAAAAAAAGTCAGTGGCACTTTGGGCAACTACTTTTTCCGGCACTAACCTCCCTTTCATTCAGACTGTTTCAAAACCTAAAAAAACCTGTATGAAATCAAAGCAGTAATGCCTATGGTATTTTCCTAGCCTTCAAAGAGCTGTGTCKTTAAACATCACACCTGAACAAAAGGACAAAACCCTTGTCCAGGTAGCTCACCATGGAAAGGATTCTATTTCACCCCAGGGAACGGGTATCAAGGGTTTCATGGCCAGGCAACAGGCTGAAGCTACTGTTTCAGGAAGAACCGAAGGACGACAGCCCACAGCGTGTTGGTCTACATGGTGACCTGCTACATCTGAAGAATACAGATATCTCTGAAGAACAGCACGGTAACTTTTTTTTTTTTTTTGTCAGACTCCTCCACAAAATGGACCACTGTCCAAGTTGTAGGAGCTGGAGACCCATCCTCAATCCCACCTCCAACGTAAGACTCCACCRAGGACCAGATTGTTAGTTCTGGCTGACAGGTATTTTATGGCATTACAAACACGCACTACGCATCATCTGTTTCTGAGGAGATCTCTAACACAAACCTAAAGATAGACAAATCATACTTGGCCTGAATGAATCAATGTTGGCCAAAAAAAAAAAAAAAATCTGCTGCAGAGCTTGGCTGGAGCTGGATCTCTTTTGCTTCTCTGCAGGGCGTTTGGAGAGTAGAAATTATTATAACAGGTCATAAAGGACAGAGGAACAAATCAGGGAAATTCGGAAGGGCTCGGGGGGGAGCAGAGGGGAGGAAATATCTCGCCTCTGTTGGTACCTTTAAGCAATGGGACAGATACACAGGCAGGACAGCACAAAGGGCACTTAGCTACGGGACCAGCAGATTTAATAAAAGGAGAAATTAACAGGGAAGACTTTGGAAGCAGAGCTATGCCTACAAAGGGATCCCTAGAAAAACCTCACAGACCTCTAACGCCAGTTCAAGGACACTTTGCCGCAGGACTTCCGAAGCAGTGGTATGCAGAACATCAGTGTCATTCACAAAACCACCRCAAGCTAACACCCAAACAGCACCTGCTCTTCTTCCACTCCAATTCACACATATGCTGTTGTGTCCCCCTCTCTCAAAAAAACCCAATTGTTTATGGTGCAAAATAAGAGTAGCAAAAGATGCAATCAACGCTCAATGTGTTTCTTCTCTTACTGTAGCAGAAAACCACCATGAAAAGCATACATGCGACAACACGTGGTTTCCCACTCTTCTCCCCACCTTCCCTCCCTGAAGTCAGGCGAAGCTGACCATCCCAAGTCATGGTATCAATGTCATTATCAGTGCCTGCAAAGGAGCCTGAATAGCATYAAAAACAGTCAAGACTGACTACACCTTATGGTAGCACTTCAAAAAGAAGAAGGGRGGGGGAAGCAGAGAGAGATTGGAAMAGGTTATTCGCCTTTCAGCCACCATCACCATCWGGACCCGGGGCCTGCTTTCACAAGAAGGAAAGGCGCAGTGCCTACAGGATCTGACATCGTTCCTCCTCCAGCAGAGGAGATGCCCGGTAGAGTTAAAAACAACCTGGCATTATGACRAGTGAAGCCGATGGACAGACAGATCTCCCCACACCAGAGGGGAGAGAGGCCAACGTAACACTGCTCTCTTTCCTCTTGGGGGATCAGACCTATTCGACTCCTGCCCGCCTTGGGGATGGGGACCATTTAGGAGAAGCACTGCCATGGCCATCAAGATGAGGGCCACACAGGATTCAGGTGTTCATGCAACCCTTGGTATCAAAGAAAAGGAAGAGAAGGAAATGAATTGAAGCTAAACACAGATGATAATCACTTCAGCGAACAGCACTGACAGCTTACCATTACAAATTTTTCCTTTTTTAAAAAATAGGTATCTTTTCAGTTCTGTCAAGCCAGAGGGTCTCTGAGGACACAGCGGTGCCCATACCCCTGTACCTCAGCAGCCCTGGACTCCCCCAGCAGACTCCCTTCCCGTTAAGCCTCACCGTGTTGAATACAGATCCCAAACAAGGAACAAAGCTCCAGATTTGCCACCCTGCTTCATGCCAGAAAGGCCTGCCCGCCACAGCACACYGATAACCTCTTCTTATTTAAGTTTGTTTTTTTTATAATCAGCACGAGTGCTGAGTCACGTACAGGGTCCATATTTTGGCATTCACCAACTATGCATTGCCCACACCCCCTCCTGCTCAGAGCCTTCCTCCAACCACCACACTTGCCAATGTCGACTGCCTCAGCTTGGGGATATTCTTCTCCTTCCCCCTCTCACAGTCCAGCAATTAAACCATGCTGTGATCAAGACCAGAGATGTCCCTTAGACTGGCTTTACCCCAGTACAGCTTCCCCCTGAAGAAACACTGGGTGTGGTATTTATTTAGAGAATGCTAAACTCTACAGACAAACATTTGCCTTGTGTACAGTATTAGGAGGAGAAACCATACCTGCCTCCAGCCATTTTATGAGCTTCACCTGTTGAACAGCTCAGGCAGCATCAACCATTTAGCACCCTGCCAATTATAACCACAAGTACAGTTGGCAGTGTCTACTTAGATGGAAAGCGTGGGSCTGGATGGGGGAGCTGGGTAGGAGGCACTAGCAGTGAAGCCAGTCAAATGGCTGCAGTGGACCTGCTGACTACCTCCTACATGCTTGAACCTCTGTAATTACCATGCAATAAAACTCCCACCCCATGTCTATKGCATTTGGGGGGTGGAGGGGCTCGACAGAAGCTGGGATTTCTCTCACCAGTTCTGCTAACTGTTTTGCACTCTGAGCACTTGAAACCATGATCCCTTCTACTCTACCTAACCAATGAGCAGGGAAACCACTCTGGATAATACCGTGTATCGTCGCTGGCCATCCCAAACATAAACCCTACCAGGCAAATGTAACTGGCCAAATGGGAACCAAGTCTTACAAGTCACCTTCCTCCTTCTGTTTAATGGGGAGGAAGAAAAAAAATCCTTAGACAGTTAAGAGACAATACAATGTGCAACTACTCCCAAGCTGCTGCTGCCCAGTAGGACCTCTTGCATTTTAGAGCAGTGAGTTCAATCAGAACAGAAATCCAGAAGGCAGGGGATAAAGATCCAGGGTAGGCRTCATCCAGGAGCCTCTATCTCCCCYCACAAACACTGCTCCAGCACACATGCAGCATCTGCTCCTACTCCAGTCCCATGCCACAGCGAAGTTACTGACTCTGCTCTGCYCAAATGCACACAAAGACGTCTCCCTCCACTCATTAACAGCGCTCCCCTACTCCAAGTCTTACTTGGGATGCAGCTCAATATAGGGCTGACTTAACCTGTCCTTAAACCCACAAACATATTTTCTCATGTGATACATGGATCCCATCGCAGGAATGACCTGTGCTTTGCAGCACTGCTTCCTKTCAAGGTCAAACTGAGCATGTTTCATTTGATCACATTCACAGGCTCAAAGCAGTTCACTCTAAGGGGCACAGCCCTGTCAGATTACTTTATAACATGATGATAACCCCGCCAAGACGTTCCCACTTACACCTTTCCCAAGGGATGCAGCTGCATGCAAGACAAACAAAGCAAGCTGGAGTGTTTGCAGGTAACATCCGTCAACTGCCACCAGTGCCAAGGCAGAAGGGGCCAAAGGAAGGCTGCCTGGGAGGACACAGCCACCCTCTGGTTTCAGAAGCCAGGACCATGCTCAAGCGAGCTTTCCAGAAACACCTGAGACAGCACTAGCCTTAAGCCTCTGGGGGACTAGYGATACAAGACAGCTTAGGGGGATGAATTTCATACTTGCCTTGTTAGGAATCAMGTGTGTGCAACTTAGACTACATTAAAAATACCAGAGTACGATTTGCATTTTTGATTTGTTTGTTTGGGKTTTTTTTCTCCTTTTKATCCTTCTRCCCCCCTTAGTTCTAAGAAATCAGAGACCACAYAGGAAAAGTCAAACACACAATGGTGGGAAAAAAAGCTCTGTTGTCCAAGCACAGAACCTTAAACTCAGAATTTGTTCTCCACGTTCGTATCAAACCTCTTGCCAAGGCTTATCCTCACTGCCTTGGTTTCTTCACCTGAGGAACCAGAACATTTGTACGTGTACATTTTTCTCCAAAGTTATTCTGAAATTATTATTTGCAAGACRCTTGGCAGATCAGAGGCATTACATAAATATTAGATGCCATAGTATAAGCTCTTATTCAAGGAAAGGGATTTCTGAAGCTCTTAAAACTATCATGAGGTTTCTGTAGGCTGTTTTACATGAACCCAGGCTTAAACAAGAGTCTGGCATGTATATTAAAGTTATTATATTATGCATAGAAGAATAATTCATACACAGGAAGAATGCTTAGTCGTCTTTAGGTACATGTACGGGATTTGAATTCTTAGCTCATTTATCAGGTCCTACTCAGTCTTATGTTCTGAACTACAGAAAGAATAAAGGAACATAATTTTATCCAGACAAAGATAAGTGTAAACAATTTTTTAAAAAGTTTAAAAAGGAAAGTAATTCATTACCTCTATGTACTTAACCTGAGAAGACAGACAAACAGGACAAGATAAAAAAAAAAAAAAAAAAAGGTATTCCTTTTCCCAGGCATATCATCCTCCTGAAATTTGTACCGAACAGAATACATACAAGAAATGTGTTTACCGATGGGGTATGAGTCATGCTCCCAGCTGACGGTTAGAAAGACTAGCTCCCAGAAATGAGAATATAACTTCCAATTCGCAGGAGCATGACTGCAGTGTTATCTCCTGTTAATAGGAGGCAATGGGGATTAGAATAAGCRATCAGTAGTTGCAAGCCCTACACTATCCTCTGACACCAACATATTGTCCAACTCAGGACAAGCAATTTCTGTGCTTTGGTTTACCTCATCTCACAGATGTGGTAAGCTTTCACCTGCTTCAGATTGTTATTACAACACTTAACATTTGTATAAATAGTTCGGTCTAGACAGAACGTGAAAGGTACTTCAGGTGGAAAAATATTTCTGTGTTATCTTAACTCACAAAATCAACAAATTTTATGTTGATTGTGCCAACCTAAAATTTGTGATCATTGAGAAAGRCTGGAAGTTATTTTAATAAAAACCTCCATTCAATTCTCACGTACATTCATTTCCTACAAGCTAAGTAACACAGCATGAGAAAATATGATGCAACATCATCAGCCTTACAAAACAACCAGTACTTAGAGTAGAAAAAAAAAAAAATCCATGAGCTTCCCCCCCCCCCCCTTTTCATTTGGAACTTAAGTTATCACTGTAACAACATGCCACTGTAATAATGCTGCAGAAAGACACAGTCATCATACTTCACCTACAACTCTGCATTCATTTTGGGTCAGTAGTTACCACACCACAGAGAAAATGTAATTGCTACTGCAGGCCTGCAGAGCAGAGAAACCACAGTATCTCTGAAATGTAACATTATGGAAAAAGAGCCTCGACTTTGTGCCTCATCAAATGAAAGGCACTGCTGGGATAATAAATTGATCTTATAAGCCAAGAAACACACACACCACAAAAGTCRAGTTTCTGGCTACCTATTATAACTTTGAACTGCAAAGATATCTGAAGTGTCATTTAGAAATTTTAAAAAATGAATAAAAAAAGGCAGGCAAAACTGTCCTTTGCATAAGGTCACAGACAACATACGATTGAGACTTTCCCCATTTCCCTTAAGTGTATTTAACAGTAGCTTTTGATATTCTCCGAAGAGATGGCAGAAAGGTAAGAGTAAAGAGGAGAGCATGCGATACAGAAGCAGCTAGCTATGGCCCCATTCCCAGGATTAACAGCTTTTCTAAATAGTATCATAGTACTGAATTCTGCACCATCAGGAATACACATGCAAAATAGAAGGAAAATGTCTAGTCTTGTTTTTCTACCACAAAATGCTACTCAGTTGCAGTTTCCCTACAACTCCACCAGCACTTGCAGCAGTCTCGTCCTTTGCCATTTGCAAATTTAGCATCTATTTTGTCATGCCATATGTAGTCCAAGGAATTCAACCAAGAGAGGAAGGCTCTGCTCCACCCTGTTCTTCCTCTACCTTCACAGGGGAAACAAGACAAACCAAAAGAGCATAAGGTGAAAAATAATGTTCTGGGCGGAGTTCAGATGCAGGTGAATACCATCTGAGTCATTTCATGTTATATACCCCATCCATGCTATTGCCTCTACTTTGCCAGATACTTTCAGAGTTAAACAGAGGGGCTGAGGGCAGCTTAGCAGAAGCTCTGCAGGGAAGAGGTCATAACACACTGAAAACATCACAGAAAGGGCCTAGAGAAGAAATTTCCCTCCCAGTAACAGGGCAATCCAAGCAGAAGCTCAGAAACGAGCTCGTGGCTCAGACAGGGAAAGGTCTGGCAGAGCCCTGTGGGCCGGGGAGCGCAGCTGCCTGCAGAGGGGAGGGAGGGCAATGAGTAAATAAAGTGTCAGGCAGGATCTCCCCCACCCCCCCTTACTCAAATAAATCACTTAACTTTTCAGAGAGCAGCAAATCTCCTTACCCCTCTGGATTAAAGGCAGACTTAAGGGAATGTTTGTTAACAGACTACCCTCTCCCTGGGTCATTCCTGATGCACATCAGCTAGCCACATGCAGTAAAACTATGTTAAGGATGCCCTTGATTAAAAAGGAAAAGTTTATTTCTAAATAAAATGATACCTTTAAAGATAATTAAAAAGCTTACTGGATGTGGGATACAATTTTCCTTTTGCTTCTACGGAGTTTGATGACCATTAGAAAAGTGTCTGCGGTAAAAGAATATCTCCTTGAAACACCTACCAGCCTTTTGCCATGCTGCAGCATGAGGTGAACTGAAATTCAAGGTCTCAGGTCTCCCATGCAAGGAAGAGACAGCAGGACAGTCGTTTCAGAAGACAATTATCAGGCTGCTCACCACCTAAGGAAAGCTGAGTCTTTATGGGATTCCCACTGAAATTTCAGGAAGCAATAATGTTTTATCCCAGCATCAAGTATGTTTTTGAAGATTTCATTTGCCTGCCTATGTGCTTTGCATAATGATCACGCTATTAAAAAGAGGGGAAGCTAATAATAAAAAATAAAGGCTAATTTACATTTCACTGCATAATACCACCAAGATAAGAAGGTAATTTTAAAAATAAGTTAAAATACATGACATGGATGAGCAATATTTCAAAAATATTCATTACAAAAAAGTTCGGTACGAGAGAAGCAAGAAAAAGGGGAGGAGGAGGGAACTCGTTCCAAGGGAACAAGTCAGATGAACAGGCATATACCACAGATGCTAAGAAGAAACAGTCAACAGGGTGGCCTTCTTTATCACTACCTAAGTTAGTAAGAAATCCCTATCCTCAAAAATCAAAGGAACAAGAGGAAGTCCCTGAAAAAACTRCTTATTTTGTGGACTCAGACCACTTTAGTCCTGCATGGGAACCAGGTCTAAACCTGAAATGCCTTCTCCATCTTGGATGAAACACCGACATGGTGACATCAAGGAGCTCCAGTATCATCTATAAACTGACATGTTTTACAACTAAAGAACACGAACATTGCAAATGCTTTCCTSAGCCAAAGCCTCCAGGTGATCTGTCCTCAGAGCCAAAATTTCCTCCTAAAGACAGTGAGACAGATGCTGATGCTGGGAGTGGAGCATAAATCCACTGACTCAAACCCCACTGTCGGATGGCCCATGACATCAGGGCAGACACAATAAAGGTGGCACACACTCTCTCCTTACACCTTCTGGGCCAAACTSCTGTCTTTTAAGTCTACAACAAACCTCTCCTTAACTTCAAGAAGTAAAAATCTCAGTGCCCAAAGGCCCCGCCAACAAAACACTGGAAACACTTTTGCTGATTTGCTGCAATGTGGAAACGCGGGAAAGCAAATASCTCACGGAAGCTGGACCTCACAGCACCGTGGATACAACACATATATTCCCATTCCTTCATACCAAAGCAAATTAGTAAAATGTGAGTTAAATGGCTGATCTTTGTATTATGTCACAAGCTCCTTAYGAGGACACCAAACTTCCTCCTAACATTCTTGCAAGTGCTCGCTTGTACTGTAACAAAAGGCAAACACTGCTCTGATAGTTTCCTTAATATAGACGCTAACACAATGCTAAATAATAGCATAAAAGTACTTCATCCCCCGCTTCCTCCAAGCAAACAAACTTCAGAATATGTATAATAGTAATTTGACCTTCCTGGTATTTCTCCATTTCTTTTCTCTATATAACTCAAATGCRTTCCAAAAGGAAAACAGGTATTTTGAACATATACCTTCAAGCAAATCTCGCTATTTTCAGAAAGTCTGGTAATAGCTCAGTAGGTGTAAAAAAAAAAAAAAAGAAAAAGTCATATTTGGCAAAACCCAAGTTAGTCCTTATTTCTTTCTTTTTCTTTATTTGGCTGTTGCACTGCATTGCCTTTGGAGGACAATGCAATTTTGGTAGCACTGCTTTCCTCTTAGCTTCTGCACAGCAAGCATTCTGATATCTTCCAGTTACGATCAAACCCCATTTTGGAAGATCAYATAGATGTTTCTGGGAAAAGCCTGGTAACACATTCACTAGTTCTCTCTCTCTAAGAAGGAATACCTTTCACTGAGCTCTGCTCCACTAGCAYTGGAACCAGTAACTGCACTGGAAGGGGATGAGACAAAAGAAAAAAACAAACAAACAAACAACAACAGAGAGAAAGCAAAAGGCCAACCTCTTCACATAGATAACAACAGGAACTGAGAAAGCCAGTGACTTTTTCATGCCTTCCAATTAACTGAACTGCTGAAAGCTCAAAAGAATAACAAGTATATGAAAACAATCCTGGCATGTTCTTCTCCTTTCATGATCACCAGAGCCATTTACTTTATGTCCAAACACTCCCTCACAGAAGGTTTCATCTACAGGGTCTACCTAGGTTTTCACTTTCTGGCACCCATGTTTTTCTTCCCTGATAGTCTCAGGCAAAGCTTGCAGGCAGCAGTGGGTGYACATACCTGGGAGCCAGAGAACCTCCTTTCCACTTTGTCACCAACTTGCAATTAGTTACTTGCTGAAAGCCACAGTACCTCATGTAAGCTAAAAATAGCAGCGTTTACTTACTTTGGTAAAGCACTGCTTTTTAAGGGACTRTTATAGTAGCAGAACAATTAGAGCTTACTTTTAAACATTTAAACTTATAGTTCCTCRGGAATTTGCTCAGTAGTCTGTTCAATTCTTTAATAATCTGAAGAGAACAATCCAATTTAAAATTCTTTAAATCTCTCTTCCCATTTCAGTGTCCCCAGTGGTACAACAACCTTTTAAATAAAGCTAGTGATTGCTCATTAACAACGTGAAGCCTTCACTGCAGTTTTTGCAGTAGTTTTGCAGTTACGTATACCTGAAGAGACAGCACTCTACAGTGAAACAGCTTGTAGCTTGGAAGAGCTTGTTTAGTGTAACTTCTGTAATCTGTGAGTTGGTAGCAACATGGATGGCCAGATATGTTCAAGGCTTAGAGRCAGCAGCAGAGAGTTACCAAACGAGTAACTGAGAGTTACCAAACTGAGTCCTGCTCCCAGTATCATCAAARAAAACAATGTGTGTACTGATAGAGGGATCAAGTGCAAGGACATGCCTTGCCTCCGCAGCTACTCCCACTGCCAGCAGGATGAGGATCTGCATCCAAACGAACACTGCCCTTTGCCTAGCTGGTATTTAAGGTGCTGCGTGCAATCATTTAGTTTGATTGCGCTCAAGGCTACAACCAGGTCCCGATCAGACTTCTAAAGTAAATACCATGACATGAGTGAGTCAGGGCAACAAACTGCTGGGAAAGCCCGGTTTTGGGGTTGGCCAATGGATTTTTCTTTCAGTTTGGAGCTCATGTTCCTTAAGCATCTCCCCAAACTGGAAAGCACTTGGGKAATAAGCGACCAGCCGCCATCAGCGAGCTTCCAGGTCCACAGGAAGGTGCTCCAAACCCCACACGTTTCACCACTGCTGGACAGCGGGAAGCAGTTRCACACGCACAAACCAGAACGGGTTTCCTATCAATAGCCCTTCTCATTCCCGAGTCAAGAAGGGAGACAGTTGTTCGCCGGCGGGGACTCCATCCTCGGCCCTAGCCCCCCAGAGCCGTCACTGCGGGCGGAGGAGCCCCGGTGCTGCCCGTTTGCATCCTTCGCCCGTCCGGGTACCTGCCGCTTCCGCGGGCAGCTGACCGTTTGCACCCTCGGCCTCCCACAAACGAGCTACCCAGGTGCAAAGCTACGGCCGGGCCGGGCACACGGCGCCGCGGATGCCGCCCCCCCGCACCCCCCCGCCGGCTCCCGCTGCCCGCGGCGCCGCGCAGGCCCGGGACGCGCCCCCGCCGCCTCCAGCAACGCCGGCACCCGCCGCGGGGGGGTCCGCCGGCATCGCCGCCTCTCGCCGCCGGTGCGCCCAGGAGCGGGGTCAGCCCGGCGGGGCGGGCGGGCCCGGCCGCCCTCCACCTGCCCGCCGCAGCTGGAGTCCGTACTCACTCTGCGTAGCCCGTGGTCCAGGGCAGGCGCCGGGTCTCCTTGCTGAGGATGAGGATGGGGCGGGCGATGTGGTCGGCGGAGCACTCCACCTCGTCCGGGGACAGTCCCAGGAACTCGGGTCTCCCGTAGGAGAAGCGGAGGGGCAAGTCCGCGCCGCTGCCGTGGTCGGCGCCCGCGCTGCCAGCCATGATGCCGCCCATGAAATTGGCCACGGCGGACTTCACCCGCGTGAGCATAGTACCCCCGCCGGCGGCGGCAGCGCCGGAGCCGCCGCGCAGGGCGGGGAGCGGGGCGCGCCGGCGGGCAGCGGTGCTGCGGAGGCGGCGGCGGCGGCTCCGGCAGCCCCCGCCGCGCTTCCGCAATGGGGGCGCCGGGCCGCGCGGAGCCGGGCGGGGGAGCGGCGGGCTCAGGGGCAGCCGCGGGGCCGCGGGCTCATTGCAGCAGCAGCGGCGGCGGCGGCGGCAGGTTTCCCCCTCCCGGCGCGGCGCTGGCTCAATTCAGCCCGGCGGCGGCGGCTGCTGAGTCATGTGATAGCGAGGCTGGATTTGCCCGGGCGCTTCCTGCTCCTCCTGCGGCACCGGCGGGCTCCTGGCACACGCCGGGCACGGGCGGCCGCCGCCCCCGCCCTGCCTCCCGCCCGCCTCCCGCGCTGGGGGGGCGGCCCGCGGCAGGTGCGCGGCGGGCGGGGCCTGGCGGGGCCGCCCCCGGCTGCCTGCGGCGGGGCGGCGGGGGCCGGGTCCGGTGGAGCGGCGGGCGGTCCTGCCCGCGGCCGCCTCCGGGCAGCGTTGCCCGGGAGGCGTTCCACGCGGGGTGGCTCGGGGGCCCGGCGCGCTGCGCGTTCCGTTACCGGCCGGCGGGAGGCCGCCGCCCGCAGCGCGCCCGTCCCTGCCGCCCCTGGGGCTGAGCCAGCGCGGCCCGAGCGGGACGCTCCGTCCCAGCACCTGGCAGAGCCCTCTGATCCTGTGGGACAAAGCTCCCGCTTGAAGGGTTTACCGTCCTTCTCCCCCTTAAACGTGTCACAAGTATTTTTCCTACAAAATCATTTGCTGTAAAAAAGAATTATAAGTACCCTTGCCGTGAGGGCGGGCCAGCGGCAGTGGCCTAAAATGAGTTCTGTAGCCAGCTGGCTGTGGGTTTCCCCTGCCTCCTTGGGGAAGCCGGGGGACATGTCTGCGTGCTAGCCGGCGGAGATGGTGTGGCAGCCCTCCGGGTGCCTCTGCGGACAGCCAGGCGTTTAGGATGCTGTTGTGGAGCAAGAGTGAAAAGACAAGCCTGAATATCTTCAAATTTGACGGCATAGATGTTTTAACCCCTCCTTCCCTGCCTGTGTCATATTGACCTCATCATACTCTTGCACAAAAAAACTTGGCAGGTCAGCTGCAAGTGGTAGTCACCCAAATGCACGGAAAGGTTGCACGTTTGGGTGTGCTGAGCTTCAGGAAAATGGGGATGAGGTGAAGGTAGCAAGAGTATGTAGGAAGTCTGTCCTCTACAGCAAGGCTGTGTCTGTGCCCTGTAATGTTGCAGTACTCCTGAGAGCCGTAAGTCTCACCAAAAGGCGGAGTGAGCTGCGAAATGGAGCAGGTAGGAACGGCAAGCCATGAGAGTAGCACAGTACTGGGACTTAGGGAAAAGCTGGTTAGTCATCATACATGGCTAGTGGGGATGATCGGCTGTCATCTAGCTGGCTCATACGAGAAACCAGCTGGTGTACCACTGAACACACAGTTACAGTTTTGGAGACAGCCCTGTGAGCACGTTCAATTTCTAATTATTGAACAACATCCTGAGAGCTGAGTTCCAACAATGCCTGTGTTTGCTCCAGGTTCCTTGTGTATAGACATAGGAAATGTAAAGATGTTGTGACGCTTACTAGTTTTTATGATAAAGCTGTCTATTGATAAACTCTACAGAGCCAAAAGTAGATTAGTGAACAGGGATGCTAAGAGTGTGTTAAGTGCTACTTGAAGTAGAGTTGGAAGAATATCCATCCCAAATTAAACATTGCAGATATACCTTCTTTGGGAGGAGGTGGTTATTTTTCCTATCTCTTTTTTAGTTATTTCCAGGGCTAACATTATAGATGTGTTGAGGAACAGTAAACCTCTCTTAGGTCAAAAAATACTTGACAATAATAACTCACCAGTTGATTACAGTATAATGGAAACCTTGTAGTTCTTCCTTTCATGCATTTCTGTTTGCTTTGCTTTGTTTCCCAGTCATGTTGCAGAGGTTGTTACTTTAAAGAAAAATTATAAGAAAAAGAAACAAAAGGCTTGTTAAAATTCAGCAGGTTTTTTTTTTCACAGGCCCTGTGTCTGGGTGCCGAAACAGGCAACCAGCCGTTCATCCACATTCACACGTTACAGGGGAAGGCAAGCCTGAGGGGGTGGGATTCCCAAAGCCCCTTGGCTGCTCTGTTCAGTGGCCTGAACCATGTTTGTTTTGTCCGGTCCGAGTTCACTCCCAGCCCCTTCCACCCAAGGATAATCTCTTTATACTGTCTTTTGTCTGCTAGATAGCCAGTGTTTTTCATCAGAGAGGCACTCCAGCACCCATTTCCCTCACTAATGCTTTAATGGACCTTGCACCTGAAAAAGACAAGAGTGAAAACAGGGGCATGAGCAGAACTTGACATGCATCCTGGAAAGGCTCATTTTTTCTGTGTAAAAGTAGAGCCTCTCACAGGTTATCCCATACACTCCTGGAAAGGCTATGCCAGCAGACTAAACTTTGCAGTTTATTATTTGACCCAAAGACTTTGAAAGATACCATTGACTAAAACTCAGAGAAGATGCAGTGTTTGTCCTCCTGCCCCACCTGCGGTCACCATTTTGCACAAAACATAAGGGAGAAACGTAAGGGAGTATATATATAGGCTTGCTAGAGTTTAAATGATTATCTCTGCAAGATGACAAGGAAAAGCTCAGATCAGACATATGGGGAGACAGCTTAACAGCTCACCACTCAAAACAAATCTGTGCGCTGTTTGAAATTCTGTGGATGCTTGCCTCTGGCACAAGAATGCTGTAAGGATACAACAGGTATGATATGGCCTTTATATACTGAAAAGTATAGAGATGCTTTGATTTCAGTTCTTTTTGGGAAAGAGGATCATATTCACTTTTGAGCTAAAGGTGAAGCCCCACTKCTCAAAGGAAGTAATGGTCAGGCCTGGCAGATCTCAGCAAGTTCCTCAAATGTCCTAGCCTGTGGTCCATCTGGTCCAAGCCAGACTTCTTTCTTTGGTGATAGACAAACCTTTAAAGGTTTAGTTGTTGACTCCAGATAAAATTTTGAGGCTGAATTCTCTATGTAAATGTTTGAAAATTGACTCTGTGTCCTTCTGCAATCCCATGACTAATGCAAAGGAAAGATGACAGGTTGGATTTTTTAAAAAATGTAAACTTATTTGTGATATTGCGATAAATATACTTTTCTCTCTGAATGGCTAACCACATCGCGGAGCTAGTGAAGCTGCGTGTGGGCCAGAAGCACATTCATAGGAGCTCTTTGAAGCATCTGAGTTATGTTATGCCACCTTGCCATGCATCATATTCAGCATTCAACAAATTCAAGAGCGTTTTAATTATGATGAAAGCAGATTTAGACAGAGACTACTCAAAACCTTTATACAATGATAGAATAATTCTGATTGAAGATGACTTCTGAAGCTCATGTGCTCCAACTTCTTTGTCAAAGCAGGTCCAACTTTAAAGTTATATTACATTGTCCAGAATCTTGTCCAATCGAGTTTTCAGTATTTTCAAGGATGGAGATACCACAGCCTCTCTGGGCACCAAGTCCAATCTACAACCACACACCTGTGAAAATTTTTTTCCTGGTATCTATTTGGGATTTCTGCTGTTGCAGTTTKTGTCTGTTGCCTCTCATCACCATTCACCTCCAAGAAGAATATGACTCTTTCCTCTCTATATCCTCTTATTAGGTAGTTGAAGACAACAGTAAGGTTTCTTCCCCTTAGCCTTGCCTTCTAAAGGCTGAGCAAAGCCATTTCTCTCAGCATCTTCTTGTGACAATCATCTTGGTGGCCCACTACTAGACTCACTCCAGTAGGTCAGCTGGGGAGCTCCAAACTGGACACAATACTCTCACAAGTGGCATTTAGAGGGGTATGATCACTTCCCTTGACTATTGCTAATACACCCCAATATGTGGTTAGCCTTCATCACTGCAAGGGCACACTGGTGGCTCATATTCGCTTTGTTGTCTACCAGGTCCCTCAGGCCCTTTCCTGCAAAGATGCTTTCTTGATCGTCAGCCCTCAAGATGGATTTACTCCATCCCAGTAACAGAACTTTGCCTATGTTCTTGCTGAACTTACTTCAGGAGGTTCCTGTCAGCCCATTTCTTCAGCCCAGTGAGGTCCCTCTGAGTGGCAGCCCAGCCCTCCAGCTATCAACTTGTCCCCCACTACCTGGGAGAAAGGAGACAAATACTTACAGTCAGCAAAAAACTTACGGCTACCATAAGCTCTCTGTAGGTACTATTTATATATAGAATCATGGAATATCTCAAGTTGGAAGGGACCCAAAAGGATCACGGAGTCCAACTCCCTGCCCCTGGCAGGACTACCTAAAACTAAACCATATGACTAAGAGCATTGTCCAGGTGCTCCTTGAGCTCTGACAGGCTTGGTGCCATGACCACTTCCCTGGGGATCCYGTTCCAGTGACCAACCACCCCCTCAGTGAAGAACTTTTTCCTAATGTCCAATTCGAACTTCCCCTGATGCAGCTTCATTCTRTTTCCTCGTGTCCTATTTCTGCCTTTCTAATCACTTTTTAAASAACTGTAATAAAATTAACTTTAAAATAAAGGAAAAGCTTGCAAGATGAAATACCCACTTGGCTGTGAGGACTCTGGTTCTGACTCTTGAATACTTGAGCAGAGGGTATGTTATGTGGAGTAGCTGGAAGCGTATCCAATGAAAGTGCATTGACTCAACATGTTTACACGTTTTCTGATCATAAAAATTATTTCTGGTGCAGGCCGTTTTTTGTTTCTTTTGCAGAACATGGAAATACTTGGGGCTCTGCCTCATAGGAGTATGGAATTTATTTCAACAGTGTAACTCTTAACTTGCTTGTACCTTGTTTATACCTTACGTTGCTTGCATGCTTTAAGTTTTGTTTCCTGTGCTTTTCATGCTCTGAATAAGAGCAATGGGAAAACTCCCAAAGACTTCGGTGAGAGAAGAAGTAGGTCTAATGTGAGATGAATGCAGCATTTCTGCGGGCATGAACTTTTGTGTCATATTATCACAGATATGCAGAATATTCACAGGTGTGAACTCTGTTGCTGAATGAATTTGGAGAGTATGTCAGAATAGGTGTCTGCATTATGGTGATGAGACTGTATCTGCAGGGGAAAAAACAGTTTTGAAGGAAGAATTAGTTCTTTTTCTCTCTTAATCCCCCAAACAAAAAACACTTAGAGCCTTATTTTTGCACATSATTCTGCTTAGGAAGATCACCATGTCATGTGGTGATCAATGAAGTTATTCTTACCTTTTCGAAAGTACTGTGCGACCTTTAATAAGCATGAGGAAGCTCTGTATCTCCAGAGAAAGGCCCTTCAGAAGCACAGTGCCTGAGGCACCATAGTGATGTGGAGGAGAAAATGCCACTTATTAAGACATCAATCCTACTTTGTGCAATACCAGATCTCCTGTCTGCGCCTGCAGCAAMCCCCAGCATTTCTAGGCTTATGATCTTGACAAGATCAAAGCCATTGGTGCTCTTGCCAGTTCGCAACCAAGAGCACCAAGTAAATTTAAAAATAAATAAATACTGGCCATACTTGGAGTGATATGTTTCCTCTGCTATACCTGATTTCTACTGCACCATCTTCTAGGGGGCTGGAACCCAGGTGTCCTGTTCCCCAGGAGAGTCTCTCCCTCCTGCTATTGCAGACTTACTCTTTCTGCCCCTTCCCAGAAATATTTAGATGGTGATGCAAAGTGGAGCCCTGTCACAGCCCTGTCCTTACTCAAAAATATGCTGTACAGCTGAGTGGTGAAAGCATTCATGTCAGAAAAGTGGGTTCATACACCTTCTCACAGTGGAGGACTAATAAATGCAACATCCTGAGCTTTGTCACAGCAGCCCTGGTTTACGTACCCAGGCAGGAAAAAGGCCCTAAGGAGGGATCTTAATTGACTGGCATTCACAGTGAAAATTGTCACAAAACCTTATAACTGCTTGCAATCTATATAAATATAAATAYGTACTTCAATGTAAGCTGCCCATAAGCCCGTAAGAATTTCACATTTGCCAAAAACCACAGAATTACTTCATCTACAAGAATCTATCTGCAAGTATCCTGAAAATAAACATCTAGTTTTGCAATAAACACAATCATCACGATTTTGCTTCTGCAGCCCCTTCTTACTTTCCATTATCTGCTCCTTTTTAATGCCTGTCGCTAAATCTGCTAATGATGGGATGGAATAGGGATTAGCTTGTTTATGTGCTCCCATTGGCAGCTTTTCATAGGGGAGGTGGAGCGAAATGATTATATCCTCTCTTGGGSTCCTTTGCCCTGGCTCCTGCAAAAGAACATCTTGCCCTGATGATGTTGTGAGATGCTTCAAAATGTCAGTGATGGCAGTCTTTTGCTGGCAGTCTCAGCAAAAAACCTGAAAGTAATCAGATAGGTTGCAATGCAGAGACAACCAGAAAATGAGCAGGTAAAAGAAGGTGTGGGTATTTGTAGGTGCTTAGAGTTATGGGACAGCACTAAAAGCTTGGCTGAGCACAGGCACAGATGCACATGTTTTAACTGCCTCAACATTTTGGGTTGAGTAGGAGCGTGTTTCAGAATGTAAGGTGGTCTTGACTCGTGCCCGAGTTAAGTATGGGTTAAACCGCAGGGAAGTGATTTCTGTATACCAAGCAGCGGGGAATTTTTGAGTAACCTGCTAGCTGCCTTCACTCCAGACGCCCCTTAAATGGGGTTTCCCAAGAGTAAGCGGGATGGATGGATGAGGGGCTTCTTGTCTGCCGATGGCGGCTCAGGAGCAGATGGCAAACACAAAGCAGGATCCTCTCCCTACATCTGGGCTGCAGCTTCTGCTGCACGCGCTTTCCTGCAGCTCGGGCCAGCCTGGCACCGCATTTCAACTCTACGTCGGCCGGGGTCTTGTCTGCAGCACGGTCAAGCCTTAACTGTTGTGCCCTCCTTAGAGTTTGACAGTACTTCTTTTTTTTTTCCCTTCTTGTTTTTTCTTTCTCCTTTTTATTTTGGACTTTTTTAATATTAATTAAATGAACAGTTCTGGCAAAACTTCAAGGTTTGAAAGTTAGGCTGGGCATACGAAATCCCAGGTGCCTTACGTGGCACTCATTCTCAGCCAGCCTTGCCAAGGAAGGAAGTGGGATTTTTGAGCAAGTTGTCAAAACCCTGGACTCCTAGACTTCAGGCTGAGTTTACCAGATGTTCTGTGCTGTCAGAAATCACAGTCCCGGCTATACTGAATGATGGCAGAGAAAATTAAAGAAGTTGTGCTACTTTTGTATTTAGCTCTTGGATTTCTGCTCATCTTCTGTAAGCAGGAATATGGAAACTGTTTTTCCATTCGTTTTTTTCTTTCCAGCCCTGCTTGTGAGGTGCCTGTGGCCCTGGATATCCACTTTCCCACATACATGACATTCTGATATTAACACACTGTCGTTCAGATTGCTACAACTAATAAGCAGAATCTTGTCAATAGCCAAAGAAAGAAGAACAAACGAAGTAAAAGCAAGTATTAAGAATTTATTGGCACTTCCARAAGTCTGATGAAGAGGTAAAAGTGTGTATATAAATATTTATTAAGTTGTGTTAGAGTAAAAAAAGAGAGCTCTCCTGGTTTAGTTGTGTAATAAGATACTATAAATTTTGTCCTTTCTTCTACAGCACCCTTCAAAGGTCTCTTGTTATAGTATCTGCTGCTTTTTCTGCAAAGACCTGTGTCAGTAATGTGGGCTCTAAACCATTTTTAGCTTGGACAAGCACATTGGTTTTTTTCTCCCCCACACTCGTTTTATAACTTGACCGCTCTGTTTTATTAATGCTCATGACAGTTTTATTTAAATGGATTCTTTCTCACCTTATTTATTGTTGTTTTTTTTTTTTTGCTTGATTTGTCTTTGTTTTTTACTGCCTTTTTTATTGACTAAAAGCTATAGCTTTTGACAGTCTTCTGTAGAGTGGGTTTAAAAATAATAATAATAGCAAAGGAAATTTTTTCATGCGTCTTCTTATAATAGGTTGCCCAAGGCACAAAAATGTGACAGTTATATCATCTGCTTCGTTTCTCCCAGTTTGAACTGAATCAGCGACTAAAAACCCAGGACTTCATTCAGTACTGCAGTGCTGCCAGCTGAGGGACAGACACGTCAGGGAGCATTAGCAGCGTGTCAGTTATGGCCATCCAGCTTATAGCGACTCTGAGGAGTTTCCATGGTTGGGAACCCGCTTCAGTTGTGTTGCAATATACCTATTGGCTAACCTAAAGGATCTTCTGAGATCACAGAAACCTTGGCTTTTTCAGATGTTCTCAAAAAAAACCCCAAAGAATAAACTGGAGTGCTAAAATCAGACTGAAAAGGTTGCGTCAGGGAGAAGTCATTTCGGCTCTGGAGCGGGCTGATGGGGAAAAAGTGCTAACAGGATTGTCTGAACATCTCTGCTTCCGCTGCGGAGGCAGCAGCGGGAAATGCCCTAAGCAAACACATTGCCACAACAATAGGCAATCTGCAGGACCTTGTGGTTGCTCCAGCTGATGTATCTGAAAATCAAATTAACCTTTGACTTCTATGGGTCGTGGCCTTTCAACTATTGTGTGGAACAACCTACAAAACTGGATAGAAAGATGCTTTTTAACAGATTTAAAGCAATAAAGCAAGCATCATAATCTTCCACCAAAAAGCTGACGTAGAATAAATATGCTGACCTTTTGGAAATATAATTATTTGTGATTGAACATCTGTGTTTACAATATTTTTCATGTACAATGTCTAAAAAAAAATCAGTGATTTCTATGGAGCTGTAGCCCCTTTTGAGAGTGATACATGCACCTGAAATACATTTAAGGAACGAGAGTAAATAATTAGTATGCCATAACCTCATGCTGGCTCTCACTGTGGTGCAGAGGACTTCCCTTCACCCCGTGTTTTCAGAGTCCATCCCCCTCCGCTTGCTGCACCGTCTGAAGCAGGGAGGTGCCGAGGGCTCGCTGCCYGCAGCAGCACAACAGCCCTGTGCGAACCCCACGGCCTCCGAGGCTGCGGTGCACTTGTGGTACCCCATGGCTGGTCCAAAACTTATCGCCAGTCTATGTAAAACCAACTTTGATCTCCCTGAAGATGAGAGTAAAATAACTCAGCTGCTGCTCGCTGCCTTCCCCGGCTGGGCACAGCATGGGGCTGACAGTGAAGGTGGTGGAACAGTTTTTGGGCTTTGCTCAGCCCAGGCTTAGCACCTCTAGCCTTCAGACAACCATTTACCTGCACCAAAAACCAGGAACCGTGGTCACAGCTACACCCCGTTGTCCTTCGTCCTTTGTGCCTGTGCTTTGCTATCCCAAACCAAAAAGTGGTTGCCTCTGGGGATTTCAGTGTGTCTCCACTTGCACTTTTATAACAGGACTTACTGAACCACAGGAATTTGCAGTCCCATAAAAAGACCTATCTGGAAAAATCTGGAACTGTAATGTCTATATTTATATATTATTTAATAATAAAGGATTTAGGTAGTGAGGAGCACTGTAAGATATTCCCCTTGACAGTTTGCTCAAAACAACCCGAGTCTGGGCAGACCCCCATTTCAGCAGCAGTTAGTGAGGGGTGCAGGTCTGGAAGTCAGGGTCAAAAAGTCTGCTGGCGTGATAGCAGGGAGAGAGTCTGCAGCTCCAGAGGAGACCGAAGAAAAGTGTTGACACCACAAAGACAGCTACGGTGCTCCATTAAATCTGATGAAGCCTGAAATTCAAAGCTGGTAGGAAAGGCTTGTGCAAACTGCGTAGGAAGCATTTAAAAATGCTGATAAGCAGGTATCTCTCTGACCCTGTTGGCAGCTACATTGATGTAGCGGGTTTTCAAGGATGAAGTTCTTTGAGAGAAGTTTCTCAGGAAGGTTTGACCTGTCAGTGCTTTCAGTCAAAACCAGCCACTCCCTGAAGTTTAAGCAAACATGTTTAAGGAAAACAGTGCAAGCACTGTGCCGCTCTGTTCCCCGGGTTGTTATCATGTGCTCCTCACAGGGGATTTTGTGACATGGGATTATAGCTCACACGTACAATTAGCGGTTTATTCTAGATGCCCTAAAGCCATTCAGTGAGAGTCTACATCCAGGTTTTTTTAACRAGGGACTGAAACTGGTCTTTGGCACTGCAGCATGCCGAGCTTGCTGCTCCTCTCTGGGAGCACGCAGGGGGCTGACGCAAGGGGAGCAGTGACCCTCTGCCATGAGGGGTTTGCCCCAAGGGGGGGTCTCTTCCCTGAGCACAAACTTGCAAATGACCAGAAATCCTCCTAAGGATGGAAACAGGGAACAGTGCCTCTACGGGGGGGGTCACAAGTCTCTACCCCTCCGGGGAAAGCAATGAGATGCTCAAGGCATGGTGAGAAGTACTTACCAGCTATCCCATARGGAAAAATGGTTGAGATTTTAAGATGGGGCAGCGGAGGGTTGAAGCAAAGCAGGAATAAAAGAGGTGTCTGGGTGAGGTGGAAAAAGGCATCCAGGAATTGTAAAGATACTAATTTGGTAATATGGATTATGATAGTTTTGGACTATTATCATAATAATGCCATTGTGAGTTCCATAATAATGTTTGAGCAAAGACTCCAGTCCTTGGTGAAAATGAAGTTTGAAAACTATTGATTTAATGAATAAAGGGTAATTTGGTAGGTTGTAGTAAATGCTATTGATGTAAACAACATTGGTTGTAATTTTATAATTTTATAGCCATATATTAAACATTGTTATGGAGACCTTGCTGCAGAAAATTCATAACCATTTAAGTTGTTACTCTGCACAACACAGCCATGAGAGAGCTTCATGGAAACTACAGGGGTAGAACTTGTTTCCAACTGCTCCTGAAGCTGCCAAGGAAAGCAAACCTGATTTTTAGAAAGTTCTTCCACTTGGCTTCTATTGCAGCCACCATTTAGCTTCAGCAAAATTTGTGTGTGCTTAGCAACTCTGAGAAACAGTGTGTTTCCATCAGGTGTCCACAGCTCTATTTAGGATCTGGAGTTAAGCACTTGGCTTTGGCGTTCTGACTAAATAGTAATTTTTACAAAAAGTCCTGGTGATTGTAATTCATCAAAAATAGGGGCTCATATTGCTGCCTTCAACACTCATCTTTTCCTGTTGTTTCCTAATGCACACATCATCCATTTTATCTTGAACACTGGTTTGGAAAAATAAACTTACTGTATCATAATAGTAATAGTGCGAGAATGTATAAACCCAACTACATTTTTATATGACAGTTTGCCAAAATTGCTCACCCGTTTAAAATTAGTGACATGCCAACATTGGCAGGATTAGGACATCATAATCGTATTTTCTGTCCTTTTTTTGGCGATAATCATTGTATCAAAGACAGCAGTGAAGGGGAGTTGGAGCGCATATAGTTTTAGTTCTGATAGCTTGGGTAACAGCAATAGTCATGGTGAAATGAAGTAATGCAGGTGTCAGCATGACAGAGGTGCCGGAGGAAATACCCATCATTCTTGATAATCTCCCCACAGCCTGCGCTGAAGCCCAGGCCGTTGCTTCTCCCCAGTTAAACTGAAGAGCCCTCGGCTAGGGCTACCCCTAATGAAACCATACTGCCCTGATGCAGAGCCAGCACGGGCTCTCTGTGACAGAGAACATGAGATCCCAGCAGCTTGGGTTCCTTGGGCCTGTAGACAGTTACCTTTTGTAGAAATACAATGCTCAATACATTTTTGTATGAGTCAGATGTTCAGTCTCTTCCAAACAAGTTCTCAGTGTCTCTGCATATCATTTCTAGCCAGCCWTTAACAGAGTAGTTGCATATCTTGTATAATGAAAAGTGCATATGAGCTCAGAATGCTCTTAATGAAATATAGATAATTCCATAACAACATTAATTCCATAACAACAAAATCTATGTGGAAAACTGTTGAGAGAAACTTTATGTGAGAATCTCCTTCAGGGTGGTGCAATGATCTTTCGAAATTTTTTCATGTAAATCTCTTCAGACTGTTTTTTCTTTTCCTTTCACAGAAATAAAATAAAAATTTAAAAATAGCCAGAAGGCAAAATATTACCACATTTTAAATTTGAACAAGTTCTTCTGGTTTCTTTGATAGATACTACTAATGCCAAAAGGGAATTCTGCACTTTCACATTCTGAAGCATCAATGTGATCATAAGATTCACACTAAAATTCAATCTGAATAGCAATGTTTTAATGTGGTATAAGGAAAAAAAAGCTGCCCCAAGGCTGGCAGCTTCTTCTTATCCAGTACAGGGAAAGAATTCTCTCTGTAGGAAAGTTAAAATAGCTGTATTATGCACGTGCATTCATGTGCCTGCATACATAGTTTGTATAAAACACCTTAAGCTTTTGTAGATGGTATATAACACTATAACTTAGATAGATKCAAGTGGAAGAAAGAGATTTCCAGTCTGGGCAGTGTGACTGAGTCTGTCGCGGTCTGGAGGAGGGGTCTGTGCGTGCTGGCGTCCTGCCCCTGCGCTGGCAGGGCTGCCTTGCAGGCTGCCTGCCGCCCCTTACTGCCGTGCGGGGGGGTCCGGGCTGCGCCCCCGCGCTGCCTCTTGCCAGGTGGCACGGAGATGCCCGGTCAGTGTACAAGTAACTGCACCAGTCCGGGCACTGTTCTGGTGTACACATTGTCTTGCAGAGAGCTTGCTCTGGAATAAGTGGCCCAATTCTCCTCTAACTGGACGTGGTTTACATCCAGCAATGCAAGTGGATTGATGCGCGGGTGCACAAGTATAGAGCAGGTCAGAATCGGGCACGGTTTTTTGATCTCCCCTGGTGTCGTTGCCAGCAAAGCAGTATGATTTGCAGGGGAAGTTACCACAAGTGTGGGCTGTCATGAAAATCACAGCTTTTCCACATTGTGGAAAAGATTGGGTCCACTCCCAGCTMCTTGTAGCCCCTATCCATCTTTTTCCTTTGCCATTCAAAGTTACAGGTACAGTAGCATCCCCCAGAGCGGAACGGAGACGACTCAGCTGTAATTACAAAGGAGACTTTTGAGATCAAAAGATGTCAACAATTTCTTGTAACTGTGTTTAGCCTTCAAATTCCCCAGCCAACTGAATGCTAAACCATGCCCTGCTGGGATGCAAATAAGTCGAGAGGCAAAGAGCGGAGGTCAGAATACTGTCTTCTCGAGTGCTGGCCAAGATTTTGATGTACAGAGTGAGCCGTATCATCTCATGATATCATCAAGGCTCAGCGCAACCATGGCTCACACATAGCTGGCCGGACCCRGGAGCACCCATCACACCAGCCTCGAGGATGAATCCCAATGCTCATAGTCTGCCTGGGAGCAGCCCATGCAGAAGGCAGGACCTCTGGCAGAGGCAGGGCAAGGGAGCTGCTGTTTCCCATCCCACAAACCTGAGCTGTGGCCCCATCACCTGCAGAGCTCACTGAAGATGCTCCCATGTGTGAGAACGCCAGCCCTGATTTCAGAAAACGCTCGCATCAGTATGCACGCTCAGGCTTAACTATTTTAAAAATGTGTGTCTCAGCCCTCCGCTGAGGTTTTAAAGAGCATTGTTAACTCCATATGCGTCTTTTGGCTCCTTCCTTTTTATTTCCGTGTTTTATCTGCTGGCATCCTTAGAGTGTTAAAAGTTGCATTTAACCTTGTCAAAGAAGGACTGTTTCTATTTTAAATTGAAGCATTTTGTGCACAAGTCATATTTTGCTTGCAACATTTCCTTATGGCTAAATATTTGTGTTGGAATTCCTAAATGATAACACAAAAACAGTCGAATGAGCTGAGGAAGAGCAACTTCTGTTCTGGAAGGGAGTTTAATGATGTCCTCGATATCTTGTAATTGAAACTACTTTATATCCAAGGCAATAGAAGGAATAGTAGCAAAATATATTTCATGACAGATTTAGCCTTTTTGTTTTTCACAAAATTTTAATGAGCATATCATGATTTCCTCAAATTCGTTTGCTGAAATCTCTTGGATTRTTTTATTCTGCAAATTGCCTTATCCCATAGAGTGAATGACAAGAGTTCTCAGGCTGGAACATCAGCTTCTCACACTCTGCTCAGTAGCTGACTTTGCTGGGGCGAGTCACAGTTACTATTCATTGCCTGGGTGAGTGTGTACCTAACCTGCTTGGGTTTATTTAAAACTTAATTTTCCTTGAATATGTCAGTGTGCAGCTCTAAGATCCACTTGCTTCTAGGAATTTTCCCAGAAAAACAGGGGTTTAACTATTAATAAAGTCCTGCAAAATGGCAAATTTTCACAAGAGAATGTTAAATGTGCAAACTTCTTGCACTGAGAGAACTGAAATAAAATAGATTGGTTTGGGTTTGCTTAATGGGAACTACAACCTCAGTGCTTCATGTCCTTGGAATAAACTTCCTTGTTATCATGCACCAGGGCATCCCTTCTGCAGAGTCCCATACCAAATCCTGGCTAGCAAATGACTGCACAYCCAGCAAACACTTCTGCATTTCTTGGCTGAAATTCTTCATGTGTTTTCTTCCCATAAAAATTGGTTCCAGTCCGATTTGGGACAAATATGAAAATATCTGAATCACCCCCTAATGAAAATGCTGTTTGCTCAGCTCTCCTTCCTGAAGATATTTACACAATGAAACTGTAAAAAAAATTAATGGAAAGAAAAAGAGCAGCCGGACAAGCATGACTTAGCAGATTGAAGAGAACATCAGTGTCTATTTACAATATTTTTCAACATTTGTCCCTAAATCTGTTTTAATTTCTGTTGGAAACTGCTATATTTGTACAAAATGACTAGAAAAGTGGCCTGAAGCGACCTTTGCCCTACAAACTTGACCTTGAATTGAATGCAGCCTGGTAAAATCTGGCCATCACCTTTCAGTGATTATTAGGAAAAAMCCCACATTTTCTTGAAGTGCTTCAATTTATTTTTTTTTTTTTGGTCATCAGGGTATGGTAGTAAATGCTACTGTCAAATGAATGTTTCAAGCCAAAATAGAAGCTTTTGGAATGTTAACTGTAAAAACTACTGGAAACTATTGTCTCTGCCTAAATAGAGTGGTAACAAAGGAAACTAGAAATATCTTTGATGCAAACTCATCTTTATCCCTTCGAAATCAACAACTACTTAATGGTATACGTCTTTTATACGTCTCGCTTTTGAATAGAGATACTGAATGCATCCACATTTTTTATTCTTTCAACACTTATTCTGAGAGAGAAAATACCTGACAGGTGGGTATAATACATGARAGACATATTATTGCACGGTTGTAATCCAGTACATCAAGGTCCTTACTTCAGCTGGGACTTGACTTGATAATGGAGATACAATAAATGGTAGAGAAAAGAACAGTACTTTTTCTTGAATATCTCCATGAAAAAATACTGTATATTGCCACAGAGATAGCAATATAGCTGCATTATTTTTTTCTGCAGAAGAGCTCTGGGTAAACAGCAGCCATTACAGACCATTTTCTCCTAGAMTGAAAAAAGATATTGTGAGGCCAAGATTGTTCAGCTGATGAACCTGTGTCTGTAATCTGTTTCGAATCACAACATTATAACAGTACTGAGCGTATGCCTATATGAAAGATCTCTTCTGAAGCAAAATATGAAGTAAAAGAACAGCTGTCTGGAAAGAGTGTAATTGATCTTGTGTTACATGGAAATTGAAGGCAGTGGTGGGGGTGTTACAAACATTTTGTTACATTAAAATGAAAAATGATTATTATGGGATGAGTAGGACTGAATTTTGTACTGAAAATATCATGCATTTATCTGTTTATTTAAACTGTGCTTTTCAGATGCCTKTATTAGGACTAAGCCTTCTATATTACCTCCTTTTTCAATTGCTTTTCTTTGAGAAACTTCAACTGATTCAGCCATACTTTCTATCTGATCCCTACCTCACACTGAATTTTAATGTCAAATGTGATTTCAAAAAGTTCAGATGTAATTGAAATGAATGCTAGGAATAGGAGGCAGATTTCTCAATACCTAGCATTTTTTCCACTACAAAGTACTTGTAGCGACCCTCCAGTTTGGAGGARGAATATGAGATTTGGCAAGACTTGGTCTTTGGCAATCTAGACTTGGTCCTAGATTCACTAACCTTCTGTTATTTCTTCTGGGAAAACCTACCTGTATTAGAAACCCCAGCAAATCTCAAGCTCTGCAGGTTTTCCTGCACTTGTTCAATGCAGATGAAAATTACAGCAGCCTTAAAGTTACTTTGCATTTACGCCAAGAGACTGGATCTGCTTGCAGACATCCAGCAAGCAAGCAGGTGCAAGGCTGAGCATAGTTGTTTCACATGCGTACGACTCTGCGTGGCATTCCCAGCGCTCCCTGTTCTGCGTCATGTGTAGCTATAGTATGTATTGCTCCATCACAGTCCTACACAAGGGCTGCAAGCCAAATTGGCTATTCGGCTGTTACAGCAATGGAGGTCATTCGCTTGCTTTTATATTAGGTGTCACTCCATATGAAAGTAAACTGTGCTTGCTGCCAGAAGAATAAGAGCACATTAAAAAAACAACTTGATAAGCATATTGATTAACGAACACTTGGAATAGTGCAGTTAAAGACTTAACCCAAATTTGTTATAATACTGATTGCTATGCGGTGTGTACATGCTGTCACAATCCACGACTGTAACGAAACTATCAGAAACACTGAGAATTAGCACAATGAAGCAGCAAACGGGTGTCTGGAACACTCTGACAGCACATCATGCCATGGTCAGTTTTTCTTTCCCTAATAACACTAAAATAATAATAATTGTAGGATCAAATGGGTCAAAATGATGAAGCAACATGGGTTTGAAAGAATCTGCATTTCCTGTGTCACGCTGAATGGCTGACTTTTGGAGTGTGCTATTTAACTAGCTTGTCTCTCTTTCCAGGTTTTAATCAGTTTCTAAATAGTTCTGCAAAAGTTTGGGATGGAACCTTCCCMAAAATAATGAATCTAAGGTGCAAGTCTTACAGGTAAGGTGTATGAAGAGACCAAAACTAAGATAAAATTAAGACCAGAAGGCAAAAACAGATTAAAAAAAAAATTTGTACCACATTTTAAAAAGCAGCACTGAAGAAATATACTCTGTCCACCTCTATAAGTGGCCTAGCTGAGCTTAAAATGCAGGACTAGGGAGGAAAACAAGCACTTGATCTTCCCTCTCTTCGTCTTCAAGAGAGGCTCTGAAGCCTTTCATCCCGCAGATGCCTCACGCCTGCAGTCAGGATGTGCTGCTGAGAAGCCCGTGAGGAGGAGAAGGCCTCTTGGACCAACCAGCGGGCATGGGGAGGTGTGGGCTTGATCTCAGAAAGGCAACAGTACAGAGCAGAACAGACAAAAATGCAAATTCTTGTCTGACTTTGTGAGAACTGGCCTTTTTCTGCTACCTCAGTTACCAGTTTTTCTCAGTTGTGTCTCCAAACAGTGTCTCAGCTGGAAATTCAGTTGCCAAAGATGCCTATTTAGGATGGCTAAAGAGTATTTCYGGACATAGTGTAGCATCTGGATCAAGCCCTGCTCTCAGAGCCTGGCTGTTGGCAGCCCCAGTGAGACGTGAGCCGCAGGTTACACAGCTCTGCTGCTGCGTCAGCCACACGTCAGGCCGCATCCTGCTCAGAGGACCGACCTCCAGATGTGGAAGTGATCCCACCAGCTGCTCACAGTCAGCAATCTGCTGAACCCAGTGCATGGGTCAACGCTGGCATGGTTCTCCACATCATTCTGTTAATTCCCTGGAGATTTGCAAAGCTTCATGAAATATCTTGTGTTTTCACAGTGGCCACCTGCTAWGAGCACATAAGATTGCTTGTGCTGGTGATGAGCAGGTCAGCTGTGGAGTGGGATTTCTCAGCCTGCCCCTTCAGAGGTGGGAGCAATAACTTAACTACACAGAGTTAAGAAGCAGACGTTCCTCTCAGATCACATCCAGATGTTCATTGCAGGCAAGGAAATACGGACCACATGCTGGTGGCTCTTCCAACTATCACACTTGACCAGGCTTTGAAGCCTGTATTTGTGCTTCTGGTTCAGGATGCCAGACGTGGGCCAACTCAGGACGAGGAGGGGAGGATGGCTTGAGGACTTGCAGCTTGCCTTGCATGGATGAGAAGGAGCAGGGCCCTGGTTGGTGGAAACACAGGTAAAGGAGGAGGAATGAAAGAATACAGAGTTCAGATGGGGGCACTCAGGTGCAAGAGATGGGGAAGAGTGGGTGAAGTAGGTAGAGATGTGGGGCTGGGTCCTGACAAGACAAAATAGATTGCCATGTAAGCAGTCAGGGAAGCTGACATCATTGACAACTTTAGTTTGGGAAGCTTTTGTAGGCACTTGCAACAGAAGGACACCTTGCAGAGTGATAAGCATGCTTGGAAGATACGTTGCAGAATACTCAGGCTACTTAACTGTCCCGTCAGTGAYGTACCTGAACAAAAATACATGCATATGGCAACATAAGGTAGGCTGGAAGTCTTGTACATCCCTTTTAAATCAGGTGATAACCAGAGGTCAAGTTTCTCTGGCAATAGAAAGATTGTCATGAACAGAGAAAAACTTGCTGCTGGAAGAGTTCACATAAAGAATGCAGAACAGAGGGAAAGGGAAAGATTCAGTCTTCTCTCTTCTCCCATGCTGGCCCAAAGAACACTTCAGATGTGACCAGCTTTCAAGGATCAGTGTGACACTTTCAAGAAAATACCTGAGCTCTGGAAGTAGGGATGCCTCTTTCCAAACCAGGTTGATCTGCTCTAACACCCTGGGCTTKAGAAGCAAGCGGCTGTCCAGCAGAGCTTCCCAGCCTCCACTGTACTCCTGGCCTTGTAGACAGAACATGACCTTCATGTAATGACCCCAGTACATTTTATTTMTTGCCAGAAGGAAAGCTATGGAGAAGGGACGACTGTTTATTCCTGCAGTCTCTGGCGTCCTGGATCTTGTTGCTATCATAACACAAATAATGAGAATAACTTCAGGTGCTGATGCTTTCAGTTAACCTGGACTTCTTCTGGAATACCTAGCTGGAGACTTAGATCTAAGCACTATTAGAAGTAGTGAGTAATATGCCATTCAGTGTTACTCAGAGAGCTACAGTGTTCCCATCTGGATAGTATCAGTGTTAATGATAAAAGGAAATTAGAAAAGCCTCTGGTGTGCCTTTGTAGTTGCTGTTATCCCCTAGAGACAGGGCTTCGTCTATACAAGAACCACATGGGTGAGACTGCAAAGAGAGGATATTTTACTGCAGCAGAAACCCTTTGGTAAGTTATTCTTTCAACAATTATTAGACAACTCTTTTCCTAGTATTTTGCCTGAGTCCTCTGTATCCATGGAAAAGGTTTTGCCAAGTGTCAAATGACTATTTCTAAGGCTTTGAAGATCTGCTACATTTGGAATAAACCTAAGAATTGTTTCACCTCATTCTTTATATGTCTTAAAGCCTCAAAGCTGCTGGAAGCATGATGTTAAATGCCTCACCAGGAACATGTACATGCTGGGGAGTCATGGAAGGAGACGAGGCTCCCGGTGGCATTGCGGGAAAAAGCATATGTGCCTCGGCATTTCAGTGACATCTATTGGACAACTCTGTTGGATTGGTTCCCAGCATTAATTTGCAATAATCACAGTAATTTACATTCAAGCCTTAATTAATGAAGATCTGGATATTTATGGGATGGGGGATCTTGAAAGGATAGRGTGTGCTTTCTGGTCTATTTCTGCCCCTTTTCATTTCAGTGAACTCTACACATGACTCACTGCTCATTACCGACTCCCGGCAATGTATGAAGAGAGAGATGTACAACAGAACAAAATGTTTCTTACCCTGATTATTTGCTTCTCTTCAACAACCCAATACCTTCTTTACCACAGCCTGGTAAATGGCTTCCTTATAATTTAAAATCCTCAAAAATGTTTATGTGAGGAAACACTTGAATATATGGCTACTTCAGGGTTATTTGTATCAGTTTATTATCTCAGTGCTAAATGGTTGGGGCGAGTGGAGGGTGAAAAATCCCTTTCTGTGAGATGTGCAGACAGGAAGGGTTTAGGTTTGGAGCCTCCAGCAACAACACTGGGCTGTCTCTGGGCCATGGAGGCACCTACWACCTGATGGTGACAGGTGCTGAGGAAAGTTGCTAACGAAAGGAATACTATGAGGTAAAGAGGTTTCCTTTTTATAGGTAGTAAGGTAATTAACTTACTAACCAGTACCCACGTTAAAGCACCGCTGGGTTTGTGGTATGTTCAGGTGCTGTCTGCTCCTCCTCACTGCCCAACCTGGTTGCTGGAGCTCTTTGAAATCTCTGATTTGGTAACTTGTGAAGTACACCTTTATCTCTGTGTGCTATCTTATATGGCTGCTGCTTCCAAAAGTAGGACAGGTACATCGGCTGTGTCCCTCCTGCTGCAGAGTGTGGTCCTCAGTGAGGTGCTGAGGTGCACGTATGGACAACATCTGGCTTGTGTGGTGGCATCCTGCGTTGGTGTGCACCATCCCCTCTGTGCCCAGTMGTTGCTTTTGGAGAGAAATCTGGCTACACCGGCAAGGAGGAAGCCATGATGGGTGGCAGTAGATCCTCTGGTCCACACAGTGCAGACGTGGCTATGGGGAATGAAGATCATTGAGTTGTGACTTCAGTTTCCCTTCACTTGGAGGCATAACCCTCACAGAGCTCTCTTCCTTTGGAAGAATCAACCATTTATCTTACAACTATGCAAAATTTTATAAAAGGATTTACTACTGATATTTGATGGGAAAGAAGCCAGGGATCTTTCTTTCTTGGTTTTAATGCATTTGATGCTGTTCTGGAGAAATTACTTTAGGTGAAATCTTATTAGTCAGGGGTAAAGTCCACTGCAGAAATGTTGTCTTATGCTTTGGGAATGAAAAGTGGATGTTAATGTACTTTTTTCAAAGATTTGGAAGCAGAAGTGGAGTCATAAGGACCTCTTCCARCTCTGTTTTTTGGTCCAGTCAAACTGCACAGAGCCCTGAAGGCTCCTCAGCAACACAGGCACAACGGAGGGGTGGTGATCTGAGCGTGGGCCAGGGCATTGTCCAGGGGAGAAGGATGGAYGAGCCTATGGATAAACCTCACATGGAAGGTGAAGCGGGTTAGGGGGAAGAGCCTTTGGGAGATGGGCTTGCTGCCACTGAAGACATGGAAGGAGTGGGGGCAGCAGCTACCCCAACACCTCTCCACCCCGTCCACCCCTCTCTCGGTGGTAGAAGCCAGATCAGCTTTCCAGAGCTGGAGCTTCACCAGGCAGTGAAGAGAGAATAAGGCTCTTTGGCCACCCCTGACACGTTGATCCCCTCTGCAAATACCTACTTTTCTGATGCATAAAGCCAGTGTGCGGAGGATAGCTGGGTATGTCTGGAATCTGGTCTGAATAATAGAAACACACTGAAATGATCCCAGGGAAGAAATATCTTGAGTTACCCATTTACAGCCTGCACACATTTCATATCTGACAGTAGGACAAAGCACTGTAAAAATACCCTTAAGAATGTGAATCTCTGCTCTGATTTGCACTTAAAAGGCAATGTCTGATTAGTGTCTGTGTTTTATTAACAGAAGACTGGGAGGATGAAAGCTTCTCAGATATTACCTTTATTATACCAGATATTTTTGATAGTATATTGTGGAAGAAAATGCCACATTTCATTGAAGTCTATCATTCATATACCGCAAAGGATTTGGCAGCAGTTTATAAACCTAGTGGTATTTTTCAACGTTCCCCATTTTTCAGCCTCTGAAGATTCTTTAAAAAAATGCTTCTGATGACCTCTGAATCAACTGGTGTTCACTGGTCTGTGTGGGGATGTGTGCTGTTGTACACCAGCTGTGGGGCTGCCTTTGGTATAAGCAGCTCAATTGCTGTGTCAGCAGTTATCACACTGTTTAATTTTAATAGACTTGGTTATACAACACATTCTCAGACCTTCCAGCTGTGCTTAATGAAAATTCATACTGACAGTTATTCTGGTCTCAGCATCCCCCTTCCTCTGGTGTTACCTTATTATTTTTTTATTATTCTACTTACAAGGAATCTCAGCGCTCCAGATATATGAAATGCCATATATGTTGAGGATCTCCCGTCACGGCAAGTTTTCTCCTCTGTTAGTTCTCTCTGCGTGCTTCGTTTCATCTGTTTGCCACCCATTAGAAAGGGTAGCGAAACATTTGGTTCTTGAAGGGTTGAGTGCTTCATTTTATGTGATGTAACTGCATCAGCAGAGCAATAATTTACAATGAATAACTTGTTTGGCAGTCTTAGGCTTTTTTCATGGATTGTCTTTGAACAGATTGTAATTTTCTTGAATTTATTAATTATTCAAAATGTTAATGACTTTGGGGGATTGATTATGAGCAATTTTATGTGAGTATTTGGTATGCAGTACTCCAGTTCTAGGGCCATTACTTTATTGTGTAGGTAGATAAAGGCGCATCATGTTTTTTCTATTTTGTTGACAGAAGATGCTGAAAAATGTCACGACAATTTTGCTCAGAGSGTGAGAGTTTAGAGAAAGACAAAAAAAAAAAATAGAGCAGAACATATTCCCCTAAAATCCTGGCTAGATAAAAGAGTTTTTTTAAGAACAATTTCTGAAATAAAGAAGATGATTATTGTCAGATTTCTTTCATTTACTTATTGAATTTTAATTTCTTATAAAAACTTACACACAGGTAATTGGGTGTGTGCATGTAGTCCTGGTGGGGGTGTCCTACAGCATAGGTCRTGATTGCCTTGGGCTTTGGTGAAAGGTACGTTTCTTCATACAAAATATTCTGAAAGTACAGTTGTGACCAGTTTGCAATTTCTTTCAAGTTATTGTGAAGGTGAAGGTGACTGTGTGCAGTTTCCAGTCCTGAAGAGCGCTGTCAGAGGCTTGTGATGTTTGCTGGTCTCCCAACACTTGCTTTCTATTTCTACTGAAGCATGAAAGGTTTTAATTCATTTCAAATGAGCATTTTGTGGAATAAAAACCTGATTTCTTGAACAGCAAAGGGCTTAAAATAGATGTTTGTCAAATTAAGCTTTAAAGACAATTGAATACTTGATTAGGAAATATTTTGTAATGCTTCCTTCGATCTGCTCTTGGCTACTTTTGCTTTAAGAGGGAGAGGAAAGAGGAAAGGCAGTTGCTGTGAGGTAGAGGTACATATTGCTTGCATCGCTTATTTAAATATAGATCTGAATGATGAATACGACAAAATTGAAAATTCAGATTTTAATTACAATACTCTTGCCGTTTTGGCAAATCTGAGAAATGGTTGTGTGATTGGCTGCTGCTGGCCGAAGCTTTCCCTTGCATACGTGACTTGAATCTCTATAAGCGCTGTACCTCCACAGTGTACCTTTTCCATGGCTTTGATGAGCAGGTCTATTTATGGAGTTCTTTAAGAAGCTGACTGCTACCCAGACCTTAGAGTAACATGCTGTGTGCTGAGGCCCTCTGTAGCTGTTCACGTGAATAAAGAGTACCTTCCTCCTATTGCTCTGCACATGTTAAGCTGTAAGTAAGGGAGCTTGCAGACACTGTAGAGGACTGTCAGYTCAGCACAGAAATGGATCGCACTGCAGCCTGTATGAGCATGTGAGAGCTCCCATGTGCAGTTCTTTGCCAGTCACTTTCAGGATTGTTTTCCGCCAAAGGTCCAGTTTTTGCTTTCCGCCTTTTCCCACAACCTTCAGTCACCTGGCTTGTGTTTAAAAGACTCATCTTAGTTCAACACGCTGGATTTCGGCAATGCAGGCTGCAACTAGCTTCTGCTCTCCAGGAACTGGTAGCACATTATGTGTCAGCTCTCAGAGAAAGATAAGGGTTAGTTGGGTAGAAAATGAGAGAAGCAAAAGCTATACACCTTAAGGTTCCCACAAGAGATAGAAATTAATCCATTTTAAACTCCTTACATAATTTAAGMTTCTTGGGGCAGGGATTTGTCTGTAAGTCCCTGTAAAATATCATGTCATATCCATTCTACTCTATAAAATGAGTAAAAACCATTATCCACAAAGCTCAGCAGTCATGCCAGAAATCTGTGTGGCACCTACATTTGGTTTGCATTGAAACCTCAGGAAACCCAGCCTGGTTCTGCACAGTAAGCACTGAAGTGAAAACTCATCATTAGTAAAGAGTGCTCTGGCACTTCCCTGGCTATACTTCAGAAATAGGCTGAGCTGGGTATGGTGTATTGCAACAAAATATGGAATTCATCTAATTCTCTTCAAACTTATGACTTCCAACTTCAAGCCTCTGCATGTGAGCCAGGGGCATGAGGCMGTTGCTTGACTACATGTTTCTGGAGCAATCAGGGTTGCTCATCTGCTCAGCTGTGGTTATATCTGAGCCACCCACCCACGCAGGCTGGGCAGCTGTGACCCATGGGAGCCCCATGTCCCTCTGGAGTGGCAGGGGGAAGCCAGGTGGGATAACCTAGTGCATCTCACATGAGTTGCATTTGTTGCCTATGTTTAAGCAACTGAATCAACCTGTAGGTTCCCACTGAAGTCAGTGGATGTTTATTCAGTGCAGAGGAGAGAAGGCCTAGAGAGCAACTCAGTCACCCTAAAGTGGACRCAGAGGTGCTTGGATCATTTTTTCTCAACTCACCATCAGCCTCTAAAAGCTGGCCAGAACCTCTCCCTCAAATGAGAGGGAGCTGGGCTTCATCTGGCCGGAGGGTAATGAGTCAGTCCAGGAGATGCAGAGAACATCCCCCAGCTCCCTCAGGTCTGTTGTATTCACCAAGTCTTTCTGGCTGACAGCTTTCTACATGCCACAGAGTGGTTACTAGACCACAGAGTTTACTCTTTCACACATTGCTACTGCAACACACTGTTCTTACGTGTGTCATTCTCTTCCACACACAGAATAAGATAAGTGAGCAAGAATGTGAAGTATACAAGTATAAGCATGTACACGTGATTATGGCACACAAAGACTGTAAGGAAAACCGTAGTTTCTGTTGTTGTTAAAGCTGTCTAGTAATTTCCATTTCCTTTCTACAAATGCCTCTAGAACTGAAGTTTATATGAGTTAAATCTTTGTTTGCTAATTCTGAAACAGACTCTCTATTGAATTGACTTCCTATGCTGTAAAACCCTGCTTCTTCTGTGCACATAGGTCTGGGCCAACTGGAGGTCAACAGATATTTCCTAAGAAAGAACTGGATGGCTTTTCTTTTCTTCACTATGAAATACATAGTGAAGTTCTCTCTCTGAACCTTACAGAAAAGTGCAGTAATGGGAAAGCTACAGGGAAAATAGACCCATAAATTTAAAGATAAAAGTCAGGAATAATCTCTCTCTGTTTCTGCTATRGGGAACACAGAACTGGCCAACAGGGTGAGTTTCTGGAATGCATTCTTTGTCKCCCACTTTTAACTTGACAAGATCCTCAAATGTATTTTTATAGTTTCCTTCCTGGTATGCTCCCAGAGATAAGTACTTTCTTGAAGTAAATGTCAGGCCAGAGCTAGCTGGAAGAAAGCTTCTCCTGACATTGCGTGAAAGAAGCTATAGAATTTGTTCCCGATTCCTTTGTTGAGCCACCACAGCTCATAAAAAAGCAAAAGGATAACACATTTCTAACTGATGCACTCCTGATTACCCTGCAAATGGTAGGAAGAAATTTCAAAGCTGATACACAGAGTAATACTCAGTCATGCACTTGATCACGGACTTTAGTAAAAAGAGGAGGATTATAAACTATGAAAGAATTCTTCTTTGTTTCACATGAGAAAATATTTTCTGTTTCATTTATTATACTGAGTTTTCCTGCATGAATATTCCTAATACAAGTCTGCTGTGTTCTTGAGTTCTCATTCATATTCACTTCATTAAAAATACAGACTTTTTTTGGATCCCAACCCTTCTGATACATTTTAAAAATTATTCTTGCAACAGCAATACTCAGTGGAGCTACTTTTTAAAGTAGTTTCTTATTTTATTTATCTTGGGGAATGGGCAATAATACATAACAAGAAATGTTTGAGAAATAGCAGAAAACAGTAGATCCTGCAAAATCAGGAGCAGTTCTTAGGAGCAGCTCTGCTTCTCCTTCCACAACACATACACGATATGGTGTGTGAATGACATCAAAGGTCAATAACTGAATCTGTGGCTTTGGTGGGGCAAACGTCTATCAGTAAGATAAGTTCTGCTGGAGCTTGGGGAGGGAGCGGTGGCAAGGGACTACTCCTCTGTCGTGGGGCAGACAGAGTCGAGCAGCCCAGCGGGATGCTGCTTCTGGATCACCCGGGCTCTCTAGGTCTTTGACACTGCAATAAGCAAATAATAGGGATGACTCGCTGATACAAACTCATTGATTTCACAGGTTTTTGTGTACTAAATGACTTGAGTTGTTAGCCAATGAGGACAAAGACCACTGACATCGATGGGAAGACTCACTGACTTTAGCAGGCTTTGGATAAGCCTCCAAAAGAAGAGGGATGTTGGATCACTCATCATGAAGGGAAGGTAAAAGAGATAAACTGCTTTAAAGGAAACCTTCCTTTGTAGCTTACATCTCTACTGAAGAAAGTTATCTTACCAAAAGCATCATCAGCTGAAAGTTAGCATGAAGACTATTTCCTATAGAGTTACACAGTAATGTTTGCTTAGGAAAATAAGAGATAGGCTGGAAAATTCCACCTGGAATTAGAGGAAGGTAAATGGAGCAAATCCCTGCAAATGAGAAAGTTTAGAACATCCTSGTTACCCTGAAAGTGAAAACCAGCCAACTTCCCGCTTCTCAGGAGAGGTACTACACACGCATTTGGAAACATCCATGTAGCACAATCTACCTCATTAAAAACAACTGAAGTGCTACCGTCTTCCTGAATCAATACAGAACTATTTTACCTTTTCTAGTGTCACCTTCAATATCGCCTAATACAGCATAATTAAATGCAAATGAAATTGTTGTTAGGGAGAACACCCTGTTGTTTCTGGTAATGATCAGTTAGAAGGTGTGCTTGCGTGAAGAAGCCAGAAGGTTGTTAATTACTTCTCTATATTAATGAAATGCACCTTGTAAGAGTAAAGGGAGCCCAAAGATGAGCAGATTCCTGCTGTTTGCCTTGTCAAGACAGCAGCTGTGGAATATATAACCAGGGAGAAAGTCATCAGAGATCAATTTGCAAAAATGCTAACAAGGTATTAAGAACCTCCTGAAATCTGTAGAAGTGCTTTAAAAAAGAGATCTGAAAAACTTTTATAGAAGATGCTTAACAGTTTCAGCATAGGAAGKGAGTAACTTTATGTATAAGGGCACCTAAGGTCTTGGGGTTTAGGAACTGAGAAGAACTGGCTTCTATTCTCAGACCTTCCTTGTATTTTGCAATGACCTTAAAAAACCCCATTTAGTAGGTTGATCCTAAATTAGTCAGTGAAAGTCAAAAGGCCAAGCCAGGACCTCTGCATGTCTGAAGTGCCTCTTAAGTGTTATTTAGAAAGCATGAGCGAAAATTAAGCAGACCTTACATTACACCCTTGCACAGAATGAATTTTGCCCTGAAGTCCATGAAATACTTTGCTATTGCCGGGCAGAAATCACTATAAGAAGGATCATCATATAATTGCTACTCATTTATGCTTGTTTATCAGCCAGGGGAGCCTATTCATTATATGGGTTAGGTTATAATTTTAACTACCATCCTCCCCTCCAGAAAAGGCTGTGAGTTGTGTTACTGTGCCTGTGGCACGATGGTGAAACTGAAGCATTTGGAAAGGCTCTGGATCAAGGGAGATTCCACCCAGCCCCTCAGAGAACCTCTCCGAAGAGAAGCGGTTGCTACAGAAATACCTGCTGCCCTGACAGCTCCGCAGGTCGTGTTGCACCTGCACGTGGCTGTATGCTTGGAGGCGTTAGTAGTCAGGGCCTTGAAGAGGTCCTTTAAATAGGATCTGAGCCCTGCCACTGCAGGGTTTTGACCACCACACAGATTTTATCAAGCCAATCCAGTCAGGGAAAATCAAGGAGACCAAATTAGCTGTATGTCCTCTTCTGAGCAAATACCTATTATGGCTTATTTCAGCAACTGCGTGGGATGACCCTCTAAAGCAACCATGTCTGCAGAGGAACACCATTGTAGCAGGAAGAGATGAAATCCAGCTCCCCTGATTTCGGTCATCTAAAAGCTAGGCACTGGGTATAAAGGAGTTAGGCATTCTCTAAAATCAAAGCAGAGAGATATAAGCCCTCCCATGACTGAGTGATTCATCGCGGTCTAAAGAAGGCATCTGAGACAAATCAAATGAGTTGCTGCCTGGAGAGGCCTCTGTCTCTCCCCTGATAATAGAGGGAACCCAGACAACAAGCACAGACAAGATACTAAACTCTACAAGGCTAAAATTAAGTGACAGAAATCCTACCCTTCATGAACAAAAATTGTGTTTTAGTGGAAATTATTTAAGAGATAACATAGAGATACAGGAAAAATGTAATATAAAATATAAGTGAGGAGAAATCAAGGACCTTCCYCCAGAGAAACAGGTATTAAGAAGTAATGTACTTAGAAGTCTGTTAATGAAAATCTTGATCATACAGCTAATTAAGTAAATAAAGAGTAAAGCATGCAAATAAGGAGTAAAGAGTACATATACGTACACTATTCATCTACACAGTTTTTTAGTATGATAGAAAAGCATCTTACTTCCAGTGGATTCTGCTTTCTTAGTTTGCTCAGTCGCTAGCTGGAAGCTGCCCATCCGGGGCACCACTGTGGAGAAGGCCATGGTGCTCCTGCTGCGCAGCACCTCTCCCTGCTCCCGGTGCTCACGCCTCGGGGGGAGCATCTCAGCCAGGGTCTTGCGTCAACTCTGCCCGTACACCATTAGCAGCTTACCTGGATAGTTAATTTGTAATCAGGCTACTTCTAGGCAGGCTTTGTGGAGGAAAGTCTCTTCATACCTATCGCCTCTGACATTATTTGCCACTTATAGTTTCCCTTTACTCAAGTTTCTATTAGCATGACTTATATCAGTCTAGGCTGGTAGATCACGTAACCTTAATATAACCATCTCTATGGAGACCTATATAGTTCAATGCAATCTAGAGGCTATCAGCTATCCACAGATTAAATAAATGTTTACTGTATTTATATCACCTAAGTATAGCTCTCTTAAATAATTMATTTTTAAAATTTTATGTAAAATTGCAGGTATTGCATTAGCATTTCATTAAAATTCTTTTTCTCTCCTGAGTGGGCAAACTCATTACCAAAAAGGGGTAAAATGTTGACATGCTCATTCAGAGGAAAATTTTCTAATGGTACATAGGTGATTAGATGTTGAATACTTGTTATTGTTAATGTGAATGGCTCGTTTAATTCCCTTGCTATCACACTACAAAATTACCCTTGACATGATCTTCTGTAATGTGCTGAGCATTATTTTATAGACTGTATTTCTAATGAATTTTGTCTGATGAGGCAGACAGTGAAAAGGAAAAAAGTAAGCACCTCTTTCCCATGCATGATTCCTTCTGCGTTTTCTTCTTGAGGTAATGTCTGGATTGTGATTTCTTTGTTGCTAGTTCAGTACATTAAAAATCAGCTAATGTAGCATTAACTAAACACTAATAGGCCATTAAAGACAAACGTTCATACTGGAGAAAACAAAAATGTTTCAAATGTAAATATAAGTCAATTTTATATGCACAAATTTTTGCTATCTGATGCCATTTGCATTAATAATTAATACATGTGTTTCGTTGGGATATTATCAGCCTCAATAGATATCCAGACTTTCTTGGCTTAGTATTACTTCTTTTCCTTGCAAACGGTTCAAGAGGCCAAGATAACATTGGCCATTGCTTTATCCTCCCCTACTGACTACCTGGCAAGAAGACGGACCCAGCCGAGCAATGATGCTGGCAGCACCACAAGTGATCCAGAAGCAAACAATCGTTAAAATGTGTCCTGCTGTCCCAAGCCCTTAGAATCTGCATGACAATCAGCAAATGTTTTCTCATATTTAAGGCATGGAGCAATAGTCCCATTGCATTTAATCAAAGTGCAGATACATGCACAGCCATCCTGGGAAGTTAATAACCTTGTTAAGAGCACAAACACACAACCCTTTGCGAGTGCAAAGGTAATGTCCTTTGTGGTTCTGGTTCAAACTACCTTTCTTGCTCCAGTATTCATCACAAAATGACAGAAATGTAGGGTGGAAGGGCGCCAGGTGTCAAACAGCCACCCCCCACTTGAGGCAGGACTCCCACACCAAGGTGATCAGGTCAGCCGTGGCTCTGCTGAGGGCCTCCTGGGATGGAGGGTCTCAGCCCCCCTAAGCAGCCAGTCCYGTGTTACGCTGCCCGCCCTATGCCCCCTCATCTCTGCTGCCTTCCCAAGAGGCTGCCAGCATCTCCTCCACGTCTGAGAAACGAAGGTTATCCTGTGAGGTTGCCCTTAGCCAGGCATCAAGGCATGAATCTGTGTTTTATAAGGACATCTACATTTTTTTGGAATTTGAGAGCGGTTTGCTGGGAATAATTTCCCAACAAGAGCTTTGGAAAAAAACAATCAGTCTCCTATTAGTGGGGGACTCTTGTTAGGTTACTCACATGTGTACATTATAAATAATGTGCATGGCTATAGCTAGTGCTTCCTGGCCCTCTGCTAGCCTTTGATCATCTCTTTTGCCAGGGAATATACAAGGCAATAAAAGGCTAACTTGTTATCACCAGTGATAAATCTTTTGGGAAGAAAAGGCCTTATTTTCCTTTCCAGTAAGGATGAGGACAATTGTAAGTCTCTAATCGTACCAAGAGTTGTGTTACACTTGTCTTTATATATCACACAGTCTATGAAATCAATGGGAATACTTGCTGTGCCTAAACTTCACAAATGCATCGTGCTTTTATCAGATCTGGTCTTGTAGCAGATATAGTTCAAGAGATTATCTTTGAAGTTATCCATCTACACAGCTGACAAGAGGAAAAGAAAATGGTGAAGATGATGCCTTTCATCTCCTAAAACAACTCTCCAGATAATTTCCTAATGAGGAATTCTGTTTGAGTTGTTGCAACTACATGAGCTATTGGATTTTGCTTTGGTATAGATAATCATGATAATAATATTTGCCTGTAGCAAAATGCCATAGTAAGGCAAGGACATGATTTCCATCTGTCTTTCTCAACTTGTTTTTACAAAAAAAAAAAATCCCTTATTTCAGATAGGAGCCGCTCACACGTGATTGAAGTCCAAGACACATTTTCAGCTTCAGTCTACGGATTTTGATCATTCAATCGCTTGCCTTCCCTACACTCAGGTGGATGTTTATTACAGAGAGTTATCAAAATATTTTGTGTTAGCATTTAAGTGCTAATACGTGCATAGGTACTACATAACTGGAAAGAGGCGGAGGGGATTTTTTTTCACATAGAGAGTAAACAGGACATCAGAACAAATTTCTTGCTCCAGTCAATTTTCACTGTTAGAGTCAAACATAGTTTTGGTCAAAATCAAAGCACAGAACCAACTAGCTCATTTCTAGTACAGGCCCACCACCATCTCGTCTGGTCCTAAGGAGGAGACAGGCCTGGGTCAGTGCTCAGAGGCAGCACTGTTTTGATATGGGTTTGATGTAGCAGAACCAGGATCCCCACTTTTAGATCCCCATGGATCTAAAAGCCTTGTTGAACAGATGCTTTGATTATTGTCTTTTCTAATTATTGCCTATATTTAATTGGAATGAACCCTGTGAGCCAATACTTCCATTTTAAAATGATATGCTGATAAATGTTTTCTCATCTTTGAATTATCAGTGTAGCAGAAGTATTGTTTGTGTCTGAAATAGGCCATTTTTACATGTGTCACATTTGGAAAATAAATCTGCTCCTATGCCCCCTCAAGGCTGCATTAGATGATGTTAAGTGCTCTCATTTTTCTGCTCCTTAAGATATTTTTAACTGGATGAATCATTAGGTATTCTGGTCACTCCTCTTACCGATGCAGTTATGATTTTAACAGGGAAAATGTCAATTCTGTGAAATCTCTCTGTGACAACCACTCTCATTGCAGGGAATGTTTAAGTTGCCACAGAAATATGGAAAACAGCCCTGCCAGGGTATTTGAGACGTCACGTAGTCCACCCCCCGCCCCAAGGCAGGCTCAGCTCTGCCAGGTCATCCCTGGCAGAGGTTGGTCTAACCTGCCTCTGAGATCCCTCCATGCCCGTGCCCGTACCCATGACTTGCAACTCCCCTGGCAAACAGCCCTGGTGCTAAGTTATTTGAAACCCGTCTTATTTAACCTAAATCCTCTATGTGGCACTTTTTAAGACCATTTCTTCTCATCCTGTGATCCATGGTCTGCAGAAMAATTTTACAGTTGTCAAAGCTGTTATCATATTTCTCCTCAGCTTTCTCTTGTCTAAGCAGCCCTAGTGCTCCCAGTCTCGCCTCCGAGATCATGGACTCTTGGCCTTTAATCTTGCTGCTTCTGCCCTGGTTTCTGTCAAACTGACCCCATCTTTCTTAAATTAGAGCTGAGATGTTACCAGTGACAAACAAGGCAGAATATATCTTCCACATGGCTCCTTTGTTTGTGCATCCTGCTGTGAATTTGTATTTTCACAGCAGCGCAACATCACTGACTCAGGTCATACGCACCCAAGTGCTCCTGTGCAACGCAGAGCCTTTACTAAAAAGCAGTTGCTTAGTCCACCGTTTCCCATCTTATACTCATACTGTGAATTTTACTACCTAAACTATTTATTTCAGACCACTTCAATTTTTCAAAATAATTTTGAATTCCAGTTGTGTCCTCTAGCTTGTGCCCTGTACAAGAGGGCTATGTTGTCTAGTGTCCAAACCATTAAATATTGAATAATACCACACTCAGGAGAAATCCTAGCACAGATTTACTTGTCCTTTTCTCTAGAAGTATGGCTTTCCAKCCAGTTGTACGACAATTTCACAGTGGTTTCAATAAAACTGTTTCCTTAACTTGCTTATGAGACTCCCCTGGGAAGCAAAGTCAAAAGCAGCGCTACAGCCAATATAAAGAAATCTACTGCTTCTTCCCTCATTTCCTATCTATATATGATATTAGCCTTTTTTGCCCTTAGCAGTGAACCACTTTTTTCCTTGCATTCATGTTCTAGCAAATGTTCTTTCAGATATTTTTTCTGTTTTTTTTCTTGTTACCTCCTGTGTTAATTCTATTATATTCTATGCCTTGGCCTTTCTGATTTTGTCCTTGTAGGTTTGTGCTAGTCTTACATATATCTTCTTAGTAACTTGACCTACTTTCCACGCCAAATAATTTTCAGGTCACTGAAAAACTCCTGAGTTAGCAAAAGTGGTTTCTTACTACACTTCCTGTATCTCCTTCATATGAAATAATCTGTGCTTGTCTTTTTGAGGCTGCCTTTTTAAGAACTTCTTTAAACTCCGTTTTTCCTTCTGCCTTGCTTCTCTCTCAATTCTCCAAGTTGAGTGATCCTCCCTTTCCTCAAATCCTTTATTTTTATTTTACTGTTTTCCTTTCTTCCCTTGCTAAGTGTCAGAAATACCATTCCTTATGATCCCTGTCACAGGGTTTGCCTTCTCCCTTCACCCTCTGGACCAACTCCTCTTCGCTCGGCAGAAACGAGATCCAAAGGAGCCTTTCCCTCTCCGAGAACCAGATAATAACCTCCATTGCAGCAGGGCTGCTTCCCCTCCTCTTTTATGCTCAAAGAGTTTCAGCAGCTCTGTTGCCTCCAACTGCTGGCATTGACAGCAGGCATATGCAACCACCACGCACACCTTGGAAACATGCCTCTTCATCTGCCCCTGCCCAAAATAAATCATAAATGTATCATGTCCATTAGCCTATCAAATCAGTTAAGTAATCATTCTGATTGTGAATGAAGTTYTTCCAACTTGTTTTTCTTATGTTTCTTATATTAGCACACAGAGSTCCAAGGTAGTCATCCCACTACTTTATTTCTTGTCCCTTTTCATTTCCAGGAGGGCTTTAGTGCCCAGTTTTCAGGGTGTGCATTATCCACCTCTTTACTAGTTTGCTCAGTCTGTGCCTGGTAACATTTTCACTTCTCTGTGTAAGATGGACTCTCTCTTTCTTCAGGTATTATTGCCTCCTCACTGAGAAACTGCAGTTGTTGCCGAGTCCTGTCTCCTGGCCACCCCATCCCCTCCAGATGCTGGTCCCCACCCCAGCCTTTGCCCTCAGCTGGAGGGGCTGGGTAGGGCCACCCTCACGCCTCCTCCCCGAGTCCTGCAGCGATGTGCTCACTCTCAGCTTTCCCAGGGGCTTGTTTAATGGGAGAGGTTTTCTAACAGGCTCTCAACAGGCACTGTACCTTCTGGGATGCCGGGTTAGATCTGCAAACAGACATCTCTCTCACCTTCAGCCTCTTCCTCGGCAGACTGCCAGTTCTGCACATATTAGACTAATGAAGTATGAGTGTCCTCAAACCTTACTAGTGATGATTCCTCAGTCGGTACCAAGGCAGAGCCTGGATAACTATGTACATTGTGCAGAAGAATCTTATTAAAATACAACAGCACAATAACACCATAACCACACCGTACCCTCACAGCTTTCATCAACACAAGAGTCGTTTCTTGCCAAAGGTCATGTCACTTCAGGATTTTTATAACAGGGGACACTTCTATGTCCCTGATTCAGCAGGATGTCTAATTCTAAACACAAATCATCCCAACTGAGCTACCAAAGCCAAAAACGAATGCCTAAATGATGAACTGATGCCCGCTGCTCATCTGAGTCTAGACAAATGGCAACAATGTGTAGAATTACTTTTATTAAAAAATAATCTGTGCTACTAAATACCCTGAAAGTCATACGTGAGAACAAAACTGTTCTTACTGCCAAGACTGATTCTCATTCCAACCTGCAAAGTATTGAACAGTTTTCTCTTTGACCCTGTTTCTGAAAATCTCAGATTATGTGAGAATCCAAAATTTTATTAAAAGCTGAGCAATTCCTTATGATTGCAGAGAGAAACTTGGGAATATGCACCCTCATAGTTCAGCAGCAAAACAGCAAATTGAAAGAGCTATGATTTGTCATTTTTTCCTTTTTTATTTTTCTAATCCTGTAATTTGAAAGTGAATTCTGAGACTAATGATTTTGAACTGTTTGGACTTGCCACAGTGCCAAGTACTTGTGGCAAATGTTTGTAGGATTGAGACCATTAGCTGAAGTGGTCCATTCTGACATATTTTCTTACCTGYCTGCCTGAGACAAATAGAGAAATGAAATAAATACAATGAATAGCCTAGCCAAATGTCAGCGTTGTGGAGCCAAATTCATCTTGGTGGCCACTTACTGGTCAGCTGGCTGTGAAAGCAGAATCCCTCAGCGGGGGTTTAATGTAACCTTATGAGCAGAAGTAATTGAGGTTAGTCATGGCGCTGAATTGGGGCCATCCTTAAACTGTGTATACTGCAGAAAAGCATTTCTCATCATTATCCATCATCACCCTCATTTTCACTTGGAAAGTATTAAGCTACTGTATTAAGTTATTTAGATTGTAAAAGTCAAATGAAAAAGAGGCATTTTTATTGCTGCTTTGGCCACTGGTATTATACCAGCCAGTAGCAGTCTTCTCATAACAATCAGACCAAAGGCCATGCTCAGGGGAAATCCACTATATTGAAGTGAAAGAAAATAACCCTGCTATGTTCCTAAACTTCCCCAAGTCCTAGAAATCTCCAAAGGGAAGGGCTATTACGCCAAAACATTACTCCAGTATTTCAAAATGAGGATGATCTAACGATAATTTAAAAATGAATTTTAATTATTTTGTATTTTGTTCTTTGCTTCACTGTAATAAAATAACTACTGGAGATGTTAATTTGCTTTTCCCTCTGCRTGAGGAAAGCTTTTTGGGCAATGTGGAGGTGTACAGTAGTTTACATTACATTAGGTTTCATTTTCTGAGGAGAGAAGAGAAACCAGTTAATAGGCAGAGGGGCTTCCTTTTTGTTTCGGTGATAACATTTGCCACAAGCAAATGGCCAACCCATGAACTAGATATGGAGCTCTAAGGCCTAGGTGTCTGCAAGATGAACACTACCACCACCTAATTATTACAGGGGAGGACTGTGGATGGAGAGGAAGACTCTACTTGTTCACAGTTTCATGGGTTGCCTCTTGTTCCCAGTGGAAAAGAACACAGAAAGAGGAACTGGCCGGTCTTTTCCATCTCCACCCTGCTTGGCTGGAAGAAGAAGGCCATGTAGCATGAGGAGCAGCCCAGTCCCTCCTAATGAACAGAGCAGAGCAGATCGCGGAGAGCAACCCTGGGAGAAATTGCTTCTTCCAAGTGTGGCTCCCTAGGGTGCCCCAGCACATGGCAGTGCAGCTCTGAGCTAGGCACAGCTATCATATAAAATCATAAAAATCTCTGTGGCAGCTGCAGCAGTTGTTTACGTGGGATAATAATATTAGAAAGTACTCACAATAAACTTGTAGCTTTTACTGTGACTAACAGCTCAACACAAGGAGAAGCACCGGCTCGATGTGATAACCAGCTCTCCCATGAACAACCTCTCTGCATTGTAAAAATTGTATTTAGAGTAATAGCCCAGACGTCTCATGGCCTGGGATTCCTCACATGAGCAAAGGGTCCTAATTCTTACCTTTTTGCTGGTTTTACACAGGTCTGTGCCCACTGACAGTGGAGTTGTTTCTTACTGCTTTTGACACTAACATCCAGGTTTGGGTACAGCATCTGCCCTGGGGGCAGCCAAATCTCACCACTACTGGTACAAGTAAGAAGGTTACAAAACTGCCTCCTGCTACTGGGTGATTCTTGTTCAAGCTGAAGTAAACTGGGACCAAAGGACAGGCCTCAACAACTCGGGATATTCACCAAAAATTGAGATTTGTCTCTTCATCATCTACCATGGGGTTTTTTTATTGTTTATATGGGCAAGGCAGATTGCAGGCCTGCTTAAGGCACTGAACTGACAGCCACTTGTGTCCGTGCTAAGCAGCTGGGATCAGCGTGGGTACCACAAACTGATGTTAAGATTGCCAAATATACACAAATATACATGTAGGAGAGAACTGTGCTAGCTTCTTTTTTGCAAAGATACAGGGGCAAAACACTGGAAGTCACAACTGTTACCACCTGGCAAACTGAGCTCGAGCCTCTGAACAGTTGAACCACACTGGGAAATAGTTAAAATCAACTCAGATCTGGATCCTTGTTTCAAAAGACTGTTAACATACAACATTCAGAAAYACTGGGTCATTTAATGCAGTGACTAGCAAATTCCTGCTGGGTTAGAGTTTGGTATTTAATCTTCTCAACAGCTTCATGAAGTACAGGAAAGCAGCTGGAGATATTTTCTTACACAGGGGAAGATGCTTTTTCCATATATTAATGAGAAAATAGGATTCTCACTATGGTATTGCTGTTGCCTCAACATGCCGTAGTTGAACTCTCGTGCCCAAGGCTACAAGAACTAGGAGGCTTTGGTCCACTTGAAGTTAAAACTGAAACAGGAACACCTATCTCCATCCTCATTTACTGTGATGGCAGGGATATTGGAGTGACCGTGGCAGGGAGCGGATGGCAGCGCACCACTTGCTGTGGGCACAGCTGATGCAGGCAAGTGTGACATGGATGCTGTAATTTAGCACCACTGACTTCCTTGCCTTACCTCCCCCAGCAGCACCTGCGGAGGCAGAGAGGTAAAGCTGCTGCATCCAGACACAAACAAGCAGAAAAATCTGTGGGGAAAAATACAAATCCCTTCTGGATCCTAAATTTAGTGTTTCTAAATAAAAAGGATTTATACCACGGTGCCTTTTTTCTTCTCTAAGATGTAGCTCTTAACAGATGGTGATGAACAGTTTGGAATTAAACTGTATCCTGCTGCATTTCTAGATGCCTTTTTACAGCGCTACGCTCTGGGCCACATCCTCACCATTCACGCTTACTGGGAGGTAATTTTTAGCTTCTCAAGTAATTATTGCCAAAATGTGATTTCARCTATAGATGCTGTTTCTTCAACACCATCAGATGTCCACATTTCCACAAGACTGCCCGTTGGCGAGAAGTGAGTGACTACAGCTCAGAAGTGTCACACCAGGTTCAAGTTTGTGATTTACCTACAGAGAATGAAGAAGTGTTTCAAGAGTGGCACGCCTGGCAAACATTTCATTAGCAGAATAGATAAAACACTTGAAAACTAATTGCAGTGAGTAAAATGCCTACGAGAGGCTAACTACTCCTCAGGCTGCCCACAGAGAGCCCATGTTGTGAGCTARGAGGCCAAAACTTGCCTTTTCCATGAGCAGCTGTTGTTACCAGAAGGCCTCAGATGTCATCAAAAGAGGAATCGCTTATGAGCATCTTCCATTTTCTCTCTTGTGCCCTGACTGATTAAACTGGAAGAGTTTATATACCTGTGCAATTTATCTTGTTGAAATAATACCTCCACCATCTTATTAGTTTAAGTAAGCAGACGAATAAGGTTCTTCCTTTAGATTGTGAAAACCAGAAATAGTGCTCAGTTACTCTTTGAATGGCACCTTGCATTCTGATGGCACGTTAAATTAGAACTCCTGCTCGGGTGTAAGGATGCTTTCACTTTACATTTAGGGTAATATGACTTTTCTAGCCACTCAGTGGCTCCCAATCAATTACTGTAGTATTTAAGGTAGCCAGTTCATCACAGGCACCTGCTTACAGGTGTCAGAGCTGACTGGGGCCATGCAGAGAAGAAACATCCCCTTGGTCAGGCTGTGGAGGCATGTGCTTTTGGAGGCAGAGTATGCACGCTCCCGCTTACTGTCGCTGTGATCCGTGTGACAACCAGTTTGCTCCCTGGGACTAAGGATTTTTTCATTAGATAGCTTTCAGATAGGTCTCATTGGCCAAAATGCCCCTACATGGTTGAAGATTTGCCAGGAGACCAGCTATGGGCTGTCTACAGAGCGCTTGTTGACCTACGGCAAGGGGAGTCCGAAGGATGAGTCATGGCCGTGTCCGCCTAAGCTGCAGCTCGCACGAGGCCAAGCCTGACCYGCTTCTCACTCGCATTATTTGTGTGCAACCACACGCTCAAGGGCATGCTGCAGCTGAGCTCGGGGACACTGTCCGTGGGGAGAACAGATGAGTGCTTGGCAATGCTGGGCAGACCCCAGGCCCTCTGGTGCTGGGGGAGCTGGGAACAGGCACTTCCACAGCCAGCAGACAGTCTGAACGCAGCTCTCCTGGAGCATGGATGTGGGGCTTTGACCCCAGCCTTCAGCTGTAGCACTGGATGCTGCAACAGTCATACAACGGGCTTTGATGCACGTCGCCTTGCTTTCAAACCTGCCCTGAATTTTGCAGATGAGTTTTGTTCCCTGAGCTGGCCTGTTCCTGGACAGTGCACCAGGTCCTCACCCTGCCTTGGGCGTGCTGAAAAGCTCAAACTTCATCTTTAATGCTTTACACTGAAATGAGCTATGTTTTTTATGATAGTCCTCTAAAAACTGAGGAGAAAGGACTCAGGCATTTCTTCTGTCCAAACTAGCAAAAACTGCTTGTGGTAATTAATAGATTTTGCTTAACAGTCAAAGGAGAAATGCCAATGATTCTGTATGTCTAGTTAAGTTAAGTCAGGGAGGTTTGGGCCAGCCAGTAATTCTTCTCAGGGAAGAAAAAGCAACCGAAAGTATCCAATTTAGGGAAGAAAAGAGACAGAATACAGAAAAGCAAATTCACTCCTTCTCCTTCATGACAAAGCCCTGGCATTAGAGAAGGGATTTCTGCCAGATATATATAACAGGGTCTGTGCAATGCTGTAATTTGCAGGTTCTTTACCCAAAATATTTCCCTCTTGTGTCTTTGTTTATAACTACACTCAGACACATCAAATTGTACTGAAGATATATTCCCTTTGTTTGTTTTTTTTGTTTTTGCATTGCTTGATGATAATGAGCATGGATAATGATTGATGGATAATGAGGAAGCTTATTGTGGGCCAACAATTAAACAAACAAAAGTTGCATTTTCAAGAGAAAAGAAGATGATAAGAGGTAAATCAGGTGGAGCACTCCAGAAAAAAAAAATAGAGCAAGTGAGTGATAACCCCTGTTAACTGCAGCCAGATATGCATCAGGGAAAATCTAAAGATCAAAAGAAATACCATTCATAAGGAAAATATATATCTTATCAGGATGGATCAGCAGCTTCAAAATGATCAGTTAGGATTTGAAATTTCAGATTATGAAATGTTGACAATCAACRCTACATTTTCCCCGCCAGGATGTCAAATGCCACTCCTCGGAGGCCTGACTCATTAGATAATTATTTGAGCCAGTCAGTTTCAGCAAAATTGTGAGCATGAAATAAGCTTGGAGCTCAGCAGAGACATTGGAGTATGACTTTTGGTTTGATTTCTCAGTAACTCACTGAATGCAATACAAAATCAGTGGCCGCCTCCTTTGCAGCTTTTATTATGCTCCCAGTTGGCACCAAGTAATAAGTGATTATGAATATGCCTTCTGAGCTCTTCAACCTCCCTTTATTGGTTATAAGCATGCTGGGAGCCTGTCTGTGGGCAACCCAAGCTGACAGCAAGGAAGTTGAGCACTGACAGGCTACCAGCTCTGACATGCTTTCATTGCTAATGGTATTTTCAGGTTGTTATTGTTTGGTTGCACAGAATAAAAATAATGTACATGCTAAGGGACTACAAAAGGGAAAACATTTTATATGATGAAAGGAGGAACACTTGTCCATCTGAACTATCTTGCCAACTCTTATTTTGGCAGTGCTGGTTTACTAGTTACCTTTGACACCAGGCCAAGAGTCTTTCTGCCTCAGCAGCCAGCTTGGACTTGCTGCTGACATTGCAGTATCACAGGGGACTTGCACTGTTATGAAGGTGCAGAGACACTCTAGAAAATCTCCAACAAATACACCAAATCCATCATTCAGAAGAGATAGGCTTYAACACCTTGGACATTTCTACAAAAACAGGTTCCTTAGTTTCTGAATGTTTACATTTTCTACATGTATGTTTAGGGATGGGTGGTGTGGGCTAACCAGGRTAAGCATTTAGCCCAGCTATCTCCTGACCTTTGAGGCTCTGAGCCTGCAAATGCTTAATCGCAGACACAACTTCTATTTGAGCAGTTTAGGTACCTGCAAACACAGTAACTGTAGAGACAAAGACTATAAACTGCTCGGTTGCAAGTTTCAGGCTATTTGTAGAAATAACTTGCAAAGGTCTCTCTGTCTCAGCCATGTAGGTAGCACATGATGCTCTCATAAAGCTGTGGGGGCAAACTGTGCTGTCTAATGGCTCAGTTCACAGATCCCCCTGTCCCACCTGGAAGGTGTGCTGGCCGCATCTGTCTGTGCCCTCGTCTTCTTCTGGGTCCACTCAGTACATGTGGATGGGCAAAATGTGGCCCCCTCCCCCAAATGAATAACCTCTGAAATGTCTGGACTGCCTGTAACTTAGAGAAAACACAGCAGACACTCTTCCTCTTCTACCCGGCCTGCAGGAATGCACTGAACTGCTCTGAAAACAAGACTTAGCTATGGATGTTTATTCTGCTCCCTCTTCCCTCCCTTCCTGGAAAGCACATTGAAAGAAGGACATTCAAAAATAAGAGTTGAAGGAAATGAAAAAGAATTTGAACTGAATTAAACAGCTCTGTGTGATATTTAAGAAACTGGAAATTAGCAAGAGACAATGGTTAGACACACACAGACACGAGCACACACAGAGATACATATATATATCAATTACTTTAAAATTCAGTAAGACCCTTCCCTAGTGTTATCCTACAGTATGTTTAAAACAGCGTGGYTATCACTGCTTAGAAGCTGAAGAGCAGGCAGATTATATTCCTCAGTGCCAGTTGCACCAGCTGTGCGAGTGGGCTTTCCATAATCCCGCATCAAGATAATGCACTTCTAATCTTACCCTTTAAATGTGACTCCTGAAAAATGACACTGCATCCCCGCCCTGTCATTGCATTTTCTGCAAACAACCGTGTTCTTCCTTTCATGCTCCAAAACTACTGTGCTGTCCTGAAAGAGCCTTGCRTTCAGATGATCTTAATTCTCTAATAAAAACTATCATTATTTTACAGCTTCAGAGTCAAACACACAATTGCTTCACATGTATAAGAGAATTACCTAAACACAAAAATATCCCTCCAAACTGAAAATTAATTATAACTTCTTCCACATGCTTGAAACACCGGCCTCATAACCTGATACTAGGATCATTTTAGTCCTGTTAAATTGGGATTTTCTCAGAAGAGATTAAGTCCCAAACCTGGTCTGCAGTCCTTAATCACAGGATTAGTCACACTGATTTAATGAATTTCTTACCTGTGTAATGACAGCAAGATCAAGCTAATAATTTGTTTTTTATTCTGAAGGGACAACAGCAATATCTTGGGTATTCCAAAATCCCTCTTACCTTCATATCTATGCATCTGTATATCTGAATCTGTGTATCTATGAATTTGTGTATCRGACATACCCACACCCTTGCTGAACTGGGAATGGTTACATGCAAGATCAACGCTTACTGCCGATAGCCTCAGGGGCATTATGAACCTACCAGCCCCTGATCCCCTGGGTTACTCCTATCCAGTTTAATCCCTGTTATTATCAAGAGTCACCCCAACATCTTTGATGGTCTGAGCCTCCAAGCGATATTTAAGTGGGCAAGAGGACTGAAGAGTAGTAAAATATTTTCAGTCTCAAAAGCCTTTTGAAGCACCTCCTGATCCTTTGTGAGGTGGCCACCCGAACAACCTTGTTTCAGTTTTACAAATGAAGAAAATGTGACACAGGRTTTTTACTAAAATTTACAGAAGTCCAGTCAGGTTTGGAAAGAGAAGTTCCTCGTTCCATTCTTGTGATGGATCATATCTAAAACGTTATTTTCCTTTGCCAAAACTTGAAGTTCAGTTAAATTAAGAAAAAGTGTGTGATATGAAAGTATGATGTGTAGAACTGCAGAGGTGAATGCTGCACCAACCAAACAGACTTAGGTTATGTTTCCTCAACATTTTCTGTTGTCAAAATAGGCAGTCAAGGCAGCTGTTGGTACAGCCCAGGATACTGGGACCAGTATACTGGCACCATCGCTACATTCAGCTGTTTTCCCATGTTGRGGACTTCCCAAAGCACCTTTTTAAATGTAAGGTAATATTGATTCTGGAGACCAATAACAGGGTAAGAGCCCAGGTACCAGGGCCACCAACAGTGGTGCCAGCAGAAAATGCAATTAAAGGCCTACCACATAAACTTTTGTCTAGAGAGGCTGAAAATTACTCCCGGCCTTTTTTAAGGCTGCAAATTCCTTACATGCAACCTAGCACAAAAGAATCCCATACGAAACAAGGTGCAGATGTTCCCCAGTTAATGTGTACGAATGATTGAAGCCACTGGTCCCGCGGACAGTTTTTCCTGGGCAGCAGAGAGCTTTGCCGGGCCGGGGGCAGCACAGGGAACGCAGCGGTTGGCAGCGCAGCGAGGGCAGCCAGTCGCTGCCTTGCCGAGGGTTCAGCAGGAAGAAGCTGTAGCTACTCAGGAAACCCAGTTAATTCCGTGAACTGATTTATTTACACAACCTCCAGATGAGTACACATAACATTGCCTTTGGAAACGATCCAACTCCTCGCTTGGAGCTGAAGGAGAAGTGCAAGCCTCCTTTCGGAGGCCATTGCCRCCTGTTAATTTGCTGCCAGGTCTGCAGTGAGAGATGGGGATGATGGCCTTGTCACGGGGCAGGGCCACCCTGGCACAGTCTGCCGTGCCAACCCGATGTTCGGTGGTGCCGGCTCAGTCCCGAGCGGGAGCAGCGGTGCCTCGAGCCTCCCTGCTGCCTCAGGTGCTCCTGCCCGAACCAGCTCTGCAGAGGAGCCCTCGGTGTTTAATGTGTGGTTTGTAAGTCTACCAGGGAGTGAAGGGGCCATTCAGTAAGTGCTATTCTTCCCCCTGAACTGGTGAGGAAACATGGAGGAATGCCGGAGGAGACTCCAGTGAGCTCCRGCTGGATACGCAGGAATCAGAGGCCCCTTCAGGGTAGCAGGAAAATGGAAATTTAGCAATAAAAGGGATGCGGGAGCCTGCACTAGGAGCCAGGGCTGCTGCTGGGTAGCGATGAACACGTGTGCGCACACAGACACGCAGGCACACTGCTCCTCCAGTCCCCAGATTTTCCTCAGGGGGACCCTTCATCCAGCCGGAGCAACCAGAACAAGCATTGCCAGTGAGCCCACCGGCTGGGCTGGCCTGGCTGAAGGCCAACAATAATAAACAGAAGTCAGCGGGGTCCCCACTGAGCAGACCTGGGGCACTGGTGCTTTTTGCAGGCTCTTCGTCAGGGACGCAACTACAGTCACTGTCTTCCCGGGCCTTGAGTAAATTCACAAATGCAGGGGCAGCCAAAGGGATTAAAAGTGCCAGCAGTGGGAGAACTTCTCTGGGTGCTTGTGAGGGAAAGAAAGTGCTAATGGGGAGAACAGGGAGAGAAGGGGAGTGTGGGGTCTGAGGCAGATCAAAGCAGAGACATGTCAACAGAGCAAGAGAGCAGAGGTAAAACATTGTAAACGACACAGAAAGAAGGACCGTGAAGGCCTTAGAGAAAGGGGATAACGAGGAATAGGAGGGAAGTGCAGGGAGCCGCCAGCAAAGCGATCTCTGGCCCTTTCCCTATGAAGCTGTTTTACAGTGCACTGAGTCCAGGGCAATCTGTAAAGTCTTAAAAGAGGGGCAGGAGAGGAAAATGCATTCCTCCTTCTTCACGCAGAATTGGTCTAGAGAAGGTAGAAAAGGAAAAATAAAATGAGGGAAAAGCTGTATTGGCAGAATAAACAATCTTGATAAAGGCCGATATTTTGAAAGTTGTCTCAGGGATTTTGCAAGCCTTTCATGATACAAAAATTGTGGGAGTGAAAAAGGGAAGAGATTAAATAAATGTAGGGGGGACATAACACAAGGGAGAGTATTTTAAAGTTAGCACATTATGTTACTTAAATATATAAGGGATGGTCATTCCTAAACCGTGCTGTATTTCCAAGGCAGAAATGGGACAGAGCAGCCACAGTCCTGGAAGAGCAGGAACACTTGTGAGTCAGCTGTAACACTTACGTGTCAGGAGAAAATGCATCATTTTTTCCATCCCAGTATGAATCTTACGGAAGGAAAAAGAGAGGAGGAAATGTCTTATGCCTTGATGTCTAGAAAAAAAATCAAGGCATTAATGGATGATGAGGACTTGCTATATGTGGGCCAGATTTTAGATACAAGGCCCTAATGTAGGGCACCTCATAAATAAGGAGATAATGGAGGGTGGCATGCTAGGTATCAGGGCTCAGCCACTTTGGCTTTCTTAGTCAGCAATACCAGTGGACTGCTTTAGGCCTCCTGGATGGGATTTTGAACATCCTAAGGGCAAAAACATAAGAAAATGGCAATTGACCGTTGGTCCTTCAGAAAGCGAGGCTCTCCGCAGTCCTGCACATGTTAGCTCCCCTCTGCCTGTGAGGATTAAGTCCCTCCTCCTCGCAGACACCAGGCACAAACTGCCGCTTCCACAAAAGCGTAGCGAGGCTGATCTATGAGTTGCCTGTCAGGGGACTTAGGGTGACCACTGGCATATGGCAGTGGCTGCAAAATCACTGTCACAGCAGGAAAAATTGCACTGCATTGGTAGAAGTTATAAAATGATAAAGCAGTCTCTTCATCTAACCATTGGATTAGCTGTGGTCATGGGGACTGCCATGTCCAGAGGGACATATCTACCTGCTATCCCTCCATGTTCTGCATAGGCAGAAGTGTTTCTGAGGTATTGAAGGAGTACCCAAGTATATTAGAATATCCCCCTCAGTGTTCAGCTGCCTTTCACAAAATCTGGTCTAGAAATATCATTTAGATGGGCTACAACAGGGCAGGGACCATGAAGAAGGAGAGGTTTATCAGTGTGAGTGAGGTAAGTAGGGAAGGAGTAGAGGAAGGCCATTGCAGACAAAGCAAAAGGAGGAAAAATGTTTTGAGTTGGTAACAAACAGCACACTGGCAAGGGGAGGGGGGTCTAAATACCTGGAATATCTGCTTTGGGTTTCCGTTTGGTACAGATCTCAATTTGGTGTAGGTTTCTAGATCATAATTCTTCTCTGGATTATGCATTGGCTACTTTCGTCAAGAGGCTTTCCAGTGCTAGGAGGGACAACATTTGGCTTCGTGAGCTTGGAAAGTGTCTTGAATGCAGGCAGTTGCTTCAGCAAAGTGGAGTGAGAGAGCACCAACCACTGGTAGGAAACCTTTCTGATAAAAGTTCGTGTTCCAGTGAAATGGGTCCAGACTGCTAAATTTCTCTTTGTGGAAAACAAATTTAAGTTTACAATGGAAGGGTRGAGAATCTTTATTTATGGAGATTTTTAAGAACATATGAGACAAATGTCTGTCAGCAGTTATTTAATTGAGCTGGTTTTGCTTTGGGCTGGTCTTGCTAGAAGACCACTCAAGGTCCCTTCCTAAGTGCAAAGTATCACATTGCATACTTCGTTTTCACTTAATGTCAAGAATTAAATTTCTTTTTTTCCTCAACATTTCAACTAGAGTACAAGAACTTTATGATTACAGATTAAATGCTTTTTTATGATCTGCAGTGGTAGGACTGCAGTTAATCTGTGAGAATAGCTAGTGTTTTCCTTGCATCAGCCATAAACTCCTTAACTCCTTATCTCCACTCATTTCATGCTTAGCAAAACCCCAAGCATTCTAATGGAAAGAGTTTATTATGGGCTTCTCAAATGTATCCAGAGTGCAGATAACTCCTAAGTGATTTTGTCATTATTTCTCTGCTATTCTGCTACTGTCAAGGCCATTTCTTCTGTCTGCTTTCATACCCTGTGTTATGCAGATAAAAATCAGCATCTCAGTTTCAGCAGCTGGAAAAAAGCTGCTGGAGGACCACATGACCATTGTCTTTCTATGTATCACCCAAGACACTGATCTTACGGAATTTTCCATCACGCTGTTCGAGAACCAACGTTTTATAAAAACAAATGGCAAAGCTCAAGCAGTATGTATTCTTCATATTTCAGTACTAGTTAGATGATGAACAGTAGCTTAGAAAGCTGTGAAGACTTTCATTACTGACTGAACATACTCATAGTACTTTAAATATTAATGGCACCCAACACACCAAGTATATGAAAGAAAGGAGAAACTGGGCAACACGAGAATGTGGCTTCATGATTTCAGCATATAGACCTGTACCTCTGATAAGAAATGGAAAAAAAGCAAATCAGATCATGCTTAACTCATGCCATCTGCAAGCTCTGGCAGAGGATTTGTCCTAGAGAAAGCCACAAATTCTTAAGATTCAGGACAGGTTATTTAATGTGTGCGAAGCAAGAGACCGATTTTCGTGATCCACTTGAGGACAAAATAAACACGAACAGGAGATTTACCTGTAATTATAGATTTGCTAATGCCTGTAACACTCCTGTTACTAAGGGTCTGTCAGCACTACCATTTAAGCCTCTAAGGTATATAACTGACATGACATAAGTGATGCTCAGCAGTTATATTTCATTTACAGCTCCAGAGAATATCAGAGCATGCCTGAACTGGGTCCTACCACTGCAGTATTACCTATAAGGGAGAGTGGGAAAGATTAAATGGCTGGCCAAAAGTTATGTGCTAAACCAGAAGCCGAATAGAATTAATTTTTATTGCCTGCATAATCTTAGTCCACTGAGTCACTGAGCCTCTCCACAGCTGTAGAGTTTTAGGAATCATACGCTGGAAATTGCTTCTCAAGACTTTCCCTCCTAGACCAAAGACTCATTATTGCTTGGAGCAAAATGTTTACTGTTGCCCTTTCCACTCTGTAGGCCATAAGGGATGGACAAAATGAGGCCAGTTGCAGTCCAGATGTAGTGCAGTCAGGTAAAATGTGCCCCGAGCTGAGCTGGATGCAACTTGGACATGTCTGTCTGAGAAGGCTGCTGTGATTACAGCCAGTTCTTGGGCTGCTTCTTTAGCCATCCCTCTCTCAGTGTATCATCTAGGCCGTTGCTGTCTCCTCCACCTCTACCTTCAGGCAGTCCTAATACATGGCACAGGCCAGAGAGTCCAGAAATGGGGAATCCTCTCAGCTCATGACCCTCTTCTAGCACTCTGGAAAAGGGCTGGTCCATCTTTGGGGAATTGCAGCCAAGCTGGACGGAGGGCTGTCCTCTCCTCAGCCCCTCACAAGTCCAAGCTGGATTTGGAAGGCCATGTCGAGGGCTGCTAGTAGCAAAGACCCAAGGTGGTACTTCAGGACCACCTAGAAAGCTTGCCAAACTTAGTCACATCCCAAATCTTTCTAAAAGACACTAAGGAATGCTATGGCCATGTAGAATAACTCCAAAACAGGAGGGCACAGAAGACTTGGTTAAAGACTCAGGACTGTAAGCACCTCATGAAAGTARAGCGCAAGTCTCACAATACACATGTCTGGGACTGATAGGAGCTTTCAGAAGCCTCTGGCCATGACTTTGTAACCCCTTTCTCAGATGAGCAGGGATTACTCAGGCAAATAATTGCTTTTAAATCAATAGGAGGGCTGGTAYGAATAGTAGCTTTCAGCTCTTGCTGCTAAGGTCTTCTCACATAGCTTTACACTGTATTGTGGGACTTCCTATGCCCCAGCACAGTGAGAGCTGGACACAAGCAATGCCTGGGGAATCACGTCTGCTGCACGCCCCCAGCAGAAAGTTTCTTCCTGCAGGGCCACCAGCCCGCCTCATACCACAGCTCTCGGAGAAGTGCTGGGCAGTTTGCAGAGAAATGTCAGAAGTGGTTTGCGTTGTGCCCATACATACAGTCTCCGTGCGCAAGAACATGGTGCAGGGACCAAATCGTTATTCTGCATCTACAATGTCTCTCTTACATAGGCTCAGATCAATACACATTGTTTCAAATGTGACCTTCATAGTGGATACTGCAGCATGAAGAGCACATGATAGCTCTTACATCAATAAAAAAATGTTTAAATAGCAGCTTTTAGCTGTAGTCATCAGTTTATATCATGGGGTTTTTCCTGAGGCTGTTTGTGTTGTTATCTCATCCAATCTTCCTTATTAGCCACATAGCAACTTCCTACTTTGTTGATGAAGTTTCTTAAAATATCTACTCTAAGTGATGAAAACAGAGTTGATGATGTGTTTATCTTTTAGCCTTTTAATGTGATGTGCTATGTTCTAAACTGAAACAGATGAAATTTTTGCTTCTGTCTCCGGTTATTTTTCTGTCTTTTTCATCCTAGTCTCTACTCTTCCTTTTTTTATCCACAGTTTGACCCAGATAGCACATTGCTCAAAAATCACGTCTGACTTGAGTTCTGAATCTGTATTATTCAAGTGACACTGCTGTTCCCATTAAGTAAAATGATTTAGCTCCAGAGCTCTTGATTAGAGAAAATGAAGGATCAAATCATTTGTCATTGAGTTAGGATGATGATAAGGGCCATGATACTTAAGGAGGAGAATTATTAACATGTCACATATGCCAAGCTGTTTATTATTTTGACAGTCTTGCAGCATTCTTCTCTATAAACACAGAATGATACATTATTAAAAAAAAAAAAAACCAACACACTGACATTAAAGAAAGTTATTGAATGCTCAAGACTTGCATAAATCAGACAGTTCCTGAACCTGGACAGAAAAGCATGAAGTCCAGCTTCTACTTTTGAAGAACAAAATCTGTTAGCATGTTGTCCTTGAGGGACAGGGGCTGCACAATGACTCTGAGAGATCAACAACCCCATTSTGTAATCTTTGCACGACCTGCCATTGCAGGGCTGTGGAACCCCTACCTTCCCTTTGACTTCCCCAGCGGTGATGGCAAAGTCTTTCCTCGTCGCACCAATGTCACTAGCTGCTGATGCAGTGGGGTGGCCCAGCCTCTCTTCAGAAGGAAGAACCCCTTGCTGACACATATTTTGTTTCGAAGCAGAAGACCATTTTTGGATGCCACAGGGCTGACTCACCAGCCTGAGTTCAAGTCCCCAACCACAGGATTCAGTTCCTTTTACTTTACTGCTTCAGTTTTATTTCTTCAGAATAAAAGAAGAAGCTTCTGAACACATGCTGAACATATCCTCAATGTCTTTCCCTTCTGTGCTGAGGACAGGCTCAGCAGAAACCTTGCTCTGTGCCTATCTGCTTTTGGAGTTTAGAGAAGACTGATCCTTTTTTTCCCCCCTTCATCCCAGGACCAGAGTTTTCAAGGCAAATATCTGAGAGTCATAAATAAAGGGGGTTCTTCACCCATCCAAGGTCRATGTTCCTTGTTGACATAAAGCTTGCAGGATCTGCAAGCTGTCATCTCACATTGCCTTGCATGCAGGTCTTGGCAATCACTTGCCAGTCACTGGCTGGAAGCCTTAATTTCATCATTGTGAGGGATTCCCATTAAATGCTGTGCAAGCACACACRGCAGAACTGGACCCCATGGAGCTATTCTTTGAAGATCTATTTGTAAAGCACTTTTAAAGGGGTCTGGCTAGCTAATGATCCTACAGGCCTGCTGGATCACCAATTCCAGTCCCCTGCTGTCATATGCAATCATGTCTTGTAATTTCTTTAATTAACAAAGATCTACATTTAAGTTAATCATTTGTTGCCCATGAGAAATGGAGGTATTTGACAGACCTAGAAATCTTTTCCTAAGTTCCRGCCTAAATTTTATTTACAGGCAATTTATACCCATCTGTTTTTGTGCCAAGTATATCCTTCATCCTGAATAGCTTGTCTCTCTCCTCTACATTCACCCCTCAATGTATTTATAGTCAACTGTCATAACTATCCCCAGCCTTTATTTTGTCAGGCTAGACAAGCTGTGCTGGTTTAGCTTCTTTGCTTTTCTGTTATTCATCGCTGTGGCCCTGTCTGTATCCATTCATTTTTTGGGTGGCCTTCCTTGACCAGAAGTCAGACTGTCTGGCACGGAACTGCAGGCAACTCCAGAGGAAGTTTCACCTTAACCTTATACCGTGTTATAAACACTTTTTCACTGAGAATATTCCATTCAGGTTGGCTTTTGTTTTTTTGAAAGGGGCATCACATCGGCAGATTAATAGCCTTCCTGTAGCTGATTAAGAGATCTGTGTCTGTCTGCTTTCTTAGCATGTTCCCATAATGAGAGTGAGTGTGCACATCAGCAAACGCAATTCACCAGACTGGTGCTTGCATTCCCTCTGTTTCAGGTATTTGGGGAGTTAGGCATCAAGCTTAGGTTTCATACCAGGTCACATGGCAGCCTGGCATAGCAGGACCTATGGTCGAGAGGGATGTGCCTGCGTGGAGTAGGGAGCTGCCTCCAGGCTGCAGGTTAGCACCCTCTGCGAGGACAGTGAGGGGCTGGCTCTGGGAACAGTAAAATATGAAGAGCTATTCAGCAAGTTTGAGCAATCATTAGAGGCAGCATAYATCAAGCTTCAAATAGGCTAGCAGAAAATTAGACATCAGAAGAACATTGGAGGGATAAAGGTCAGGAGAGAAATGAGCCCAAGTTTTTCTCTGGCAGGGGTCAGAAAGCAAACTTATTTTTAGCTGGTCAACAGATATATTATTTAAATTGCATCATTTAGGATCAGACATTGTTAAATCATGTTCAGTTACCTTATATAGATTAAGACAATTTCCTGTTAGTGGTGGTAGTATAAAAGAAATAATATAACTCTCTTGTCCCCAGTTTGCATATGGAAGTCAGTATTTCCTTGCACCTTTCTCACTGCAGCTGGGTTGCTGTGGAGCAAGAGAGATGAATTCCTGGGCCCAGAGGGCAGCGGTATACAAGAATGTAACTTTGCAGCATAGTGTAGTGGTTATGTGCYCAAGTATGAGAAAAGCATTCTCTAGTTCCAGCCCCCTGCTCCCTGGATTGATTCTGCATCTTGTATTAGGCAGTCATCTGTTTAATTTTTTTTTTAAGTCATTGAAATAAGGCTTACAAAGAGAACACCAATAAATTCTGAAGGTTGTGGACTAATTTTTAGCTGAAAACTGCAATTTTACTCTTAAAAACCTCTATTCCAGGACTCTCTTTCACCCAGCATTTAACCCAAAAGCTTCAGAAAGGCTGTAATTATTTTTATCTTTCCCTTGTTTCTATTTTTTTTTTCAATAATTGAGTATAACAAACTGATGAATAAGCTGGGATTTACTGACCTCTAATGGCTAAATTAAAATCTTCCACCTTTTGTTTAAATGTGCCATTAAAATGAAAAAATACATTCAGGATCTGCTCTTTTTTGAGTCAAGACACTCCAGCTTCAAAAAAGCGTCTCCTCCTTCTGGTGGCAAAGAATCACTTATCATCTGGGCTGAATGATATTTTTTGGATGATGTGAGCAAATTATCAGTCACTTTCCCATTCCCTGTAATTAGCATGATAAAGTGAAGAGAAGGAGCTGGTGTGCCTGGCTTAGTGGTTTTTAATGAGTTTTGCATGCCCTGCTAATGGGAAAGAAGCAGTTCCCCTCAGCAATTTTAAACTGTTTACCTATGGAGAGATTAGGTTTACTGTATAAGCACATTACCTGGGCAGTTTCACAAAATATTCATATGGGAAATCTGGACTGGAAGAAATGGGTTTTGCATCATGAGCAAGATTTATGAAAACTCTGGCTTATCCTGACCTCTCGTGACTGAAGATGCAAAACTAAATCCCAGGCAGATCTGTGCTGTGCCTTATCAGTCCCTGCGTCCTGCTGACCCCCGGCTGCAGGCAAAGGAGGAGGCTCGTGGGGGACTGAAGGCATTTTAACCTGCTTGGATTGAAACAGATTAAAAATAAGGTTTGATATCATTATAGGATCTAGCTATCTGTAAGTATTTTGAGTGCAAGCTGCATTTTCCCCAGCAAGGTCAGGYGAAGGGCAGGTCAACCCTTGCCTACCATTTCGACCTCTGCTAAAAAATAGCCACCAATGGGACTGCCATTCATCTGCTGCCTAATGCCTCTTAGCCCAAAGAATCACAAGTTATAATTTGTGTTTATGGTGATGGCTCATAAGGTATTATCCTGTTGCCAAGGAAGCAGGCAGAAAAGATTACAAAATAGATGGATAAATACTATTGAAAAGGGGACGACAAATTCCGTACCATAGCTGGATGCTTTCTAACGTGCACCATCATTTTTCAAGAAAAGGATTGTGTTTCYTCTTGAAGGTTTAGCTGCACAGTCAGAATGAGCCAATCAATCATAGATTACCCTCAATTATCGATGTGCTTTTACTGTTTTTATGACAAARACCTTCAAAGCATTAACATTTTTTCCATTTTTTCCATGTAATATAGAGGTACATTATTATATCAGCATATTAACAAGTTAAAGTGGCAAAAACTGTGATCATATGATAAACTAGTTTAGCATAGGGATTAAACCCCTCTGCTTTTATCAAAATCTCATTCATCATACATCTAAGTTATCAGTTATTTTATTTAGGTCTGCTTTCTAGGGTCAGCAATATGCTGGTAACCTTGTAGTTCTGGAGATCCTGTGTCATCCTCATGGAAAGAAGGGGAGCAAAACATCACGTTTTGAATTTTGCCCATCTCTGAGCATCAAGTTTTCACAGATGGGTGGTTTCACACAGCTCTGCTTACCCACGTCAGATCCCACAGGTAAACTAATACCTGTTCATTAGCAAGGGTCCTCAAGGCCACTCATTGAACTATAATTTCCTTGTGAACTTATGGTGATGGTCTTACAGAACTTGTAGAAACCTACAGTACAGACCTCTGCAAATGAGTGGGTCCTTAGGATTTTTTTGCAGTCAACAAAGATGTTTTTAGGGTGCAGGTTTCTCACCTGTTTGGGACACCTGCTTTAGGATGCACAGACTAAATGAGCTCCTCCTCTGAGGAGGGCAGGTCTGCTCTGTAAATATCTACTTTTAGTCTCCAGCAGTCAGAGGTGGTGAGGGACCAGCCACACATGCTGTGAGTGCTGAACCTTTGCTACATCCACATTGGTGTGTGATATTGGCAGCAGTGGAATAGGCCTGTCTCCATGTTTCCATGCCATGTAAGGACAAGTTTAATGACCTTTTGATATTGCAGTGGGTTCTCAAGCTCCAGCTGGGTCACTGCATTTTTAAACTGTGCTAAGGCAATGCCTCCCCAGGTGCTACCACAGGGTCTGGCASTGGCTCAGCGAACCATCAAGGCCTCTGAAGACTAATGGGAGAGAGGTCTTCTTTTCTGGCAAGACAATATAGCTGATTTTCTTGACCTTTTTTACTTCTGGTCAGCAGGGTGGAAGTTTGCCTGTGATTTTTAAAAGTGCTCTTCAAATTGCTGAAGAGAAACAGCTTCTCCTGGGGTTGCCCATTTCAGTGCTTCATGTTTTCAGTATCACCAATTTTCCCTGCATGATATTGTCAATGGGACATGACCAGAGCCACAGGGTAAAGCTTATGAAGCCAACAGTTGCCACCTTTGCTGTGTTTCTCTCTCCTTTTAGTTACTGTCTGCTGGGAATGCAGGCCTGGACGGAGAAAAATGATAAGCTGATCAGCATCAAGATGTGCCAGCATGGGTTTTCAAGCACAGCAAAGCCTGCTGCACTTCCTCGCTCTGCTCTTTTCTCCTCAGTTTGGTCCCAGTCTTCTGCATGAGGAAAAACAAAAGAAGACCAGCATCTGGAGACCAGCACCAGTACCATAGTACAGAAACTATGATTTTCTGTAGCTCTTTTTGTACAGTTTTAACACTTCTAAAAAATGACCAACTCTGGTTTCCTGTAATCATGACATGTCTGCTAAGCCTCTGCATGTTGGAGATTGTCTATTGCAGACTCTCCACAGTTACTGGATTTAAAACCAAAGTCTGCAGAATTCATCTTGTGCTCCGGTGAGGTACTTGCATTCATTCAGGCAAACATGTATCTGAAGTGATACTGGTCAAAGTAAAACAGTAGATTCATTATAYCAGCCAAAAAAAATTTCAAGCCAGGTGGTCCCTTCTCCTGTAGTTCAGCCATGTTTCACTGCCTACATCACCAAGAAGAAAATGTTTATTTGTTGTGGTTATGATTCTCAGATTTTTGATGCATAGGTCTGCTTCTAAAAAGTCCTTTTTTACTGCCTACAAAACCACCCAGTGCTGAGCTAATTTCTCAGGAAAAGAGATGTAACCCTAAAAAGAACTTCCTTGGGGTTTGTTGTATGTAGCTGTACTGCTTATTTACCATCTTTCTGCTTTGCACTGTGTTTAAGATGCATCTTCTGTCAAAATACAACAGCTGCTCTTTTACCAAACATGTACCGTTAGTCCTGTTGGTTTTTCATTAGTTTACCATCAGATTACATACTGATTTCACAATCTGCTTCATTCACATTCAAAGTCCTGAGGCAGAGCTGCAGAGCAGTCTCCAGATAATCCGCTCTTTGGTTATGTTCCCGAGGGCGGTGCGTTAAGGTCCAGAGCAGCAGGATGCCATGTTTGCTTTGCCTCAGTTATTAACTCAGGTCAGTTGGAGACAGGGGCATGTGGCAATTCTGTGCTCTGAAATAAGTTACGAAATTCACTGCTCAGTCTGTATCTTGGCACTTAAAAGAAGACTAAAGAAATACTGGTTCCCTGCAGAGTAAGTGCTGATAATTTTATTTTGCAGTTATTGGTTCAGCACTCTGAGACCCAGCTGTGAAGGATACTACATAAATGTAAACAGCTGGAGTACCTTCCCTCAAGCACTGTTTGGTCTTATTTAAAATATCTTAAATTAAAAAATTTACACTGCTTCCTCTGGGAGGCTGTATCACAGTCTAATATATCTCTGCGCCAGGCAGTTCGTGAGATAGCCAGGCACATTTTCATGTGTGCACTTTGCCATGTAGCTCCAGCAATTTGTCACTCACCTTGATGTTTATGGCCTACAAATATTATACACTTCAGAGATGCAGCAAAGTAAAAAAAAAAAAAAATTATGAAAATCTAATGGGACGATCACCTACAGGTTACAGAAGATGGTGAGAGAAGTGGTTTCSCTGGCTGACTGCAGCGGTGGTGGTTATGTAAAGCACTTCCACCCAGGACGAAATCATCTGTCTATGAAGTGCAATGCTTTAAAAATAGTTCTTAGTAAATGAATCCCTGCAGACCCTTAATCCCTGTTGCTCTTTCCACTACTTTCAGCGTACTTACATCTTTCTTCTACTTAAGTGGTTAGGACTATAAGCAGCTTTTAAGGGCAATCTCAAGAGGAAGAATGGAAGGAGGCTATTCCCTGCTGACTGACGCAATTATTCCAAACCACAATCTTGAATTCCGTTTGCTCTTCTTTAAGCAGAAAAAATTTTTGGCATGAGGATTGTCTGTGTAAGGAAGAAAGGGGAATTTACAAACAAAAACACCAATTAATTTCATTCCAAATATTATTAAATCAGGATGACATAGTTAACAAGAAATGGTGGGGAGAGTTCGTTTTTTCCTTTTGTCAAGCCAGGTATRTGCCCTCCATTACATAATCATGGGSCCCTTACTATGCCAGGACCCTGCCAAAATACACAATGTAAGAACAATACTTAGTGTTATTGGCTATTACTGTTTTATGATTTTAAAAACACTGAATAAAAAAGAATACAAGCAAGCAGTAAAGAACTGCTGTTTCAGCCAGTTTCTTGTTAGGACCACTCTCTCCTGGATTTAGGTGTAACATCTCCCATATCAACTGTGAGCCTTATCTCAGTGTGTGTCACAAACAAATGAAGCAGTTTATAGATTAACAAAGAAATATCACCTAAAACTTTATTGATCTTGCTTGCATTTATATAAATATTTTACAGAGACAGAAATAAAAGATTATTAATAATCCATAGGAAACAAATGACAGTATTTAACTGGAAAGAARCAATTCAGTAAGTAGTCTGGAGACAGGCAAACTATAATTCTTTAACTAAATACCACTATTTCTTTCTGTCCGTCATAGTTTGCATGTAAGTCTTCTCTGTAGCCACCTCCAAAATGTTTTTAGCATTTTGCTTCAGCGATAATAATTATGTGGACAGTGTGGAAGTGGAACAAGAACGTGAAGATGAATCAGTGCATGTTTTCCCTGTACCTCACCCTAACTGACAGACTCCTTTGGGAGCGGGATTTTGGTGGAGCATCTTTCTATCAATATCATTGTAATGAGCTTTAATATTTAAATCCTGTTACAAGGGCTCTGAATGAACAATTACAAGTTGAGAGCTTTTCCTCATTATGATATGAGGCCTTTTCCTCCTTCTCCTTACTTCTTGTCTTCTTCCTGCTACTGTATGTTTGTGAGTCCGTGGGAGCATTGCCTGGCAGGGGCAGCGAGCTGAAATGAGGCAGGTGCATTGAATGAACATAACCACATTAGCAGGAGACAAGAAGTGTAACCAAGAAGATAAATCATTATGATAAATCCAAGTGAAAAGACCTATGAGTTACAGGCTGGGGGAAGCTGTGGGATCACACTGAAAAGAGATCACTACATGTTTGCCTGCTCTTCTGACTTACCCTAGTCATCTACCATAGCTATTGCCCAGAACAGGGCGCTGGAGTAGATGAGACCTRTGCATGTCTAGCTTTCTGCTCCTATGACATGACTGAGCAAGAGAGCACTCAAGAGGGCAGCAAGTTTTACTTCGTGTAGTTTAACCCACTTTCTAAACCCACTTATTTCCACACAGTTAGCTTTCATTTTTTAAAGCAGCCCAGACACTTTCAGTGTCCATGTAAAAAAAATCTTCAGCTGTTGAAAAAAATCTCTGTGACTCATTCAAACTTGCAAAAGACAGCCTCTAACTGTAACGAATTATCAAGAAAGGAAAAGCAGCATCCTAGGAAATTTCTCTGTGTTTTCTCTCTGAACTTGATCAGCAATTGCTCAACTATCAAGAATTCATTCCTCAGTTTATGCTTCATAAACTGATAAAATAATTAGTTATTTGGCAATGCTCACACATTTATCAACATACATTGAGGTGTCCTTTTACGTTAGTTGCACTTCCATCTCCCCAGCTGTAAAATGCAGAGATATCATATTGATTGGTGAATCAGATGTTACTGACCTGAGGCACACTGTTGTACTTACTTACAGTGCATTATTTAAATCAATATTTGGATAATATCAAAAGTAAATGGGTACTACGGGAAATAAGATCTCAGTCGTACAGAACTGATCGTATAGATCAATCAAGAAAACACCTACTTCTCCAGAAAGCAGTACAGCATATATGAACATTAAGTGTTTGCCATACCTGCAGTTTCACAGAAAGGCTTTTGCAGCACTTGGCAAGATCAGTCACTGGAAAATGATGTTTAAAAAAGCCCCTGTGAATCACAGTTAGTTACAATATGTGATATGAAACAGACGGTTACCATTTTTCTAAATTACAAGCAGCCAGTTGGTGTTTAATTACAATAGATAGATATTTCTTAACCTGTCAAGAGTTTTCAGCGATGAGTAACTAATTTTAATACATTTTAGTGAAATAAGAAAATGCTCYGATCTTAAAAGATCAGGTTTTGACATTTAGGAGCCTATCACTCTCTCTTGCAGAGATAGTGCCACTAACAGAAATCTAAGGAAGACAAGCCTTAGAAGAAAGGAAAGAAGAAAGGAAATTCATAAACAGCTCATGCTTGATAGCTTTCTTGTTTGGTGGTAGTGTGCAGGATGACATCAGTATGCTATTTAAATGTGCTATTTGTGAGATACGTAAAGACTACACRGAGTGGGCAGTTATTGTACAGACAGCCAAAGTCATGGTCCAGTGCACATCTGAATATGGTAGCAGATGAGCACGTGCCACRTGGCGTAAGAATTAGGGAACGTTATGATTCCGGCTGCGCCTGGAAAATGCTAGGGATGGAGAGGAGCTCTCTTCGTTCATTGTGAAGATCCTTGTTTGGAAAGTCAGCTGCCCCAGGCCTTTCRAATAAACTCCTGGAACACTTCTAACACTTCTGGCTCTGGGTTTTGCTCCTTTCCTCTTCCTCTGCAGCTGCCGCTGAGCCACCTCTCATCTACCTGCCGGCCCCGCAGAGACAGCCGGCAAGGCACCCGTTGGCCCTCCACTGCCTCGGGAGTGCTTTCTTGGGGAGAGGGGGAAAGAACGGGGGACCCATCGGCTCTAAACACGGGCAGGTGAAATGTTTACACCTTGATGGGATTTGATCTGTCACCTGCTTCTTCTCTCCTCCTATTTTTCTTTCACCTTACCTATGTCATGCTGTGGTCAAAAATGTCATATTGTGGCAATTTACACTGGAGAATAAAGAACAATGTCTTACCAAAAAAAGTTTACAAAAATCAGCATTATTAATGTTCTTTAGTTACTAATACAAGCTAACAAGACAACCTTGTTAGTCTGATGTCTGAATGCATATTTATATTCCCAAATAAGTGCCCAAGTTTTTAGAGATCCTGAATTTTGTTGGTCTTGGTGAGTCAACACGTGTGAAAATCAGTCCGACGCATTCAGGTTGCTGCAGGTTCAGGTGCAGACGCTGAAGGCCCCGACTGACACCCAGCTCCTTGGGCCCTGAGGGAGACACCGAGGCCAGTAGAGCCCGGCTGCACCTTACACAGCCTCACTAGCCTGGTAGGAAGGCACATCAAAACCAGCTGCCAATGCACGCTCAGACCTTCCTTCCCACAGTTTCTTCACCTCCCAGGAAGGTGCCAGCCCAAGCTTCTCCACCKAGGAGAGAAAGAAGCGCTTAATTTTTCTTGGAGCTGACTCTCCCCTTTCAGAGTCCACCTCCTTCTCGCTGACTCTGCGGGGAAGGCTGGAGGCGACAGGGTACAACTGGCCTCCTACCCCCTCCCAGGCCCGGCACCCAACATGTCGCTTACCCACTGCCTGTCACAGGCAGGTCAGGTGGCAGCTTCAAGCTGACATTTCTGAACCCCTGGATTATTTTATCCTATAGGATAAATATGTATTKTAAAAATGTTTTACCCCTGAGGATAAAATATGTCTCAAAAGCACAAGTGCTTTTGCAGTAGTAGCAAATGCCCACAGTGTGGTGCCAGTGTAATGGCGATCTGGGCCTCCTCACGAAATGGTGACAGCTTCTGAGGAGAGCCAGTGACGGATTTTTTTTTTTTAAACACTGAGACAAACACAGTCTTCCTCTTCAGGATGTCCAAATACTGACACAGCTCAAGGTGTTCCTCTTTCAGGGCGACTTGTCACTGCTCTCCCAGAGTTATGTGGTCCCAAACCAGTACAGCTCAACCACCTCAACTGGGTACCAGTCCTTTGGCAGCGTGAGCACCCGTGGAAAGGTTGAGTCCAAGACCCATCAATGATGACGGACACACAGGCCGCCCCCAGCACTGCTACCACCCCTCGCAATGCCCGCTCCCACCAGTGACTGCAGGAGAACCAGAGGAGAGTGGGGTGTGAGTTTTCAGATTCTTTCTGGTGGCAAAATGGGTTTCTAAATACTTTCACCACAAGCTTCATCTTTTTTTGTGGAAAACCACAATTTTGTCTGAAAACAAAGCCTGTTTCTTTTCATTGATATGGACCCCCTGAGGTGGACAGGCAGGTTATCCAAATCCAGCTGTGGTTTGAGGAGCATCCTTCCAGTGACAGACCTTTTACCTAAGGACACTTCGGCCTCAGGTCTAAAGGGGAAAGCAGGTGGAGAGGTGCCTAGGAGCCCCAGAACCTCATCCTTTTTTGCTAAAGGAAAGTTGTCCTTAATGGTGCAGAAAACCCTCTGCAGAGCCAAAATCATGACAATGGAGCCTGGATGGACTGACACAACTTGCTGAAGTGTCCTGCAAGAAACAGACAGCTGCGTCGAGGACTAGAACAAACTACAAGCAAATGACTTACTGGCATTTCTTGTTCAAAATATCTTTAGATCTGAATGAACTTTTCCGGAGTCTCATTGACAGTGAGTTAAACAGATAAAGTGAGTTTAACAGACATAGAGCAGAGAGTCCCAGCTTGTTTCTCCTGAGCTAGTATAATGCTCTGTAGACAGTACCTTAAGCAATGCTAATGAATGCTATTTGTCTTTAGGAGCTTGTTGTCTATGTAACTAGCAAAGGCTGACTTACACCTCTGTCTCCCAAACCTTCACTTTACAGTGTTAATCATTGCCTACAAGAGAGACTGTAGCAGTTGTAGCAGGGGTGTCCCTACCCCAGGATTATGTAGCTTTGGGCCACCACCAGTACGAACCATAATGTTCCCCACCTGACACACGGATGTGTATTTGGAAAGTTCTTTTGCTATTACTACAGATGTTGGTTACACAATACACTCCGTCTGCTTGGCCCCGAAATATCTAGTGCATGGCATTTCCCTATTAAATGTAATGTAAGAGTCTGCAAAAGTCTCATGATTTTTAATGAGTGTAACCCAGAAGACTGATAACCCCTCAGTACAGTGTGAAGAATGAATGCTTTGTGACGTAGATTGCAACACAGTTCTAAACTAGAGAGCTGTTTATAAAAATAAAAATAAAAATTGGAAGGTAATGAGGAATTCATGCAAGCTGTAACATAATAAAAAGTGTCTGCAGTAATACATCATCACTTGAAGACACCTACTGTATGGCTATTTATATTTTTGCTACTGGGGTAGCTGCATGAAGGTGTTCTGTAGGAACAATAAATGTCTGAGCATTTAAAGTCTGACAGACATGAGTCTGTATCATTCACAACTCAGCTCTAATAATACATTTTAGATCAAGGCCCTTAAATATGTAAAGAATATAGGTAGAATCTTGCAACGTTGTGTAAATTATTAAGGTACATGCGGCAAACAAAATCTGCATGCAGCCCTAATAAAAGGTGTGGATGAATGTTGGCTGCAGGAAAAGGTGAAGAGGAATAATTTAACAATAAAGCAGCATGCATAAAATGAAGGCATTTCAGTGCAGAAATGGCTTTGCAGAAGTAAGAGCTGAAATGTTTGTAGAACTCTGATAGAAATTAAAATTCTGTGTTTGGAAATAAACAACTGAAAGCAGACAGCCGTGAGCTTATGAGACACAGGGGACATATTGATGCTTTTGGCAATTTAAGGAGATCTCATMAATCACTGATCTAAATTGTCATTTTTCTTTGTCTGTCAAGACCTTGAATCCTCTTCCAGGGCTGATGGCAAAGTGTCTTGCATCTGTAATGGAAGCCAAGCAGGGATCTTTCTAGTGAGTCTTCTGCTGATTGGAAATCTAAAAGCAGTTGTCACAGCCACTGCATRGCATATTAGGATGCTCATGTGAGCTTTGTGGTGTGGTCCCAAAGCACAAAGCGATCCCCCCAGGTAGCTAGCAGGGGTGATTAGGGAGCAGCTGCAGGACTGCCAGCTGCCACCACTTTACCACTAATGTTTTGACATGGAGTGTGTTGTTGGCATCAATGGCTGTTTTCCTTTGCCAGATGTTCACAACACCTGTGACTTAAAGCACCTCAATCTTCCTTTCTTAAAGAAAGATTCAAGCTCTCATGATGATAGTGAAAATCCAGTCTCACAACAGCTGAACAAAACATGAGGCTCATTTCCAAAACCTGTATTTTCATGTTTGTAGGAAAGGTAACTTGTGGTTTGAAAGGAAAAGGAGAAAATTTTCAGTTCTATGCTGGTGTAAGAGTGTTGTTGGAGGAATGTTCTTTTCATTTTGTTGCAAAATGGTTCTTTTTTTTTTTAAGGTTTAATTTAATTGCAGTGAAATAAAACATAAAACCATCATAATTTAAACTTTTTTTTTTAATCTAAAAAACCCTTGGCTTCCTGGACAGAGTGGCAATTACAGATATGAAATAGATATAAATTATTTTATAACTGTAAATGAGCATGCCCACATTCTTCTGTTTCGGCCATATGCCTTTTAATAAGTACGGTCTGTGTCTTGCTTACAGAATTGTCTACATAATGATGAAAGCCAGTGATCTTTTGTAAATCATGCAGGACAGAGAAATTTCCCCATAACAGACTTTGCAAGAAACACTGCCTTGCAAGTATGTTTTTAAACTATCAAGCATTTTGATGCTACTTGAAAAATTACAGTAAATTAATTTGATATGGCTAATGTTTCATATGTTTATTAACAAAAAGACTTAAATAAGAGGAGGAAAACTGGAAGGAAGGCTAGTCCTAAACCCATAGTAAGAGGTAAAATGCATGAAATGTGCATGGGTGCTTCGATAGAAGGGAAAAGATGACAATTATCTGCATTTCTTTAAAGAGGTAAATGCTGATGGTACATTTTGTTCAAATATTTTTACATTCCCATTTCTGTTGAGGACTGGTGATGAATAACGTGAGGGGTTGTAAAGGTTTTCTTTCCACTTGGAAAGTTTATAATACTCTATTCTATATGTTTTGTTATTTGCAGGCTACTTGTACATAGTAAGATAATCACCGCAGTTCTGGCAACACTGGAGTCCATTGAGCTTTACTATGTTCATATGCTTCATGTGTATATGTATACACACCCACACCCTACACTCACACAGCACACACACATGCACAAGGACAGATCAGAGAAGGAAGAACACCACTAAACCTTTTAATTCTGCTGCTGCACAACATCTGGAAGTTCTGCCGGAAACCTTCCCAGAAACTCCCGTCCACAGGCACACTGATAGGCAAGGGGATCAGAAAGACAGCAGCCAGCCAAAAAAGCATCCACAGCTTGATTTCAGARGCCATGAATAAAAAGCAGAGTCATGATAACTCATAAACTGTAGGAAAGATTGCGATGTGCCACATACTAGAAGGTGCAGAGACGCCTTGCTATTATTTTTGCAAAATGTGAAAACTGTCATCCACAGTTGCCAAATGCTGTCCTTAATGTGTCAGCACTTCTGCACGCCACAAGAAGAATTTAGTTTTTTTATGCTGGTCAAAAGAAATGCACATGAAATTGGAAAATGTTTGTCTTCTCCAGGGGAAGGAAAAAAGTCTTAAGCAGACTTGCTTACTTGAGAAGTGGGATGTCTAAATAATTCAGAGTTTGAGAAAGGATAACTTTTGCAAAGGAAATGAGAAGTTTTCCAAAAACTCTGAGTAAAATCTGTTGACTGGGAGTCTTGGAAAGCAAATGATTTGTAGGTTAAAAAGGTAAAAGTACAGAATTGGCTACCGGTGGTAATGACTATACTGTGTGATATGAAAATGTCTCCCAGCTCCCTGGTGTAGGTACTCAACCCAGCTGTGTCCTGATGGTTCCTTGGGGAAATGCACATCACCCTTTCTCACCCCCTCCCATTTCCTTTAGAAATTGAGGAAGAAGAAAATCTGGTTGCATAAGAAATTGGGATGATCAGACCTAAAGAAGATGCTGTTGATTTGTTGTACCAGTGTTTACAGGTTAGTGCTCAGGTAGATCTGAGCACATCATCTTCATGTATCCCAAACCTTTTTAATTCTCTGCACAGTGAACATTATTATGGAGTTCTGGATCTGAAAAAGTTGCTTGGAGAGAGAGGTTTGAATTTATCCAAACATGGTAGAGCTGTAGTCTGTTTACAAATTCAAGTACCATTTCTGTTTGAGTGCAAGATGGACTGGCTTGAACTGCTGCAGGAATGTCCTACTTGCAGACTGTGTTGTTGGTCCACCAGGTATATAAGTGCAGCTCAGGCAACCGAAGAACAGGTTGAACTTGAGGTAAAAAACTCTTGCATGGTCAAAAATGACAAATATGAAAGAAACTGCTGTAAATAGTGTTAAGCTTTTCTCTGTGTACCACCAGAGTGGTGTTTTATGTTCCATATTAAGATCCTAAAGCTTTAAAGTACAATCTTTACCGTTATGTGAAGCAAAAAACCCAATGTGTCCATCTTATTTATTTGTTTTGCTGAGAGCCTAAAACACAACAAAATCAGAAGCAGAAAAAATCTTGGGAATTTAAGGGCAAAGAGTTCAGTTTTGTTAAGACATTTAAGGACACAGTTCTGGAGTAAAACTCTCATCGTGTACAATTTTAGATACTATTGGCAATTCTGTGTTGGCTGTCTCTTAATGGAAAAAGAAGGTGCAGAATTCAGTATTTGTTAGGAAGATGAAAAACATAAGAGTGATGATTTTTTTTTTTGTCTTTGCAATGCTCCTTTTGTTAGTGCCGTCTGCCTTGTATTAAAAACTTAAACCTGGTGAAGAAGCTGTTACTACGATTTTACACAACCATATATTTTGTAAACAAACCCAAGAAATACAGTATTGGACACTTAGAAATTTRCTTCCCTCCAGTTAATTTTGGGACTGTCTGAGCAAATACATGCTCCGAATAGGGCCCCTTTATTCACATTATTGGCGTTTTGAATGGAAACCTATTTTCCCACTTCACCACAGCATGGGAAAACAAGGCAAAAGGAGACATGTAACTATACAACCACAGAAAAGCAGTCTGGGAACCTGGATTAGCACAGTTTATAGTGAAAAGGACCTAGACAGTTTAAAATCTACAACCACTGGCATTTTGAAGAGAAAATATAAAAATACACTTTTCAGAGAACAAAAAATTACATCTCTACCAGATGCATGCAGCTTGAAGATGTTTGGTTTTGTTTCCCAAAGAAAAAGAAGGACATTACGCCAGGAAGAAAGTGCATTGCCACAGCTGTGAGAGCAGGGTAAATCCATAAAGTATTGAATTGCTAAAATATGTTCAAATTATTTGTGAGTTAAGTTAGACCAAAGTACAAGCTTTAGTAATATGAGTACTGAGAAGAACCTTCAGCAACTCGTTCAAGACTCGATTTCCCCAGGTTGTGAGGTTTCAGTACGCAACTTTACCAATGGTAACAGCCTGCCAAAGGCTATTACATATACTCTGGCATTACAAAAATTTTAATAGTCTTTTTCACCATTGCTAAGGCTCACTTGGCAATACACAGTCTGCACAGGTCATGATACACTTGCCTGGACCATGCCCCTGCCTCCATGCTCCCCATGAGACGTGGGGGAAAGCAGACCCTTCTCCATAGCTATTTGGAAGAACTCACAAGCAAGATCTCAGCAGGCCCAATACAACCCAGAGTTTGTGTCAGCAGGCCTAAAAACAGATGGATGCATTCTGTCAGGAGGAATGGCCTCCACAAATTCAAGAGCCRGCAATGTGCCCAGGTGGCCAAGAAGGCCAACAGCATCCTGGCCTGTATCAGGAATAGYGTGGCCAGTAGGCGGAGGGAGGTGATTGTGCCCCTGTACTCGGCACTGGTGAGGCCGCACCTCGAATACTGTGTTCAGTTTTGGGCCCCTCACTACAAGAAGGACCTTGAGGTGCTGGAGCGTGTCCAGAGAAGGACAACGAAGCTGGTGAAGGGTCTGGAGAACAGGTCTTATGAGGAGCRGCTGAGGGAGCTGGGGTTGTTTAGCCTGGAGAAGAGGAGGCTGAGGGGAGACCTTATTGCTCTCTACAACTACCTGAAAGGAGGCTGTAGAGAGRCGGGTGYTGGTCTCTTCTCCCAAGTAACAAGYGATAGGACAAGAGGAAATGGCCTCAAGTTGCGCCAGGGGAGGTTTAGATTGGATATTAGGAAAAATTTCTTCACYDAAAGGGTAGTCAGGCATTGGAACAGGCTGCCCAGGGAAGTGGTGGAGTCACCATCCCTGGAGGTGTTCAAAAAATGTGTGGATGTGGCGCTTCGGGACATGGTTTAGTGGGCATGGGTACTGGGTTGATGGTTGGACTTGATGATCTTAGAGGTCTTTTCCAACCTTAATGATTCTATGATTCTATGRTTCTATGATAAGAGGAATATGCTGAAAATGGCCAACTGTTGGGAAAAAACCCCACTCAGTTTCTAGACTATTGCATAGGCCCTATAGGTATGTCCATACTAATAATTCAGTTTGCCAGGCACCGAGTCTGGGAACATGAAAAGACTCAGCTCCTACAACTGCAGAAAAACAGGGGTTGRGAGGGACTCCTGGAGGGCATCTCATCCAAACCCCTGCTCAAAGGGGCCATCTTCAAAGCTGCAGCAATGCTGGCAATCTGCCTGCACCAGCGAAGAGGGCAGCTGCCCACGAGGCCTGGCTGGGCATGGTGCCACCAAAGCGTGCCCGAAAGCCATGTGAGGCCACATTAGCTGCGACAGGGCACAGACACAGGAATCTTCCCACAATTTTCCAGCGTAGACCACTACATCTCACTGCATGGCAATGCTCCCAGGCAAGCCTGAGCTTGTACCCTACAAGGAGTAATCTCGTAAAGTCATGTCTATAGCTTCCTTCATTGTTAGGGACAACGTCGACTGTTTTCTCAGGATTTTGTTTATACAACAAGAGAGTGTCACAGAAGCATTCAATCGTTGCCCCCCAAAAATTGGGGAATCAATAGAGGTAGGAACTGCACTTTTCTCTAAATCTCACAGGGTCCAGCAACAGCAATAGAAGCAACTTTATTTTAAAAAGAAAACCAAAACTAATATTTTGTGCTACTGAACAACTGCAGTCATGATCAATGCGCAGTGATGCAGTTGTTGGCAACTTCTGCATAAAGAATTTCTTGGTAAATCCCAGTTTTGTGGAAAGTTTACCTATTGCTCATACTGATGGAGAATTGATTTTAAGCAACAGGATAAATTGTGCTGTTATTGCTTATTTGATGGATTTTGCTTTTGAAAGGAATTACATTGAGAAAGCCTTTGCTAAGTCCATGCACCACAAGGACAGGAATATCATGTGTATCCTGTTGGGATGAAAAGGCCAGTACATGAAACCCAGAGTATATGGTTCTKCTTTAAAACACTTGGAATAAGGTGTAGTTTGCAAACCTGATAAAATAGATATATACAGGTAGCATCTTGCTTTCTCTGTGGGTGCTACCATGATGTATTATGGATCCTCAGTGTAGGACCRAAATGCTCCATAGCAGATGTATTTTGATTAAGCACAGGGGTTTCTTCCTCCGCTTTGGGCTGCAGCACATATTTAGAAGAAAAGCAAATGACAATTGTAAAATGAGAGGATGTAGCAACAGACCCTTTTTAAAAACTTTGAAAGAAAACACGAGCAGCTAAAGTGAAGAGGAAAATGACCTCTTAAAGTGCCCTATCCAATACTCCCTGCAACCGAAGAAATTTGTGCTGTGTTCTGCTTCACATGATTTAGCAGCGGCCATTTCAGAAATAGCCTCAATACCTTAAAAGGAAATATCCTTTAGACTAATTGCAAATTGAGGTCCTGAAGAGGTGGCATAACTCATAAAAAGCCTGAGTAGAACATGAATGCTTTTAAAAGAGAGAAACAGCTAGTAAAAGAGTCTGAGGAGAATTACTGGACCAGTTAACTATTACTCTGATCACTGGGTTTTGGCTAAGTAGTAATTGAATTTGGGTTTGAAAAAAACCCAAAAAAGTACTGGTGCTGAATCATCAGCAAATGGAGCATAAAAAGCCCTTCTCCAGAGGAGGAAAATGATAGACCCACAGAGATTTCCCTGTTTGCTGCTGAGACATAAGATGCTCTGCAAGAGCCAAATAAAAGAAGCTTGACAGCTACGTTTTAGTCCCCATGCCTCAAAGGTATCTGACATGTATAAAGCAGGGTGATAAAGGAAAATTAACTCTCTTTCTTTCTAAAGAAACAGACTTTGTGACTGTTATAACGTCAGATTCCCGAGGACTATAGCTTTGCTTTGCTTTGCTTTGCTATTTGGAAATCCTGAGTGCTAGCGTTCAGTAAGATGAGTCAGCATAGACATCTTTCTTCTCAGGATGACACCAGGAATCTCCCTTTACAAAGGATTGGTTATTGATACTCCTAAAGATGCAGGACTTCATCTGAGGGGCCCTCTGGAGTCAGCTCTCTTATCTTCCAGAAATTATGACCCTCCTGCTCAAATCTGCTASTTGGGGTCAGTTTCATGAAACAGGCAGAAAAATGAATGGTGACCTACTCAGTAAATTCACCATTTTGTACTTTTATAGTTTTAAGTATACCTGTAAATAAGAATTTTTCTGTCCTATTAAAATATCTCCTTAGGTGTCATGTAACTGACTGAAAATGGAGGGTAGCAGAAATTTGCCTGCTCCTTTATCTACCTATCTATCTATTTGCCTATCTATCTATCCTTCTATCCTTCTATCCTTCTATCTATCCTTCTGTATATCCTTCTATCTGTCTATTTCTAATCTTGTAACAAAGATACAGTGACATGCAATTAAGATCCAGATAATCTATGTCATTCCGATTGCATAAAAATCCCAAGAGGTTTGTTTCATGCCAATAGAGAAGGGAATTTTTCATATGTCAACTTTTCTCAAGGCCAGACTGTGCCAGCATAATTCAAAACAAATCTAAATGAGATTTGATGTCTCCTCTGATGAAAAAAACCATGTTGGTTAAAGTATTTCCCTTTTATTAGCAGGAAAACATTCTGTCTTTCCTCCTGACTCCTCTTGAACTTTCACATATAGAAAATCCAATGACGCGTGACCTTTTTTTTTTTTTGTCTACAGCATTATATATTTATGGCCAGAGACTTTGAAAAGTACCTACAGAGTAGTACTACCTACCCACCATCCAGCAGCGGAAAGATTTGAGAGAGGAGATAGTAAGTCTGGATATCACTGACCTGTCACTAGCTCCTATCAATGTACATTCCTCACTATGGACCAAAACTTTTCACCATATGAGGGATTTTTTATCTGCACCTGGCTGTGCAGCTTGTAGCTCAAAATGTGCAGCAGTATYTCCAGATGCTCTGAATCACCTTCTCCTCTAATGGACCATACTCTGTCTTGGTTTTCAGACCCATCTCCATGAACCAAACACCTGAATCTGCAGACTGGCTCATACCTACGAGTCTCTATAATTTACTTCTGTCATCTCCAAACACAGGCTGGGCAGAAGCTGTGATCCACAACATGTCCCTAAGCAGCACATTTGCAGACATGACATTTTCTTTTCAGGATTTCCTAGAAAGTGAAGCAAACACCCAGGCCCTTCATAGGACAGTGCAGAAATCTGTTCCGCCCCTTCATGTTACACACGTCTCAGAAACATCCAAGAGCTTGAGACTTTCTGGAGTGGTGCTGGTGCCTGAACAATCACTAAGCCATTTTCTGGGCAAAGTCTGTTCACAACCAAATTAAATGTCTCACCCCATCACTGCTAGGGAAGACCTAGAGTTCTGCACCCAGTCCTCTGTACTGGGAGGTCCTGATCTGTGCTCTAAGGCAGGCTGTAACACCCCTCCTGGGTGAGAAACACAGTGCTGGGCTTGTGGTGGACTACAGCCCTGGTAACAGCTGGTTCAATGCAGGGGGCATGAGAGATTACATAGGACAAATCACATCCTGTCACTTCCACTGAATTGTACAGTGTGGTCCTGGGACAAAGACCAGGATCTCAATGCAGCCTTTCAGGTGGAGGTGTTGGAGTCATGGCAGGACCTGTGGATCAAAGAATTGGATTAAACCCCTTAGGTTACTATACAGATGATCATGAGTGTGTGATGATTCACAGCCTTCCATGGAGTATTCTTTCCACATTCAGCTAATCTTTGCCGAAACAGAATTACAACTCTGACAAAATCTTCTTTCCATAGCCTTTTCTATGAGTTAAACAAAAACTTGGTTAGGATTATGCTTCACTGTCAAGAGCGGTGGGCCTAAAGCATCAATAAAGTTCCCTATCTGAGAAAATCAGCTCATCTAGCTCATCAGATTCAACCTTATATCAAATATGACATCAATAGTATAACAGCATGATCATATTATGCCAAATTGAGGGATTAGCAATACTGTTCAGGGGAATCTCTATGATCCTGAAAATCACTGTAGTTAGTGAGGGGGGTGGAAACGGTTCTGAGAGGGTGCTCCTCACATGCCAGCACCTCTGAGCCTTCCTAGAAACTATGGGGTTCCTACAGCCTTGATAGCCAAATGGCTGGTGGAGTGCCAAGGATGACTTGGTGGGGATTATCTGACGTACCTCTCCTACAAAGGGCTCTACTGAATACCAGTTTGTAGTCCTTGGGCAGGTGGCAGAATGTGAGGAGGAATTCCAAGTCCCAGGTCAAAATAGGATTTACAAGTCCTTGTAGCTAGGGAGGACTTCAGGGCAGGAGACTTTGGTTGCTGTAGTCATTGATAAAATTATTATTCTACTGGCTTTCATACAGTAGGACTAAATCCTGGCTTTTATTTATGTGAAAAATACCACTCATGCATTTTTCCTTGCTCCTTTCTAACATTCCCACTGACTGGAATAGATAAAAATGTAGCCCTTAGATAAGCTGTAACTCTCCTGGATTCTCAAACAGCAAATTTAACTGTTCCATTCTCCTTCATAGGAAAAAAAAGGTGCATGGCCTTTCATTGAAACAGCTGATGATTTGCAAAGATGTTATCAGGAGGACATAAAAGTAAAGAAAACCAACCCAGATGCCAAATGTTGGCTGTTTGCTTCTCCTTCGGACTGGAACATTGATTTCATAGATTGTACATTTATTTGTTGTTTTTTTTTTTTTTTCTAAGGGAATAGAAATCAGTTTGTTTATAGAACAGATTAGCTGTCTGCTGAGAACTGTACTCGTAAGTCAGAGATGAATTGTCCCTAGGGTGAAGAGTGGAGGGAGAGCTCATGGTGAGAGTTTAAAAAGTTCATGTTTGTGCTGTAGTCTTCTTCCTATTACCAGTCATGACCCAAGAAATTAGGGAGAGTCAGTTAATTTAATATTTACATTAAAAGCCAAACCCAACTGAAAAAAAATAATAAATACAGCAGTGAGCTAAAAAGAGCAGGGCTTTTAGGTTTGCTTAGATCTCCAGCTTCAAAAGTACATGAATTCCTCTTGAAGTCTCAAACTGATTTGGATGGGCTTATTCCCTCAAGGCTCTTCACTCATGTGAGGACCCTGAAAAGAATATAATKTCATACCCAAAGGCTGCCTCTGTTAACCAGGGACCATGTAAGCTTCACTTACCTCTGCAGTGAGCCAGCAGCCACACGATCTGCTGTTGCAAAGCTCTGGCATGTGGGATTTTTCCCCCCTTTCACACCTGTAGATATGTCCAGCCCTTAACCATTTGATGCACCCACAGTGGTATGCCAGTAGTGAACAAATCTTCACTGCTTCCCAGTCACTTGCCCTGTGACACCTGTATCCCAAGTCATTTGCTGGTGAATGCCATCCCTGTCTTGCAGAGAAGACCCAGTTTTACTGAGAAAAACCCAAAGAGGACATAACCATGTCTCTCCCACTAGCCCCTGCCTCAAATGTTTTGGTACTGCACCAGCATCCAGCATCACAGGAAGCAGTAGGAGGCAGAAGCTAGTTGAGAAATGAAGTCTTATACTAGGACTAGGGCTGGCAGGGGCATCCCCAGAGCCTGAGACCCTCTGGAGGCAGCAGGTCAGTCCCTACCCACCATAGTCCCAGTACCAGGCTGTAGCCTACGTTGCACAGCACTGCCCACCGTGTAGTCCTCAGCTCAGTGCTGTACAGCACCAAGAAACTGCACTGATTTCTGTAACATGCCCTTAAAACACATGTAACAGACTCTATTCATTTCCAAGCATGGTGTAAAAACATTTGCTGTCATGCTGTCGTGGTTTAGCCCCAGCCAGCAACCAAACMCCACGCAGCCGCTCGCTCACCCCCCCACTCCGGTAGGATGGGGGAGAGAATCGGGAGGGCACACGGAGGAAAACCCGCGGGTTGAGATAAAAACAGTTTAATAATGGAAATAAAACAAAGGAGAACAGTGATAATAACAACGATAACAACAATAACAGAATATACAAAACAGGCGATACACAATGCAACTGCTCACCCCACGTGTTCCGCACCAGAAACCCCGCGAACCGTGCGCCCCCACCGCGCGACCACCCTCGGTTTTTAAGCTGGGCATGATGTCACATGGTATAGAATACCCCATTGGCCAGCTGGGTCAACCACCCCGGCTATGCTCCCCCCAGGTCCCCCTGCACCTTGAAGGGCGGGGGAGGCTGTCGGTGCACCCGGCAACAACCAAAGCATCAATGGGCCATCAACATTCCTTTCACCGCCAAACTCAAAACACAGCACCCCCTCCAGCTACAGGAAAGAGAGTTAACTCTGTCCCAGCCGGAACCAGGACACATGCTGACCCTATGCCCTCTGTAGTGCTGCTCACTGGGTACAAGCCCACTTCACCCCAATATTTGACACACCTGGCACAGGGGGAATCAATGCCCCTTCAAGGCTGCATCCTTCTACTGCTGCCCTCCCCTTTGCCTGTACTGCTGCAGTAACAAATGTCCYTCCTTCCCGTCCTTCTGCTTTCCATCTCCATGTCACTAGCTGCTCAAGACAGGAGGAGGCAACCTGACCATTGAGCTTTTCTTTYCTCCTGCACTACCTATCTTACAGTGAGGGACTGATCTCTGAATCAAGCGCTTAGCTGTTAAATAGTTAAATCTTTGTAAGTCTAAAAGTTTTACACTACATATTGCAGTTTTCCCATGTGCACAGATGTCTACCTCTGAGCCTTCCCAGGGTGTCTAAAACTTGTCAGATACTGCAAGACAGATGGGTCCCTGGTTTGTATTGCCACTAGGCACCACAAACAACACAGGGAGTATCTATTTATCCTTGTTAACAAAAACATCGTGAGAGCATAGATGTCACTAAATTCAATGTTTTACAGTGTTTTCTGTACCAGCAGTTAAGTGATTTGCAGCCCATTTCCCACTTGCATCCCTCCCAGGCAGATATCTGTAAGCCATAAATTTCCACACCCCCCTCATGGCTGACTTATTTTAACTAAGAGATATTAATTCTTAATAGCAAAACTCCCTAAAAGTTCACACACATTCCTTTCCCAGTTTTTGACAAGTGCCATAAGAGTGCTTGCCTCATTCTTTATTTTGTCTTACCTTGGTCAAGTCATGAAGTGGACAGAGCGTTCTTTTAAAAAATGGGAAATCATTTGGGGTCATCTAAAAATTTCGACTGGCTTTCAATTCTTGAGCACTTGTTTATCATTTGCCATTTATATCTTCTTTTTGTGCATGTATTTTTTATTTCTAGCTATAAATATCTTTACAGCAGGGAGGAGAGGGGAGTTCCCTAGTGGATTATGACTTGCTTTCATGGCATTTGTAATTTGTCAAACAGTGCTGGTTCAACTGGGACTACTGGATTGCTATTTCTAAAGGAAACTCACTTCTAAAAAAATGTAGGGAAAGAAAATCTACTCTTAGTTTTATGCATACAAAAACCTGATTACTTTCAGCAATTCCTACCCCAGTTTTTACTTCTTAAACTAAAGAGAAGAACGTATGGGAAGAAACCACTGACTTTATTGATATTGCAAAGATATAGTCTAATTGGAAGCCATAATTTGGCCCAGAGGTAGAATGACTGAGAGGTTTTATGAAAACAGTATTCAAAATAGTCTTTTCTTTCTAATTTATCCCCAGTGAAAAGGGAATTGGTTATAAAGGAGTCACAGCCAGAGGAAAACAGCCCCTAAGCCTTCCACTGGCATCCTTTTAATACTCCATGAAGTTATGGGAGTCACACTCCTCATCATAGGAATTGAAAAACTCACTCATAACACTTTGGTGCATGATGTTTATTGTAGCATGTGCTAAGAATAAAAAACAAAATACTATATAGTCTGAAAAGTATATAGTCCTCTTCTACAGTCTTTGAAGAAACAAACATGTTATTTGAATCTCTCTCGTTCTGAAATGTGCAGGATCAGACATGCAAAACTCTGTCTCTTCACCTAAGGAATACTGCAATGAACAGCATGCAATCAGCTGTGCTAAGGCTGGTATCAGACAAGGTTATGCAGTGCTCCACCTCTGCCGTCAATTTAAAAGTACATTAACCTCTGGATTTGGAGAAATACCCTACAGTAAGGGTTTGATCAAATTCCAGCAAACTTTAACAGAAGAATTGCTTTTTATGTAGTCATGAGTTGGAAYTTTCAAAGCAACCAAGAAAATTTAGGAAGTAGGCATCTCCAAATATACTGTCCCAGGATTTCCCAGGAGCCCAAACATTAAATGTCATCAATTTGAAAAGAGAAGCACTATTTTATTGTATTATTATTATTGTTGTTGTTGCTGTTATTATTATTCTTGTACTGCAAAGAAATATTACAATGGCAAAAAAAMCCCTTTAAAAGTCATATCATATGCATTAGCAAGCACATGGTAATTACTCTGACTTGGTCCATGCACAAGGGTTATTGAGACAGAGGGTGCAGGACTGCATTCACAGCAAAGTTACTGCAGCTTTGGCAAGCTAACACTGTTTYTTATCACTTTCTCAGAGATCAGCAGCGTCCCCAGGGCAACCGAGTACTTGGAGAAGACAAGAATGGCCTGTCGGAGTGCAGTACTCCCTGACCAGGTTCTTTTAGATATTCCACATTTGGAGAGTGTAATGTTTAATATCATATTTACTTATTTAAAGATAGTTGATGTTACATGGGATTTCTGGTTTAGCAGAGTGATACACAATATATTGAAATGACAATACCAATGTAAATTATACGTAGCAAAATATACATAGCAATTGCAATAAACAGTTTAATCACAATACCAATGTGATTCCCATTATCAGTCTCTATAACATGCTCACTGTCATGATGCTGGGCATCCCCAGGCACCAGGAAGGAATACACGGGTTGAAGCAAGCTCAAGCATGTTGTTCTCTTCGAAATACTGTTGCTAGTTGTCTAGTTTTTACACTCTATGTTGGGCTGAGCCACATATTCACTCCCCCATGCTGTTCTGGCTAACTCAGGAAGACATTCACACTYTTTTAATGAACTCAGGGAGAAACATTTACAGTACCGGTCGTAATCTGGTAGTGTAATCTATCAACCGTTGATAGCTGTTTATCTAAAACAAAGGCCACTCTCCTTTGCAAAGGAGTCCACAGCTGTGGTCAGTCACATCCTACATTATTCTCTCAGCTTCATGGGTACATCACCCTTGACTGTCTCCTCTGAGACTTCTTCCATYGTAGGGKTTTATTGATCAGTCACGTGGCCCAAAATCTTCCTGCCCTGTCTCTTCCTTGTCCCCACATTTTTCCCTTTTTGGTAACTTTAATTGATGTCATTTAAAAGACTGCCTGCTAACATTTTCAGTTTGATTATACATTAAGGGAAGCCTAAAATTTGGAGCTAAGGGACCAAAATCATTCCAGGTTTCAGCAAAGTTAGAACATATATAGCCAAAATCAGAATTTGTCTCAGCTGGGTCGAATTAAATTTGACACAGAACAGTTGCAGGTTACTGGAAAGGCTGATGACAACGTGTCTTTGTTATTTCTCAAGTCTAAAATGGTTTTGTTCCTGGTTTTTGTGTAAGATTGGGTATGGTGCATCTGTTTCTGTTTTGATGTTAGTATGTTTTCATTATCCTTAATATTCAGTGAGCCAGCACAAAATTCAGATACCATTCAAAATTCTTTTAAACCTTATTTCAAATATTTCAGATCACAGGTACCAAACTCAGTCGTGTAYAGTGTCCACCCACTGAGATATAGTGTCCAAACCCTTGAGGTGACACCTATAGACTTGCTACACCKTCACGTATGACATAGGCCAAGAGAGAGAGTCCTGTGAAAGCAGAATTACTGCGTCACTGAGTGCTTTGCTGTGCTTTTCCTCCTGCATCTCAGCAAAGCCAATTTGTACCAAATTACTATAACAGAATTCACTGTGGGAGAGAAAGGTGATTTTAATTTACAAAATCTCCAGGTTGTTTTTTACCCATTCACRTGATCATGCCCATGGGGTCAGAAGCACTAAGACATGTACGTCCAGGGCTAGCGATGAGGAACTGATGTGGGTTTGCTTTCGTGCCCTTTAGAAGCGGATGCTGTTTTGGATCTTTTGCCTCAGTATGTCAACTCAGCCCTCATAAGTCTTGCTTTCCTTATCTGGTTATTTTATGATTCCAGTCCTGTTCTTCATCTTCTTGTCACCTTATCTTAAGGTCAGTTTGTTCCTCCTCTTCCTTTGAATGAAATCACACACATAGAGCTGTTAATCTTATCTCTCCTTCTAAATTTTGTTCTACTGTGGCTTTCATACAAACATTTCAATTCATAATTAACTCATATCAATCTTAATATTTCTGTTACAAATCTCTACAAATCCACTTGCTTGCAGTATTGCACTAATGCTGCTATGTCACGTCCAGGAGTGCAGCCAGCTGCTGGTTGCAGCGTGTCACCCCATCGCCTCATGCYGATGTGACCTGATGGACCCTGGCTGATGAAAGGGCCGTGCAATACAGCTCTGCATGGCCACAAATTTCATGCCAAGAGAGACATCCTCAGCAAAATTCCAGACACTCATCAGTAGGAAGCAAGGAGCATTTCCATGATCCTTGAATGTTTCATATTATCTCTTTTCTTTAATCCCCAATTGATTTAATATAGAAGACTGTGTGAGATGATTGATTTGTTGGTTTTGGAACAGCCTTCAGGAAGAGGCCTATGTACAGGATATAGGCCTGATATACAGGATTTAGGTAGGGAAATGACCCCCCCATTAAATGTAAGGTAAACAAAAGGTTATACAAAACCACACCTGGATTCAGATGGCTGAGAAAAGCACTGAAATTCAGTGATTAATTCACAGCTACAGCTGAGCAAAGGCTCATAAAAATGCATCATGTTGGAACCGGTAAGTGAAATGCTGCATTTGGACATACAGTGTCATTCAGTTCTTAAGCCAAGTCTGGCTAAAAGAATAAGTACAATAAAAAGTAACCGAAGAGCATTCTTTAAAAGATTCTGTAAAGCATCTTTAAAAGATAGCACTGAGGCAATCAARTTAGAAATGAATTCCCTGTAGGGAAGGCTGTGCTTCGTACCACTGCCACAGCTTTATCACGAATGTCAGGGGTCAGTGGATAAGCATGAATTTTCATGCCGTCCTTGCTGTAGGTGCACAATAGACTGGAAAGCCCTTTGGCCTCCTAGTTATATATTTACCTGCTGCATCACTTCAGATGACACGCATTCGAGAACAGCTCTGAGAACAAATGAAAATAACGCACTTATYGCATCCCTTTAATTTTTTGTCAGGTTGTCAAAACTGAAGTTTTACTTAACTGTGGGAATGCACACCACAGAAGAAAGATAATTTTGTCCTCAAAGTGCCAGCATTTTATAAAACATAAAATTACCAACCTCTGGGGAAAAACATCAAGAATACCCTTCAGTGCTTATTTGTAGCTTCTCAGACATTTTCTCTCCCAACAATAGGTTAGCCCTCTGGAGAGGAGATCGTCTGACGGTTAAAGSACTGTACTGGGAATCAGATGCTTTGGTTTAGTTCCCAGCACAGCCACAAACTTCCTGCACATCTCTGGCAAGGACTTACTTTCCCTCCCACTGCTGCAGTGCTCTTTTACATGCCCCGGCTATTCACCTTAACACCCCTTAGTGGGGCAGGGGCGAGGGGGAGCCTGCGCTGAGAAATGCCCCTGGGCTAAGCACTGACTTGGTGTTACCCCCTCTCCTTCCTGCTGGCCGGTACCCACACACGCTCCCGTGCCCACACCATCACCATCAGCACCCAGGGCACCCCCAGCCTGGTGGGAGCCCAGCAGGGGTTGTTCCTGGGAGCTAGAGCTCAGCTCATCCCCCCGGGGAACATCCTTATCAGCGATGCATTTTGAAGTACCATACACTTGCACTGTGGCCAGAGACAAAATTCTTCAGAGGCTGCCCAAGACAAAACACTTTTGCTCTTCTCGCAGAAGCCACGGGTGAGGAGCAGGGCCACCCAACCACCCCACGGAGAGCAGGGGGTGCCTGTGCTGGGGTATCTCAACAGCTCCCCCAAACACCCTGCCTGCAGGCAAAGAGACCAGCAGGTACAGAGGTCCCATCCCAGTGTCAGTGCTGTGGCACAGCCCAGCTGCCCCCAAGGAGGATGGGAGGCAAGCAGGTCTGCAGAGAGGCCCCGTCTGCTCCCATCAGGACGCTCCTGTGCCAGGACGCAAACACCGACCCACCATTACCTGTGCTGGTAAATTGGTGCCATGGACCTTGAYACAACTGTGGTCTGTGGCAACCCCAATGAGAGCTCAGGGGTTAGCAAGAGTCAGGGACCAGAGTCACGTTGGATGTTTTGGAGAGAAAGCAAATTTACGTGTATGAACTTCACCATGCCTGAGGGCTTAGGGCTGCAGAGAGATACCTGATTTGTTGGGTTTTTTTTACTGACACAGAGGAAGCAAGAAAGCTGATTGCAAAATCTCTGGCCTTTCCTAGCAGAGTCTCTCGATTTTAGCCCCAGCAACCTCATTACTTATACCCAAACCTGCAATTGAAGACACCAAATATAAACAGAGCTGAGCAGCAGTAATGAAATGGGCACCTTCATGATGAACATCTGCATGAGATGACCTTCCCCACATTCCTTGCCCCATCACCCCGAGCTCTAGCATGGCCATGTGTGCCGCTGTGAGGATGAGCAGCCCTTTACCCTTCCTCCTGCCTCCAAGCAGGACAGGTGACAATGCTGTGGGAGAGCACGGATGTCCCAGCACGGGGGACAGGAYGACAGTGGGCTGAGGAAACCCCACTTCAGCCCCGTCCCCCGCATTGGGTTGTGCCCCAGTGTGACTGTAAAGCAGACAAAGGTCCTTGGTGGGACAGCAGTGTTGATGGGGACACCTTTGGCTGTGAGCCATGTGGCTGTGCTCCTGTCTCTGGGAAATGCCATCATGGCTACCTAAACSTGCTGCAGAAGGGGGCTGCCATGAGCCCGGCAGGGAGAAGGTGAGTTCAAGAGGGAGAGGTGCAGAATGCTGCCTGGGGTGGTCAGTCTTGCAGGAAAGGACCTTTGCCTGCAGAGGATGCCCGGGCCAACATGAGCCGACAGCGCACTCTGACTGGAAACAAGGAGAAATTGGGAACTGGGCTACATTAGGAAGAGTGATCTGCAGATCAAGCTCTGCTTGCTGCATGTAGAGCCATGGCTGGAATGGTGTCCTGTTTTGGGCCCCCTGCTCAAGAGGGATGTGGAGGAACTGGAGAGGGTYGGTGGCAGGCTGCCAAGGTACTCAGTAGGGTGAGGAGAGGCTGAGGGAGTGGGTTTGTTTCTTCTTGCAAAGAGGAGCCTCAGGGTGCTCCACTAGCAGCCTGCCATCCTTGAAGAGCAGTTGCAGAGAGGATGAAACCCAGCTCATCTCAGGATTGTCGCACTCTCCAGCAGAGGACCAACAGCCACAAACTGGGCTAGGACAGCCTGCCCAGAGAGGTGTCGGGTCTCCATCTTGGGAGCCTAAGGCACTGCTATATAAAGCCACAGCTTTAGTGGGTTAGTATTGCTCTCCAGAGGTATGCAAGCTGCCTGAAACCAAAATAGCATAGTCTGAGAATCCAGGAGCACTAGGGCTGGCCCCTCGGACAGAGCCTGCTGCAGGGAGGAGCTGTGTGCTGGCCTTCTTTAGTCCTTGGGGTCATGCAGAAGTGYCAGACCTGGTGTTATTTCTGTCTCACGTTTCTTCTCCCACTAYTAAAGCGACAGAATTGCAGCCATTTCCTTTTGTGACAAAGAGTGTTTGTGATTTCTCATCCCTTTACTGCTGTTGCCTCGTTGCACATAACATTGAGCATGCAGTGAAGGCTGCCTACGAGAGACAGCAGAGCTGGGGCTGTTTTGTGAGCGAGCTTCCTTCTTTGTACAAATGCTTTCACTGAAAAGCATTGAAATGAAGAGAYGAATCCTTTCTGATGACAAACATAGTTACACAAAAGATCAAAGGTAAATTAGTTGAAGGCATACTTGCACAGCTTAATTCTTATAATTAGTCTCTCCAACACGCACAGGATTCTGTAATTTACAGGACAGATAAGCATAAAGATCATTGTATTATGCTTGGAAATATTTCTGTAATATGATGGAAGTATTCTGTCATGCTTAGTACACGATTGCAAGACAGAAAAGAACTTCAAGTTAAGAAGATTAATAGAAAGACAAAGAATGAAGAGTTTCAAATGCTCTTAATTTCAGATTAATTCAATTYTGAAAAATGAGTACCCTCTTTCTGTCATGTAATACCTATGAATCACAGAGTGATTGAAGAAAGTGCATTTTAAAATATTTATGTTTTATAACTGATTAACCCAAATGTTTGGTGTATGTTATCAGTGTTTCTGCTAATTAGCAATATGTTGGTTTGCTCTGGCTTTTTCACTGAAATGAAAGCAGGCATCTGAGCTTGAGGATTCGTACCAGCTAAAACACAAGTTATTTTATCTTGCAGTTTTTTTAGAGGAACATTTCCACACCTGCTGGAAACTATACTCCCAGATCAAGTTGGAGAGATCTAAATAAAGGAAAAAGCAACCAGACCACTAAGATGTAGTTAGTCATAAACCACTAACATTAAAGGAGAATATTAATAAGTAAATGGTTTATATTCTTGTCTTAACAAATTATTCTATGATAAACCTCTATCATCAGAAAATGATGCTTTAAAATGTTACACAGAAAGTGTCATGATTAGAGCTGTTAAAAACGGTTAAAATCAAAATATGTGTAGATAGATTGACTCATTTTTAGTCAGCTCTTAATGTGAGAAATTGGTGGTAGTATCAGAGTGCTGGGTCAAGCACAGGGCTCAGCAAGACTGAAATGTGTTAGTGCTGTGTTTTGAACCAGAAGAATTGTTATTCTCCCATAAAGCACCAGACAAAGAGACAGGCCTACTGCAGCCCTGTTTCCCAGCTCCTTCTAACAAGCCCACTGAAAGGAGTCTCAGCTAGCGCATGGGTTGGGGCAATCCCAAGCACAATTACAGGCTGAGCAGAGAGTGGATTGAGAGCAGCCCTGAGGAGAACTTGGGGGTGTTGGTTGATGAGAAGCTCAACGTGACCTGACAACCTTGGGCTGCATCAAAAGAAGCGTGACCACCAGGTCAAGGGAGGTGATTCTCCCCTTCTACTCTGCTCTTGTGAGACCCCATCTGGAGTACTGCATTCAGCTCTGGRGCCCCCAGAGGGGGCGGGAYGTGGACCTGTTGGAGCGAGTCCAGAGGAGGGCCACGAAGATGATCAGAGGGCTGGAGCACCTCTCCTGTGAAGACAGGCTGAGAGAGTTGGGGCTGTTCAGCCTGGAGAAGAGAAGGCTCCAGGGAGTCCTTATAGCAGCCTTCCAGTATCTGACGGGGGCCTACAAGAAAGCTGGAGAGGGACTTTTTACAAGGGCATGTAGTGATAGGACAAGGGGTAATGGCTTTAAACTGAAAGAGGGTAGGTTTAGATTAGATATAAAGAAGAAATTCTTCACTATGAGGGTGCTGAGGCACTGGAACAGGTTGCCCAGAGAAGTTGTGGATGCTTCATCCCTAGAAGTGTTCAAGACCAGGTTGGATGGGGCTTTGAGCAACCTGGTCTAGTGGAAGGTGTCCCTRCCCATAGCAGGGGGGTTGGAACTAGATGATCTTTAAGGTCCCTTCCAATCCAAACCATTCTATGATTCTATGATTCTGTGTGCTATTAAAAAAAAAAAAAAAAGAAAGAAACTCCTATTAGTTCTCATCTCCAAGACATTTTTCTGCTTTATACACCTATGCCTCCGTGATCTGGCTTATCATTGTTAAGGAAGTTCAGCCCCCATTTTTTGAAATGTTCCCATCCCAGCTAGCAGCATGTGGAAAAGTATTTTAACCACTTGTCTCCCAAAAGAGACCCAGATTCCCTCCAGGTCCACACAGAGGCAAGAGAAGATGGGTACCTACATTGGTGGTCTGGAAGACCTCGCTTGAAGGTACTCCAGCATACTCCCAGGGTGGGGAGACAGCCTGTCTGGTTTCCCAGAGCCTGCTAACCTGGAGCTGGAGGAGTGCAGGAAAGTTTGGGTCTTGTGCCCTGCTGCCAGCCCAGCAGYGGTGCAGGTAACCCCTGCTTGTACCCTCCTCCTGGATCCATGGAGAAGGACACCAAGTGTAAGTGTCCCAGTGAGTCTCTGCGCTCCCTTGTACCCTTGCCTTCAGGAGGGTTTAAAATTGTAACGGAAAGATACACTCAGGAACTCAATCATGTTTGTACCTGCRGAGTTAATACTGTCAAACCAGAGTGTCTTCCCAGCAGGAGCTGGAGTGTGCTGAGGAGGCTCCTGGGACAGCTTGTTCATGCTCCCTGTTCTCCGTACCCTCGGGAAATGCACCTGGGAAGCCAGAGACACCCCTGTCCTCCCCACACAGACCACAGGGTACATGGACTTGGAGACACACAGAGATTGTTTCTTTATTTTACATGCCTTACATCTTCAGTGGAAAAAGGACACTTTTCACCAAAGAGTTCAAGTCTGTTTTTTTCTTTAAACCATTATGTCACTTTCACTTTTCATTTAAACACTTGGGAGGGAAAGTTGTTGACCAGAATCGTTGCTTCCTTTTTTCTTACAGTGATTCTACTCATGTTGAAAACAGTCATTGACGTCAGCAGGTACAAATCATCTTACACTGATTATATTCTCAAAGTTTTTATAATTGTGCAGTTTCTTAGGAAAGCAGGACTTCACATGCTGTATGTGGCAGAGATAGATACCCAACATGCCACTCTTGCTTTCCTCATTATTGCCTTTTTTCTCCACACAATATTACCAAGAATTTTAGGTATTATCCTGACGTTTTTCTCCAGTCCTAACTCTTTGTGTAATAAGATATATCTTTCTTTGTTGTACATTGACCCTTAGGATTGTATTATCTGAGTATCTTGAGAGTTCTGCCTAATTAAGGATTTTCTCGCAAATCCACCTTTAAGCACAAAGGAGATGAAACCTGAGAAGGTTCAGCATGCACAGATCGGACACATGGAGAGATTAGATGTAGAGATCATTCCCCCTTTGTAAGGCCAGAGATGTCATCTGGGTGTAAGGAGATAAATTGATCTCTAGGCTCATTTTGGTTTTGGTCTTTCTTGTGACATGACTAACAAAGGCACCCAGCTGGCAGAACCTTTGCAAAATAAGCCACCCTTTGTTAGCTATTAGGATAGCATCATCAGCTCCATTCAAATTAATATGACGCTATTAGATGGTAACATTTTGTAGTTGCGTTGAAATAAAGTAAAATCCTGAACTAGCAACTGGAGGTGCCTACTGAGATCTGACAATAAAACCAATAGCACCTGTAGACAGCTATCATCTGCAGTACAGGTGTACCAATTTGAGCTAGTTGTCTACCTGCCATTACAATCAATGAATAAATAGTCTTCTGGTCCATATATCAAGGACATATATAAGGGCAGTGTTCTTCTGATCAGATGTTGACATCCTCCATATGATGACTCCCTGGACTCCAAAAACTAGCTCTGCCTTAGCTACAAAAATAATCACTCTTGCTTAGATGGACACACCTGCAATGTAGGTACATTCACACAGATGAATTCCACCTTTGTGTCCTCCAGCTTTGAGTGCCTATATTGGGGCACTTGGGTCACAAATTTGGGAAGAAATGGGAATCTGCTGTCTAATTACACTATGACTCACACCGTGATCTCTGTGAGACAGAGGAGCAAGTGTTAATGATAAATCTTATGTTGAAAGAACAAGTCAAGATGGGATTCTTCATGGTGCTTTGGATCATGTCATCTCTAGTACAGCATATTTAAGATATAGCTTTTCAGGGGAATTGCCAATAGATGCAAAAAAAAACCCAACAAAAAAACCCAAACAAACAAAAAAACCCGAAAAAAGGCAGAACTAAGGCAGAGCTCTCTCCTCATTTTCCCAGCTTCTATTCAATTTAATAACATGTTGCTAACTGATCAGCTTCAAACCTATCAATTTAATAAAGAACATACGTAACCATATATCAGAACTTAGGATTCTTGACCCTCTGAACATCAGCTTCACAGTGAACTAGGTTATCAGAGATACATAACTAAACCCCTGCTCATTTCTTTTGAAAAAGACAAGTACAATTTGGTTTGGGAAATGAGATTGTATATAGATACATAAATGTATCTTTTACTTTTGTTTGTTATTTACTGCATATAAGTATTTCTTGCTCTGACTGCCCTCACAGTGTTTGGAGTACTGGAGATAATGGGAGTCCAGAAGGACTGAAATCCACACAAATGCCCAAGTGTCTTACTGAACTCAATCCTTAGCTCTAGTGTCTCGTGTAATACCTGGAAGCCCTCCTTTGCTCCCATGGAAACACTGAAATGTCTCACGTTTAGAAAATATTATGGTGGCTATTTAATAATATTTGCTCCTTCTCTGGAAGATAATTACTCAGATTAACTGCGTGGCAAATTAGTCTGATGATTTRATTTCCTTGTTTTTCTAATCTCAGCCAATGATAGAGTGAATCATTATCGGTGGTTTCTTCTGAGGTGACTGACACCCGCAGTATTTCAGAGGATGCATTTGTCTGTGCCTACCCCTGGTTTGCAGATGTCTAACTCTGCCTGCTTTACAGTGAGCCAGGAGAGAGCATTTGCTATCCAATTTTTTGTTACTTTTGCCACTATTTTGTACAGTTGCTATTCTTACTTAGAAAAACATTTGAGCAGTGCCTAAGCAAGTTCCTCCTTTTGATAAGAATGCTACAAGGTTAAATGCCTCCTAATCCTTCGGGTTCTTCATCCACTGCTCCTCACTACCACAACAACTTCAACCAAAAGCTTTCCAAAATACTAGGAAGACTGTTGCCTTTTAGCTTGAAGATTTAGGCATCTATTATGATGACATTTATCACCTCTTTCCAAAAAGGGGATTGGTATTTAGGCTTCTTCCTTTCTCCTCTGTGAAAGCTCTGTGGCTGCCCACATTTCCCACAGGACATGTCTGTACTGTGGGGGCCAAGACCCTACAAGTCACGTGTTGAATGCTTAACTTGAAGAGATCATTGTCCTTTTTTAGACACAGCCTTGTAGCTAGCCATCTCAGCAGAGATACTTACTAGACCTGTAAGGAGTTTCATGTAGTTACAGTTCCAGGAGACAAGGGGATCCTTTTCTAACTACATAAAACATATCTTACAATTGCAAAATGGAAAGCATCTTGATACTTTCAAATCATCTTTGAGCTAAGACATGTTTTATTTGCTCTCTGAATCACCAGTTCATCTCTCTCCCAATATTCAGTGGGKTTTTTTTTTATTTGATACGATCCACATTCCTCCCTCCAAAAAGAGTTTAAAATGAATGCATTTTAATGACAACCCTGTAGGCTGCTGCTCCTGTGGTCCCTGTCCCCATACTTGCTGCAGCCAACACTACCAGGGACGGGAGAGACTATGGCAGGAACAATCACAGCAGTAGTGGTGGAAGAGGCCAGGGCAGCCTGGAGAGCCAAATAGTTTGTAATGGCAGTTTTGTCATGTTTTGCTTCAAAGGTGTAAAAGCTGATGGGCCACCTACAGCCTGCGTTGCCAGTGCTTTGCATGAAAAGGAATATTGAACTCGTATGTAGCACTTCTTAGGCATGTGTCCTGTAAGAATTTACAGAGGAAGATAAACATCATTACCCTGAACTACAGATGGATAACACGGGCACCAGTAAATTAACTAGACCAGTACTGGATATGCGGCCACTGTCACTTGGGGGTACAATCCAGACCTCCCAGTGCCCTGCCAGTACGTGAGCCTTTGTAAGAGRGAATAGACAACAGTGAAGATGGGGCAGCAGTGAGTCCCTACCTGCGCCTGCCAGCTGCATTAGAGAGCAATGAGAAAGGTGAACACAAAGAGGAACAGCAATGGCAGGATGGCTTCTGCGGTAAACTTTTGTCCATAATCATATTGCCCAGGATATTCATGCCCTGCAGGAGTAACCTTTCCTAGCCCAGTTCTAAGGCTTAGCGATTGGGGTTTCTTTTCTGAGTTAGACTGAAAACTCCTTGGCTCAAAGGGCACAGCTTGGAATCATTCGTGTCAAATGGAACAACACAGAAGAAAYATATCCTAACAAGTCATTCATAAGTCAAAATGGGATCCAAATCATGAGGGTTCTTTTTCTTCAGTTCTGGTAAGGCTGTATTTTTTGACCAGAGGCAGAAGTAAAGCTCATAAATCTGGTTAAGCAGGTCTCACAGGCCTACCACATTTGAGCAGGAAAAGTAAAATGTTATAGTCCTAAGTATATAAAATATTGCCATGGAAGGAGGACTGTGATTTCARTAGCACTTTGTCCCATTGCAGAGTAGGAGCACAAGTTCTTGGGAATGACTTAATTCGGCACGAAATGGAAGGGAAAGCACTCTTGCATTTACTTCATCAGTAAAAGGAAAAAAACTRAGCCAATGAAGAGGTGGGAAAACTGTAGATGTTCTTCCATTGATCCTGACAATTCTTTCTGAAAACCACCCTTTGCTTGCAGAGCACTGAGAAAGTGCAACATCCCCGATCCTCCCCTCCCACCCACACCCCTGGAAAAAAATATTGGAAATGGGCAATGGGTTGGAAATGTGMAAAATATTGGAAATGTGCAAAAGATTCTTCTCTGATCAGAAGAAAGTCCACCTGTACCCAACAACATCTTGGTCCACCTGGAACTAGAGAGACTTGCCAGTCTCCTCACTGTACAGCTGGGAAGAGAGCTTTGCACTCCCAATGCTGCCTCACAGCCTTGCTTTTCAGAAATGGAGTAACCCAATGGACTGTGTCAGGAATTCAGCTAAAAATGTCCTTATGAAGACCTGAGGCTAATTTGCATATTAACTGTTACTCCAAGCAAGTTTATACTAAGACATGGCAAATTACAGAGCAGTTGTACCAAAACAGCGGTACAGTATTAATCCATTAACACAGTACTGATCCAGGACTTTCTGCAGGACTAGTCCTGGGAGAGGCAGACTCATGCTGGCTGGCTCTAACGAAGCTCAGCAGGGACTAGTCATGATTGTTGTTTGCTTGCTTTTTACATACCTGCACTAACCATTCTCCGTGACTTACATTACCTTCGACAGTTCCCCACCTTTTTCAAGACTATCTGGGCCTACTCTTATTGAGGGACTGCTCCCTGTGGAGCAGCTTGATCTGTCCCTGGACCTTGAAACCTGTTCATTTATATACCCTGTAATTCCTTTACCCGAGTAGCAAGTGCTACATTTTCCAGTAAAGCCTATTCCTAAAGAAAAACAGAGAAAACCGTCTTGTAACAGCTAAAGCTCCAGACTAGTGTTTAAGCACACTAACTCCTTTCTGCCTCCCCAGTCTTCCAATTACAGAAGGGACTTCTTCCCATCCTGTACAGAAGGGACTGTACAACTGAAATTCATGCAGACACTTTTTAGAAGAGGACATTGTATTTAATTAGTCCTTTCTGTAGATGGGAACTCAGTCTAGGACAACTCTGTAAGAGCTTCCCTTATGCAGCAAGTAACTCTGTATTTCAGCAATAGCTCTGCTGTAAGATCTGGGTTCATTTCCCAAGGCTGCGTCACTGGTACATGCCCTGGGACGACATCCAGCTCTGCAGCTCCTTTCCTTCTGCCCTGGTTTCCATATGCACGAATTGGAAAGGAGCATGTGTGCACTTTTAATAAGGTCCTTCAATCAGGACAATTTGGAACTGGCCATAAGATTTGCTGCAGACAAAACCTTTGTCTTTGCAGGATTGGGCACACATGAACTTGTATCTTCTTGTAGACTTTGGTCTTGATGTGGTAATACAAAAAAAAATCCACCTTCTCTTTTCTGAGCCAACAATATGTTTACCTAAAAATTTAAAAAGAAATGAATGAAAAAAAGCTTTTTGGAAACTTATGTTTCTTATTTAAAATAAGAAGATCCTTTCCATCTTCTGTATCATCTCATGTGCTCCACTCCTGCCATCTAATTGTCTTTAAAATGCTGCAATTCTAGTAACACCAGCACAAACAATAGAGTGCAGGCTCATCCATTCAATCATGTTTTACATTAAAAGCTAAATATTTTGTTTCCCAAAATTAAAACAAAAATATCAAAATAATGTAAGTGCTATGTTACATGATTTAACAATACTAGCAGCATATAGCGGAAAGCCGACTGCATGTTCCTTCTTTGCATGTGTCCTTCATGCACTATGAGTAATAGAAAAACATTTTAGTTTTGTTCACTCCTTAAAGATTTTCACGGAAACAACTCATTAAAATTAATGAAGAAATTTTACGTTTTGTAAAATATGTTTCTGGTCCTGCAAAATCTAGTCAAGTGAAAGAAACAAAATGCTTCTCACCAAACAAATATACAGGTTTATTAGAGCATGTTTCCACATTTTAAACGTGCAATGGTTTCACAATTCCTTGTTTCCTTCTGGTTTCATGAGTATGCCCTCATGATAACCCAAAGCAGCTGTTAAAAAAATCTGCATCTCCACAGATGAACAATTAAAAAATATGGGTTGTATCTTCCAATGTTACAATTATGTGAAAAAACAAAACTCAGTATTTACAAAAAATGYCTGGAATCCCAATAATGCTAAATAGTGTTGTCAATTTAATTACAGAAATTGTAGAACACTCACAGGGTACATTTATGCTGAGAAGCTGCAAGTGTAAGCCTAGATTTTGTAACATATTTGGAACAAACTGAAAATTATAATTTTGAACCTGTTTACTTTTTATATATATTGGTCATTACCCAGCTTATCTTTATTATCAACATTATTCTACTTCTTTTTTCTTGTTGTCTTCTCTGTTTGAATATAAAGTGTAATAGAAAAATAATTCAATTCCACAAACATGAAAATTCTGTTAGTACAGCTAATTGCATTTTAATATCTATTTTATGTACAAAGAAAGTAGTAACACAAATAGAAAACTAGGCAGAGGATAGTGTACTTAACTTGAAACATTTCCAATTTCAGTAACTGTGAATTACCTACTTGCAAAATATATGCAGTACATATAATGTGCACAAACACACACACACCCAACACCACTGCATGCATGTTTTTGGACTAAAATAYAACTTCAGGTTCACAAACCTTCACCCAGGACTGGTGAGAGCTGTAGTCACATCTGTGTACTAAAGGTGGTCAAAAAGATAGTCTGTTAAATATAAGCTATTCCACCACGCTGCCCTTTGGGTTCTAGTGTTTTGACCGACAACAAAACATTAGACCAGATTGCTCTCCTGAAGAGCAGAAAATGATAACAAGAAGTGTAGAAAGAAGAGCTAAGATTTTCTTTAGTGACAGCAAAATCCAGTATTTTTTTTTTGAGGTATAATCTTCCCTATTCTTTGCCCAGAGTAGTCAGTGATATGTCTGGGAGCTTCTGGAGTAGACAACAGGTTGAATATGATCTTATCCTGCACCTAGCTCTATTAATTTCTGCTACCGCTATTGTGACAGGCATGGGCTGGCACCATCCTCAGTGAAAGCCACAGCTGTGGCCCCAATTTTTTCTCTCCTCAAGCAATTAGAAAAGCAATCTTGTTTGTCTGGTTTTGGTGGGAARGAGAGAAACCTGCTGCTGAGGTTCCTCCTTGCAAACATAAGCATGCACGTTACACAGCCGTGCACGTGTCCTACTGTGCTAGCAAGGCAGCTGGGACTGCATCAGAAGTTCTGCATGGTGCCAGGGGATCGCTTGGATTTCAGGACCCAGAGAGCTCAGGAAAATGGAGCAAACAGGTAGCTGGACTTCTCAAAGAGATCCTCAGGACTTTAAAACCACAGCAAAACTTATTCAAGGAGCTTCAAAACCCAATCTCCAGGTAAAAGACAGACTCCACGGAAAGACATAACAGGATTATTTACAAGCTGTAGGAACTACATTTGACTTGGCATGCATTGTAGTGAAAACAAGCACACCTTGAATACTTTATAATTAGTAAATGTGTTGTGATGTCTTTTTATTGCAGTTTACTGCCAATTTCGAAGCCCTTATTTTCATGATCTGTAAAAAGAACCCCAAACCAACAACATACTGACAATTTTTATATGTTCCCAGAAGACTTGTAAGCTTGATTCTCAAATCTGTGACTTGGAATATACTGATTCTCCAGTTCTTACCAAACGGCCACATTCTCCCGAATTTATGGGGCTATTTGCTTGACAACCAAATGTGGCTTGATCCTAGCTGTCTTAGTGAAGAAAAAAGAAAAGATGCAACTCTTACCCATAAAGCAAGTGGTAGTCGTGATGACTTTTCTTGGTGTATCTGTTTGTAACAGTGCTGAGCTAGTTATAGCTTATCATACTTATCAATATATTTTTAAAATTAGTTTAAAAAAATCAACATAGGTGCAACAACACAAAAAAAACTATGCTGTATAACTTCCATCAACATGAAGGGAAGAGGAAATGTCACCCTAAAAATGGAACCCCACAATACACATACAGACATCGACAGCACTGAAGGATTTGCCTTCACAAGGGCTGTTAGATTTCATTAACTGAGAATTGCTAGACCTTTACAAGATAAAGGGGTATGATCAATTACATTCCCAGTAACTCAGAGACTGTCTAATCATGCTCCTTATCTGGACAGTCAGGACTTTCTCCCAACTCTTTTCTTTTTGTGCTTAAGACTAAATCRTGATCTTGCTCATATCTTCTTTCCCTGTGACTTCATTGGACAATCATGAGAAGTTTTAGGCATTAACACTAGAGAGCGGAGTTACCCCAACACATGCCAACCGCACTATTTTTACCGCTTTGAACAAGCAAACAATGCACTTAGTATTTTAGAAACAAACAAAAAAAAATAAAATAATAAATTCTATTTAGAAAAATAATTGCTTTATTGTTGTCACGCCTTCCTGATCAGTTGCCCAAGTCCTAAACACCTTCCAGAAAACATTTTACATGCTGCAGAATAGCTTATCAAGCAATGCGGCACGTTTTGTCTTATGGCCATCTTAGTCATTCCTTGTTACCATGACTGGTGCCTTTGACCAGTGTAAAGTGCTATGCCATAACCTTCCCAAGCGCTGTTATGGGGCTGCAAACCCTCCCTGCCCCAGGGCCTGTCTCAGGTTGGAATGGGGATGAAGCTGGTCGCTTTGGAGTGGGGCGACTCCCTCCAGGTGTTCAAGCTGTGGGTTGGGCTTCTGTTGTTGGTAAAAGAAGTCTGTCGCCTGCTGTTGCTGTTTGAATCTTCTTTACTCAGCGTTTGCTTTACTTTTTGGCAGCAAGGGAAGCTTTGTATGCAGTCTTGCAGGAGGTGCCCGCTAAAGAACATGTAGATCCACGGGTTACAGCAACTGTTCAGACTGGCCAACAGAGCCGTGACGGTAGTTGCCGTGTTTTCAGAATCTGGGGAGGGGGGAAGAAAGCGGTTTAACCATCAAAAGAACATTTGCACTGTTCAGTCAATTGCTTCATTAACTGTTGGATTTATTTTCCTGAATAATTCTAGTTCTAAAAGTTGAGTTGCAGGATTTGAAATTAATAATGAGGACATAMTCAGGAAAGTTCTTATTTATGTAAGGCTGCCATTGAAGTCAAYGGGAATTTGTCTGAACAGGCTTCAAAAAGCTGTGACAGAAGAAGTCATGGGGCAATCCATCCAAAATAATGCTTTAGCCCCATTCCACTGACGTTTATCCCTGTGTTGATAAGCTCATGCTTTAAATATTGAACAGTTTTTATTCAGACTTTTGTTTTAAAAATTGGTTACCCTGTGAGGCAATGGCAAATTTCCCATTGATTTCCCACTGCTTTCAATAATACTGAATTTTGCTATATACGTTTGCATGCTGAGAAGTGTTGAATGCTCAAGTAACTACTAGCTTGTGAACCAAATCTGAATTTCAGAGGTTGAACAAATTTTACTTAAGGGAAAAATGGAGGTTAGCACTATGCAATAAAACCGTTATGGTCTTCTACCTTCAATAACTAGTTAAAGTATCAAATACTCTAAATATATATTTAGTCTAATTAATTATTAGTGATCTTTCTTTGTAAATATTGAATCTCCAAATAAGTATAATTGCTGTTCCGTAGATTTAAAGAATCTCTTCAAACAAAACTACCAAATATCCACCTGTTCAAATAGGTTTGCATTTATTTTGAAGTAAAAAAAAATATCTCTTTGTCTACTGCAAGCCTTTCTTTCTCTGTAGAGACCTGCATTTTAGGCTTGACTTTAGTCCCAATTTAGGGGTAATCAGTGCTCTCACTACAGTAAGTGATAATTTGGGGATGTTAAAAAAATAGCAAGAAATTATGAATTCCAACATTTTGATTTGCATCTTTTTCATTATGAGGAAACAGGGTGTATGTTACTATGTTGCCTGTCATTCCCTATGCAATAACTTTTGAACTCATYAATTATTTTCAGCCAGATTTAATAGAGGGACAGGTATCTCCAAAATACTAAATTGCCACTGTTTCATGAGAACTGGTGGCTGACTAACGGAGCTACTCAGAGGTGACTGCCTCTGTGTATGTTTAGTAATAACACAAAAGGTTTCTAAAGTTTTATTCGCCGGCAGCTTCAAATGGAAGAAAACGTGGCTGGTTCAAATTAACGCAGCAAATATTTCAGTCCCCATCCGCTAACTTTGCTCTGGATGAGAAGGCGGCGGCGGCTGCTGCTTCCCGGGGGCCCAGCTGCCACCAGCAGCCGCTCCGCTCCGGGGACAGGGGGAGGCGAGCGCCACCGGCTCCGCGCCGCAGCTCCCCGCGGCCGCCCGGCCCGCGACTGCGAGCGGTGCCGGCGGGGCGGCCCCGARGGCGGCCCGCAGGGCTTGCTCGCCTCGCCGGACGAAGGCGCCTGCGGGGCGGAGGGCTTTTGGCCGCTATTCCCCGGGGGGCAGAGSGGCTCGTTCAGCGAGACGCCGCGGGGAGGGCGCGCCCCGGTCCCGCTCTCGGCTACCGAGCCCCATCTCCCCCAGGCTCGGCTCAGGACCGCGCAGCGCCCCGGGAAAGCCGGCTGCGCCCCCGGAGGACCCCAAGGCGTGCCAGGGCGGCCGGGGGGAAAGCGGCGGCGTGCCCTCCCGGTGCCCGCGGGGGCCTCCCCGTCACCTACCGACCCAGGGGAAGCGCTGGTCCCAGACGGACCACATCTGGATGGTGAAGAAGGGCGCCCAGCAGACGACGTACGCCGAGACGATGACGAAGGTCATCTTGACGGTGCGGATCTTGGCGCGGGAGATGGTCTTGACGCTGCTGACACAGGGGGCGAGCAGCAGCCCCCGCCGCGGGCCGCCGCCGCTGCCCGCCCGCCGCCCGCCGCCCGCCGCCGCCTCCCCCGGGCGCGTCTTGCCCCTGACGTTGCGCCAGATGTGGTAGCAGATGAAGCCGTAGCAGGTGACGAGGATGAGGACGGGCGCGACGAAGATGCCGCCGGTGATCCAGGTGATGTAGGCGCGGGGTCCCCAGGGCATGATGAAGTGCGCCCAGCAGTCGTAGACCTGCGAGCCGCGCTCCACCTCGCTGAGGGAGAAGATGAAGTACTGCGGGGTGCTGAGCAGCAGGCTGAGCGCCCAGGCGGCCGCGATCATCCCGTAGGAGCGCTTGGTGGGCTGCTGCAGCGTCTTCAGCGGATGGCAGACGGCGATGTAGCGGTCGGCGGTCATGGCCACCAGCATGTACGCCGAGGCGAACATGCCGAAGACCTGCAGGTGCTTGACGACCCGGCAGAGCCCGTCGGGGCCGTGGAAGCGGTGGGTCACCTCCCAGCAGAGCTGGGGCAGCACCTGGAAGAAGGCCACCACCAGGTCGGCCAGGCTGAGGTGGCGGATGAAGAGGTGCATGCGGGACGCCTTGCGCGGCGTGCGCCGCAGGGCCAGCAGCACGCTGCCGTTGCCCACCACCGCCACGGCGAAGGTGACGGCCAGCACGGCGATCTCCAGCTTCGCCAGCTCCTCGTCCCGCCCGAAGGGGTCCCAGCCGCCCAGGCTGCCGTTCGGCGACCCCGACCACGCCTCGGGGATGGGGCTGCTGCCGCCGCCGCCGCCGCTGGGCTCCGCCGCCCGCCACCGGCTGCCGTTCCCGGGCGAAGGCGCCGCCCGGGGGGAGCCGGCGCCGCCGGCGAGGCGCATGGAGGGGGCTGCGCGGCGGGGCCCGGCCCGGCCCGACCCCCGCACGCCCGCTCGGCCGCCGCCGCTGCCCGCCTCCTCCCCGCTCCGGCGGCGCGGAGCGCCGGGCCAGGTGCCTTTATCCCTCGCCGCGGGAGGCGAGGCCAGGCGAGACGGCGGGGGAGCTCCCGTGCCAGTGGCTGCCCAGCGCCTGACGCCAGCCCGCTCCGTCCCCCGGCTGCCGCCGCCGCCCCGTCCGCGCCCCGCGCCCGCCCGCCCCCGCCGGCACGGGGAGGCTCGTCCCGCCGCGCCCCCGGAGCGGAGCTCCCCGCCGAGGCACCGGGGCCGCTCCGCCCAAAAAGTCCTGCTCCGAGGGGGGACGGAGCCGCCAGCCCGTCCCTGCCTCCGCGGAGCCCGGCGGGGCGGGGAAGCCACACGGGCAAGTGGGAAGAGCTGCTCGGGCTGAACGTTGCGCCCGGAGAGCCTCCTAAAGCAGCGCTTAGAAGTTGAATTGAGAATAAAAATGTTGCCGTAACCCTGCCGTAGGTGGAGTAGGTGGAGGTCTGTCAGTACCGGTCTACACGCCCCCGGGTCCGCCACTACCCAAGGCAAAGGGGCTGGTCGGTAAGAAGCGCTGGTTTGGCTCTAGGAGAGGTCCCACCTGGGCCTTTGGCATTTCACAGTCGTGCTGGGATAAACCCCAGCAAAAWGAATGATGAGGAAAAAATAGCCCAGAGTTTGAAAGCAACTCCCTAAACCTAATGTTTTTCAAGGTTTCAGGATTTCATCTAGGACAATAAATGTCCTCCAGATGTTAGCATATAGGTCTGAAAATCATGTTTCTKCAAGTTCAATCAAAATCTCCTCATTTCCTAGAGAGTTCCTGGCAGTGGATCAATTAAATCTCTGTTTTAAACATGTTTGAGCTGAAGAGTTTTCTTCCTCTTGGTAGAGTGGACTCGCTGCAAATTCTGGTCCCATTTCCAGGAGTGTGGATTTACACCTTGATTTCACCGGAAACTGAATTTGACCCTTTGTTTAGAAACCGTTTCCTTCAGTCACACAAAAATGCATAAGATCACACAAAGAAATATTGGATTAGGTGCCAATCCTACTTTGTTTTTAATAAAACTCTCTGGGTCTGCTCATATGTGATTGCAGTTAGATTTAGTTGCAAAAAATATGTGGGTTTTTTCCTACTTGTTTTACAGGGAGAAGGAAAAAGGATGAAGAATTAAAATTAAATCTTACTTCTTTGATTAAAAAGATGTTTCCAAAAGTCTTGACTCCAGAAGAATCTTCCAGCTTAAAATGCAAGAAGATGATAGCCCTCTGAACATGCTAGAATTGTGCAAGGATTTATCCCAGGCTTCTTGCCTTTTTCTGGGCTTGTTAGTCTGTGAGAGGGTACGTATACCCACGCCAGCCTGCCACTACCCTTCTTTTGCTTGGGGTCAGTGGCAGTAGTCTCGGAGGACACCTGCTCCAACAGTGCAAATAATTGGCATGAGCTTTTCTGCAAAAAACTGCAAAAAAACCCCAAAACCTGGTATACAGACAAAAAATGTGGCTGTCCTAAGTTTCCAGTAAACTTGTATCTTTAAAGGTGCCTTTGTTCCAAAGCCTAATTTTTATGAACAGTTCAGTGCATTATTCACAGCTTAGTGYCTATTCCATCTTAATTGTGAACATTACTGCAGGTATTGGTAAGAAATTAAACATTTTGTGGAGTCAAAAAACTTTCTAAGTCAAACTCACATTCACACACACACACAGAGTGTCCCAACTTTTCAACAACAGATCCATAATGTTACCGTAGCTATACATTGTATTAGACCTAGGAAACTGTATGAACCACACAACACATCAATGTGTGTGACTCTAGGTTTCAGGTCAAATACAGAGAGAAATTAAAGCCACATATCACAAATCTCACAATACCACACAGCTACCAAGACCTCTTTCACATCCAAAACATCATACCCTGCCGTGAGAAGAATTCCTTGCCTGTCTCTCTGACATGCTTTACAGGAGCTGAACACTGCATAAATGAATGGTGTTACTCAGGAAACTCTTCTAAGAGGTTTCCTGATGTGCAAACCATGTAAGGATCATAAAGCTCTATTCACTACTGGGTATGTAATTCCATTAATAGAGGAGGTGAAAATTTCAGGCATAAGAAAGACATATTTATAACAGCCAGACGATAATATAAGGGTGATTGTGCTAGTTCAGAGTACTGAGAGTTTGTCAAGTCCACATCATCTCGTATATCCCTTCCCAACCCACACTTGGTTCCTCTGAATAGTGTTTGTGAGAATGTTTCCAGAGCAAAGGGCTGGAATTGCACTAGGCTGCACCTAGCGATTACGTGCAATGTTAAGCATGAAACTGATACTGATTTTTGCTGCATTGTACTCCATCAGACAGAAGTAACCTAGGGCTAGGCTTTATGCCTTTTTTTCTTCTATTCCCAAAATTAGTCAATATTGATGTTTTTATAGATAATACATCTAACCAGACTGTTGCAAATTTGTTTCTTTCCACAGACCTTGGTAATTCAGCGGAGTTTTATTTTTATCTAGTACTTCAAAAATCTCCTCCTGCTCTAGATACTAAGTAAATTCAGGGCTCTTGAGGTTTCTATACTAGTTTAATCAGCGTCTAGTCTGATCTTGTTTGCTTAATTCTAACAGTATCAGTGTGTAGATAGGGAAAGCCTTAGATAAGATGCTGTTGTTCAAACTAATCAGTATAGTTTTCAGTTTTCCAAGTAGGTGTCCTTTATGAAGCTGAACGAGTAATGCTCTTCTATCTGACCAGACATGGAGAGGGTTCCTCTGCCCACGGAAAGTTGTAACATGGAGAGCAACCTGAGGAAAAAGCAGTTAAAAGAAAACTTGTAGAATACCCTTCTAAAGAGAAAAATTGTCACTGGGAAGGCTGCTAGAGAAAACAAACAGCTTTGCCCTGTGATTCACCTGGAGCTCAGTTTGGAGCTGAAGTCTCAGTAAAGAAAATTGAGGTTGCTGTTACAAGAAGCCTTTATTTGTCCTCACTAGGCACGCAGCTTTCTTTAAAAATGTCTAAGGATAGCAAGGGTTTCTAGCGTATTCTCTGCTGTCATACAGGTTTCCGTAGAAGTGCTTAAAGGTTACCAGATATCTTTCTGTATGTTGAATTAATTGATGACTGGATGGCTTCTGTAAAATGCTCAAAAACCTAATTGGAGCATGACCTGGTTTGTTGCCAAATGCAGCTGTGTTTCCATTCATCCCTTGCTGTTGTGGTGGTGAATTTTGCTGCCTTTAGACAGTCTTAGTCTCTTCTTCCACAGCTAAAGAAATGCTTTGAGCAAGTCAAAGGCTCAGGATTTTAATCCTGGGAAATTGATGATGATTTGTATTCTGCAAGATTTCACCAAAAAGTAGGGGGCTTTCAGCATAATCTTCTTCAGGAAAACTGACAGTTCTGAATTGTAGCTACTCATAGTCAAAACATGATTTTCTGCCAGGTTTTGCAAAGAGTTGCTCTAGTCATTAGAGTTGCCAAAAAGCAATATAAGCAAAAAAAGAAGGTCAAGCTTTTTTATCAAATAAATTCCTCATGCAGGATGAGGGTTAAAGCACTGCTAAAAAAAGGAGGCGTGTTTATTTGTAGAGGATTCAGCTGTCTTGTGTAAATAGCACATAAACCATCTACATAGATACGAACAGTTGTCTCCTGTGATCTGTCTCCAAGTTTGAAGTATTTGCATTGCTCCCTTCCACATAAATAAGGTTGAGTTTGATAGTCCTTCCCAAAGCCACAAAACTTCGATACTGCAGATCCCAACCTTTAAAACCACAACTATGGGAACCAAGTATGGGAGAAAGCCCGTGTGCTGGGTGAGGGACTGCTGAAAGCTGACACCTCCCTGACACCAGGGAGGTAAGCAGACACCCCATCCATTTATCATCCTCAGGAAGGAAATGTCACCTGAAGGCAGGCAGGAGGACCTCTGAAAAAATGCCTTCTTTACAACCTGTATTTGTCTAGCTTTTTGGCTACTGGAGCAAAACTAAGCAGAGAGTTGCCCCCAAACCACACTCAGATTACAAGTCTAAATTCAAGGTTCTGAAAAGGCTGTAGTACAAGACCAAGAAATGAGTAAGACTGAGGGCAAACTCCCACTCTGGAAAACATGGAATTAAGAAACCTGCCATAGGAAACAGCTCTCAGGACTCAGTCTGCAAAAGCCCAGTTCATTATCTGGAAATGTCTAAAAGCGGCCAGGAAACACAGAGCCTTAGGATTATGCTGCAAGTTTTCCTCTGCTTATTAACTGAAACCACATCCAGATCCAGATTCTAGTATTTTTACACATAGGAAATTGTATCTGACCATCCCTGTCTTACTGCGTTTCTCTCTGTCCATACTGGAAGTGGAGCGAGATGTTTAAAGCAGTACCGCAGAGCATCCTGTACGGCTGAATGTCACCAGAAGCAGCAGCATGTTGCCCTTCTTCTCCTCCATTGCAGCCTTGCTGACCTGGCTGATAGCAATCAGGGCCTTYGGGAGTCAGAGAGTTCAACCATTCCCTTGCAGAAATGTTAACACAGCAGCTTCCCAGCCTGTCTGGATTTCAAGGCAGTGAAGGAAACGGGCATTTGGAGGGGTGATGGGCCTTTGCATGTTTATAACCTCGTGGAAGGAAAGTACCAAAAACCACAGTGAAAGTTCTTGCCTTTCCCCATTGCGTCACGTTGTTCAGGCTTTCAGCATGTCCAAGGCTTGTGCCTGAGAGAGTTTAAAATCTGCCTGAGAGAGTTTAACTAGAGCCTCAGCCAGCAATCTGTCATTTAATCTGAAGGATTAAAATCATTGGGGCATAAATCCACAGATTYATTCAATGGCAGAAAAGGAAGAATTTAGAACTGAGCTTCCTCATGTTCTATCTACCCAGTGAAATGGTATAACCTCAGACTTTCCAGACCTGAAAGAGGCTTAATATACATTTTGCACTTCTACAGATACTGCATCAGTGTTTTTGCTTTAAGCACATAAGCAGTATTTGTATCTCTCAGTTCTCTTACTTCAGAGATGTTAAAGGCTTTCATTGATGATCTTTAGTAAGCTTTGAACCAGTTTTTAAACTATTCTTACCTAGAGTTTCATTCCACCCGTAACCTACTGTTTATATCACTGTGTTAACACCTACCTTATACTTCCTTATGCCTTTTACAAGTTTTGATTCATCTAGGAGCAATTGAATAATGATTTTTGTGTTCTCTCCTAGTTAACATACACTAAGCCAAACCAAAGGAAAATATTTTATGAAGTTTGGTCACAAGAGTAATCAGTAAAAATGAAGTGAAATGAACACTTATGGTTATTCATGTGATTTCCTCTTAGAAAACACTTGACATAGTGAGATGTGACTCTCTTACAAAAATATTTAATACTAGTAAAAATTCTCTTCAGGCATTGAAAGTAGTCGGAAGAAATACAGACAATGTATGCATGACAATTTTTCTGAGGGATTTAACTTCAACTGACAATGAAACTAGCAACTGATTCTAGGAAATGATCCAAAATATTTGTGTAAAAGCTAGTCATTGTACAAAATTGCCTTATTTATCCCAGAACTATGCCAAAAACTGAAAGCATACTGCATTTGAGAATACACGGGCAGAGTGTTACTGCTTCATAATTCTAATTGAAAGACAGAGCAACTTAGCATTTACGGAATGAAGGGAATAATGCTTTTGATTATGACAAAATTTATATTAGTAGCTATCCTTAAGAAACACATTCTAAAGCATTTTAAAATTAAGTGGTTTTGTAACCATGTATGTCAGTGTTCTCATGGTGATCATTTTGAAGAGTCTGCCAATATGGAATATTGGTGATTGATGCAGAATACTGATGCAACCATTAATGTAAAGAAAAAGCCACGCAAATAATCTGTACTGAAAATATTGTGGCAGCTGCGTTCTCACAAGCTTGGTGGTTCAGGGTGCTAACACTACAGTCATTTTATTACTGCTTTACTGAGAATTAGGATCCAGTCTTTCTAACAGACTGGAGGAGGTCCAAATGCCAGCTAATTTTATGGATGCTTGTGGGACATTCCTTGTTCCAGTTTCTACGGAACTATCCTCTGCGAGACTGTCCTCTCAGACTAAAGCCCAATCCTCTCTGGAACAGAGCTAGCTAAAAATGTTTTCATCAAAATGCTTTTTCATTAGAATGCCAGTTTGTCAAAACTGCAGTTTTTCATAGGTGTCTGTGTAATGGTTTTGGGAAAAACCTTTTTTTTCATTCCAACACATATTGCTGGTCAAAATTTAAAAGGTTGAGGGAGATGGAAAGAGGTATTGATATACCCAAGGGTAATTTTTTATCATTTCCATACTGTAGGCGGAATTTTCTGACGCTACTTTATTGGCATGATGCTTTGCATCGCTGCTTGAGGAAAGCCCTAGGGAGGAACAGGGTGTGCAGTCCAACTGGCTCAGTAGAGCTCACACTTGATGTTATCCAGGTTTTGCTCGTGGTGATCATTGTGCCTCCTAGTGGGTCTCCAAAAGAAAAGGGCTCCAATCCATGAYTACCACAGCTCTATACAAAACTTTGGTAATTGCATGGACTGGCACAGGCTTCTTCAAATCCAAATATAAGGTGTAACGTATAAGCTGTTCTAGTCCTTGCAGCTGTGTGATGAATTCCTTGAATGGATCAGACCTGGCAATATAGAGTATATTTAATCATTGCCTTAACACACAAGTTTAGGATCCTGAAGGCTGCAGATGCATTGCACTCTTTAACCTGAGCTGTGGCATGCAGCGTGTTCAACATGCAGAAGCAGCAAAGAGCACACTCCCTGTCTGCTGCCAGTGTGTCTTCTCTTACCGTACCTGCTGTCCCTATCGCTGGCAATGCAGACAGCACAGCCTCCCCTCTGCTCAGGCCTCTCCAGAGATAAAACAAAATAAATAGTGGTATTGAGGAGGGCAGAGAAGGATCAGACATTGAAAGTCAGAGACAAGAAAGCTGAAATACAGGGCAGGGAGGTAGATGCATCTTGCAGCAGAGTCTGTAGGGTAATGTGTGAGAATGTAAAAGGAGAATCCAAGCAGGGTGATGAGGGGCAGCCCTGTGTCTCAGGCACGGGCACAGCAGAGATGCCCTGGTGCCTCAACCTTAGTTTCTCACACTGATGAGGTAGATTTGGGGGTTGAAGAAGACTGGAAGAAGCAGAGAGGAAAAGGGAGAATGATTAATGGTATTTAGATGGTGCACTGAGTATCTTGGCTGCTGATTTCCTTGGTTTTTTAAATGCGTGTGGGTGCAGAATGGTACTTAGCAGCCCTAGGTCAAATATGGCAAGACTTTTGTGTAGGTATGCAAATTGCTATAAGTTAAATTGTATCATGGCAAGTACTTAGGCGGGCAGAACTTTCTGATGTTAATTACTGCGGCTTAAGGGCCCTTTGAGGTATTCTCGCTTTATACTTTAAACTAGTACAGTTTATAATTTTCACTTCAAACAAGTTGTCTAGCTGACAGTTTTAAGCAGTCTCTCATTGCACTTCCCTCATCATCATATATATAGTAGCTCTATATCATATAACATTTCACTTGTTCCTTTTATGACCAGAGGAAAATTTGTGTGCTTCTAGGGTAAAGAAGGACAACAAAGCAATAAATTTTAGGGGATAGGAGGTACTAATGAACTGACTAGCATGGCAAGAGAGGAAAAGCACTCCCATGAGATATAGCCAAGCTATAAGCCAAAGTATGTAATTTTATGTCCAGTGAATAAACATTTTTTAATGGTTTCTTGGCAAGTTTTGCCATTAGTTCGCTTATGCTTAATTTGCCAATGGCTGGATTAGTAAACCATGTGAAATGGCTGTTTGACTACAGAAAATAGGTTTTATAATTTTATTTTTCTGCCAGCTTTACAGGGAGGAACACAGGTGGTTGTAGTAGAGTAGCTAGATCCAGATCGCATACAGATAGGGCAGAGGGGTAAAGACAATTTGAAACAGAATTCTGGAGTTAGAAGCCAGCACATGGAGATTTCCTGAAATTTTCTTAGGCTTCTAGGAGGATTTATATATGAACCTTTTCAAAAGGAAATGAGAAAAAGCTTTTAATTGCATTTGTCGAAAACTAAAGATTAAATCTTCCTAGAACTGACCTTTCAGAAGGCATCTATYGGTGTTTGCTCCCAGTGGCGTCTCATGAATGCCTGTATCATTTACTGAAAAGTAAATGGCACTATTTCATACCGGTTGTGATTTTCTCTGAACCTTTTTTAACTGGTATGGAAATCACCGGGTTACCTATTTCATCTAGGGAAGCCCTGGGAATTACCAGGAGAGTATRTATAAGGAAGAGTGTAGTTCGTGTACAAATACAATAGCAATGTCATCCAGAACAAGACTTCAAACATTGCACTAGTTAATTTCCAGACATTATGACCGCAGGAAGGGCAGTGAAATGTGTGATCTAAAACCACATTTGTGCTCAAGTTCTTAGAGAGGTCAGAGCTTGAATAAATTGGATAYGCAATATGAAAGAAAATTTTTTAACATTATGGACTTCATATTTAAATCAGCTGCTGTTGCTTTGTTTTAGTCCTTCTTGTCTTCTGTCTGCAACATTGCAATAGAGCCTTGTATTTGATTTTTAACACTTATGCCCCTATTTGTGAGAATCCTGATTTTCTCTACTTCTTTCACCCTGAATAATATGGGTCATCACTATCTTATTATCTCAAGTGAGTTCCAGGAAATGCTTGTCCCTGTTTTGAACAAGTCAGCATCCTTCATCTCTTTCTGCCACCRTCACCACCACCACCACCACCGTTATGAGAGGAGATCCAGTTAAGGAGAGATGATCTGATCTTCCCCGAGAGGCTGTCTGTTATTTTAGGGGGGAAGTGTATCCGTACAGCTGCCACAGAACCACCTATTCTCTTGCCTATTGCTAGTAAAGTAATTAAACTGCCTAGTACATCAGTACTTTCAATTAATATTTATAATGTATTTCTGGTTGAAATTTATGTTGATTTGTACTGTTTCTTACCTATGAATTCCTTGAGTTGATTAAGATGAGTAGACCACCATTTTCAGATCCTGGACATGGTATAATGTCTTCAGCCCTTGTAAGAATACGCTCCTGCTGGAGTATGACTTAGCGTAGTGCCCTGTTAATAGAGCCTCCCCTTCTGCTGCTTCATTATTACCTTGTGCATAACAAACATTTCTGAGTTATGGAACTARCAGGCACCTTACCAGCAGAAATAAGAAGCTTTGTAGAGAAGTTTTTCTGTCTGACTCACTAGAAAAACTCTAAACTTTCAGGGTAACTACAGAAGATAACAAAATCAACAACCAGAAAGGATTAGTTGCTTAAAATGGGTTTTCAAGGAACTTAGAACTGTCAAGCTGCCACCTTATGGACTGAAGCAATATGATAATCATGACCCAAGTTAAGTTTGGGTTAGTATAACCAAAGAACCTAGCACAAGTAATTAAGTCATTTAAATTTATATTCTGTTGGTTTAATGATTAGTGAAGGTCTTCGGAAGATTTTTTTTCAAACTGTGAATTATTGCAGCTTTCAAGCTCTCGGAAGGAAGCCTTGGATAGCTTTCTGAAATTAGCAGAGTTAAATCTGGCAAACTAAAGAACTAAGAGCTGATAATGCAAGAGGTACACATTAATTTACCTGGTAATTCTAGAAAAAGGTTTGATCAGCCAGCTCAAGTTATTTTGTATATGCAACAAGTTCAGGAATAAAAAAGGCCAGGGGAGCATAATCCCAAATTCAGGAAGATTCCCAAGGCTTCTGAGATAGTGTAGTGCTGTCTCAGTCATCAATGAGACCCTAAAATACTAGCTGAAGTCCTTGSAAAACAGTTTTTTACCTCTGCCAGCACTTTTGGAATAGTGTCACAATAGAATAGTAAAAAAACAAATAATGTGATACAGTTGTGAAAGGACTCTGTGATTTCCTGAAACATAGGCTGAAGGATGATCCAGGCAGCTGCTGCTACTTGTGTCCCCAACAAACCTTGTGTTGACAGTGCTCTAAGTCATGTATTTAAACGTGAAGATGCTGTTACTCTTTAGGCTTAATGGATTTGGATACCATGCTTAGTATTAAACTAGTCCAGGTTAGAAATTATAGGAATAAACATACGTAGCTGATGGTGGTTGCTAGAGRTGTGACTGGCAACTCAAATGTATGAATGATGTAAAGAAATTRATCGCCAGTGAGTGATTCTGGACAAGACACTGATCACATACTTTGGATACAAGAAATCCCGGAAAAGACTACCTGAAATACCAAGAAATCTTTATCCCAATTCCTTCTCATCCTGAAGGACTGGCCACGATCAATCTTAAAATGCCACACAGACTTTCATKATCCATCATGTCATCTACTCCTCATTCTCACGTGCCATTCGATAAGCAAGAGCATTAAAGATTTATAGCACTCTGCCCACATTAGCACCCAAATTGTTTGCAACCTGGGTATTTCCTACAGCAAATTCATGTTTGTCATGACTACATGGCAAGATAGAGATTTAAGTAGCTACATCAGCTATGTGCAGCACTAAAGAGCACTGCTGAAGCTCTGAAAAGGAGTATATAGCAAGTCCACATGTACAGTTTGGGAAAATCTCTCTTTAGCAAGGAACTGGGACCTTTTTGTTACAGTATTCTGTGGTTTGATATCAGACTCATTTACTAGGAAATGTAAGGTCTTGACATTCTCCCAACTCTGCATTTCTACGATCTTGTACTAAAATATTCTGATGCTTGGACATTATAACTTGCATTTACATGATTTTTGATTGCTTGCTTTATTCCAAATAATTCCAAAAAGTTTTAGCTTTGTATTATACTAGGACAGTCTAARTATTGGGAAGGTAACATTTCATTTTCCCCTAAAACTCATTGATATATACAGCCTTGAAAATTTTGCTTTTATGCCATATTTTGTTGCTACTTTCCATATCATACTCTTTTATGATTTGTTTAGAAAAATATATTAGTAGGGAACATTTGCTTCATAAACATGTGTAAAAGAGATCTTCATTTGCAAATTGAATGCAACCTGCAAATAGTAGGCTGTAAATCAGTTACTTTTGGCCTTGAGGCGTATCTTGCTCTTTTTCTGTTTTTTAAGACAATATCAGCTTCTTATCTTAAGAAAATGTGATAGGGAATGGAAAGACCTTTTAGGAAAGTCTTTAGATTTTAAAGGACTATAGGAAAAAGTTTTTACCAAACTCAAAGAGATGAGATTCAAAGCCACGTTTTCAAAGGCTTTACAAATTTGGAGGAACTATTCAAGTTTAATAATCTGAGATCTTGATTGCAAATGGAAGATTATTCTGAAGTTGCTATACTTACTGAAGAATCTAGAAGTGTTTGGACTTACTTAAACCAGAATTTTAAGTTTTAATAATTTTCAGCAGAACTGTAAAAGATTGGAATAGGGAAAATGCTAAGTTTAAAGCATCTTAAGAATTTCCTGTTGCAAGGATAAAGGCAGTATAAACATTAACTTGAGGAAAAATTACAAGTCTGGTGAATATATAGTAACAGGCTGCATATTCATGAGCTTCCCATGGAGGTACTGAACTACTGAAAGAAGGACAAAAAGGACAAAAAGGGACTTTTTAAAATCAAGCCAAGTTATAAGACCAATATAAGCTTTCAATTCCCAAAATACTGTGAGAAGAAAAGGTACASGAAGTCCAGAGCTAAAAAAGTGATTCTTCATTACACCTTCTCCTCTTTACTCAACCCGTTTCTACAAGGAAGGCAGGAAAAGAGAGAATGTCATGGTTTAACCCCAGCCGGCAACTAAGCCCCACACAGCCGCTCACTCACTCCCCTGCAGTGCGATGGGGGAGAGAATCAGAAGGGTAAAAGTGAGAAAACCCATGGGTTGACATAAAGACAGTTTAATAGGCAAAGCAAAAGCCACGCACACAAGCAAAGCARAACAAGAAATTCATTCACTCCTTCCCATGGGCAGGCCGGTGTTCAGCCATCTCCAGGAAAGCAGGGCTCCATCACGTGTAACGGTTACTTGGGAAGACAAACACCATACCTCGAACGTCCCCCTCTTCCTTCTTCTTCCCCCAGCTTTATATGCTGAGCATGACGTCATATGGTATGGAATATCCCTTTGGTCAGTTGGGGTCAGCTGTCCCGGCTGTGTCCCCTCCCAGCTTCTTGTGCACCCCCAGCCTATTTGCTGTTGGGGTGGGGTGAGAAGCAGAAAAGGCCTTGACTCTGTGTGAGCACTGCTCAGCAGTAACTAAAACATCCCTGTGTTATCAACACTGTTTTCAGCACAAATCCAAACCATAGACCCATACTAGCTACTGTGACGAAAATTAACTGTATCCCAGCCAAAACCAGCACATTCCCCACCCCTTATTCCATACCATTTACATCATACTCAGGTCCCACACTATCCTATACATCCCCATTACCCACCACCCCCCTTCCCATCCTTTGATATAATACACAGATATCATTCCCTTAGTCTATGGACCACCCCTTACAATGTCTGTAAAATGTCCATTAATGTCCACAAAATGTCCACTGAGTTCATTTAGTCCATGACTTTGGGCTCCATCTGTTATGGTGGTCACTCAGGGCAGGAGAGGTGGTGTGTTGCGTGGAGCTACTGGGCACCAAAGCCAGCTCAGGTCGGGTCACTGCTGCACTTGCACTGCTTCTTGTAAGRCTTGTCCTCCATTGGTTCCGGTGGTTCCTGCTATAGTAATTCCTGTAACATGCAACTCAAATCATGGGTTACAACAATTTAAAGGTATTTCCATTACAATCTCCACCCCTGGTCCCTTTGGGTCAGGTTAACTTTTGGGCCAGGGTTTAACATTGCAAGGAACTCCTCCCCTTGCTCCTAACCTAGCTAGCAACAAGGGGTTCCTGCTATAGTAATTCCCATAACATGCAACTAAAATCATGGGTTACAACAATTCAAAGGTATTTCCGTTACAATCTCCACCCCTGATCCCTTTGGACCACACCATTGGGTTTAACATTGCAATTAACTTCTCCCCTTGTCCCTGCTCCGGCTTGGACTTACCCACAGACTGCAGTCCCTTAGGGTTGTACCTGCTCCAAGWGGAGCCTTAGCTATGAGCCACAGTCTCTCCAGGGGTGTACCTGCTGCGGCATAGACCTACCCACAGCCACAGTCGCTTTGCRGTGCACCTGCTCCAGCGTGGCCTTACCACAGAGGACAACTATGAGATGTCAAGATGAGACAAATACCTAAGCTGGCAATATTTCTTGAGCTAAGAGGTATATCAGTTAGACTGCAATGTCCCAGATGAGTTTGCCAAAACACAGTACAGCAGTTAGGTTAAAGAATTCCCTTTAATAATTGTAGTATGATGTAAAAAATGCCACTTTAATTTAAGCATGAATAGCAGTGCCCATTAACAAATTTATATTTTGAAAGCTGACATGAACTAACCTCAGCAGAAATTATTAGCAACTATTAATTTGCTGAATAAGCTCTTCGAATGTCTCTTTTGGAGCAACTGCTTTACACAGTCCCATAGATGCTTTGGAGAACACTAGTTATAACTAGCAAAGTGACAGACATGTGCCTGAATAGGCATTCAGAGAGGTCATTAAGTTTTGGTCTGCTCTTTCTTGCTTCTCTGGATGCTGCTCCTGCATGTGCTTTGAATAGAATTACTCTGCACTGCATTAACACATCCTCACCTGCCTGGCAGCCTTAATACAATTCCTACTGAAAGCAGCAGAGAAGAAGTCCAGATAAATTCAGAATGTGCAGTAAGGACTGGTTTAGTCTTCATAAATTTTAGCTTCTTTGATTGTACTGTAGATGTTCTTTCAAGATGACAGATAGCCAAATTAGTATTGGCTTGTAGATTAATTAAGCAATACAGTCCCTCACAGCATTATTATGCACTTTTCTTTTATGCAGTTCAGTTCATCAATATGCAAGAAGTTTGAGTCTGAAGTGCATCATGCAAAAACATTGCCTGATTGCTCTGCATGAAGAGGAAAATTCTCTCTTAAGTGTCCATTATCAGGTTCACTTAGTAACAACAGCATTTTTATGAAAGGATTTGGTTTATCTGCAGAATGAGGCTATTTCTTTGTAGTAAAAATAAACATAGATAAAATTTATGTTGGACCATACAGATGTCTTTAGACTTTCTGGAACCAAATGATAAGACAATCCCCAAGGAACTGTCGTGCATATTGCACATTGCAGTGAAACAAGCAGATACGCAGGGCGACTGGAAGAAACAGAATGGGTTTTAATATAAGCTAAAGTTTTGGTAGTTTTGTTTCACTTCCTAGAATGTGAATTGAATTTTTTCTAAGTGCATTGGGATCTATGGATACAAAGTGAGCATTTGCACAACAAGTGATTGCACAAAATACAAAGCTAGGTGGACTGAGCCGTCCCATGTATGTGCTATCTAACATTTGCTAAGGAACATTGCAGATATTCTTGTGATACAGTGACCACATCCAAATGTTTTGTATGAGAACTCTTGAGGAAATTAATTTCCTCAAACAAAATTAATAAATATATACAACCTTTCCAAAAAAATGCATGCAGCATTTTCCCTTTGCTTCTCTTGCATAGATTCCCTATCTTTCTGGATTTGTAAAAAAAACATACAAGGACTTGGAGCAATTTGTATGTGCATTGCAGATGCCACAGGAGCAGTCTCCTTGTGTGCCTGGATTTTGCAGAAGAATATGTAGAATAGATGAAGAGTTTTGAATTGTTATCTGTTGTTTATCATTTGTGCCCTGATTCAAGAAGGCAGTGGGACAGATGGCTAAATGCTCCTGTAGAACAGAGATGCTGTCCCAAGTTAGGAACTTTCATAACCAACCCCTACATAAATGCTGTTTATTTTCTAAACTGACACCATGCAGCAGGTAAGGAGCATTGTAGAGATGAAATGCAGTTACAGAACTGTGAACTATTTGCCAGAATGACACATGCCTAGCATTTTGGGGACTGAACCAAATTTAGAAATAAAATGTCCTAATTCCTTTCTTGTGTCTAATACATTAACTCAGATGTCACTTATATAAGCAAGTGAAATCTGTCCTGCTTGTAATGTACAGTTTGCAGAATTCAAGCGTTGATTTACAAATAAAAGATTCATAGATTTTGTAGGTAGGAGAATATATTCTATTCAGGCATGGGAGCTGCCTAATAAACTGAGTCTGGAGACAGTGTATAATAGTGGATTTGAGAGAAGAGAGTTTCTCTTTAAAGACTCCTGAAGCCCAGTTATGACATTAAGGGGCAATATGCAAGTATTTCACTGTTGATCATTTTAATAAGGGATAACAAGCTATTTCTGATGAAATCCATATTAGAGAGGGAAAGGAAATGCGGCAAAGGAAATGCAGGATTGACAGGAGAGGAGAGAGAAACAGGCAAGAGGGAGGCAAAGAGAATAGGGGAAATGAGGGAAGATCAAACCCAAGTAGAAGACATTGCCCATAATGATGAAATAGTTGTCGTTTTGTAGCTGTCGTTTTGTAGCAGTCAGGATACAGGAGAAGCAAGATTTGTAGATGATATCATTACTAATTATTTMTATCAGTTGGTTTACTAAATTATATTATCTTTACCTATGAATGTGGCCTCTTGTACTGGCAACCACCAGAGGTAGCTGAAAGTTTTCTGTCAGAAAGTTTGGCTGGCTTGGGTTTTTGTCTGTTTGCTTTTGTTTGTTGAAAGTATATTAAGGAAATGTTCACCTCAAATTTTTTTCAGGATTTTATGGAAAATCCTTTAACCTAAACCCCTCAAACTTTTCATTTTCCTGTGAACTGCTAGCAGCAAAAAAAAATTGAAAATTATCATCCCCTTTTGCTGAATAATTTTAATACATACAATTTTCCATTAAGTGTCATTGAACATTTATCAAGCAAAAAGTTTAAAATATCAGCAACTAACTTCACTCAATCAATGGAGATAATTTTCTACCCAAAAGGACTGACATGGCTCACAACAACTTTTCTTCTTATTGCTTAACTGCTGTACTAATTTATGACCATCTCCTACCGCCACCTCAGAAGACAAAGAGAAAAAGGCATAGAGGAAGGGGAACCACACTAAACATACCCTGAGCGCCGTGTGTTAGGGGTCGCACTGGMGGGAGCTGCACTGCGGCTTTACCAAGTCTCCTACAGCAACTACAGCGGATGAAGCAACAGCTGCTGGAAAGTATTTCAAACAGCAACCAGATATGCCACCAAGATGCTGTCCCCCGTGCATACAGGGAACAAAGACAGATGGATGCGTTCATCTCCCAAACCAGACTGATCCCATCAGGCATCCCTACTTTGCTCAGGGTTACCCCAGAGGCAGGAGGTTTCTTAGCACCTCTTCTCCAGTTGTGGCCGTGGATCTTCTAAGCCCCAGCCATCCTCCAATGCTACTCAGGGTCAGAGTCAGCTTTATCTGGGCTTTGTGGAGCCTCTGATACCCTGGCATATCAAGGAGGGAATGTCTGCACACGATCTGGCATCCTGGAGCAAGGCGTGGGTCCCTGTGGATGATGTGGCAGGCTCAGGGTCCAGAGAAGACAAGGCTCAGAAGTGGGCTTCYCTGAACCACTATATTTCCACTGGGACATTTTGGCCCCCTTTTGCCTTGGGATATTAAAAGTAAATAAAGGTTCTGCATGTTATCCTGTGTGCCTCCAGATACTCGCTTGGAGAGACATGTCTCCTTTGATACATATYCTTACAAGAGTCCTCTAAAAAAGGGAGCTTCTGGAAAGACACAGCCTAATTAGATAGAGGCTTTCCTGGTGAGACATGGCAGAGGGCAAGTAGAYGACAGCCCCATGCCGGCTCATCGTCCAGGCACACTTGTCCTGAGCAGAGCTTACTGGGCTGTGTCTGAGGCATGTGAGGCTGCCCACACAGCAGCCCTCCAGCAAGACAGGGAGTGTAGCTGGGAAAGTGAAGAGGGGCAGGAACTTCTTAGGAAGGTCTTTGGATGTCTTCTCCTGCTTGACCATTTCCACCTCTCAGAGGAAGGAACAGCACAGCACCATGCCGTTGAACCCTCCTACCAGCCTGCATGCCAGCACTACTGCCCTCACATGCCTTGTCCCAACAAGGGAGAGGGACCCATGGACCAAGATACGTCCCCACCCTCTTTTTTTTTTGGATGAAGTGAGTCTGGAGTACTTTGTTTTTGTTTTGCTGCCCTTCTCCCTCGCCCCTTTCCCTCAGCTGAAACTCCTGTGCAGAGGGCATGCAAAATTGTTGGTTGCTGTGGCAGAGCCTTTCAGGTAGGACAAACTGCAGAGGTGGCTGTGATGGTGATCGGTAGGTGCAATGCGGGGATGGCAGCGGTGCAGAGCTCAAAGGATCCTGGGGGCCTGCAAGGCACAGAGTAACCCAGCAAGCTGGTGATGACCAAACAAATCATGTCTTGCATGGAGGGGACAGGAAACATTTTATGAGTTTGCTTTTGCTGTGTAGTTCAGAGAGGCATTACAGAAAGTGGAGGAAGAGAGCAAATAGCAGGGCAGGGGAGAAATTGCTGGAAGCAGGTGGGGACTTAAAAGTGAAGAGTCTGGTGGGAAAGGAGGGACCATGGCAGGCAGCAAGAAACTGCATATCAAAAGTGCAGCAGAGAAAGGACACAGCAGAGTGAGGAGAAGTTGAGGTTGCACACATCAGAAATACGGACCAAGGGAAAGAAAATAGATCTCTTTCCTGACTGTTCTTAGGGTAAGGCATAAAGGACATTGTGGCTTCCATTGCAGTGTTTGCTAGGGCTGTGATGGCAACAGGTGGCTTCATGTACTTCTCAGAGGTGTCTGTTACTAAAACAAGGGAGAAAAGCAAGGCCAGAGTAGGTGTGCAGGGCCTGGAATGCGTTAGCGATGCTTCTACTGTGAGGTGCTTGCACAGGTTGTTCGGGCATTAGCAGTAACCTGCGCAGTGACCGTGGCACGTCTGTCCCCCAGTGTCTGTGTCCAGCTGCCCAAATCTCCATTCCACTAAGACCCTGCAGGATGCAGGGCCCAATTTCAATGTGAGTGTGGCCTGGGCTCAGAAGTTTGTAGGACTCTTGTCAGGGCTGCTGCCAAGTAAATACATAGTTTGGGTGCAGCCACCTTCATTTGGGGGCAGCAATTTTCAGTACATAGATATAGGCTAAGCTTCTCCTGTTGGCCATATGGTCAGAAATTACTGTCAGGCTCCTTCTGGTTACTAGTATGGTTACAGACATGGTCCCCTTGCAGGCAACTGAGTTTATTTGGGAGAGAATCATCCTCCACTCCACCAGCTGGCTAATTTTAGCTCCTCTCAGCAGATCCTGCATTGCTGCACCTGTATATGGGCCACCAATCTCATTCTGCTGGCTGACAACTTCAGTCACCGCCTAGAAAAAAGTGTTGCCTTGAACTTCTCATCAGCTTTGTCCCTTCTTCAGGAGTTGCCAAGGGGTTAAAATAGCTTTTGGTTAGTTTAGTGACTGTGAGCTCTGCTCCGTATCCCATTTGTGTCAGTGTAGAGCTTGGAGAGAAAGTGACAGCAATGTAGGTACATACACTGTTGCATTACTATAGCAGCAATCGCAGCAGAAAGCATTGCCTTACTCCAGATCACCCTTTCAGATCCTATGAAAAGTAAGGAAGAAGAGGGAGAAAAGTAGATACTTTGTGACTGGCAGGTGAAGGTCAAGTGTACATGTACACAACACACACCCACACACTTTCTTCAAGTTCTTCTCTCTTCTCTTCTGCTTGACACATCGATCATGGAAATGTGTGCTGGACTCGGCTTACAGGGAACAAGTCTGCCGGATCAGAGAGGAAATACTTATGCCAAGAACAGGACATTTCATCTCCTTCCTTCCTTCAAGTAGGATTATGATAACTTCTCAGTTAGCATTAAAATAAGCTGAAATACTTCAAGTCAGTGCTATTTAAATTAATGTTATTCTCCTGCACTGTGGAATAAAACAAGTATTTGTCAGTGCTCTAGGTAGAGAAGAGCTAAGATCAAATATGCCCTTTGTGGCTAGAAACCCCTTTCAACATCAATAAATACAGCAAAGTCAATGCTTGCCATGTCCCAAATTCTTGCACAGATTTCTTCTTTCAGTCAATTTCAACAGATTCACTGACCCCAAATGCTTTGTTATAAAGACTGATAACTGCCACAATAATGTGAGGCAGATCCATCCATTATCCAAATAACTTTGCAGACAAGCACTAAGTAATATTTTAATTCCCTTATCAGTATTCCCAGTCATGTTCCAGTTTTGCATGAGCATCTCAAACCCCAGGAACCTGCAGTTTCTGGACTGTTAACACTTATATGCATGACTTAGAAGATTTTAAGTAAAATTTCATATTAATAATACCAGAAACATAACRGTTATTGAAAGGCAGATTGTTTCACATATAAAAATTCCTACATTTTTCTTCCACTAAAGTTACAGTCTTCCTCGTTTCTCTTCCATCAGCAGAAAAGAGGTAACCTTTGGTTTTCTGCTATTAGTACATATTGAAAAAATTAAGGTCTCCCTCCTTGTATTTCCTTGGCCTATAGCTCCTAGCTAATTCACCCATTCCCTGCTTCTGCCTGTTTTTCTGCTGTCAGGTGATAATAACTGTTTTCCTGAACTGTTTGCTGGGACCCAAGAAACAAATGATAAACAGAAGCTTAAATCCATCACTTGTGTATTTGGAGATAGCATGCACAAGGGCTGGCTTTCATACTTGTCCCAAAGAAAAAACAGGGCTCAAGCTGTGACTAACACCATTGCCAGAAGAAGAAATCTCCCAGCTTCAAATTTTAGGCACAAGACATGTTTAAATCACAGAGCACAGAGTATCTGCTAGAGGTCTCTGTAAACAGCATCTCACAAAACGTCAGGATTCCTATGCATCTGGAGATGGAGATTTTTGCACAGCCCAACCCCCAGGAGCCCCTCCAAAGGTGGGAAGTCTCTATGCCATGCTGAGGCGGAAGAGCTGGGTGATGCTTCTCCCCAGACACTGTACAGCACCAGGAGATCTCTCAGAGAAACTGCTCGTGGAGTGGAAGGGCAATGGAGAAGAGTAAAAGGAGCAATAAACCCACATGTTATTTCAAATGCTCCTAACTTTTGTCTTGCAGAAACAATGGGGAACTGGATGCAATGACAGTCCTTCATGTCACCTGGGGTTCTGCCTGTGGCCATCCAAGGGTTCAGCAAATGTGTTACCTGTTTGCCATCAGGGATGGCATGGAAGAGATCTTTCCAGCTGATGTGGTTGGAGCCCAGAGTTCAGCTCTTGCTCCTGCCTCTCACGCTCTTACTGACTTCCTTTGGTGAAATCAAGGCTTCACATGCAAAGTTATCACCTGTACCTAGGTACCTGTACCTCCAGAACCAACCTAGTCCAGTGAATGGGACTCTGTTCTCCCCTTCCCCCTCGCACATCTGCTCGTCTGCTTTCGGGGGATCTTGTACTGAAGTTTCTCTGTATGATCAAAGATGATAGAAGCAAGTTTCCCAAGCTTTAAAAGAAACTCTAGAAATGCTGGACCATTGCTGTCCTCATTCATTCYGGATTTATTCAGTATTGGCGCCTGTCAGACCTGAAAGTTCTGCTTGTTTATCCAGATATCAAAAGAAAAAAGTAGAACACTTTCTTTGATACCACACTTCTGGCATGAAGAACAATTTTTGTATCTAAAGTAAAATATAGCTGAATGCTCTAAATTTTGCCAGTATAGAATGACTCATTTCATAGAGAATAGTATGTTGTTGTTCCAAGGCTGATGGTGCTGATGTGGGAGTTCAGAAAGGTGGCTGAGAAAATTGGGACCCAGTCATTGGAAGAAACAATTATATCTTACTTCTGAGAGACTTTCCTGCTTGAATTTGACCTGGCATTTCAGAGGAACGGACCTGCCCAGATACCTGCCTRTACTGAGCTGGCAGTGGCAGAAACAAAACCAGCACATCACAGCTGAATTTCTCAAGCCGTGTGTGTGTTACAAAGCAGTTTAAAATGCCAAATTCACAAGACAGCACTTTTCTATCAGTTTGAATGTGCACAACACACCACAAATGTCTACACTCAGGGCAAAGTAGGAAGACTATTTTGCCATGATATGACATAATGTGAGCCTAAGCAAGAATTTACATTATTGTGCCAGATTGTACTGCATTGACTTTGCTGTGGGTGCAATTATACACATGGTCTTCTGTTATCAACATGAGGAAACTAAGCAAGCAGGATAAACGTTTACATCACTACTCATTTCGGATACAGCCATCACTTCTCTGTACATTATTTTCAGCAGGGAAAGAAACCAAAACCAAGCATGATTTACTAACTTGAAATTTTTCTGGGGGAAAGAAACTTCCTGTTCAGAATTTCATATATATATATATAWAAATCTCCAGACAAATGAATGATTCAAGAGAAGTTTGGAAGTGAGGTGGTAAGCTATTTACCTGGCATAAAAACTTGGAGAGCCTTTTCTCCAGACCACCTGCTCCCTGTGCTGTCTGCCAGCAGAGCAGCTACTTGCTGACTTATTGCAGGAGGAAGCATGCAAAAGCTAAATATAGCTCAGTCATAAGTGTTTATATTTGAAACACCTGCACAACTGGATACAAAACAAATGCAYTGCAGCAAAACACACACAAAACACAGAGAAACCCATGACATGGCACCACAGGCAATCTGGAGGTGTTCTGAACACAAGAAAACACTTTTTACTGTGAGTGTGGTCAAACAGGTTACCCAGAGAGGTTGTGGAGTCACCATCCTTGAAGAGGTTCAAAACCTGACGGGACACGGTCCTGGGCAACCTGCTCTAGAYGACCCTGCTTGACCAAGTGGGTTGGACTGGATGATCTCAGAAGGTCTCTTTCAACTTAAAGGCTTCTGATTCATTTGTGTAAGTACTAACACATGCAGCTTGTTTAGAAGAATAGTAGGTTCATATGTCATGCCAAGTCTACTCACATATTACTTCCTCTCTCCTGTGTGAAAGCACAAGACTTCATGCAGATCAACAGTCTATGAGTCCCAGGTAACCGCCTACACAGATTATAAGGCATATTATGAAAACAGTCTAAAATAGCTTAGCCTTCTGCCTTGGTCTGTCCATTTATCTTACTATTTTTTCCCCCAGTTCCTTGTAGTGACTGTAAAAATCCTSAGTATTAAAGGCAACACAACATCATTGTTTCCTTACCACAAATACTTCGTGTAGGGAGYGTGTGCAGCTGCAGTACTGTGCAGGATAGGAGGGAGCATGCTTATGTATGCTCTGGGTCAAAAAGAAAGCTAAATTCTTTCATTTGCTGGTGCTGTGTTGGGCAGGCCAGTTGCAATTTCTCTTTACTTACAGTGAACATGTCACAAGTTTTCTCAGCTGCTCTCCCCAGGTTAGACACAGAAGCAGTACACAGATGAAGGCTGAAAGAAGTATTAATTACCATACCCAATGTCAGGCTTTGTTCCAACAATCTGGAAGCCCCAACTCTAATACTGACAAGAGACTTTCTGATAGTAGTTTAGTGACAGAGAGATTGACTCTTCTCTTATCTTTCAGGTTTTCTGGTCTTTACTCCTGTTTTCAGGTTCCCTTCACTACTTACAAGGCTGGGTAGTGTTTGGCTAGAAGCACATTCTGTAATGATCTTTTCCCCAGTAACTATTTGTCGTTTCCATTGTATGTGACTCAGACCTTGAAGAATTTTTAGCAAAGCTTGCAAGCACCTTAAACAGAAACTATATAAAATAACTTGTTGTTGCTCTGCAAATACATGATGTTCTGAACATTCATCAGTCCCCACAATTCTGCTCTTCCTTTTCACAATATTAAAATTCTAAGTGATTTTTTTTAATTCCTCTTCATGGCACTTGTAATGATAAATGGCCTAATATTCACAAAACACCTTGTTCTCTGCACAAGCAGCTTATGAAGGGGAGACTTCTGTCATGCTAAAAAAAATAGACTGCTACCATGACTGAAGTACTGTATCTTTCATATTAGCTTGGAAAGAGAACAAAAAGTCATTCTGGTTAAAGGAGATATTTTGTGGCAGCTCGCTCTATTTTACCTTTTTTATTTTTTAATGCGTGATTATTCTGTGGAAAGATGGGAGATATCTTCCCATTTTCATTCCAGATCAATCTCTCTTACACTGGATGTCCAAAGGGCCTCTGCTGATTCCCCAAAGAAGCCATTTCTCCAGGCCAGATGGCCAGTTTCCTTTCCAGTGGCTTGTCCTGCATCCCGATGGAGCAGGTCCTCTCTGTCTGCTCCTCTCAGAGACCCCTTTTGCAGAAAGCTAATGTCAGAATGGCTCTACTGGTCAGAGCAAGGGGCCATCTGGGTCTGTACCCTATCACTGCTAGTTGCCAACACCCAAAGAAGAGCAAAGGTGTGTAATTGCACTTTCCGAACATTTCCCCACCTTCCAACAGTTTGAGGAATAAGGACTTGCTGACCCAGAGGGGATGAACATATTTAATGGCTGTCAGTGGTTCTTCTTCCATGAGTTTTGTCCAGTTGCCATTTMAACTCTGCAAACTTCTAGGGTGGCCAGGCGTCTGCCACTTGATTATGTGGGAAGAACCAAAACTCGGGATTCTATTTTGTATTGAACCTACCCCTGACTAGTTTCTCCCAGTGCCTTTCATTTTCATACTAAAACAGACACTGAAGGAATGTTTCTCCAATGCTACTCATGATTTCAGAAACTTTTATAATATCTCATCCCCCCTATTGTTCTTTTCCAGTCAATTTGGTCATTCCTTGTACAGAATATACTCCATATTTTGATCATTCTTGTGGCCTATCKCTATAACTTTTCCATTTGTATCACCCATTTTGAAATGGAAGAACAGAAACGTAACATAGCATTTCAGATGAAAGCACACCATCAATTTACAGTGGAGTAGCTGTTTTGTTCTGTTCCTTTTCTGATCACCCCTAACATTCAAGTGTTTTTTGATGGGTCCTAATACCTAATAGTTAAGCTAATAGTTTTCTAGGATCATTGTAAGACCAAAAGCTTGTTCCAGTTCATGGCCCACCACCATGTATGCGAATTCACAACTATTTTTTCTGTGTGCATCTATATTGAATTTCATCTGCCTTTTTATCACTCAGTCAGTCAATCTCACAATGTTCTTCTGGAATGCCTCACATTTAGCCCATCTCTGTGTCATGGCACTCCTGTATAATGTCTTCAGAGGCCTTTGCCACCTCACTGCTTACACTTTTTTCCAGATCACTGTGAATATCTGAGACAATAAAGGTACCAGTGGGCCTGCAATAATAACTTCCTGTGAAAATTGACCACTTATTCTAACCCTCTGTTTCTTATTTTTAACCAACCCTTATTATTCCTCAGAGTCTTAGTTTTAAATCCTTTTGGAAGCACAACTTGTCACTCAGTTCCTGTCAGCCTCCAGAAGGCAATAGGGTCATTCAACAGAAACAGCAAAGGATATTTTTTCCCCTGGATTTGGTTTTAGCCCAATCAATTGCATGTTGATCGTATGTGTTTTCATGAATGCTAATGACAATGATGTGTGCTGGGCACATCCAGCGGGGTCAGGAACAGGACCTTCCCTATGCTGCTTTGAAATGACTCAAAACCCGTAGACATTTAAACTGGAAATTATGAAATTGGACAAAACTATGTATAAACTTGTGACTAGCAAGGGAACAATGTGTTCAGAGTAATAGGTAGCAAATTCAGGACATTCAAAAACAACCACTGTAGGATACAAAAACTGGGACTAGATAGGCAATGCTAGGATATCACCAAGTACCTCCATCTCCAACCACAACCTCTGTGTCTAGCCACTGCCAGCAGCACCTGGAGGGCAACTTGCTGCAGGGCAAGTGACAAGGTCAGGGAGGTGCTTGGGATCTCTCCCTGTTTATGTGGGAACTTAGCCACTTCCAGGTCAGCCCAGGGACCCAAGAGCCCAGAGTGCATTGGATCAGAAGCTCAGCACTGGGGTGTGGAAAGACCTCAGGTGGTCTTGAGGAGGGATGGGGCCCGCATCCTGTGGCAAGAAAGACATTGCAGGCCACAGTCACCGCAGTGAAAGAGGGAGGCAGAGCAGCCTGGGTCAGTGGGGGAGCTGGCCATCAAGAGTGGACACTGCATTTGTCAAGTCYTCTGTGGTGGTTGGGCCAGATCCTTCCTGCTACATGGCAGGTGAATTGAAGTAAAAGGCAGAGAATGCAGAGCAGTCATCTTTTCTGAGCTTTGTTCCTACCATTTTTCCTCCAGGGAGCTGCAGACATCAGTAACCTGGGTAAGTGCCCAGCATGCAAAAACTCTTTGAACTTCAATGAGCACCTGGACCCAGCAGACTATCTCATGTAAGGTCCTACCTCCACTGCTGCAATGCCTTGTAGTAGGTTTGGCCTCTGGGGATACCTCCAGTGAGCAGCACCTTTTGGCCTTTTCACTAGAGCTCCCAGGGATAAGATGCTCCCCACAAGCTCTTTCCTGTTCCCGTTCTTTCCTTCCCCTACACTCCCCCCTCTATAGCTCTCATTTCCCCTTAGCTAGTCCTATCCTTAACATCTGCTCTAGTCTAATCCCATGAATTAATGTKCTCTCACTCTATTGCCCCTTCTTTCTTCTCTAGCTGGGGGCCTCCCCAAAAGTCTACAAATCTGCTCAGAATGGGAAAAAAATCCTGAAGTTTGCAATGAAGATACAGAAATCAGAGGRAAAAAAAAAATCACTGMATCTGGAGCACACAATCCTTGTCCTGCAACTGCTTATGCAGTACCGAAATGACAAAGATGAAGAGAAGTATAAGCTCGGACATGAGTCATGCAGTTTATCAACAGCCAGGTGTTCAGTCACTCCTGAACTGGTGCTGCAAACGGCAGTGCTGGAGTGGGTGTGAGGGGAACTGCAAAGAACAGAAGCATTTCTTTGGAATATTGTTATGTCAACTGCCTTATCTGCTGTCCAATTATTATGCCATTCACCATTTCAGTAAAGTAGATGTGGTTTTTGCATTTAGGTTTTTGTTCACGACAGTTTTTCCTCTCGCCTCCACTCGCTAGACAAAGATTTTTGATGTACTGATGACATTTATGTATATAAGTGACATATTCTACCTAAAGCCATTCTTGAGAAAAGGTCTATTTTTTTATGATATGAAGAGGACACTTGTGATGGGGAGTAATGGAAGTGACAGCTACAGACACAGTAAGCTTCCCACTGAAATGCTTCAATTATTTCARTCAGTAAAAAGAAGGTTCACAAAGTAAGATCAGCCTAAAACATGAAGAAATTGGAGGGGGCGGGGGCAATGCTTTCAGTGGTTTCTGCTGAAAGGGTACTGAATTAAAAAAAAAAGCACAAAAACCTCAAAATAGACTGACAGAAACATTGAAAAAGCATTAAAAAAACCTAATTTATGACAAAAAAGCTTTGGCTAAAATTTGTCATTTGATTTTTTTATTCTAATCACCAATTAGCTACAAATTTTATAAGAGCTACAGAAGCTTTGCTAACTTTATTGTAAAACAGTTGCTAGGTTTTAGGGCTGCAACATTCAAAAATGTGTGAACCTTTCCCAGTGGACATAGGCCTTATCTTCATCGAAGGGCCTAGGAAATAGATGAAACTATGGTGACCACAGGCAGACACACAAATCTGATTTAGGCTTGTAAAAATAACCTTAACATCCTGCAAGACTCCCTCCTAGAAAGGCACAAGGTCTCAACTGCATGTGTGGAAGATGGAAAGGGCAGGTTTAGTCATGTTGGTTGCAACAGCCTTTCAGTAACCACACCATAATGTCCTGCTTCGTGAAGTGATGACCACTCTGGTGCTAACTCAAACTCTGCTGTTGGAGGTGGTGGTAATAGGATCAACAATGGCAATTAACTCACTCYCAAACCTATACCTGCCCCCATAAATGGGAATCCCCCTACACCTCTGCTCTGACATAAACTTAAACCTAGGTCAAGAACAAGGGGRGAATGTCAAAGGGAAAGCCTGAGCCATGATGTATCACATAAGCTCTTTTTCACATGTTCTGGACAGGTCAGGCATGGTCAGGACATAGCATGCAACAGCTCTGTAAAGGACTGAGCTTTGAGTTCCCCCTGCACTAGTGACCACCAATGTGAACAGAAAACTGACCACACTGGACTAAACATATGCCCTTCCSAGCACATTTTGTACCCCATGTGCAAGTCAGCTTTCAGAGAGCTGTATACCTTCCTTGACACAAGGCAGAACCATGTCAGATATCCTTAGGAGTCCTCTGTGTAAAGAAGGAAAGCATAGTACGCACACATGCTAAGCATAGAGTCAACAAGCACCTTTCACTTTTAATGATGCCTAATGCCCCAGAACATTTACTACCCTCTCCATTTACTTTTCCCTTTTACCTGTACGTGGCAACAATGTTCAGCTTCACAACAGATTTAGTGGTGAATGCCACAGCTTCTGACGGGTCAGTAAATGGGTATTGCCAGAAGGYATTTAAATCAAACCCCACTCCCCAAATAAGGCACCAGGGAAAACAATCAGTTCTATGGCCCATTGTTAAAACCACTTTCAGTGCTCTCCTCAGCCATAGTTGGAATTGCTGTCTGCCTGCTGACCTTGAACAGCCTGACATGTTATTCCACTTTACTCTCTGCCTAGACAGTAATTCTTTCCTTTTGCACTTCAGCAGCATTTTGTCGTATCAAGCATGCAGCAATAGCATGAATGTTTATCTTGTTGAGATCCAGCCAAGCCATGAGGCACTGCAGGAGTACTTTTAGTCCCCCAGACCTATGTACAGGTATCATCTGTCACTGGCAGGTGAGTTTTGCCATCTGGAATTTTGCTTTCACCAATTAGATTCCCTGTAATGGCTTTGGTATTGCTCTGCTTGTGTATTCTGGAAAAATCTTGGCTTCAAGGGTAAGTATGTTCTCTCACCAACCAAGATTAAAGTAGGTTAAACATCCATAGTGATCCCCCAGTGTTCAGGTAATCCAGTCCTAGCTGAATCAATCACTATGTCTTCAGCCAGGTGGCATTTGCTTAGCTTCAGCTCCAGGCTCAGCCATTTGCCTCCAGATCTGATAACCAAATAAATCCTAGTCCCATTGGTTTGTTCCAGAGCCTATATTTGTCAGACTTCAATATGTCAACAGAAAGGATCATCAAGACTAAGTATATTAATGATAAAAGGGCAACTATTCAGGAGGGACCCAACCAACCTGAAAGAGAAAAGGCAAGTTCTCAAAAAAAAAGTGTACAAGTATTTTCTTTGTTGTTCAAGTGACATGTATAAGGCCTTCTTTGACCTCACCTGTCAATGAAGGAACGTGGACCTCTTTGCCTGTCCATGAATTCCCCTTCCTGCTCTGGGGAAAATATGGTGCCAGGACAGATCAGGTTACTGCAATAACAACTGCAGACATAGCCTGACTGCTGAAGGAGGATGTCGTGGTTTAACCCCAGCCAGCAACTAAACACCACACAGCCTCTGGCAGGATGGGGAAGAGGATTGGGAGGGTAAGAGTGAGGAAACTCGTGGGTTGAGATAGACAGTTTAATAATTAAATAAAATAAAGTAAAATAGTAGTAGTAGTAGTAGTAGTAGTAGTAGTAGTAGTAATAATAATAATAATAATAATAATAACAACAACAGAATATACAAAGCAAGTGATGCACGATGCAATTGCTCACCTCCCACCAACCAATGCCCAGCCAGTCCCCGAGCAGCAATTGCTGCTCCCAGTCCTCTCCCCCAGTTTATATACTGAGCATGATGTCATATGGTATGGAATTTCCCATTGGCCAGTTGGGTCAACTGTCCTGGCTATGCTCCCTCCCAGCTTCTTGTGCACCTGGCAGAGCATGGGAAGCTGAAAAGTCCTTGACTAGTGTAAASACTACTTAGCAACAACTAAAACATCAGTGTGTTATCAACATTATTCTCATACTAAATCCAAAACACAGCACTATACCAGCTACTAGGAAGAAAATTAACTCTACCCCAGCTGAAACCAGGACAGAGGATACTCCTGAAAATCTGTTGGCTGGTTCATGGAGACAAGAGAAGGCTGGGACAGTGTGCAAGGGATGCTACACCAGGAGGAAGAGTCCTAAAAGGATGAGACAGTGCTATTACAGAGGAGTGTAGTGAGTACAAAGTATTTTGCCTCTCCCACCTTGCTGGAAGCAACTGGTCAAGAGTGGTTTTGGGTGAACTCAGGGTGTGCTCAGAGAGAGGGAACTAGGAGGATCCAAAGGAAGATGCCCTGAACTCTCTGGAGGCAGTTCAACTGTGGCTGTTGCAGCAACCTCTGAAAACTCGAATAGCAGCAGGAGCTGAAAAATACATCAATGTTACGAAAAGCACAGAAGGGGGGTTGCTGGTGTGCAGGTTTCCTTCTAGGAGCCATTTAAAGAAGTTGCTGTGATGGACTGATTTCACAAAGGAAAAAGGATATTCTTAGCTCTTTCAGCTGTCTCAAGAGGCCAGATTCTGGGTTACAGAAAGAAAATTAAATGGTGAGTACAAAGATAGCCATAATCATGGGCAGGCAAAAGCATTATAAGAGTCTTTCCCCTCTCAGTGACAATCTGGCAAGGTATGTTTAAAAGCAGTAAGATTCATTCTTTTTTGCAACAATTGGGTCAGAAAATCTACATAACAAATGATCAAATAGCTACATCTCTCTGAGACCCCAGGCGAGGGGTTCTGTAYACCATCAACTATGATTCAATATAGTGGCTGGTAGTCTAGGCATAACAAGTTTGGCGAAGCATGGACATGAGGGACAGGATGCATCTGGTAGAAGTCTATTGTAGACAGCATGGCCAAAGATCTCTGTAGCAAGAGATGGGATCCAGTAACTGACTGGGAGACCTTGAATTTGCAGAGGTGTCCATTTGGAGAGGAGACCTATGGTTTCAGGCAGAACAGTCTTTTCTCTTTTTGGTCTAATACATTTCCTAATTAAACCAAACCAAGAAAGTTTCATAACGCTGCAATTCTAGGTTGTGTGAATGCATATACCAGCTATATTACTACAAATACATTACTGTGAATTAAAACAGAGACTTGCCATTTAATCCAGCAGCTCCAGTGGGATCAGCATCAATTTAAAGCTGCCTGTCTATTGAAAAATATTCTCTCACTCAGCAACTTACATTCCTAAAAAGGGTCTTTTGTTTGTTCTTCCCACCACTGTTGTATTTTTCCATTAGTATTTATTGACAATTGCTTACCAGTGAATCATTCTATTCATTCCCTTGATATGCCCTAGGAAAGGAATTTAAGTGAACTCAAGCCTAAATAATCCTTATTGCACCAGATACTAATGTCTTTGCAGCACTGAAATTCTGTAACATATTGTCAAGAGTGCACATCCTACTGTACCAGGTCAAATATGGGCTTAGCTTGAGAGGCCCCTACTTTGTAAAGCCAAAACTCATACAGGTGTAAAACTACATCTCGTTATGTGCATGTGCTGTAAGACATAAACTATTCATAATAAAAAAGTAGTGTTATTTATATTGCATGTCAGAAAAGTAGGCATACCATGGACAATGTGTATGTATTTATTATGCGAGAGAAAGAAGACATGTAGAATGACTAAAAGAGATGGCTTATCATCCCAATAGCCTGTAATTTAGGTAAAGTGCRTAGTGCCAGGAGGACACATCTTGGCATATATTTGGATAGCCATAGTCTTAGAACCCCATCCATATAACAGGYAGTTTATATGCTATGATGGCTATCAGAAGATCATAGAATCATAGAATCATTAAGGTTGGAAAAGACCTCTAAGATCATCAAGTCCAACCGTCGACGCAACACCACCATGCCCACTAAACCATGTCCCGAATTGCCACATCTACACGTTTTTTGAAYGCCTCCAGTGATGGTGACTCTACCACTTCTCTGGGCAGCCTGTTCCAATACTTGAAAACCCTTTCAGTGAAGAAATTTTTCCTAATGTCCAATCTAAACCTTCYCTGGTGCAACTTGAGGCCATTTCCTCTTGTCCTATCGCTTGTTACTTGGGAGAAGAGACCGACACCTGCCTCGCTACAACCTCCTTTCAGGTAGTTGTAGAGAGCGATTAGGTCTCCCCTCAGCCTCCTCTTCTCCAGGCTAAACAACCCCA